>CM061748.1:10510556-11110556 GCA_030979885.1 Lolium multiflorum
ATGATGAAGAAGGGGATGCCTTTGGGCATCCCCAAGCTGATGCTTGAGTCTTCTTTGAAATATGCAGGGGTGAACCACCGTAGCATCCCCAAGCTTAGAGCTTTCACTCTTCTTGATCATAGTATATCATCCTCCTCTCTTGACCCCTTGAAAACTTCCGCCACCAAACTCAAACAACTCATTAGGAGGGTTAGTGCACGATAAAAATTCACATGTTCAGGAGGTGACAATCATTCTTAACACTTCTGACATTGCATAAAGCTACATGACATTAATGGATCAAAGAAACTCATCCAACATAGCAAAGAGGCAATGCGAAATAAAAGGCAGAATCTGGCCAAAACAGAACAGTCCGTAAATATGGATTTTATTGAGGCACCAGACTTGCTCAAATGAAATGCCCAAATTGAATGAAAGTTGCGTACATATCTGAGGATCACTCACGAAATTGGCATAATTTTCTGAGTTACCCACAGAGAATTAGGCCCACATTCGTGACAGCAAAGAAATCAGGAACAGCAGTCCAAATCTAGTATCAACCTTACTATCAAAGACTTTACTTAAAAGCACAACAAAACACAAAACTAAGATATGAGAGGTTGCTACAGTAGTAAAAAAACTTCCAAGACACAAATATAAAAACAAAAACACACAAAATAAACACATGGGTTATCTCCCAAGAAGTTCTTCATAGCCGTTAAGATGGGCTCTGCAGCGGTTTTAATGATGCACTCGTAAGAAATATTAGTATTTGAAGCAAAAAGAGAGCATCAAGAGGCAAATTCAAACACATTTAAGTCTAACATGCTTCCATGCATAGAATCTGTAACAAATGTTCATGAAGAGCAAAAGGATGTTAGAAGATAAACAAGCGGTAGCTTCAAAAACTTCAGCACATAGAGAGGCATTTTAGTACCATGAAAATTTCTACAACCATATTTTTCCTCTCTCATAATAACTTTCAGTAGCAACATGAGCAAACTCAACAATATAACTATCACATAAAGCATTCTTATCATGAGTCTCATGTATAAAATTATTACTCTACACATAGGCATAATCAATTTATTAGTTGTAGTGGGAGAATTCAAAAAAGTAGCCATCATTATTATTCTCATCATCAAATATAGGGAGGCATATTGTAATCATAATCAAATTTTTCCTCCATAACATGCGGTACTAAAAGACTACTATCATTATAATCATCATAAATAGAGGCAAAAGTATATCATCAAAGAAAATTTTCCTCAATGCTTGGGGACTAAAAGATCGTGAGAACCAGCTTCCCAAGCTTAGAATTTTCCATATCATTAGCAACAATGGTATTCAGTATTCATGCTAATATAAACCCACATACTTTTAATGTGATCAAACCATCCATGTCTTAAATCGGGAAATAGAATAAGAAGCTCATTGTCGTCCATTATGCCAAATTAGTGGTAAACAAGAAACAAAAAGATGCAATTGCAGGATCTAAAGGAAATAGCTTCGAGTGTTCTCATAATGGTGAAAATAGCTAGTAGCCGAGGATCCTGAGGTGAGTACCTTTACCTTTCCTCCCCGGCATCGCTATAAAATAGCTTGATGTCTACGGGAGCTTCTATTCTTAGAACATATTGTTGGGCCCAAGAGCGTGTTTGTGAACATATGTTTCCCTTAAGTGGATCACCCAAGGTTTATCGAACTGTGGGAGGAAGAGGTCAAAGATATCCCTCTCATGCAACCCTGCACACACAAAGCAAGAAGTCTCTTTTTATGTCCTCAACACACCTAATAGGTGCACTAGTTCACTAGTGAAGTACATGTGGTATAAATAAGTATGAGTGCAGCAACGGCACTGTAAAGTGCTTTGCCCAGACAGTAAACAAGCAGAGTAACGCAGAGTAGTAACACAAGAAACAAGAAACAAGCAATGATAGCGTATTTAGAAACAAGGCCTAGGGATCATATACTTCTCACTAGTGGATACTCTCAACTTTTGATCACATAACAGAATAGATAGATGCATACCTCTACACTCTTTTGTTGGATGATGAACACCATTGCGTAGGATTACACGGGTAACTTCAATGCCGGAGTTAACAAGCTCCACAATTCAATGTTCATATTTAAATAACCTTAGAGTGCATGAAAGATCAACACGACTTTAAACCAAGTACTAACACAAGTGCACACTGTCACTTTCACACTATGTAGGAGGAATAGATCACATCACTATCATAGCAATAGTTAACTTCATAATCTACAAGAGATCACAATCATAGCTCACGCAAGTACTAACACGGATGCACACACTGTCACCATTACACCACATGTCAAGGAGGAATAGACTACTTTAATAACGCCCGTGTGCTCAACACCGCTACGATGCAATTCTCCCGAATCCATCTGCCGCCGCGGAGAGTGAATACGACATGGAAGGCTGGCGAGACCAAGGATGGAAGGCTATGTATGGCATCCGTACCGTTCGAAGTCCAAGCCCAACGGCCGCTTGATGTTTGGTTCTGGAGAGCCGATGGCGGTGGTGTCGAGAGATGGATGCTGGATAAGTCGCTTCCGATGCAGGAGCTTGCTGAGATCGTCCCCGCATCTTGGCTTCACAATACGGCAGCGGCTCGGAAGGTTTCTCGTACTCGTGGCTTTTCCGTCTCGAGGTTTTAGGTCTGGGACCTTTTATAGGCGAAGAGGCGGCGCTGGAGGGTCAACGGGGGCCCTACACCATAAGGCGGCGCGGCCAGGCCTGGCCGCGCCGCTCATCATCTCTGGGCCTGTGTGGCTCCGTCCGGCGACTCTCGGGTGCTCCGATGCCCGGCAAAAATAGGAACCCGGCGTTTTATTTCTCACCCACCCGAGAATATTTCCTTACTAGGATTTCGAAACCAAAATGTTGGTAAAACAAAGAGTAGCCTATTGATGAACACTGATAACAGGTTAACCTTAAAATACCTAATATGACATAAAGTGTGCATAAACATGTAGATATCATCAATAATGTGGCATGGAACAGAAATTATCATACGTCGGAGACGAACGTTGCTCAAATCAACAGGCTGCCCGTCTTGCCCTTTTGAAAGCCCCTTTCATTTCCTCGATGTCACCCTTAAAGCCGTAACCCATGATAAGCCGGAAGGCAAGGAGAGCACCCAAAAAGGCGATGTACGCTTGAATACTCGACACCTCTTTGAGGCTGTCCAAGGTATCGATGTCCTGCAGGTCTTCTGCTTAATCTTGGGGAAGATCATCGAGTGCATCCGCGTCAGACCTTTCCCTTCACAAGAAGCTCTTGTGTAAGCTGGTGAGAAGCGAGAACCGTTGACACAGCTGGGGAGTTATTTGGAACTCTTTCCAGGGCATCGACAGAAATGTTTGCTCCGCCTCTGCAATAGAAAGGAAGGGAAAAATTCGGTCATTGACAAAAAGTTATCCATAAGAACGTCACTCGACGAAAGTATGTTAGAGATTACCACAAGGCCAAAGAAAAATTGACTTAAGGACTTCATCCTTTTCGCTGCTCGAGCCTCGCCTACTGCACTCTCGGATGCTCCTCCTCCTTCCCGCCCTTCCTTTCGGGCCTCGCGCCTTCCTTCCTGAGAATCAATCTCTTGGCGAGCTGCGGCAGCTATCTTGACCGCGCCATCCAGTTTTGAGGAGGAAGATTCGACTTTCTCTTGCAGCCGAACTTTGTCGCCCTAGAGAAGTGAATCTGGAGGAAAACCTCCAGAGAAGAGATAACGCCACGCAGGTCCTTAAGAGAGAAAGAAATACACTTAAACAAGGCACGCTCCAAGAAATCTGTATTAAAATCAGAAGAGGACTTACAGAAAAAGGAGCCGCAGTAGCAGCAGTTGGAGAAATATCCTTCCCTTTGGAGAGGGAAGACGCAGTCGATGCTTGAGCCGTGGGGCAGCCTTAGGAGCCGAAGCTTCGGAAGCCACCACGACCGGCGAAACGACATCAGACTTGGCCTTTTTAGGAGGAGGCTCGATAAAGCCCTCATCACTGCAAAAGTAAACAGTCGACTATGATTATAACAGGAGTATGAAAAGTAAAAAAAAAGAAGGGCATAGTATAACTTTCAAAAGGGAACTACTTACATGTCGAAGAGATCATCTTCATCGGCAAAGCCGCCGGTTGATCTCTTCGCAGGAAAAGCTCTGGCCCCATCCGCAGCTGCATCAACAAAAGGTATTTCTTTCATGTTTATCCTTCAAGCCCATCTTCAATCGCGGCCCACCTCTGATCCGGTCAAATTCTGGTGATAACTCAAGATTCATCGGACCATTATATTCATCCTCTAAACCTGTTTGATCGGTGGTGTGAAAATCTACGGGGATTGAGGAGCCTCTCCCCTCAGAAGTATCATCCATCACGTATATTTTCAGAAGCCATAGGGATCTGGCGAAGAAAAATGACAAGTAAGAACAAAGGTAATCATGTTGGCTAAGCAAGGAGCTATAATAGAGATGTGAAGAAAGGAAAATACCCCTGATGGTGGATGATCAACGTCAAGGGGAGCATAAGAGGAGATCAGCGGAATCGAATCCTGGTTGAAGGAAGCAAGACGCACGAACTTCATCACAACTCTTTTCCTGACAGATCTACATTAATCCCGGGTCTCATCCTTTGACCTCCGAGTATAACCACACGGTGAACTCTTCCCAGACCTGGCCGGATTCGGCGCTTTCAGAAAACCGCTGCCACCTCCGTACCAATCATAGTTTGGCCTTCAGGGCTTCTTTGATTCAAAGGAATTTGGCAAACAATTCTTCAGCTGAGGCCCTTTCGTGTCGGATGAGAGGATGTTCTTCCAAGAGTCCTCTTGGCTTGGCTTCAAAGAACGTCAGTATAGCAGAAGTCGACATTCGGTGACGAGGAATCTTTAACATAAACCATTTCAACCTCCATCCTTACCCAAGACTTCCCCTCTCATTGGGAAATTAGCAATTAACTTCTGAGCAGCAACAAAAACCTACTCCTCCGGTGACAAAGTACCCATTACTATTGCTCTGTATCTCTTCACATAGAAGATCTTCTTCCATAGCCCGAAATGAGGTTCAATACCCAAAAACGCCTCGCAAAGGTTGATGAACACAGCAACATGGAGGATTGAGTTGGGGGTAAGTTGCCATAATTGGATTTCGTACGTCCGCAAGAGATGGAGGAGGGATCCATGAGTGGGGAGTGAAAGGCCTCGATGAAGAAAAGATAAGAACATCACGGAAAAATCCAGCAGGAGGATCAGACCGAGAGATCGCACTGGAAGGATCACTTCTCCCGCGTCGGAGGATATCAATCCTAAGGACCTCCTTTTCGTCACGCTTTGGTACGGTTGAAGCTACCCAGTCCCTGTGTTTGACCATCGAGCCCACTGACGCTGGCGGCGCCGGAGCTGGGGGAGGGGCGCTCGGAGCGCTCCCCTTCGGAAGAGGAGAGGACTTGGCAGCGGCACCTCCGCTGGTGGAGCTAGCGACGGCGGCGGTATTCTTCTTCTTCACCATCGCGAGATCTGAGGAAGATTGAAACTGTGGCGGCGACGCAACAATGGCGAAAGAAGGAAGAAGAGGGAGAATGAGGAGATGTTGCGGGAACCGTGGAGAAGATTGAGAATTTTTTGCCTCTTCGAGATTTTAAGGAGGAGTAAAGTGGGCACGTGGCGCTTGAGAAAGGGAAAGAACCGACGTCCACTACGCTCATGATTGTGCGAAATCCGAGAGGAGCCACCTCGGTCACATGCTGGGATAGTACTAAGCCCTAAAACACCGATTGAGCAGGGCTAGGACTAGCTCGTCATGATGGACCTGCCAATCAGCTCGCAACAAATACACCACAAGAATGACGTCATAATTTGAAGCATTCAAGGAAACACAAAGTCATCGCATGAAGGATTTGAGTCCGCGCACGGATTCCGGGCATCCGAACTTGGACTCGGGGTTACTCCTGATCGGGGAGGCGCGACGCGCACCCGATAAAAAAGAAGATGTGCACTCGATAGAATGAAGAGTCAAAGATATGAAAAGTTTTTGTAATACTTGCAATCACTCCCCATCGGGAGGACGTGGTGCACACCCGTTGGAAAGTTTTGCACCCGTGATCAAGTGCCCTGGGGACTTGATTCTGTAGAGAACGATGTTTTGCCACCGTAGTTAGCCAACAAAAGTTGGGCACGTTACTCATTATCCTTGCGAAAAGAAAATGTATCGGATGACCTAAGGAGACTTGTGAAAAACTTCGCAGAGAAAAAATTGAGTAGTAACTTGAGTCTACGCACGGATTGCAAGCGTCCGCACCTAGACTCGGGGGCTCCACGAGACTCGCTGGGCGCACCGATAAAAGAAAGATGAAGCATAATCAAGATGAACAAGAGCAATGAAGAAGAAGAATGTCAGGAGAAAAACATGCATTAGTCTCTACCCGAATTATCTTCGGCTAGACTCGGGGGCTACTAACGTGGGCATTAACCTTCGGGTAACCAATGTTGCCCTATCCGGTATTGACAAATTGGAGGCCCATGAAGATACCCAAGGCGAGATGGGGGCCACTAGGTCGGCGCACTAGAAGATTCCTTGACGGCAAGACAAGGAAGCGAACAAACAAGGAAAGATTGGATCTAAACTACCGTAAACCTAGTCGACTCGGTTAGGGATCCTTGAGACCTGGCCTCCTATATAGGCCAGAGAGGGGCTGCCGAGGGACAGAATCGATCTTAGCAATCTTAGTCAGAAAAAGCTTAGAGCTAGGTCATCATAGCAATAGCCATCTCGACGAGATCTCAGCCAAACTATTCGGCACCCCATTGTAACCCATTATCATCATAATCAAGAAGAAACAGGCAGGACGTAAGGGTTTTATCTCATGAGGGCCCCGAACCTGGGTAAATCGCTCTCCCCGCTTGTCTGTGAACCGATGTCTCGTGTCAGCTTGTAGGATTCCGTCAACCCTAAGCCCCTATCGGAGGGCATTGGCGAGGAGTACCCTCGACAATACCCCTATAGGGATTTACACTATTTTATTATTCGAGGGTCTATGGAAGCACAAGCCATTTTAAAATTAAAATCGAAGAACTACAACGATGGGGAAGAAAACGAAAATTTTGAGGGTATTTGCAAACTGAAATCGGGTTCATGCCTGACAGACAGGGTACACCAATTGCCATGTCAGTAAATACGATGTTCTACCTCGACGAGTGACCTTGTACGAAACACTCGCCATATTTAGTGACCGTAAATCACGTATCACTATGTACGGTTCATGGGGATATGCCCTAGGGGTCCATCACCTAACTCACTCGCCGAAAACCCCGACGAATGAAGCCCTAGAGCGAAGACTTGGATCATGGGTTTATGACTGTCGGCCTTTCTTGCAGATACGCATGATCTTACCCATGTAAACCCTAACTCGGGGGTGCCCATATAAACCCTCGAGCTAAACCCTAGAACGGATTAGACCGCATCTCCATTGTACACTAGAACTCGCAGTTGACCACCGACTCGCCGAGCACCCCATTGTAAACACTACTGAGCAATACAATCTAGCAGGACATAGACCTTTTACTCCAGTGGAGGGGCTGAATATGGGTAAAACCCGTGTCTTGTGCATCTCAGTCCATAGATTGCTATGCTCCCCTTGCCCCGCATCAATGAAGTGATGCACCCTGTAGCACATGTCGTGCCATATCCACGACAGTGGTGCCCACCATGGGGCGGAGGACGACATGCCTCAATTCTACGGCGAGACCCTACTCGCCAATTGACAAGGGATTAACTTGTCAATGCTTATGGATTGTAGGTTTAGTTAGAAGTAGAGGCAAGTAGATCTCGAAGGTTTCAGCCAAAAGTACTCGACGATTATGAAAACTAGGGTTTGCAGACAATGATTCGATTGATTCCTCGTCCCTCGACTCCCCCTTTATATAGGAGGTGGAGTCGAGGGATCCGTGTTGTACAAGTTTACAGAGTTCGGGACGGTTTCTAACTCATCCCGCCAGATTACAACATACACTTCCTATTACAACTCTATCTTTCCCTTGAACACATCTTGGGCTCCCGAATCTTCTTATTCTTCGGGTAATGGGCCTTCAATAAACCCCGGGTACTATATTCGGCAGGCCCATTTGGGATGCCTATGTCAGTAGCCCCCGAGATTTTGCTTGAATTGTAAAGTCAAGGAAAATCTCCACTGTTTATTTTTACTCGAAAGCTTTAACTTTCTATATTTCTTCTCATAAAATTCTATATTGTACAGGGATATTGGTAATTGGGGCTAGTTCATCTGACGGATCAGGTACTAGTTAACTGCTCTAGTGGCAATCCGCAAAACCTACTTCAAGATCACGTCCCTGGACATGATCTCGGATAATGGTGTAACTTCGACAGTGCGCTAAGGTCTTACCATTCGTCGAGTCCCATAATTTATCGGGACCTAACGCGTCCGTTAGGATTTTCTTATCCGTTGATACGGATAAAAAGTACAGCGTTGATCTTTGCGATACTTCCCAACGGATTCCGGGGTTCTTACCTTCGCAAATTTGCGGCATTCGGAAATTGATCGGACATGCTTCGAGAATATATTGTCGAGTGCTTTTCCGGCTGTTGGAATGGCACATTTTATCGAGTCAAATATGACTTATATTGCTTTCCGATGGGAGTATATGTAGAGTTATCTCGAAATATACTCTCTTACTTTTCTATTTTTCTTTGTTAATTTCATCGGGCACGCGAACAGCGTTCCCGATGGGAGTAGCCATAGGCTACATTGCTTGGTTGTAGGCTCAACATTTTAGTCCACCTTGTCGCTATATTGTCATTATTTCCCAATATGAACTCTTTCCTCTTCTTCTTCTTTTCTCTCTTTATTATTTTTTTCTTTTTCTCCGTCTCGATGAGTAGCTTCGAGGCTACAACCCAAGAACTTGTGCTTGGTTGTAGGCTCAACATTTTCTATATTGTCATACTCGAAATTTTACTTTTTTTTTTTTAAGTAGCCCCCGAGCATTTGGGCAAAACCTGTATTTGATCAAAGGCTCCCGAAGTATTGAATAATTCACCTTGTCGCCAATCTTTTTTATTTTTCTTGTCGACATTTTTTCCCTTAACCAAATTCACTTCACTCCTGACGAGAAATCAAGAATTTTCTGTCCTGTGTTTTGACCACGTTGACACGTCATGGGGGACACACGTCTCCGCTTTTTCAAGCGCACGCACGGTAACGTTATCTCAAAAAATACTGTTTTGCCCTTGTATCTAGAAGATCCATTCTCACCACACGATTTCTTCATCCAACGGCAACGCCTCACCCGATTCTTATATAAACCTTCCTTCAACCTTTGTTCATCCCCTTGCTTGCGCCGCTCACCTGTTCCTCTTCGCAAAACTTCCTCTGCGCTTGCCTTTCTCCGATCTTCCTCACGTACACACATTGCCTTGCCCATTGCCGTTGATGCCACTGCGCGCGCGGCTCATCTACAAAACTCTAATCCAAGATGGCCGCCGAGATCTTGAGTGGGAGAGATCCAAAATCTCCAACCAGGACACGTACATGCTGAAGAGGCTTGGCCTCATGAAGAAAGAGGCGCCATCCGCTTCCTAGCGAAGAAAGCTACCCCAAGCCTCCAATGGAGTCGGGTTAGTTTTGTTGATCATGTGATCCGCGGCCTTTCGACCCCAATCCACGATTTCTCCGCGGCCTTCTTTTGTTTACGGGATTCAATGCAGTTGACCCCCAACTCAATTCTTCATATTTCTATTTTCATCACGTTTGCGAATGTTTCCTCGGAATCCCTCCCAATTGGATTCTTTGGAAACGCATTTTCCGCCTCCGCGCAATGGCTCCCACAACGCCACTTATAACATAGGTGGCGTTGTTATCTGTGTTCGTGGATGTCGACTATTTCGACGTCAAGTTTCCCGATTCTGTCCAAGGATGGCGCAAAAGTGGCTCTACATTCACGAAGAAAGTGCCAACTCCGTTGAACACAACATAGTTCCTTTCGACGGAAGTGCCAAAATTCAGCGCCGCTCCTGGGATGCCGAAGCTTCTGAGGAAGAGAAAAAGGCGACAGAGGCACTCATGGCTCGTATCCATCAGCTTCAAAACACTCGAGGCAAGGAGCTGTCTGGTGTTCAAATCACTGCCTACTTCCTTAAGATTAGAGTGCAGCCTCTTCAGGCTCGCAAAAATCCCCTTTGGACGTACTCTGGTGAAAACGACGCCAACAGAATCTCCGTTGATCTTTCCACCAAGGATTTCGAGAAGTTACTTCGAAGACTTTCTCGTCTGGGCAAAGACCCAATTCCTTCCTCAAGTCGCGTGGAACCGTACAGCTCCGCCAATCCACTCCCCAAGGTACTTTATCTTCCCGAGTTTTTTATCCTGTTCCGCACTTTCTCTTCATCTCATTGTATTGTCATCTCTTCAGTTCTCATTTTGTCATTATTATTATTTTTTACAGAATCATCCTACTATGACTTCCCTTCCTCCTCTTCCTGAGGGTGGAGAAGTCGAAGAAATGGCCATCGTTGCCGAAGATACTCAAGGCTCTTCTGCCTGAAAGTGAAGTCGCGGGTTCTCACAAATCTGCGGCTTCTCATGAAAAAGAAGCTGAGTCTGAAGCCAGTGAGTCAACGCAATCCCTTCCTCCTGCTGTTTCTCCAAAGAACAACAGGAAAAGGAAGAATGCCGAGGATTCTGGCACTTCTAAGGCTGAAGAAGTTGTTCCTTCCTACCCGAAGGCAGCTTATGATCCTTATATTGAGTCCCTCGTCAGCTCGTAAGTTGTCGCTGTTTCTCCTTATTTTTGTACTCGAAATATTTATCTTGTCATGCTTTTTAAGCTGCCGATTTTTTGTTCGACAGTGACGACGAGGAAGAAGTACCAACTACGGATGTAGCTCCTCGGACGAGTACGTCACGTACTGTACTTGCCTCAGACACGCTAGTTGATGGAGAAGAAACGTCGCCTCCACAACAAAACGTCGTCACCACTACTCCACCATCCAGCCCCCTTGCCCCTTCACCAAAAAGGGCAAGGGTTGAAAAGTTTGTTGAACCTGCCCCTCAATTGGGCGGTTCGTCGACTCTGCTCTTAGATGATGTAAGCTTGTCGATATCTATATTGTCTTTATTTTATCTTTTCGCACCTTCTCTTTTTCATGTCGACGTTTTTCTTTATGTGTTCTCATTGTACAGCCTATGATCAAGGATCTTCTTCGGATAGGGTCCCAATTTATTGGGTACCGTGAATATGCTGCCAGAGCTGAAGGTAACGACTTTTATACTTGCCATTTTTCCTTGACTTTCTATTACTGCTGCCTGTCTCGATGTTTTGATCTTTCTTTTCTTTCTTTTTTATATCTCGACAGAGAAACTTGCAGAGGCCAACGAACGTGCCGACGCACTTGCTAAAAAACTCGAGCAAAGTGAGGCGGCTCGCGAGAAAGCTGAACTTGCTGCTAGCGAAGCCAAGGCCGAGGCTGAAGAAGCCAAGGTGAAAGCTGCTAGTGTTGAAGCGTTGCAGAAAAGTCTCAAAGATGCTGAATCTGCCTTGGATGAGCAGAAAACTGCACAAGCTGCACGTGAGCAAGATATCATCAAGCGCTTGAAGTCGCAAAGTCGACGTACGCTAAGTAATATCATCCATCCCTTCTGTTTTATTGTACGTCCTGTTTCTTGGTTTTCGACTAATGTTCTGTCTCATGTGGCAGCCCAAACAGACCAAGATTTTGACCTGGAAAATCCCGTCAAGGACCCTCTCCTTGACGCACTTTCTCTTCTGGAATTTCATGGGCGTGAAATTCGCGAAGGCGTGGCCAATGCCAGTGCAAGTTTATCGGCATTGTTCCCATACTTCTTCCCGAAGAAAAAGGAGCCTGCGACTTTCCTCAGCCTCGCCAAGATGTTCAATACCTCGGAGGACCTTGGACTCAAGGTGCGCCAAGAAAATATGAAGGTTGCTGTTGAGAGCAATGTCGCGTTGGTTGCTGACAGTGGACAGGCCATTGACTGGATGAAAGTTGGCGACACCGAGCAGATTGAGCAATCAAGATGGCGGTCGCTGATGAAGGCAGCTAAGCCCAACACGAAGAAAATCCTGGCCTATCTTGGGATAAAACCAACGTCGACTCCTAGTTCGTCAAGGCCAGAGGTCTAGTTGCATGCCTCTGTTTTTCTTTTTGCTTCTTTTGCTCTTGTCGCCAAAGTAGTCTTTTGGCGACATGCATTTCCTTAGCTCCACTGTATTGCCCTTGTAATTATTCCCAAGAGATTAATGAAGAACTCTATCTTTGCCTGTCATTTGATGTTGTCCTGTTGAAATTTCAGTTGATATTTGATAACTATACTCCGACCTCCACTCCTTCCAACGTTTCACCTACTTCCCATGCGAAGAGAACTGTTACTGATAGTGCACCTGTCGACGATACCTTGTCGCAAGAATTGGTTGAACTTCGGCAGCAACTTCAGTATGCGAAGAAGCAAACACTTGTGATGATGGAACAATCCCGTAAGTCATCCGAAGCCGAAAAAGTTGCCCTTCAGCAAGCTCGCGAGGCTGTGGCTGCTAAAGAGATTGCTGTTTCCAAGGCTGAAAAAGTGGTTACTCGAGAAAATTTTATGCTCGAATTAATGAATGAAGCCAGTGCAGATATGTCGGGTATGTTTGTCTCATCCTGTGATATCTTTTATCTTCATACTATTGTCTCTTTAAAGGTATCCCCTTCGTTGTTTTGATAGGTGCCTTTATTGATGCTGCTGCCGAGGAAGAAAGAGTAAACGCAAGGACAAACCTCCTTGTGAATCTTTCCTTGGACCATGGTTCTTTGTTTTGGGCTACTCCAGAGAGGACCCGCCAAATTACTAGATTCCAAGATCGCACCTCTCAAACCCGTGATTTCCTTCATTTCTGTACCAAGACCTTATCCATGGTTTACAACTCCATGTTTCCTCGGAATGTCCAACCAAAAACTCTTCCTGAATTGATGGAAAGGTTCAAAGATGCTCGCAGTATCCATGACTTTGTCAAAGCTCAACTGGTGGCTGGTGCCAGATTTGCTCTTATAATGCTTCAGATCTGCCACTCGAAGCTGGACCTTACTCAGGTTGTCGAGAAAGTTCACCAAAAGGTGAAACGTCGGAGAGTTGGTGTTGACAGGATTAACACGAAGGTTGCGCCTGTAGCCGAAGAAATGATTGAGGACCTGCTTCGGATGGATGCCGACTTTTTTGCCGATGGCCATTATGCCGATTTTCTTGGTGCTGTTCCTGAGGAGAACAGAGTTACTCTTGATGACATACTGAATCAAGACTAGTTACTTTCTTTTTGTAGATATTTTTCCTTTGTGATCCATGACTATATTGTAAAGCAACCATTATACTTCTATGTTTGTCTAGCCCCCGAGTGTTTCGTTGCCTCTTTACTATATTTGAATACTTGCGAGGTTGTAAACCAAGGCATTTATATATTTAAGGCGAATATGAGCCCCCGAGCCTTTATTGAGTACCATTTTATATTTTTATTTACTCACGAGGTATTTGAATACCAAGGCAAGGTTTTTCTTTTGTCGATGAACTATATTGGAATTCGTCGTAGCGAAGACTTTGGTCGATAAAGAAGAAAAGTGCTATAGTCACTATCTTTATTATATTGCAGCACCGCGAGCCCGCCTCATTAAAACCTTCTCCGGCCCCACTCGGTGCCCCGAAAAAGGAAAAGAGTGCGTCAAAACTCGCGGCGTTTCAGATATTGAAGTTTACAGGACTATATTTCGACTCTAGGCGTAGAACCGCCTGGTGCCACGTTCCAGGGGTTTGGCTCCTCCACCGTCTTCTTGTCCTTTATCCTGTATGCTCCTCCTCCGATTACTTCCGTGACAATGTAGGGGCCAAGCCATGGTGACTCGAGTTTTTCATGACTTTTTTGCGTGAGAAGAACCAGGTCTCCTACCTGAAAAGATCTTGGCCGTAAACGTCGACTGTGGTAATTCTTTAAGTCCTGTTGATATTTGGTTACTCGGGACAATACTTCATCTCGAGCTTCATCAAGTACATCGACATCATCTTCTAACGCTCTTCTTGATGTTTCTTCATCATATTCAGCGACACGTGGAGCGTTGTGCTCTATCTCGATTGGTAGTACTGCCTCTGCTCCATGAACCAAGAAAAACGGAGTTTCCTGCGTTGCTGTGTTTGGTGTTGTTCGGATACTCCACAACACACTTGGTAGTTCTTCTGGCCAGGTGTGTCGAGCTTTCTCTAGTGGTCCCAACAGCGCTTCTTGATGCCATTGCGATGATGCCATTGGCTTTCTCGACTTGCCCATTGGTTTGAGGATGTGCAACTGACGCAAAGTTCAGCTTGATACCCACCTCTTCGCAATAGTCCTTGAATTCATGGGATGTGAAGTTGCTGCCGTTGTCTGTGACGATGCTGTGAGGTACTCCAAATCTGAAGACGAGGCCTTTTACAAATTTTACCGCGGATGCTCCATCTGGTGAATTTATCGGCTTTGCTTCTATCCACTTTGTAAACTTGTCGACAGCTACTAACATGTACTCTTTTCCTCCTGGCCAAGATTTGTATAACTTACCCACCATATCGAGTCCCCATTGAGCAAAGGGCCATGACAATGGTATTGGTGCTAGCTCTGCTGCTGGAGAGTGAGGTTTTGCGGCAAACCTTTGACACGCATCACAGTTCTCTATGTCCTTGGCATCCTCAATTGCCGTCAACCAGAAATCCCCGAAAACCTTTGGTCGATAGCTCTATCACTTGGTGGCCACATATTCCTTCGTGCACATCTTTAATTATTCTTCCTTCTTCGGGTGTGACACACCTTTGCAAGACGCCCAAATACTTCGCTTATACAATTCTCCCTTGACCACCGTAAAGGCTTTGGATCGTCGCCTTGCCTCAACTGGGTCGTCGGGTATTTCTTTCCTCAGGATATATGATATGTACGGCTGCATCCACGGTACCTGTATCATCATGACCAAGTCCTGATCTTCTTCTTCGTCCTCTTGCTTTTCCTTGGCAGCCCCCGAGAGTTTCTTCCCCTTCTTTTTGATTTTGTCGACTCTGGATCTCTCTTATTTCTTCCCGTAATACACCCGGTGGGACTGCAAGGCACTGGCGACCCGATGTTTGCAAGAACGTCGGCTTCTCGTTGCTCAATCTACTAATATGATTTACTTCGCATCCATCGAACAACTTCTCGAGCTCATTGTACACCTCCTGTATGCCATCATGCTATCATTGATCGCGTCACATTGGTTCATAACTTGTGAGCTACCAACCGTGAATCGCCAAAGATTTTTAATCGAGTTGCTCCGCAAGCTTTCGCCATCTTCATCCCGTGTATGAGAGCCTCATATTCTGCTTCATTGTTAGATGCGTTAGGGAACGCCATCCGAAGGATGTACTTCAACTTGTCGCCTTCGGTGATATGAGTACGACTCCGCGCCAGCTCCTTCTAGTCTCTTGGACCCATCAAAGTTCATAGTCCAAGTTCTCGATAAATCTGGAGGTCCTGTATTTTGCGCTCCATCCACTCTGCGATGAAGTCCGGTAGTATTTGCGATTTTATTGCTTTTCTTTTCGTACGTGATGTCCCGAGGGAAAGTTCTATTCCCCAAAGGGAGACACGACCCGTAGCTTCGGGGTTGTTCATATATTTGACAAGGGAGCTTCATTGACCACTATGATCGGGTGTGCCGAAAAATAGTGGCGCAATTTCCGTCGTGAACACTCCATATGCTAGCTTTTGGTACCGAGGGTACCTTTGCTTTGAGGGACAAGACTTCGCTCACGAAGTATACCGCCGCCGCACTCCATGGATTTTCCCTTCTTCTTCTTCGACAACTAACACCGTGCTAACCACTTGGGGTGTGGCTGCAATATACAATGAGAGGTTCCTTTTCCTTTGGAGCCACCAGATTGGTGGTGTCGAGATTTTTCGCTTCAAATCCTCGAAAGCTCGTCGGCCTCTTCGTTCCCCTGGAATTTATCTCCTTGTTTTATTAGCGCATAAAATGGTAACGCTTTTTCTCCTAACCGGCGACGAACCTCTCAAAGTCTGCGACTCGCCCAGCTTAGCGTTGTATTTCTTTCAACTTCGTTGGCTTTCTCATTGTTACTATGGTTTGTATTTTGTCGGGATTTGCTTCAATCCTCTTGAAACTAGAAACCCAGAAGTTCTCCTGCTGGGACGCCAAAAGAACACTTCGTCGGGTTTAGTTTGAGGCAGAATTTGTCGAGGTTGTCAAAAGTTTCTTTGAGATCCTCGATCAGCGTTGCCCCCTTTTTTGATGTGATGACGACATCATCAATGTATACTTGCACGTTTTTCCCGATCTGTGTTGCCAAACACTTCGCATCATCCTCCGATATGTTGCTCCCGCATTTTTAGACCAAAGGGCATTGTCTTGTAACAAAACACGCCAGTAAGGTGTAATAAACGCTGTTTTGGCTTCATCATCTTCTTTTAATCTGATCTATAACCAGAGTATGCATCCAGGAAGGAAAGACGTTCACAACCTGCCGTGGAGTCGATAATTTGGTCGATCCTTGGGAGGGGAAAGTGATCCTTGGGACAATGTTTATTGAGACACGTAAAGTCGACGCACATGCGAAGGACTGTCGTGTTTTTCTTCGGCACCATCACTGGGTTAGCTACCCATGTGGCTTCTGTAGATATCTCCCGATAAAACCAGCTTCTTCAAGTCGATTTATTTCTGAAAGCATGGCTTTGCGGTTTGGTTCAAAAACGCCGCAAAGGTTGTTTGATTGGTTTCGCCAAATTTAGGTGGTGCTCGGCAAGTTCCTGGGTACTCCTGGCATGTCAGCTGGACACCATGCGAAGATTTTCCAGTTCACGGAGGAACTTGACGAGCGCGCTTTCCTATGCGATATCCATGTCATTTGCGATAGATGTCGTCTTTTTGGATCTGTCGGGTGAATTTGCACCTCCTTAGAATTTTTCTCTGTGTTGAAAGTTGACTCTTTATTTGGCCTTCCAACGTCTCTGCAGACGTCGTAGTCAGTCATGCTTTTTGACGCCAAGTACTCAGCTTGCATCCCGAAAGTTTCTGCCAACCTGTGAAGTCCTTGTCGCACTTATCAGCTAAGGCGAAACTCCCTTTGACCGTGATTGGTCCTTTGGGTCCAGGCAATCTCCACAACAGGTATGTATAATGTGGTACTGCCATAAATCTAGCATATGCTGGTCGTCCCAACAAAGCGTGGTACCGTGATGGAAAATCCACGACTTCAAACCCAGCTTCTCAATTCTATAATTTTCTCGTTCGAACCGAACGTCGAGGTTGATTTTTCCCAATGGGTAACTTTTTCTCCGGTGTGATGCCGTGGAACCTTGTGTCCGTTGGCTTCAAGTTTGCTAAGGATATGTTCATCTTCCTCAATGTATCTGCATACATGAGGTTCAAGCTGCTTGCCACCATCTATGAATACTCGAGAGACATCGAATCGCGATAACTGCGCGTAATAAGTGCTGATCGCCCTGCCGAGGGACTTGCTTGGATGATCTGCTATTGTGAAGCCTATATCTTGTCGACCAATTAAGGTACTCAATTGTTGGTGGAGGCATTTTTTCTGCCATAAACACCTGTCGTGAGATTACTTTTTGAGCTCTATTGGACGGCCTTCCCTTCGAATCATCGACACCGCTCCGTTGGAGTTAGGATCAACATAGGGTGGAGGTGCAGGTGCTGCCGCCGGACGGCGCCAATTGACAAGGGATTAACTTGTCAATGCCTATGGATTGTAGGCTAGGGTTTAGTTAGAAGTAGAGGGCAAGTAGATCTCGAAGGTT
The DNA here is from genome assembly GCA_030979885.1 of Lolium multiflorum. Taxonomy (NCBI): domain Eukaryota; kingdom Viridiplantae; phylum Streptophyta; class Magnoliopsida; order Poales; family Poaceae; genus Lolium; species Lolium multiflorum. Next base: position 10,528,375 of record CM061748.1, read on the forward strand.
TCAGCCGAAAAGTACTCGACGATTATGAAAACTAGGGTTTGCGACAATGATTCGATTGATTTCGTCCCTCGACTCCCCTTTATATAGGAGGTGGAGTCGAGGGATCCGTGTTGTACAAGTTACAGAGTTCGGGACGGTTTCTAACTCATCCCGCCAGATTACAACATACACTTCCTATTACAACTCTATCTTTCCCTTGAACACATCTTGGCTCCCGAATCTTCTTATTCTTCGGGTAATGGGCCTTCAATAAACCCCGGGTACTATATTCGGCAGGCCCATTTGGGATGCCTATGTCACCAATCCATCGGACGGTCGCTTCCGGCTGGACGATCGCCACCAGCGGCTTCTTCCACATCTAGTCGAGCACCTACCACCTGGCGTTGGCACCGGTCACCCACGCCTGGATGGTGCCGGTTGGCACGATCAACCTCTTCATCGGTTTCGCCTGCGCCACCGAGTCGGGCGAGGCTCTCACTTACGCGTCTGGCCAGCTCTTCACCGCCACTCTCCCGATCACGGGAGACACATTCGTAGAGGACGACTTAGCCTTGGCCGATGACGCCGATCAGTAGCTGCGGCGTAAGTCACCGGATGCATCACCGCTGTGTCAATCGCTGACTCAATCACCCCGGTCTACAATCCGGGTGACTTTGGGGATAGCTCCATCCCCCTGATTTTTTACTACGAGTTAGAATCGGATTTCATCGAGCACCCCCACCCCGGTGCCACGACACCGTGCTCATGGCCAACGATGACCCGCCGCCCCCAGATCCATTCTCCACGGAGATATCGGTGATGGAAACTGTATACGACATCGAAGCCCACCGCCAGGCCCTTGAGGAGCAGCAGAAGAAGGAGCTGGAGGAGCGTAAGAAGTTCCGATTGGAACATGATTTGGCAAGAGCGTTGTCAAGCTACCGCTGGTGGCGCATACATCAACGCATCGACCCGAGCTTCCCCACCATACGCTTGAACTTCGATGACGACACTCCATGGACGGCAGCAGCCGAGTGGTGCGACAAACCACGAAGTCCCGGAGTCGAGTCGAGCAGCCACGGATCGGACGGTCGCAAACCGAACGAACCCACCACCACCGGCACTGCCGCCAAGGGGTCGCGCAACCCCTCGACTCAAAGTTGACGCTAACGGTCTCCCCCTTCACTCTAAGACGATGGAAAACGCCATCGCTGCGCAGGTCGCCATCGCTAATCTCAACCCCAGCAGGGAAGATGGGGTCTACGTACGCTACACGAAGGCCCTAGTTGCCAAGGCCCATGGGCGCCTCTACCCGCGTTCGTCGGCCAGTCGCTCGTCCTCCTCACCCACCGCTTGCCCTGCGAGGTGCTCACTCGACCAACCGAGTCGAGCCACGTTCATTGCGCTAGATGTCGCCGCCAATGGCCAGCCAATCGACGTGTGCACCCACATCGCGAATGCACGCCAGGAGGGTGACTTGCGCAACAACATCAACAATAGCATCGCCAATCGCCACGACCAAGAGTTGCAAGTGGAGCAAGCTCGTCGCAGCTCGTTCTCTCAATTCGGCCCAACATGCTCCGGCCCCAATGGTCCGACCCAACATGCTCCGGCCCCATGGTCCGAGGAGAGCCTTACCCTCCGGGGTTCAAGGGCCCCCGCGACATCGAGAAATACGACACCACCGTCGACCTGGGGGTGTGGATCAATGCATACACCATGGCTATGGGAATCGCCGGGCACTCCAAGCTATTCGCCGCTCGGTACCTGCCCCTGATGATGGACGGAGCCACTCGCCGGTGGTTCAACACGGTGGCTAAGGCGAAAAGGAGTTTAAGTTCAGTGACCTTTGATCTATTTTACTCCATATAAAGGTTTGTTCGTTGATCCCCAGGCGGAGCACTGCTATACTCCTTCCGTTCACAATTAGATTGCATTCTACATTTAGTCAAAGTCAAATTTTGTAAAATTTAACTAAATATTTCATAAAAAATATTAACATCTATAATTTATAATCTATAGTATTAGAATCGCTATAAACTATATTTTGTCATATTATATTTCTTTGGTATTGTAGTTGTTAATTTTTTTTCCATATTTTAGGTTAAATTTGACAACTTTTAATTTTAACGACACGAACTAAAGAAAAACGGAGAGTACATACGATAGATTTCATACCATCCATGTACGACACCCAAATCAATCCGTCCCTGGCACACGAATTGGCGTGCGTACATGTTCAGGAATTGTCGTACGAATTGGGGCACAAAAATATCATGTTCAGGAATGGTCTGGTGGGCCTCCAGTCTGAAAATTGCAAAAAGCACTATTGGAAAGATGTTGGCTCCAGATTACCAAACTGAAAAATTATGTGTATTGATTATTACCTGCTAGCTTACTGAAAGAAGGCGTCCAGGAACTTTTCATACTACTCCGCCGCTCCACCACTCCAGTCTCCTCCCGTCGCCACCGCCGGCGACGGCGGCGCGAAGCCAGGTTGCTTCTCCCAGCAGTTTCTCCCCCCTCCCCAAGCAGCTTAATCCCCTCTTGTCGCCTTCAGCCCTAACTTGGCAGGGGGAATTTGGAATCGGAGAAGAAACCGAGCGGGTCTACAAATTTCTCCAGCAAGTACCAAACTTTCGGGCCCTTGATATCCGTTTCGTTCTTGGACTCGGATTTGCTTGACCTATTCGAATTCGGAGGCCTCCATGATTGGTGATATATAGTATAAGTGTAGGCAGGAGATTCCTCTCTGTGCTCCATCCAAGTTACTGAAGAAATTTTGTCAGGTTTGTCCAACCATCAGGTCTCTGCAGCTAACGGAGTCATTGAAGAAATTTGTCTGGTTTGTCCAAGCATCAGATCTTTGCAACTAAGGGAGTTATTGATTTTTTTTGTCTGGTCTGTCCAAGCATCCGGTCTTTGCAACTTAGGAATTTAGCCAGGAGCGTGTCTTCCCTCTGTTACTGAAGAGATTTGTCTGTTTGGCGAAGTTCCAATCTTGACAGAGAGACCCTGATCCCATGGAGTTATGTAGTGTTGCCTCGGTAATGAGCTTAGGGAGTCTAGCTATACAGCGCACACATTTGTGCTCCCTAGTCTTCAGAGCTTTGCCAAGGCTGCTAGGCTACACTCCCAGTTCACTGAAGAAACTATGCAAAGATGTTGATCCACTGCTGACCGAGACTATCGTGGGCACATTGCGAGAGCTGCCTCAGGACATCTTGATGGATATCTTTGCCACCCTTGAAATCCCTGACCTCATACGTGTTGGCGCCGTCTGCCCCTCTTGGCACTCTGCATATACCAGCCTACAAAGCCTTGGGCTGTATAAACTATCTCAGACGCCGTGCCTTCTCTATACTTCTGAATCTGCTGACGATAGCTCTGCTTACCTCTACAGCCTCAGTGAAAAGAGATCGTACAAGTTAACTCTTCCGGATCCACCTATCCGCACTAGGTGTTTGATAGGGTCCTCTCATGGCTGGCTGATTACTGTTGATGAAAGATCTGAGATGCATCTTGTCAACCCGATCACATGTGAACAGATTGCGCTACCTTCAGTGATCACCATCGAGCAGGTGAAGCCCATCTTCGATGAGTACGGTGATCTACACAAGTATGAATTGTCATGGCACACTGGAACGCGTGCTGCTTATAACTCGCCATCTATTTATGATCTTGACAAGCTGCGGGATGAACTCCACTATAAGGCGTTTGTGTTCCCTGATACATCCACAGGAAGCTACATGGTGGTTCTCATCCACAATCCAAAGCAGCAGCTTTCTTTCACAAGAGTAGGGGATGATAAGTGGACCTGGCTTCCACCCCATGATGCCTATGAGGACTGCACTTACAAGGATGGCATGTTGTATGCAGTGACTGGATTTGGAGAAGTTCATGTTTTTGATTTTAGTAGTGGACCTGCTGTTACAGTGGAGATGATTATGCAAGTGCGCAATGTGTATGGCTGTGGGTACATGTACATTGCTCAAGCTCCATGGGGCGATCTGCTGCTGATTTGGAGAATCTGTGAGGATCATGATGTAGAACCTGAACCAGGGGCATCTGTGTTTTGGAACACTACGGAATATGAAATATATAAATTTGACCTTAAAAGAAGTAAGCTTAAGAAAATCAATTGCTTGCATGACCATGTGTTGTTTCTTGGACATAATCAGTCACTTTGTCTCAGTGCTGGAGAATATCCGTCTCTCAAGGCAAATCATGTCTACTTTACTGATGATAATGTGTTATGGACATTGAGATTGAAGAATAATCATCGTGATATGGGAATTCTCAGCTTGGATGATAACAACAAGGAAGAAGTTGTGTCTCATCAGCTCTTCTCCAACTTCCCGGCTCCTATTTGGGTTACACCTGATCTTAGAAAGATGGACATGGCTTCACGAGTGGATTGAAAAATCCTTGATGAGTTCACTAAGTTAACAGTAGGGTGGTTTGCTAGGTTATTGCGGATTTGGGCTTCCTAGAGAAAGTCATGGACAAACTACTCAAAGGGCCACTTGGACTGTGCGTGCATCATGGTCGCTTGACCCCAGTTGTACACACTAGCTTTGAGCAGTTGAATAATTAGTTTGAGTTTTTCTTTGTTTACCCCTGTTATAATCATGTACTTCACACAGTTTATTATTTCAATAGAAAAATCGATAAATATGTTTGTTGCGTCTTTGATTTTCTTCCCATTTCCCTATCATGCGTGTGCATTTGATTGTGTATTTTGCCTTTACAACAGAAACTCTTGAAACTTGATGCTAGGGATGCAGGTTATTCCAGGCATTTGCTAGTTAGTATATGGTTGATGATTGCGAGAGATGCAGGTAACCTGTCTTAGCCCAGCATGTCCACGAAGCATGAAACCTGTTTGGTTTGTGTTTTGGTCGGCAGGTCGAACGGTTTTGGACCAACCCTGAACATGCTTAGTTCCAGGTATTTGTCCGTCCTGTAATTAAGATGTTATTACAATCAATTACAACCTATATTGGTTGTAATAACATCTTATATTGTGGGACAGAGGGGGTATATGCTGTTAATGATTGCAAAGAATGCAGGTAATGGAAGCCTCCTTACATCATCAGCAGAGGCTGCATTGATCGACATTGTCATTCATAATTGTGTGGGTAACAGTGCTTTGAGTTAGGTGTAACAGTTATACCAAGCATGAATATTGGTGGATGTTAATCGCCATTGTTGTTCATAACTCTGTATATGGTTCATAACTCTGCATATTGCTGCATACATTGAATACTAAATAAGATATGTTATTCTCCTAGTGTGATTTCTTTCGTAGATGATAACGACTGAACTACGGTAGAAGATTTTTTGCAGTGATTATATATGACCATAATGATCGGGTGGATCACCCAACCGAAGTCGTAAACTACTGGAATACAAGTGGTCATGTGATTCATTCCATTAGCATCAACTCAACCTACTCGGTTCATTGGCATCATGTGTGATCCAGCAAAATGTTGGATGAATACCTTTCTTGACTCATATAAGGCAAGACGGTGTCTGCTTTGATTTCGGCAGCTCATTTCATACAGTATACACCAGATTTTTGTGTAACATGTATCTTACAGGTCATGTAGGTTATGAGTGATTAGCTCAGTCCTGTAGAGGAGGCGCTGGCTCCCTACTTGTTCTAATCACTTGATCTGGCTCTGGATCAATACAACAAGTTCGTGGCAGAGATGTACCCATGAAGGGTGAAACCGGTCTGGTTTGGGTTGGGTCGGTAGGTTCAACGGGCTGGACCAAACCTTGAGCAGGCTTAATTCTAGGTATTGATTCGGTAGTATGCTGTTAATGATTGCAAGGGATGCAGGTAAGGGATACCTCATTGCTTCATGAGCAGAGGCTGCCTTCCTCATTGGATTACAGAAGGGTACATGATCTCTCTCACCCCTTTTTTTTGTTTTCTGTTCTTTGGGTTAGGAGTAGCAGTGGTAATAGACATTGTTGTGCATATTGTTTACTAGGGATACATACATTGAATACTAAATAAACTCAATGGCAAGAAACATTGAAGTTTGTCTTCTCCAGAATGCCCCCTTCGATTTGATGGCAGTAAGCAAGTAACTATTAAACTAGCAAACATTTCCTAGATGTTCAGGCTAATGTGGATGTTATTTGCGTCAGGCTTTGTCTGATTCATGAGCTGCCAATATATTCTAAGAGAAACCTGTGTCTAAGCAGCACATACAAGCTGCTGGCACATGAATTTGAGATCATCTAAGCACATATGACCATAATCATAGGAAGAGGTTTAAGGAAATGCAAAGCAGCGGCAACGTGAGCAACAGAGAATAGAAGAAAACATTCAATGCATTCACATCTTTTGCATGTATGCAATGCTGGTTTGAAAAAATGTGGATCTTAGCATTCAGTACATTCAGAAGTTCCAGTATACAAAGCAACCGGCATTTGCCCCACCGACTGTTGTGATCTTCAAATGTTTTCACTCCTCAACCGGATTGATCCCTCAGATGTACTTGTTCCACCAGTCAGGAGCCTGCACGTGGAAGAAGTACTTGTGAAGGTCAAGCTCACGGCCTGGGCGTAGTCTGACAGTGCAACCACCCTCATCGCAACGAACAGTAGGTACTATATCCTCATGACGTTTCCTACAGTGAGTAGGCATCTACAAAGAAAGTTAAGTTATACTTAGTGCTCAAAACTCAAAAAGACTCAAAACCTTGAAACAGATGTAAAGGTTTACTCACATCTTTTGCAGCGAAATATGGGGACCTCTTCCAATCAAAAACGCAGAAATGGCAGACTTCTGTATTCGCCTGGCGCACAGTGGACGCTCTGCAATAGAAAGCATATTGTTTGACGACCGCCTCCGGTACTTCCACGCCATCAACAATCTGACGGAAAATGAACCATAATAGCAGTCAATGGATTGACAACTTGAGCCATATTCAGTGACTGGGTTTTCTAGAATCTAAGGTATATATTTCCTTATTCTTGGATGTCATTTGCATTACCAGGTATGTGTTCATGTAATTAGTTGTTTGCAAAATTTCTGCATAATCACTATTTTTGGCCTATCACATCTGACTGAAACAAGGAGTAAAGGAGCAGAATATAATTTGCAATTTTTTCATATTATCTGTTTCATCAAGAATCAAAAGGACAAAACAAACTATGGTACTGATGACACTGCAACCAACATAACGAAGCATATGCTACATGATGGGTGTTTGATTAGCATAAAATCAGTTGAAGTCACCAGAACATAATGACCAGTAGCATCATAAAATCGTCCAAGTCATAAATGAAATGCTCTGAAATTATAAGGTCCAGTAAGCTAGAAGGTGAGTTTGGTTATCTGGAACCAACATCTTCCTGATAGGGCATTTTGTTGGCAGGTTAACAGTGGAACTATCGTGTGTGGCATGTGGGAAATATGGACTGCGAGAAATGCAAGGAGTCATGGAGAAATCTCGATGTCTGCAACTCAAGTAGACCCTAAAGAAGCAAGTCAAGACTCCAGATGGAATCTATCACAGACTTTTGTGTGCATATATGCTTAGATTGTCTGAATTCATTGACTGGATTGACAAGTTGAGCAATATTCAGTGACTGGGTTTGTCATCTAATTCAGGGTATGGGTAAACAAGAATTCATGAACTCCCTTTCCTACCTTACAGGTTCATAAATTTACATTGCCTCCAAAATTTAGTGTTTTCCATTTTATATCTCTCAACAAGAATCATAAGGACTAAGGAGAGGGCAAATTATGGTACTGATGACAATGCAACCAACATAATGGAATGCACTAAATTTGGTTAGCAGCAAATTCAGTCCAAGTCAGCAGAACAGAATGTTTATGAAATCACCAGTAGCATAATAAAACCGTCCATGTCATAATTGAAATGCTCTGAAATTACTCCTACAAGGTTAAGTAAACTAGCAGGTAATAATCAATGCACAGAATTCTCCCGTTTGGTAATAATCTCAATGTCTGCAACTCAAGCAGACCCTAAAGAAACAAGTCAAGACTACAGACAGAATCACCCACAGACTATACATCATACAAGGACAGAACTTTCAGTTTAGTAATCTGGAGCCAACATCTTCCTGATAGTGCTTCTTGTTCGCAGATTAATTGTGGAACTATCCTATGTGGCATGTGGTCAATATGGACTGCAAGTTATGCAAGAGGTCATGCAGAAATGTCTGCAACTGAAGATTACAGATGGAATCACCACAGACTGGTGCGAATCCTTTACAGCAAACAGGCACAAAACATGGATGCAGCAAATTACGAATAAAACAGGTAGAATTTGACGGAAGAAGGGAAAGAATCCTTACGAAAGTCTCACGCCGCGGCGGAGGTGGTGGTGGAGGCGGAGGGGGTGGTGGAGGCAGAGGGGGGCTTGGGGCACGCGGACGCCGATGACGACGATCATTGGGGTACATAAACGCGTAGTCCCTCCGCGGCGATGGCGGCGGCGTGTCCTCTTCCTGTGGCAGGAAGGGTTGCCGCCGACGCAGCAGGCGGCGGATGAACTCGGGGACGAGGCGGAGCACGCGCTGGAGGAAGTCGCGGCCTACGGCGCGCGCGCGCTGGAGGAGGTTGCGGATGACGGCGAGCGCGCACCGTCCGGGATGGAGCACAGCGTCGACGGCGCGGCGGGCGCGTGCCGCCGCTCGCCGTCTGAGATGGAGCACAGCGTCGACGGCGCCGCGGGCGCGTGCTGCCGCTCGCCGGAGTAGAGGCTCCCCCGCAGGCTGCGCGTCGTCGCGCCAGTTCTTCCTGGCCATGTCTGCTGCTACACTGGCCCTTCTCGCGTTCTTGGAGCGGAAGAAGACGCCGGGGTGGAGGAGGCAGTCGATGGCGCCGCCGCCGAGCGCCACCGCGCCTCGAAGAACACGCCTGACGGGGCCGCGCTCACGCTTCGGCGCCCTCGCCATGTCCGATCTTGAGGGTTTCTTGGCCGGTCTTGGTCGGCCGCGCGCGGTTCTTGCCCTGCGGGAAGAGATGAGCTCCCTGTCTTCCCCGGCGTCGCTTCAACAAAGAACGCTTGGATAGGTCGGCGAGGGAGGTTCCCGGCGGCGAAGTTCTTGGATTGGGTGGGGAGCGCGCGGCGGAGTTCTTGGAGTGGCTGGAGCAGGGGGTCAGCCTGAGGTGATTTTGGAGAGAAGAAGGGGAGGGAAGCTGAACGGCATATATCGGGCGGGGTCAGAACGAGAACGAAGCTTTCGGAAGTTCTCGGCTCACTCAGCCCGGCCCAGCTCAAGCCTCTCCGTGAGAGATTTGGGCCTAACATGACTGAACTGATTGTTTTTTTTTCAAATGACTTTTTCTTTAGTAGAACTAGGACAATGCCCGCGCGTTGCTGCGGAAGAGTAAAATATGTTAACCTTAAAGTAGAATTAAAAATTTACTACATCAACATGGCATAGTAAACTAATTGGAATAATTTTGCATAAAGCGGGATTGTGGACGTATTTGTGATGATTTTTAGTTGTGTTGTCAGTGGGGGGTTTAAAGGAGGATTGTTCTAGCGCCTCGGTGGTGAGAGGGTAGGTCCTGCTAACACACATGGTTGACAAGTAAGCATTTGCACATATGTGTTGGTGGTAATGGAAATAAACTAAATAAGAAATGCTCCTAGATTAGCGCATTGCACGGCAAGTGTTGCTAAATTTATAGCCACTTTTTATATAATAAAAGGAGGGACCAAATCGAAACCTGGAAATCAACTACTCTGGTAATTCGGTTCAACTGAATCGGCATCCTAACTCCTCTCCCATGATATATTATTTTTCTTTTTTTCTCCGCTTCCTCTACTCCCTAGCTACCCAGAGGGAGGCGAAGGCTTTCAAAGAGTGGATCGAGCTAGTGATGGTGCATGGCAGTGGCACGTGTACCGGGTGGCCTAACTAAAGTGACGGGGAGGAGGCAACGGTGGTGCACCACGGACGCATTCAAGACAATTGAGTTTTCTGCTTCTCCTAATGCAACACACGAGCATTTTTTCTAGGAAATTATAAATTTATCCACGATACCCGTAACACAATGCTCGCGCGTTGCCGCGAAACTATGCCCGTGCGTCACTGATAGTTGATTGGTCCCCTCTTCTTTCTCTTAACATCAATGTACACTTCAATGTGGTGCCCGATTAGCGCTAGCTTATGGAATCATGTTTTAAAGATAAATATCGACACGGCTCAAATTTTGCCAAAAATAATCCGACACGAATAACCCTAGCCTTACCAAAGAAGGCACACCACAACTATCAGCATGCATATGATAATAATTCATATAATTTACGCAAATAAAATTTTTAATAATTAGGAACACATTTGATATTTTGAAATTTGGAATATGTTTAATTTGATATATCACTGGTTTAAAACTATACTTCTAATCCCCTTTTAATTGATGTAAACACTTATGCTCCCTCCATTCCAACGAATATGACGTCCTTGTTGTTTTGTTTTTTTCTTTAACCAAAAGTTACTTCAAATACTATATAAAAATTGTTGGTATAAAATCATTAAAAATTATTTTTCAATACGAATCTAACGGTACTAATTACGTACATTATAATCAAAAATTTGTTGCTCAATTATTTCGGTCAAAGTTTGTCTTAAAATACGGGTGCGTCTTGTTTATTAAAAATGGAGGAAAACATCCCTTTAAATTTAAAGTCGATACTTTAAGTTAGTGAAAATAAATGTTAGTTTTATCTGTGGGTGCATAGTCGTGAAAAGATTATAAAGAATTTTTTGCACTGGTGGATCGCTGGTGAATGTCCTAGCGCGATTGCATGCCTTTCTTTGAACACGTGACTACGTTCCTGTGCTTTCTCGTTCATATACGCCGGCCACGTGCCTGTCAACGTGGACCCTTCTTCTCGCTCCATCCATCTCCGAATGCCGCCTCTACATAGCTTTTTTTTTAGCAGAGCCACCTCAACATAGTTGCGCATGCGCTCCCTCGATTCCTCTGTGCGCTCGCCACCAGGCCGCGCGCCAGGGCCAGCTCGTTGGCCTCCTCCCTCTTCTTTGTCATGCGCAGTGGCCGAAGGCTGGATATATCACACCACGGTTATATCCTTTCTTTCTGTCTCTCGGTCTCCGATCGCTGTGCGATCTCTTTTCCTTCCTTTTCATTAGTCTCTTTGGCCAGACTGATTGTTATTTTGGAGACACTTTGGTGATAATCAACGCAATTTGTGAGGTATACAAATCGGTTTAAGACGGTATACTAAACCAAGGTGGGACTATTCAACAAAAAGGAATTACATGATTATGCCGATAGGCACAACGTTAGCATCTCTTTTATCTTTCCAGGCAACGGACTGGATTTCTGGGCCACGGCCCATGGGCGCGACAGCAATGAGGAGTCCTCGCGGGATGATCTGACGAAGGGAGCTGTGAACGAAACGTTATTCACTCACCGGTGGCAGTCCTTGTAATTAGATCAAGAAAACAGGGGCTAATCTAAAACGGACGAAAAAAGAGGGAGAAACCTTACTTCCTTTATTATAGTATATATACTAGCAAAAGGACCCGTGCGTTGCAACGGAGAAAAGTTCAAGAACCTCGATATCCTTTCTTAGTGAGAAACTCAAATTTATCAATAAATATTACCAAACTATTGCATCGATCCATAAAATAAGCACTGTTAATAAAAGAGCCTACATGAAAGTCAATTATGAATTAGTTCATTTCAGGATAGAACTCAAAACATATAACTTTGTTTAACGCAAAACACTTCATGGAAGATTGAACTGTTGTTAAACAGTGCACAATGAAATGAAAACAACCGACAAAATATCACTTGAGCATCAGTTTATTACCAGGACCGCTATTATATTATGTTATGAGCTGAAGTGCTCGAGTTTGTTTGCTGGCATGTGACCTTTTTGTTAGTATTCTTCGGGTTTGATCAAACACAATAACAGGATCAGTCTTGTTGCTTCTTGTGCGAACGCCTTCTTGCTCTGCATCTTCTGTGCTAGTGCACCCGGCTGCCGTGGCCTGAATGTTCAAAGGATTGGAGTTGCTGATAATCAGAGGAGAAAAAAGCTGTTGCTGTAACCTGAATGTTCAAAGGACAAGTGACAAGAATAACATGGACGCAACGCTTACCGCACAGAGCAAAGCCCACGGGCAAGGTCCGCCAGGACGTCTCACCCACTGTGCTAGTGCACCTGGCTGGCCAAGAAATACCTCAAAGAACTCGCACTTGCCTGCAGTGACGGAGGTGGAGTGTTGAAGTTTCCATTGGAGTTCTCGAGAACAAACCTCACGTCACAGCCTCATAGGTGCTCTTAGAAAGCTGCAGCCAAGCTTAGATCAAGCATAAATGTTTGGTTAGTAGCAGCAACACCTAGCTTGTTATGCTCAATCAATTGATCGACTTGATTCATGCTATGTGATATGGATTGATCAACTACCAGAGAGGGCGTAGGCAATTTCCTTTTCTAGCTCGGCGCAACCAACAAGATGTATACAGAAAGAGCTGCAATTTACGGACATGCACTGGGCTTGAAGTATACTGTGCGTGGACTGCACACGCGCATCTGATGCGTGGTTCTTCATCGTGTCTTTCAGGAGGAGGTCGTCGAGTCCCAGTCTGGCGTACCTCCCGCCGCCGCAGGGGTCCATTGCAGTTAAATCTGATCCGTACAAGTGTTGATGCCTGTTAGCTGTTGAGTCACCTTTTGAATATGCTTCAGACGAAGCTCTTGCAGTAAGCTCCCGCCGCCAGGGACTACATGGTGACTGCGCATGTTCGTTTTTGATCGTTGAATCAAAACCGGCTGCCCTCGTATGATAGAGTGCTAGCTAGATCGCTATAACTTAATGGGCCCAGGTTATTGATTCGGCCGATGCATCTCCCCTCTGGAGTCCCAATCTAGCGATCTCTATGCAGCATGGCAGACGGCTTCGCTTCGTCTTCACGAATCCAGCGTCGCACTGTCCAAGACTCCCAGGCCAGTCTGTACCGCTAATCGAGCTTCACAATGGGGCGTAGTAGAGTAGATGGCGTCTAGGGCGGACTCAAATCCGGCGAACGAAATCGGCAAGCCAAAAATTCATCGCCGCATACTCCCATGGCGCAGAGGTGCTAGGAGGGTGCCAGCGTCGCCAAGCCCTGCACGCATCCAGATCGGCGGAGTCACGTTGGAACCCTAGATGATCAACATATATATAGCACCAATAATGCTAGAGTTACGGACCAATTTGTTACGGAGAAACTTTTTACGGGCTGATGTGGCAGGCTACGGTGAATCCGGAAGCGAAATACTGGGAGCAACGGTTGCAAACTCTCCAATCCTGCTAACCCACGTCCCGTCCGTAAGATAGTTTTGTAAGATGATTCCGTAGGTGTAGCATTGTTGATATAGCACTATAATACGTTTATTTTCCATGAGGGACAGGGGACGGCAGACGATAATAATATAGGAACTCAACAGAAAACGTGGTGCCGACGAAACGGAACCAAGGCTCGCACTCGCTCGATGGCTGGACTCTGGGAGAGTTACGGATGACGAGAGTCCGCGTGGAGGCCCAGGACGTGGATAGGCCCACTTCGCGCGGCAGATTCTGAGCGGTCGCGAAACGTTATTTTGGTGGCATTGGTGCATAATATGTGATTTGGTGGGAGGGCAAAACGGTCCAATGAAAAAGCGTTGACGAAAATTTTGGCAGAAACCTTAGCTCCTTTATTATTAGGTATAGATATAGATAGGTAAAGATTGCTGTGTTCCCACCAACTGGTTAAATGTAGCTTTTCTCTAGAACATTCCAGAAGGACAGATCAGAAATAAAAATTATAGGAAAACCCATGAATAAGATAATTGAAAGGGTGACGTTGACTCCTGTAGCCACCATCTTCACTCCATGGATTCAACAAACACCAAAATAAGATTAATGACATAAATACCCTTACAATCTATCCCTTTTTTGTATTTGACGACAACAAGGTTAAAGCTCACAAAATAAATATGGTAGGAACCAAACGAGTTCCCCCGGACACTTAGCATTGTTGCAAGTAAAATATGGATATCACAAATAGTGAAATGATGCAAATAATATCCATAAAGAGCCAAATAACCCGCGAGTGAAACAACCTTTCTCCCCATTGGCAAAAAGTACCAAAAAGAGGAAAAGGAGATAAAATGCAAGAAAATGCGGGTAAAACCTCAAAGAATATGTCACAAAGCCTAAGAGGCGAATAAAAAGAGCAGGGAATTACTTCCTCTATGTGCGAGCTCAAATGCCATTGAACCGCGAAGAAACGTGCTTGGATTCATTGACGGTTCTTATGATGTAACATCGAAGACATGGGTATGCATCATGCCAAGACATGGTAAAATGCTAGCCCCACATATGTTGCACTACTAAGCTAGATAAGAAAGTGAAATGCATGGAAGTAAAACAAGTTCATCAAAACAAATTTTTGGAACTGAGAACAAGCACACAATCCTACACTTACCATGGTAACCGGCCTACAAGCACAAAGATAAAGTAAAGATCCAACCATGGAACGGTTTGCCTTTTGATCAACCACTTCATCAATTTCTCCACGACCAAGTTGCCCATTGGTTGACATTGGAGTCTTGGCAACTTTGGCCTTGTCCATCTCGAATTTCTTGAGCTTAATCTTGAATAGTGGTACGATTTTGTTATCCATTTTGATCTTGCTCATTGGTTTGAGGATTTGATTCTTGTTCTTGCGTATGTGTCTCTGATGTCTACGGGAGCTTCTATTCTTGTAGACAGTGTTGGGCCTCCAAGAGCAGAGAGGTTTGTAGAACAGCAGCAAGTTCCCTTAAGTGGATTACCCAAGGTTTATCGATCTCGGGAGGAAGAGGTCAAAGATATCCCTCTCATGCAACCCTGCAACCACAAAGCAAGAAGTCTCTTGTGTCCCCAACACACCTAATAGGTGCACTAGTTCGGCGAAGAGATAGTGAAATACAGGTGGTATGAATAAGTAGTAGCAACAACACCAGAAAAGTGCTTTGCCCAGGAAGTAAACAAGCAGTAGTAACGCAGTGAGTAACCAGTAAACAAGAAAACAAGCAGCGAGCGATAAGAGATTAGGAACAAGGCCTAGGGATTAGACTTTCACTAGTGGACACTCTCAACATTGATCACATAACAGAACAGATAAATGCATACTCTACACTCTTGTTGGATGATGAACACATTGCGTAGGATTACACGAACCCTCAATGCCGGAGTTAACAAGCTCCACAATAATGCTCATATTTTAGTAACCTTTAGTGTAAGATAGATCAAAAGACTAAACCAAGTACTAACATAGCATGCACACTGTCACCTTCATGCATATGTAGGAGGAATAGATCACATCAATATTATCATAGCAATAGTTAACTGCAATCTACAAGAGATCATGATCATAGCATAAACCAAGTACTAACACGGTGCACACACTGTCACCTTTGCACACGTGCAGGAGGAATAAAACTACTTTAATAACATTGCTAGAGTAGCACATAGATAAATTGTGATACAAACACATTGCAATCATAAAGAGATATAAATAAGCACCTCACTATGCCATTCAACAGTGAATAAGTATTCTGTGAAATATAGCCTAAGAGACCCACACGGTGCACACACTTTACACACGTGGGACAAGGAGTCTCAGAGATCACATAAGTAAAACTCACTTGACTAGCATAATGACATCTAGATTACAAGCATCATCATATGAATCTCAATCATGTAAGGCAGCTCATGAGATTATTGTATTGAAGCACATAGGAGAGATGAACCACATAGCTACCGGTACAGCCCGAGCCTCGATGGAGAACTACTCCCTCCTCATGGGAGCAGCAACGGTGATGAAGATGGCGGTGGAGATGGCAGCGGTGTCGATGGAGAAGCCTTCGGGGCACTTCCCCGCTCCGGCAGGGTGCCGGAACAAGACTCCTGTCCCCCGGATCTTGGCTTCGCGATGGCGGCGGCTCGGAAGGTTTTCCGTATCGTGGTTTTTCGCATCGGGTTTTCGCGACGGAGGCTTTATATAGGCGAAGAGGCGGCGAAGGGTCGAAGGGGTGGCCACACCATATGGCGGCGCGGCCAGGCCCTCGGCCGGCCCATGGTCTGGGGGCCCAGTGCCCCCTCTGGTCCTTCCCGGGTGTTCTGGATGCTTCCGTGAAAATAGGAACTGGGTCTTCGTTCGTCCAATTCCAATATTTCGTTACTAGGATTTCGAAACCAAAAACAGGAAAACAGGAACTGGCACTTCGGCATCTTGTTAATAGGTTAGTTCGAAAATGCACGAATATGACATAAAGTGTGCATAAAACATGTAGGTATCATCAATAATATGGTATGGAACATAAGAAATTATCGATACGGAGACGTATCAAGCATCCCCAAGCTTAGTTCGCTCGTCCCGAAGGTAAAACGATAACAAAGATAATTTCTGAAGTGACATGCCATCATAACCTTGATCATATTGTAAACATATGTAATGAATGCAGCGATCAAAACAATGGTAATGACATGAGTAAACAATGAATCATAAAGCAATGACTTTTCATGAATAGCACTTTCAAGACAAGCATCAATAAGTCTTGCATAAGAGTTAACTCATAAAGCAATAATTTAAAGTAAAGATATTGAAGCAACACAATGGAAGATAAAGTTTCAGCAATTGCTTTCAACTTGTAACATGTATGTCTCAATGATAGTTTGTCAACATAGAGTAATATAACAAGTGCAATATGCAAGTATGTAGGAATCAATGCACAGTTCACACAAGTGTTTGCTTCTTGAGGTGGAGAGAGATAGGTGAACTGACTCAACATAAAAAGTAAAAGAAAGGTCCTTCAAAGAGGAAAAGCATCGATTGCTATATTTGTGCTAGAGCTTTTATTTTGAAAACATGAAACAATTTTGTCAACGGTAGTAATAAAGCATATGAGTTATGTACATTATATCTTACAAGTTGCAAGTCTCATGCATAGTATACTAATAGTGCCCGCACCTTGTCCTAATTAACTTGGACTACCGGATCTTGCAATGCACATGTTTTGACCAAGTGTCACAATGGGGTACCTCCATGCCGCCCGTACAAAGGTCTAAGGAGAAAGCTCGCATTTGGATTTCGCTTTGATTATTCTCAACTTAGACATCCATACCGGACAACATGGACAACAGATAATGGACTCCTCTTTAATGCATAAGCATGTGGCAACAATTATTATTCTCATATGAGATTGAGGATATATGTCCAAACTGAAACTTCCACCATGAATCATGGCTTTAGTTAGCGGCCCAAAGTTCTTCTCTAACAATATGCATGCTCCAACCATGAAGGTGGTAGATCTCTCTTGCTTCAGACAAGACGGACATGCATAGCAACTCACATGATATCCAACAAAGAATAGTTGATGGCGTCCCCAGAAACATGGTTATCGCACAACAAGCAACTTAATAAGAGATAAAGTGCATAAGTACATATTCAATACCACAATAGTTTTTAAGCTATTTGTCACATGAGCTATATATTGCAAAGGTGAATGATGGAATTTTAAAGGTAGCACTCAAGCAATTTACTTTGGAATGGCGGATAAATACCATGTAGTAGGTAGATATGGTGGACACGAATGGCATAGTGGTTGGCTCAAGTATTTTGGATGTATGAGAAGTATTCCCTCTCGATACAAGGTTTAGGCTAGCAAGGTTGTTTGAAACAAACACAAGGATGATCGGTACAGCAAAACTCACATAAAAGACATATTGTAAATATTATAAGACTCCACACCGTCTTCCTTGTTGTTCAAAACTCAATACTAGATGTTATCTAGACTCTAGAGAAACCAAATATGCAAACCAAATTAGCAAGCTCTAAGTATTTCTTCATTAATGGGTGCAAAGTATATGATGCAAGAGCTTAAACATGAGCACAACAATTGCCAAGTATCAAATTATCCAAGACATTATAGCAATTTACTACATGTATCATTTTCCAATTCCAACCATATAACAATTTAACGAAGGTGAAACTTCACCATGAATACTATGAGTAGAGCCTAAGGACATATTTGTCCATATGCTACAGCGGAGCGTGTCTCTCTCCATACAAGCATTTATTCAAACAAAAACAAAAACAAAAGCACACAGACGCTCCAAGTAAAGTACATAAGATGTGACGGAATAAAAATATAGTTTCAGGGGAGGAACCTGATAATGTTGTCGATGAAGAAGGGGATGCCTTGGGCATCCCCAAGCTTAGACGCTTGAGTCTTCTTAGAATATGCAGGGGTGAACCACCGGGGCATCCCCAAGCTTAGAGCTTTCACTCTCCTTGATCATAGTATATCATCCTCCTCTCTTGACCCTTGAAAACTTCCTCCACACCAAACTCAAACAAACTCATTAGAGGGTTAGTGCATAATCAAAAATTCACATGTTCAGAGGTGACACAATCATTCTTAACACTTCTGGACATTGCTCAAAGCTACTGGAAGGTAATGGAACAAAGAAATCCACCCAACACAACGAAAGAAGCCATGCGAAATAAAAGGCAGAATCTGTCAAAACAGAACAGTCCGTAAAGACGAATTTTAAAAGGGCACCAGACTTGCTCAAATGAAAATGCTCAAATTGAATGAAAGTTGCGTACATATCTGAGGATTATGCACGTAAATTGGCTTAATTTTCTGAGCTACCTACAGGGAGGTAGACCCAGATTCGTGACAGCAAAGAAATCTGGAACTGCGCAGTAATCCAAATCTAGTACTTACTTTACTATCAAAGACTTTACTTGGCACAACAAAACTCAAAACTAAGATAAGGAGAGGTTGCTACAGTAGTAAAAAACTTCCAAGACACAAATATAAAACAAAGTACTGTAGCAAAATAACACATGGGTTATCTCCCAAGAAGTTCTTTCTTTATAGCCGTTAAGATGGGCTCAGCAGTTTTAATGATGCTCACATGAAAAATAGAGTATGAGGCAAAAGAGAGCATCAAGAAGCAAATTCAAAAACATATTTAAGTCTAACATGCTTCCTATGCATAGGAATCTTGTAAATAAACAAGTTCATGAAGAGCAAAGTAACAAGCATAGGAAGATAAAACAAGTGTAGCTTCAAAAATTTCAGCACATAGAGAGGTGTTTTAGTAACATGAAAATTTCTACAACCATATTTTCCTCTCTCATAATAACTTTCAGTAGCATCATGAGAAAACTCAACAATATAACTATCACATAAAGCATTCTTATCATGAGTCTCATGCATAAAATTATTACTCTCCACATAGGCATAATCAATTTTATTAGTAATAGTGGGAGCAAATTCAACAAAGTAGCTATTATTATTATTCTCATCAAGTGTAGGAGGCATAGTATAATCACAACAAAATTCACTCTCCATAGTAGGTTGTACCAAAAGACCACTATTATAATCATCATAAATAGGAGGCAAAGTATCATCAAATAAAATTTTCTCCTCAATGCTTGGGGGACTAAAAATATCATGAAAACCAGCTTCCCCAAGCTTAGAACTTTCTATATTATTATCAACAATGGTGTTCAAAGCGTTCATACTAATATTACTACCAGCATGCAAATAAGATTCCATAGGTTTTTAATTTTCGCATCAAACAATCCATGTTTTAAATCAGGAAATAGAATAAGAAGCTCATTGTTGTCCATTATGCCAAACTAGTGTAAACAAGAAACAAAAAGATGCAATTGCAGGATCTAAAGGAAATAGCTTCGAGCACACACACACCCCAGAAAAATACTTTACCTAGGACCGTAGTATGAGTGCCTTTTTACCTTTCCTCCCACAACGGCGCCAGAAAAGTGCTTGATGTCTACGGGAGCTTCTATTCTTGTAGACGTTGTTGGGCCTCCAAGAGCAGAGGTTTGTAGAACATGAAGTTTCCTTAAGTGGATTACCCAAGGTTTATCGATCTCAGGGAGGAAGAGGTCAAAGATATCCCTCTCATGCAACCCTGCAACCACAAAGCAAGAAGTCTCTTGTGTCCCCAACACACATAATAGGTGCACTAGTTCGGCGAAGAGATAGTGAAATACAGTGGTATGAATAAGTAGTAGCAACGCACACGGAAAAGTGCTTTGCCCGAGACAAGAAACAAGCGTAGTAACATTATGTAACGATAAAACGAAAAAAAGCGATAGCAGTATTTAGGAACAAGGCCTAGGGATTAGACTTTCACTAGTGGACACTCTCAACATTGATCACATAACAGAACAGATAAATGCATACTCTACACTCTTGTTGGATGATGAACACATTGCGTAGGATTACACGAACCCTCAATGCCGGAGTTAACAAGCTCCACAATAATGCTCATATTTTAGTAACCTTTAGTGTAAGATAGATCAAAAGACTAAACCAAGTACTAACATAGCATGCACACCGTCACCTTCATGCATATGTAGGAGGAATAGATCACATCAATATTATCATAGCAATAGTTAACTTCGCAATCTACAAGAGATCATGATCATAGCATAAACCAAGTACTAACACGGCACACACTGTCACCTTTGCACACGTGCAGGAGGAATAAAACTACTTTAATAACATTGCTAGAGTAGCACATAGATAAATTGTGATACAAACACATTGCAATCATAAAGAGATATAAATAAGCACCTCACTATGCCATTCAACAGTGAATAAGTATTCTGTGAAATATAGCCTAAGAGACCCACACGGTGCACACACTGTCACCTTTACACACGTGGGACAAGGAGTCTCCGGAGATCACATAAGTAAAACTCACTTGACTAGCATAATGACATCTAGATTACAAGCATCATCATATGAATCTCAATCATGTAAGGCAGCTCATGAGATTATTGTATTGAAGCACATAGGAGAGAGATGAACCACATAGCTACCGTACAGCCCCGAGCCTCGATGGAGAACTACTCCCTCCTCATGGAGCAACGGTGATGAAGATGGCGGAGATGGCAGCGGTGTCGATGGAGAAGCCTTCCGGGGCACTTCCCGCTCCGAGGGTGCCGAACGAGACTCCGTCCCCGCATCTTGGCTTCGAACGCGGCGCTCGGAAGGTTTTCCGTATCGTGGTTTTTCGCATCAGGGTTTTCGCGACGGAGGCTTTATATAGGCGAAGAAGCGGCGCAGGAAGGTCGAAGGGGTGGCCACACCATATGGCGGCGCGGCCAGGGCCTGGGCCGCGCCGGTGACGAGGGAATACCTCGGCAATGCCTACGTATTGTAGACTAGGGTTTCGGGAGAGAGCGACGATGGAGATTCCGGGTCGAGATTAGGCACACGACGTACCCAGCTTCGGGTCCCCTCGGTGGAGGATCCCTACATGCCGCTAGCAATCCACTATATGATCACAATATGTTTACATGGTGTCGCCATATGCGGAGCTATGTTGTCTATCTCTATGTCTATCTGTTCTCTCTCTTATTTGGGTGTGGCTAGCTTTATATATGCAACTAGCCTAGGGTTTTACAAGAGTCCTAGTCGACTACTTCTTCGGGTTGCCTTGTTGGGCCTTCTCCATATTGGTCTCCTCCATATTGGGCCGAGCCAGGTATACTAATAATGGTTACCCAAAGGGTATGCCCATGTCAGTAGCCCCGAGTTTATAGGGAAGTCGAAGACTTGCGTAGAAACTCCAAGCATAACCATCTCCGAAGTCGAAGAAAATACAAGGCGAGGTCCATGTCGTAGATCATGTGTAGCGTAGATGATGTCGATGATTCTTGAAATTATCGCGGCGCGGCCTCCGATGAGTAGCCCCGAGTCTATGGGCAAGTGTTTGCACTTGGGCATAGACTCAAGTTGTACTACTCGATGAAGAACTTAACTACATTTCCGGAGAATGAAATCCATATGCTCCCGATGGGAGTAGGCTCCACTCGAGTCGTAGAATCGAGTTGAGTCTACAAACCTTGATTGTCGTAGATGGTGTCGAAGTTATTTTCTATCGGGTGCGCGACCGCTCCCGATGGGAGTCCCCGAGGCTACAGCCAAGTGTTTGCACTTGGGTGTAGGCTCAACTTGCTTTTAATCGACACCACAACTTTTCCTCTTTATTGTATCTTATCGGGAGGGTGAACAATACTCTCGATAAGAGTAGCCCCCGAGCCTATGGGCAGGTGCTTGAACCTAGGCATAGGCTCAAGTTGTACTACTCGATAAAGAACTTGGCGCAGCCCCTCTTTTTATCGACTCCAGGCCATTGCTATTTTTATTTGACAGTGATATCTATATTGTACAGGGATAATGGTAGTTGGGGCTAGTTCATCTGACGGATCAGGTACTAGTTAACTGCTCTAGTGGCAATCCGCAAAAACCTACTTCAAGATCACGTCCCTGGACATGATCTCGGATACTGGTGTGAACTTCGACAGGTGCCGCTTAAGGTCTTACCATTCCCAGTCATGTTTATCGGGTACCTAACGCGTCCGTTAGGATTTTTCTTCGTATCTGTTGATACGGATAAAAGTAGCAGAGCGCAGTCTTTGGCGATGCCACGCCACACGAACGGATCTGGGGTCTTACCTTCGCAGAGTTTTGCGGCATTCGAGATTGTTCGCGACTGGCGCTCTGAGAATATTTTGTCAAGTGCCTTGTTCGCTGATGCAATGACCCATTTTGCGGGTTCTTCTTATATTTCCTCGGGCGTGATGAGACAGCCGAATATATTTGGTTCTTCTATATTGTCGGGTACATCACCGATGCTCTTGCTCAGAACAAATGACGAGTCAATGGACCCGAAGATTTGTCCATCCTCTTTTTTTTTTTCTTTTTTTTTCCCTTCTTTTTTTTTTCTACTCCTCTTTTTTTTTTTTTTTTGATTTCTCCTTGATGATAATTTCGTCGAGTTCCTCCCTCAGGAAAATTTCTTCGGGTCCTCCTTGAGGACAATTCTTCGGGTCCTCATTGAGGACAATTTCTTCGGCACCTCCTTGAGTATAATTCTTCGGCACCTCCTTGAGGATAATTCTTCGGCACCTCCTTGAGTATAATTCTTCGGGTTCTCCTTCAAGGAAATTCTTCAGGTCGTGTCCTTTCTTGAAGATAATTTCGTCGAGTTCTCCCCAGACAATTTCGTGGGTTCTCTTTTATATACTTTGAAATTTGCTTTCCCTGCACAAATAAACAAACTTTTTCTATCTTTTCCTCCACCCTCTTTTTCGCATGCAGTGTCAGATGCTCGGATCCGATGATATGTAAAGCGAATTTATGCCGCGCAGCCCCCAAGTGTCGGATGCGACGAAAGTAAACGATAATCAACTTTGTGCAAAATAAAAGAACACTTAGCTTTTTGGACACGACGAAGTCAATGCGTGATGAAGTCTTCGAGTGTAGATAAGAAGTATAGCCGAAGTAGAAACCACCAAATAGCAAAAATGAATGCCGCAAAATTGTTGATGAAGAAATAACCGAGCCCCCGAGCGTTACTGGGGTGATGTCATGATTGTTGCTGAGACGCCGTGTCACAGTTGTTACTCGGGGCGAAGTCGTTGTCAAGCCCCCGAGTATTATCCATGTCGCCGAAATAAGGCCATTAAGGATGAAATAATGAAGATGAATCCGAGATGAAGCACTTGAGATGACTTCATATTAAAGATTACGCCATCAAATATGAATCATATATTGAAGATGAATTCGTCGATATCATAGAAGATGAAGCCATTGACCCGAAGAATTCAGAAATAACCATATAAAATGAATCCGTTGATATCATAGAGGATGAATCCATTGACCCGAAGAAAATAAATCCATTAATAATTATAGATGATAAATCCATTTAACTCGGAGATTCGTCGGGTAATATTATATTAGAAGAAACCAATGATAACCCGAAGAAAACCAAATCCAGTGAGCCGAGGAAAATACATCCACCGAGCCGAAGAAGATAAAGCCACTAAGTCGAAGAAAATAATTCCACTGAGCCGAAGAAGATAATTCCATTGAACCGGAGAAGATATTTTCACTAAGCCGAGGAAAATACATCCACCAAGTAACCGCATATATTTGTGATAACGAAGTAATGGTGCAGCTCCAAATGTAGGGTAAATTTGCTGTAATGATGCAATGTTGCAGCCCCCAAGTATTCGGGTGTAATGAAAGTACATATTAATTGACTCTCGGAAGAAGAACACTTAGCTTTTTATCGGGTGCGGCGGAGCCGACGTGAAAGTAGATCATCCGACGAACACAATCAATGTAGCCGCGCGGCGCCTGGCCAGGAGTAGTCGAGAAGAGGACATAGTCGATGTGGTTGCGTCCGTAAACTTGTTCCTCGTGACTGATGATCTTTGTATCGGATGGCGAGTTTGCGACAGGGCCATGATTCTTCAGATGTCAGTCATATGGGTACGTCCTCCCCAAATCGATGACTATTATGCCGGTCAATGCTGCCATATTAGAGTCCTGAGCCATGTTATGTCCCGTGAAGAAATTCCGATTGCACCAAATTAAACATGCATAAAGATACTTATGTGTGGAGATTAGAATTATGTAAATCAACCAGTCAAAAGATAAAAAGAGATTGAATAGGGTTACGTGGGACTGGTCGATACAGTATGAAGCACGTAGATTGGTAATAGTAAAAGAAAAGTTAGCCAAACTTATACGAGACAACCTCTAGTCGTACATGCCTGATGATCTACTTTTGCAAATAGTATTCAAAACGAGGGAAGCAAAGAAGAAGTTACTTAGCTGATTTGGATGTCCCGTGAAAGAGTAAAGAAATCGTCCCCGCCTCGGGACTTGACACTGGTGCCCTTTTTTTTTTTCCTTTTTCTTCTGAAGATCTTCTTACTGCTGTTGCGGGACGCAATTAGCTGGCACCCGATAGAACCACATACATCTTCGACTCGGTCACGACGAATCTCCCGTTATTTGAATAGATACGATCTGTTCTGGAACGACAAACTCCAGGGTCTTCCCTTCGCACGCGATCTCGATGTTTGTTGATGATAACGGATCCCGCCCGGATAACGAAATCCAGTCGCCACGATCCCCACGGACGGCGCCAATTGACGAGGGAATACCTCGGCAATGCCTACGTATTGTAGACTAGGTTTCGGGAGAGAGCGACGATGGAGATTCCGGGGTCGAGATTAGGCACACGACGTACCCAGCCGGGGTCCCCTCGGGAGGATCCCTACATGCTGCTAGCAATCCACTATATGATCACAATATGTTTACATGGTGTCGCCATATGCGGAGCTATGTTGTCTATCTCTATGTCTATCTCTTCTCTCTCTTATTTCGGGTGCCCTGGCTAGCTTTATATATGCAACTAGCCTAGGTTTTACAAGAGTCCTAGTCGACTACTTCTTCGGGTTGCCTTGTTGGGCCTTCTCCATATTGGGTCTCCTCCATATTCGAGCCAGGTATACTAATAATGGTTACCCAAAGGGTATGCCCATGTCAGGCCCATGGTCTGGGGGCCCAAGGTCCCCCTCGGTCCTTCCCGGTGTTGGATGCTTCCGGTGAAAATAGGAACCGGGTCTTCGTTTCGTCCAATCCGAGAATATTTCGTTACTAGGATTTCTGAAACCAAAAACAGAAACAGGAACGGCACTTCGGCATCTTGTTAATAGGTTAGTTCCAAAATGCACGAATATGACATAAAGTGTGCATAAAACATGTAGGTATCATCAATAATATGGCATGGAACATAAGAAATTATCGATACGTCGGAGACGTATCTCCTCTTGATTATATGTTCCTGGGGAGATGCAATGACGGGTTCGACTTGAGTTGAGC
Source organism: Lolium multiflorum (assembly GCA_030979885.1). NCBI lineage: Eukaryota > Viridiplantae > Streptophyta > Magnoliopsida > Poales > Poaceae > Lolium > Lolium multiflorum. The sequence goes on from CM061748.1 coordinate 10,554,132, forward strand.
TAGGCTCCACTTGAGTTGAGCTTGATTTTATTATTATTGTCTTGACCTTGGTGTTGATGGATCTCACAAGGTAAAATGTGTCCAATGTCTATGGTCCCTATGACTTGAGAGGATTCTCCATCACCTACAACACTTGGAAAAACTTGCCCCGCTTGGGAGCCATTATTGTCATCGAATTCCACATCACAAGATATGAGTCTTTCTTTATTATTATTGATGAAACATTTGCATTCGAAGACACGAAATATGAGATGTTCGGCTTGTTCTCCATGATAAGTTCATAGGGGGTCTTGCTGTAGATTATTTGAAGAAGAATCAATTTTATGCATGAACATGGTTATTATCATTTCAGTCATCATCATGTTCTTCCTCTCCACAACACCATTCATTTGAGGGGTATATGATGTGGAGAATTGGTGCTTGACTCCCTCATCTTCAACAAAAACTCACATGGTATAGTTCTTGAATTTGGAGCACGTGAATCTCATCATTGGACATTACTCAAGCACCTCCTTTCTTCCGGTCATATGATTTGTGCATCATCAAGCACCCATTTTGGTTCACGAGAGGAATATTCCTACACAATCAAGCCTTAGATTTTGGAACCCATTTTGCAATGGGTCCCTTGACATTAGTAACAAGAACTTTAGGTACCTAAATGGAATATAAACTATAAGCATACTCACTATGGGGACCAATATATTTAGCATACACATTCCCATTTCTTCTCTTACATAGCACATAGGATGGATTAAATTACCCCGCAAAGTACTGATTAGGGTTGCCCCTAGTTAGTGGCATTCCCAAACCCAAAGTCCTTCTTGACATTCTCGTTTCTATTGTGCCTCTCTTGCACAAAGTTGATCTTCTTCGGCTGTTGGTTGAACAAATGAAGAGTAGTATCACAAGCAGTATCATAAAAAAGAATAGGATCATATATGGTTCCAAGAACTTCATTGTGAGCTACCTCCCTAAGTTTCAAGAGTTCAACCTTAACTAACTTTATAGTAACCTCAAGGTGCTCAAGATCCTCAACGAGAGAAGCATGAACAACCTCTAGTTCCTTTTTAGAAGCATCAAATTCGATCTTGGGCAATTGTATGCGATCTATCAAGTGAATCAAGATGTTTAACTTTATCTAACTTACAAGTCTCGATTTGTTGTGAGAGTAGAAAGGAAGTGTTCTTTTCCTCGCTAAGCTCTTGCTTGAGAACATTGTATCTACGAACTCCATCTTCAAGATGGTATTCAATTCCTCAATGGCCTCGTTGCCTCCAACAACGGCATCCACTAAGTACTCGAATTCATCTCGACCTTCGCCACGAAGAGAACACATCATCTAAGTCATCATTACTACTAGTACTAGAGGGAGTAGAGGAAGATGTCACCTTGGTTCCCAAAGCCATAAAGCATGTATGGGAGGAGTTGCTGTTGTAGTCCTTGGAGTAGTCATATGTGAAAATTAATCCAGGTTTAGCAAGAGCTAACCCGACCATTGCGACATCATACTCCTCCTCATATTACTCACATCATCAGATGTATATTTGGCTTCTCTCTTCTTGTTCTTGAGGTTGATGGGATTAGGCTTCAACTTGGGCCTTATCCCCTTGGTGTACTCCGGCTTGTCTTCCGCCTTCTCATATGGGAACTTGTACGAGAAATTTCACTGGTCATCACAATTATAAAAATCTCACTTTCTCTCTTTAGTGAAGCCTCCTTTCTTAATGGTGAACTTTCCATATTTCTTGGCAAGAAAAGACAAGTCCACGTCAAGATCACTAGTTTAAGTCATTTCTAGTTCTTCATCTTCATTGGCATCCTCATCTTCTTCTTCATGATATGAAACAACTTTGTTTTTCAATGCTAGGGAAGTCTTGTTCATAGCATGAGCAATATCCTTGGTCTTATTGGTGAAGTTAACCATGTAATCATGAGCAACAAAGTTTCCCACAAGTTGATCCGATGTCATTTGATGCAAAGGATCCAAGAAGTTGACATTGAAGGCCAATTCTTGATATTGGGGAGAAATTATTTGAATGAACTTGCGATTGATGAATTCATCATTCACGAAAAAACCATATTGAATTATATCACAAGAAAGGTCAATGATCTTCTCCTTGAGAGATATAAGTCTTGCATAGGCACTAGTAAATAGTAATAGATTCTCCATCTTCTCAACAGATGACATGTTTCTTTCATCCATGGGATCATAGCCATTCTCCACCACTCCCCATAGATCCACGCAAACACTGCGAAGATTAGAATGCATAGAGAACTCCCAAAAAGAAAAGATAACATCATCAAGTTTGGGGGTATTCCCCGAAGGATTCATATGAGGCATAGGAACATATGCCAGAGGGTAAGTGTACGGAGTTGCATTATAAGAGGAGGAGGAACCATCCTTTATGGCTCTCTTAGGAGTACCTCCAAGAGGGATTCCAATCTCCGGTGCCGATGGTGGCTTCATTGGAGAAGACACCACAACAGCGCCAAGGGGCAACCTCTTATCAAGCATTTCCGCAAGCTTACTCTCCATGAGTTGAGCCATCCGCTCAATCATGATTTGATCATGCTCCGCCTTTTGGGCCGCGAGCATGTCCTTGATTTCTTGAGCGAAGTACGTTTTGTCCACATCCAACTCCTTCTCAAGATCACCCATCTCATTCTTAAGGCGGCAAATCCCTTAAAAAGTGTCCCTGGCTCCGATAATTGAACTGATCAAGAGGGTAACCTAGAGGGGGTGAATAGGTTCACAAAATTTTACTCACTTCTTAGCAATTTTAGGCTTTTGCGGATAAATAAAGTGGTCTAATGCAATACTACATGAACAACCTATATGATGCGCTAATCTACTTTAAGCACGAAGGCTATCAAGATAAAGTAAAATTTATAGAAATAACCACTTGAGGGGAAGCTAGTCACTGTTGGAGTGGTGCGGGTTACCACGAAGGGCCCCCAACGCCACGAAGGCAAACCATCTTCTCCATGAGCTTCTTCACAAAATCAAGCCTTTCCTTAAAAAGAAAAACTAGCCATTTTTGTCTAAAATCATGTAGAAAAAAGAATGGCTGGTATGACCGGCTCTGGGCCCAGTCATACCGGCCCAAGAAGCTGGGGACAAAAAGAATAAGGCGGAGCAGGAGATTCGGCATGTATAACCGCCCTTGGGCCCGGTCATACCGGCCCATGTCACTGGTTGCCGCGTGCCTAGGCGAGCGAAGCGGCGCGTTGGTCGAATGAGAGATGCCTAGCGGGCGGAGCAACGCAGCGTGTGGACCAAGGGAAAGCGGCGCGCAGGGGGGAGCCACAACGTAGGCGATGGCCCTTGCCGGTATGACTGTCCACGACCCGATCATACTGGCATTTTTCTTTTGGATATGCGCGTAGGGAGCGGAGGAGGCTGCTGGGCCGACCGGTGTGACCGGCCTGGGACTCGGTTATATCGACCCAATTTGTTTTTTTTTGTTGTTTTTCTTTCTTTGTTTTTTCTTCTTCCCTTCTTTCTCCTTTTTACGAATGCATAAAACTTCGAGCCTCTTTTGGATATTAGAATCGGAAGAACAAGAGCCGAAATATGGTGGCAAAGATATGGTGGAGGAAAGATGGCAGACGAAGGGGAAATTATTTGAGCCAAGTACCAAATAAAATCTTCGATCCCCTCTTCATATTGCGGGGTCCTATACTCAAGAGAAAACCGAGAAATAAGATCTATCGTTGCAAAGCCCAAATTATGATCAAGCACTCATCCGGACTCCGACTTCGAGTCCGTTCCTCGTTTCTTCTTTCCCCTTTTTGCATTCGTGAACCGACATCATAAGAGGGAGAGAAGACTAAACTTCTAGATGATCTTAGACACAAATATTAGTCCTCTCTAACATTGTATTCACCAAACACCAAAATAAGATTAAGGGCATAAATACCCTTACAAGATAGACCCCTCGTAGGGCAGGTAGTAGAACCAGATGTTCGTCACTCTGATGCATGAGAAGAAGACAATGTGAAATTGAAAAACATGAGATTGTTTCACCAACAATAATACATCTAAGAATTAAATCTAACTCACATTCTTGGTCCACAAAAAAAAGGGAAACAAAAAAAGGAAAAAGTGCATTTTTGGTCCCACAAAATAAACGCTCTCCATCACCGTGTCGCTCAACCATATGAATGAGTAAAATACAACGATGGTCTATTTGCAAATGCTTGTGCTTCCATAGACCCCCAAGACCGAAACGTTTTCCTGAGTGAAACACAAGGATGGTTGAGATTAAACGATACCTATTCGGAATTAGTGATATTTGTATTTTTATATTTTAAAAATTAACTATTTTTAAATATGAACATTTTAGAATTTGAACATTTTTCAAATTTGAACGATTTATAAATTTGAACGGTTTTTAAATTTTTTTTTTTCAAATTTTCACATTTTCTAAATTTGATTTTTTTTTGAATTTAAACATTTTCAAAAACAAATTTAATTTAAAAAAATTCAGATGTGAAAATTAAATATAATAAACAAAAAAGAAAGCATAAAATAGAAAATAGAAAAAGGAAATAAAAGACACAAAAGAAAAAAACCAAAAAGGCTACGTGGCTAGGCCTAGACCAGAGGGGGGGTGACTGGTGGCTGGTAGCCACCGACCTGGTACACGGGAACGCCCCACACCCTCCGCACCAGGCGGCTACCAGTTGGGTCGCAGCCCAACAGGTTAGTTTTCTTTTTTTCTTTTTTCTATTGTTTTTCTATTGTTTTTCTTTTTCTTTTTTGTTTTTTGAAATCTATTTTTTCAATGGTAAGAAAATCGGCAATCGTTAACTGCTCGGTCGGTTTGGAAGTAGTGAATAATCGAAATTCAAGCGATTAACTTATTTAATCGGCTGGCTATTAATCGGTGCAACCTACACAAATTAGCACCCAAACACGGTGGCTATATAAGAAAGAAACAAATAATATATGAGCCTTTATATATGCTTACTCTAATTTTCTAGAGCCTAAAATCCTACTAAAACATGTACGCTTCTTCTATATATGATGTAATTTTCTAGGTCATGAGCAACAAAGGAGCCACCAACTGCCACCATATTCTTTTTTTTTTTGCTTCTCCTACTTTGCTCTCTGAAGTTTCTCTTCTCTCGCCACCTGCCCAGGTTACTATCCGTCTTGCACCTCAACCACCTACCCTATTTGAAGGCGTCATGGAACTCTTCGACAAGCCCCTCAAAGCGGTCAAGATCTTGTATCCAATATCTGGTCGAAAACGGTGAGCAATTGTTCACCGATGGCAGGAGTCGAGATCCTGGAGACGAGAATCGAGTTGAAGCTTCCAAAATCTACCTGATTTGGAAGCGGCTGAACAGGCAATCTGTATTGAAAATTTTGCAACTTTATCGACCAAAGTGGACTAATTAATCGGTAACATTCATAGTAATTAGACTATCAAATCAATTAATCGTGTTAAAGGATTAACACAAACGATTAGAGGTAATCGACACGGTCAGGCTCTAGTAGTGATTAAAATCCGGCCTAGTTTTTTAACACTATTTTTTTCCAAAAAAAACAATTCAATATTTTTTAGAAACTATTTTTTAAAAAAAACTAACATTTCCGACAAATATTTTTTGTTCAAAATTCATTTTTTTCAAAAAAATTTAAGATTGAATATTTTTTGAAAATGAACTTTGTTTGAAAATCTAATTTTTTCCGAGTATGGACATTTCTAAAATTTGAACATTTTTAGATTTGAATATTTAAAATTTAAACAATTTTTTAATTTGAATAATTTTTAAAAGTGATCATTTTCAAGGTTGAATTTTTTTCAAAATTCGAATATTTGCAAAATTTGAATATTTTTTGAGATTCAACAATTTTGGAGAATATCTTTTTTTAAAAAAATGTTTTTTTTAAAAAATGAACATTTTTAGAATTTGAACATTTTCAAGATTGAACATTTTTCAACTTTAAATATTTTCAAGATTGGACAGTTTTTGAATAGTTTTAAGATTATAAAAATTTATATTTAAATACTTGTTGAATTTAAAAAATGCATATATGAAATTTTTATTTTTTATAAAGTCTTAAAAATAAAAAATAAAATTGAAATGAAAAATAAACAGAAAATAAATATAAAAACAAACAAAACAGAAAATTGAACCTGGCCAACCAAAAAACAAACAAAAAACACGAACCTGGCCAACCAGGTCTATCCATACCGCGAGTGGGGGGGTGTGTGCAGCGCGTCGGAAACCTAGCCACGCAACAATTTCTCCAACATGGAGATGAAGGTCAATACTAAGAGCATCTCCAATCTCTTCCACATCCGGCATCCGGAAAAAGCATCAGATTGAGCATTTGTGGGCTGCTCTTACGTGTGCCGTTTTTGAGAGGCGTCCGTTTTCAGCCGCACCCTCCAAACAATGCCCCAAAACAATTAAATAAGACAAAAATAAAAAAATCATTCAAATTTGATTTTATTTTACAACTTTGAATGAAAACCACCAGTTCATCTACCTAGCCTACTCGCCGTCCTTCGGGGCGCTCGACGACCCCGTCCTATCACCACCTCCCCCATTTCTCTGCTTTTGGAGCCGTTGCATCCTCTGGAGCCCCGCGAAAAGAGCTCGGCGTTCTGCCACGTCCTCGAGTAGTCGTTGCCGCTCCTCCACGAAGAAGCGGTGGCCTGCCTCCTCTATTGGCACCCGTTGGATGGAGACGTCGATGGTGCGGCGCCTCTGCTCTTCGTTGGCTTCCTCGTGGGGCGCGAGCGTCGTCCTCGGTATGCTTCAGCGACTCAAAGTACGCGAGGATGCCCCTCTGCTCTGCTGCCTTATCCTTCGGGTCAGGCTCGTCGTTGATTCAGTCAAGGTTTCGCTCGCATCCTCTTCCACGACCGCTTCCTCCTCCGCCGCCCCCTCTCCCGGGTACACCACGAACATCGCATGAAGCGCCTCCTCCTCCATGTCAGTTATGGTTTGCGCGTGAATTGCCTCCTCCTCCGTGTCCTCCGTGTCGGCGTAGTCGAACTCGAAGATGTCGACCAGGGGAGCTGCAGACGGTGGTGGAGGTGACTTGCCACCGCTGACGCAGCTCGTCATTGCGAAGGTGGTGGATAGGCGACGAGGCATACTTTCGTGGAGGCGGAGGGAAGGATTGTTGGCGGTTGTGGTGGCGATAGCGAGCGGAGGCGGCCTTTTTATAGCTAGTGGTGGCGCGGGAAGATGCGGGGAGAAAGCGCGGGAAGGCACAGGAAGCGGTAGAGAAGGCGCGGGAAGGCGGGCGGCGGCAACGCGTGGAGGAGGCGCAGCACCGACGATACGTCTCGCCTGCAGCGCTAGGAAACCTGCGTTACCATTAAGGCAAAGATGCACCGCTTCGGTTCGTCTCGCTGACGAGGCTGGCCCGCCACTCGCAATGCGGGTTTTGGTTCCGTCCGGCGCTCCCGCGGCATCCCCTGTGTAGAGGTTACGGGCTCGAAGCACCGCACACCGTATTGAACCGCGTCGGATGGAAAAAAAAAGTCTTTGGGACACACTGCTGGAAGCGGTCAAACGCCCGGCACCCCCAAATCCTTTTGGGGCCGGTTTGGGGATGCGGGTGGAGATATTCTAACTATAAAAAGTGTCTAAATACATCTAAACTTATATAAATATCTGACATCCTAATGAAGGGAATATGACATATGCTGAAACTGAAAGCCGAAATGCACGATGGGCATCTCAGTGTTAGTGTGGATGGGTGCTGCTGAAACAAGTGCAGGTGACGATAATGTCTGTGCTGATTACTTATGAAGCTTTGTAGCGAGTGAAAACTTCCATTTGTTTTTTTGTTTGTCGGATCAGCGAAAACTTCTGTAGTGCCAATATAATCACTAGTGCTAGCTTGTCAATGAATTCAGCGAGCTCGTCTCCCCTCGAGGCAGAGCTAGCAGCATGTATGGAGGGATGCGCCTTAGCTTGTCAATGGAGCACTCTGCCATGCATTATCGAGATGGACTGTTTAGAAGGTGTCTCTCGTATCAAGTCTGAAACTGGAGATCGTTCAGACGTTACTTTCTTGCTGAAGGAGATAAAGCGTCTCATGCATGACGGCGTAGGGTTTAAGGTAGAGCATATTAGGCGGGAGCAGAACTTTGTTAGCCATGCTCTCGCCGCTATAGGTCGCTCAGAAGCTAGAACAACTGTTTGGCTTAATTCGGGGCCTCAAGATATACCTAAACTCTGTATTGAGGATTGTAACCCAGGTATTTGATTAATACAATACCCATTCGCAAAAAAAAAAAAAGAATTCAGCGAAACGGCTTCAAGTGACCTGGCAATGAATTTCTCCGACAAAGAATTTGGGTATACACGAATGACCTCGTGGGCCACCCGCTAAAAATCCATTAAAAACTGCTCTGTTTTTCTACCCGCTCCTAGCCTCCTCCCGCCGCCACCGCCGCCGCCGACGGCGGCGCGTGCGCTTGCTCCTCCCAGCAGCCCGCCGTTGCCGTTGCCGTCGCCGGCTGCTCCCCCAAGCGGATTAATCCCCTCGTGTTGCCTGCCGCCGGTTAGTGCCCTTCCTTCAGCCCTAGCTTGCCACGGCAGAATTCGGACAAGAAACCGAGCGGGACTAGAAATTCCTTCAGCAAGTAGCTAAAACTCCGGATCTCTGATAACCTGTGTCGCTAGTGGACTCGGATTTGATTCTCCTACTCGTACCAGGAGTGTGGCCTCCAGGGTTAGCGATGCATATATAAGTACAGACAGGAGCCTGCCTTTCGTCTGAAGAAACTCCAAGCATCAGGGATTTGCAACTTTGGGAGTTACCGAAGGAATTTAGCATTGAGTCCGCCTTCCCTCAGTTATACTTGAAGAAATTCGTCTGCTTGGCCAAAAGTTCTAGATCTTTGCAGAGTGACCCTGCTCCCATGGAGCTAAGTAGCGTCGCCTCGATGATGAGCTTAGGGAGTCTGGCTATACAGCGGACGTATCTGTGCTCCCTAGCCTTCAGAGTTTTGCCAAAGCTGCTAGGCTACACTCCCAGTTCACTGAAGAAACTATGCAAATATGTTGATCCACCGCTGACCGAGACTATCGTGGGCACATCTCCAGAGCTGCCGCAGGAACAGTTCAAAAAAGAGCTGCCTCAGGACGTCTTGATGGATATATTCGCCGCCCTTGAAATCCCTGACCTCAAACGTGCTGCTGCCGTCTGCCCCTCTTGGCAATCTGCATACACCAGCCTACAAAGCCTTGGGCTCTATAACCTATCGCAGACACCGTGCCTCCTCTATACTTCTGAATCTGACGGTGATAGCTCTGCTTACCTCTACAGCCTCAGGGAAAAGAGATCGTACAAGTTAACTCTTCCGGATCCACCTATCCGCACTAGGTGTTTGATAGGGTCCTCTCATGGCTGGCTGATTACTGTTGATGAAAGATCTGAGATGCATCTTCTCAATCCGCTCACATGTGAACAGATTGCGTTACCTTCAGTGATCACCATCGAGCAGGTGAAGCCCATCTTTGATGAATACGGCGATCTACACAAGTATGAATTGTCGTGGCACACTGGAACGCGTGCTGGTTATAACTCGCCATCAATTTTTGATCTTGACAAGCTGCGGGATGAACTCCACTATAAGGCGTTTGTGTTCCCTGATACATCCACAGGAAGCTACATGGTGGTTCTCATCCACAATCCAAAGCAGCAGCTTTCTTTCGCAAGAGTAGGGGATGATAAATGGACCTGGCTTCCACCTCATGATACCTATCAGGACTGCACTTACAAGGATGGCCTGTTGTATGCAGTGACTGGATTTGGAGAACTTCATGCTTTTGATTGTAGTAGTGGACCTGTTGTCACGGTGGAGATGATTTTGCAAATGCGCAATATGTATGACTGGGGGTACATTTACATTGTTCAAGCTCCATGGGATGGTCTGCTGCTGATTTGGAGAATCTGTGCGGATCATGATTTAGAACCTGAACCAGGGGCATCTGTGTTTTGGAACACTACGGAATATAAAATATATGAATTTGACCTTACAGGGAGTAAACTAAAGGAAATCGATTGCTTGCATGACCATGTGTTGTTTCTTGGGCATAATCAGTCACTTTGTTTCAGTGCTGAAGAATATCCATCTCTCAAGGGAAATCATGTCTACTTTACTGATGATAATGAGTTATGGACATTGAAATGGAAGAATGATCATCGTGATATGGGAATTCTCAACTTGGATGATAACAGCAAGGAAGAAGTTGTGTCTCCGCAGCTTTTCTCCAACTTCCCGGCTCCTATTTGGGTTACCCCTGATCTTAGAAAGATGGATGTGGCTTCTCGGGTGGATTGAAAAATGGTTGATGGGTTCAGTAAGTTAACAGTAGGGTGGTTTGCTAGGTTAATGTGGATTTGGGCTTCCTGAAGAGAGTCATGGACAAGCTACTCGAAGGACTACTTGGACTCTGCGTGCATCATGGTCGCTTGACCCCAATGATACACACCAGCTTTGAGCAGTTGAATAATTAGTTTGAGTTTTTCTTGGTTTACCCATGATCATGTACTTTACAGAGTTTATTGTTTCAATGGAAAAATTGACTAATATGATTGCTCCGTCTTTGATGTTCTTCCCCTTTTTCTAGCGTGTGTGTACATGTATGTGTATTTTGCCTTTACAACTGAAACTCTTGAAACTTGATGCTAGGGATGCAGTTATTCCAGGTATTTTCTAGTTAGTATATGGTTGATGATTGCGAGGGATGCAGGTAACCCATCTCAACCCAGCCTGTCCACGAAGCATGAAACCCGTTTGGTCTGTGTTTTGGTCGGCAGGTCGAACGGTTTTGGTCCAAACCCTTAACAGGCTTTGTTCCAGGTATTTGTTAATTAGTACTCCCTCCGTCCCGTAATTAAGATGTTATTACAACCAATTACAACCTATGTTGGTTGTGTTAACATCTTATATTGTGGGACAAAGCGAGTATATGCTGTTAATGATTGCAAAGGATGCAGGTAAGGGAAGCCTCCTTTGCTTCATCAGCAGAGGCTGCATTTACATTGTCGTTCATAATTGTCTGGGTAACAGTGCTTTGGATTAGGGGTAAAAGTTATACCAAACATGAATATTCATGGATGTTAATCGCCATTGTTGGTCATAACTCTGCATATGGTTCAGAAACTATGTGCTGCATACATTGAATACTAAATATTCTGTGTTATTCTCCTAGTGTGATTAGTTTCGTAGATGATAACAACTGAACTACGGTTCACGATTTTTTGCAGTAATTATATCTGACTATAATGATTGGGTGGATCACCCAACCGAAGTCATAAACTGCCGGCATCATCTGTTGAATACAAGTGGTCATGTGATTCATTCCATTAGCATCAATTCAACCTACTCGGTTCATTGTCAATTTGTCATCATGTGTGATCTAGTCAAATGTTGGATAAAAACCGTTTGGTAACTCATACAAGGCAAGACGGTGACTGCTTTGATTTTGGCGGCTCGTTTCATACATTATATACTAGATTTTTGTGTAACATGTATCTTCAGGTCATGTAGGTTATGAGCGAGCAACTCAGTCTTGTAGAGGAGGCGCTGGCTCCCTACTTGTTCAAATCACTTGATCTGGCTGTGGATCCATACAGCAAGTTCGTGGTAGAGATGTACCCAGCCTGTGCACGAAGGGTGAAACCGGTCGGGTCTGGGTTGGGTCGGCAGGTTCAACGGGTTGGACCAAACCTTGAGCAGGCTTGATTCCAGGTATTAATTAGGTAGTATGTTGTTAATGATTGCAAGCGATGCAGGTAAGGGGTGCTTCATTGCTTCATGAGCAGAGGATGCCTTCCTCATTGGATTACAGAAGAGTACATGATCTCTCCCACCCCTTTTTTCTTTTCTTTTTATTTGGGTTAGGAGTAACAGTGATAATCGATATTGTTGCGCATATTGTTTACTAGAGATACATACATTGAATACTAAATAAACTCAATGGCAAGAAACGTTGAAGTTTGTCTTCTCCAGAATGGCCCCTTCGAATTGATGGCAGTGAGCAAGTAACTTGTAAACAAGAAAACATTTTCTGTAATTACTTGGTTAATTGAACGTGATTTGTCAATCCTCCGAGATATTGCATATAAATATTTTTACTGCTAGGCATGGCTCTATAACTAGCAAACTGCAGATTTTTTTCTGTGAAATTCGGTTGGTTTGCCGATTGTTGGTTGATTGAAAGTTCGGGTGTTATTTTGGAGAACACTTCAGCTCTGATTTTGGCATCTGAACCTCCTGGTTTTCATATCATTCTTCCCAAGAGATTATGTCAATCTCATGAGATATATCATTATTTTGTTTTAAAAAATCTACAAATCCCATCATCCAAAACTTCATTTTCCTCTAATTTTGTAGCATTATGTTTGGCTGACCGGAACCAATCAACATAGTTACGTTAACATAGTTCGTCATGTGACAATTCAGCAACTTTTAGATTAGTACTAGTGTTTTGGTTATGTTAACATATGTTCAGTTTTCGGGAGCAACTTCATTTTATTCACTTGAAGATGCAAAAAGATTTTGCATTTAGAAAAGATGTAATCAGTAATTTTGCCAATACCATTTACTCACTTGGCTAATTCTGATTTGTTTTTGGTGTTTACAGAAACATGGGATTACCTGAATGTTCAGGCTAATGTGGATGTCATTTGTGCATCAGGCTTCGGCACTTTGGCTGATTCATGATCTACCAATATATCCTAAGAGAAACCTGTGTATTAAGCAGCACATACAAGCTGCTGGCACATGAATTGGAGATTCATCTGAGCACATATGACCATAATCATAGGAAGAGGTTTAAGGAAATGCAAAGCAGCGGCAACGTGAGCAACAACGAGAAGAGAAGAAAACATTTAATGCATTCACGAGTATATGAACACAAAAACATGGCATGTATGCAATGCTGGTTTGACAGTACGTGGATCTCAACATTCAGTATTCACAAGTTCCAGTATACAAAGCAACCGGCTTTTGCCCAACGACTGTTATGGACTTCAAATGCTTTCACTCCTCAACCGGATTGATCCCTCAGATGTACTTGTTCCACCAGTCAGGAGCTTGCACGTGGAAGAAGTACTTGTGAAGGGCAAGCTCACGGCCTGCTCGTAGCCTGACGCTGCAACTAGCCTCATTGCAACGAACAGTATGTAATATATCACTGTGTTTGGTGGTACAGTGATGAAGCATCTACAAAGAAATTTAAGTTATACGTAGTGCTCAAAACTCAAAAAGTTTCAAAACCTTGAAACAGATGTAAAGGTTTACTCACGTCTTTTGCAGCGGAATATGAGGACCTTGGCCTATCAAAAACACAGAAATGGCATACTTCTGTATTTTTCTGGCACACTCCGGACGCTCTGCAATATAATGCATATTGTTTGACAACTGCCTCCGGTACTTCCTCACCATCAACAATCTGACGGAAAATGTACCATAATAGCAGTCAATGGATTGACAAGTTGAGCCATATTCAGTGACTGGGTTTTCTAGAATCTAAGGTATATATTTCCTTATTCTTGGATGTCATTTGCATTACCAGGTATGTGTTCATGTAATTAGTTGTTTGCACTGCATAATCACTATTTTTGCCCTATCACATCTGACTGAAACAACGAGTAAAGGAGCAGAATATAATTTGCAATTTTTTCATATCATATGTTTCACCAAGAATCAAAAGGACAAAACAAACTATGGTACTGATGACACTGCAACCAACATAATGAAGCATATACTACATGATGGGTGTTTGATTAGCATAAAATCAGTTCAAGTCACCAGAACAGAATGTTCATGTAATCACCAGGGGCATCATAAAATCGTCCAAGTCATAGTTGAAATGGTCTGAAATTACAAGGTTCAGTAAGCTAGCAGGTAATAATCAATACACATAATTTTTCAGTTTGGTAATCTGGAGCCAACATCTTTCCAATAGTGCTTTTTGTTCGCATGTTAATTCTGGAACTATCCTATGTGGCATGTGGGAAATATGGACTGCAAGAAACGAAGGAGTCATCGAGAAATCTGGATGTCTGCAACTCAAGCAGACCCTAAATAAGCAAGTCAAGAATCCAGGTGGAATCACCCACATACTTTTGTGTGCATATATGCTTAGATTGTCTGAATTCATTGACTGGATTGACAAGTTGAGCAATATTCAGTGACTGGGTTTGTCATCTAATTCAGGGTATGGGTAAACAAGAATGAATGAACTCCCTTCCTCCAAAATTTAGTGTTTTCCATTTTATATCTCTCAACAAGAATCATAAGGACTAAGGAGAGGACAAATTATGGTAGGGATGACAATGCAACCAACATAATGGAATGCACTAAATTTGGTTAGCAGCAAATTCAGTCCAAGTCAGCAGAACAGAATGTTTATGAAATCACCAGTAGCATAATAAAACCGTCCATGTCATAATTGAAATGCTCTGAAATTACTCCTATAAGGTTAAGTAAACTAGCAGGTAATAATCAATGCACAGAATTCTCCCGTTTGGTAATAATCTCAATGTCTGCAACTCAAGCAGACCCTAAAGAAACAAGTCAAGACTACAGACAGAATCACCCACAGACTATACATCATACAAGGACAGAACTTTCAGTTTAGTAATCTGGAGCCAACATCTTCCTGATAGTGCTTCTTGTTCGCAGATTAATTGTGGAACTATCCTATGTGGCATGTGGTCAATATGGACTGCAAGTTATGCAAGAGGTCATGCAGAAATGTCTGCAACTGAAGATTACAGATGGAATCACCACAGACTGGTGCGAATCCTTTACAGCAAACAGGCACAAAACATGGATGCAGCAAATTACGAATAAAACAGGTAGAATTTGACGGAAGAAGGGAAAGAATCCTTACGAAAGTCTCACGCCGCGGCGGAGGTGGTGGTGGAGGCGGAGGGGGTGGTGGAGGCAGAGGGGGGCTTGGGGCACGCGGACGCCGATGACGACGATCATTGGGGTACATAAACGCGTAGTCCCTCCGCGGCGGCGGCGGCGATGGCGGCGGCGTGCCGTCTCCCTGTGGCAGGAAGGGTTGCCGCCGACGCAGCAGGCGGCGGATGAACTCGGGGACGAGGCGGAGCACGCGCTGGAGGAAGTCGCGGCCTACGGCGCGCGCGCGCTGGAGGAGGTTGCGGATGACGGCGAGCGCGCACCGTCCGGGATGGAGCACAGCGTCGACGGCGCGGCGGGCGCGTGCCGCCGCTCGCCGTCTGAGATGGAGCACAGCGTCGACGGCGCCGCGGGCGCGTGCTGCCGCTCGCCGGAGTAGAGGCTCCCCCGCAGGCTGCGCGTCGTCGCGCCAGTTCTTCCTGGCCATGGCTGCTGCTTCACGGGCCCTTCTCGCGTTCTTGGAGCGGAGGAAGGCGCCGGGGTGGAGGAGGCAGTCGATGGCGCCGCCGCCGAGCGCCACCGCGCCGCGAAGCAGACGCCTGACGGGGCCGCGCTCACGCTTCGGCGCCCTCGCCATGTCCGATCTTGAGCGTTTCTTGGCCGGTCTTGGTCGGCCGCGCGCGGTTCTTGCCCTGCGCGCAGGAAGAGACGAGCTCCCTGTCTTCCCCGGCGTCGCTTCAACCAAGAACGCTTGGATAGGTCGGCGAGGTCGGTTCCCGGCGGCGAAGTTCTTGGATTGGGTGGGGAGCGGCGATGATTGGGTGGGGAGCGCGCGGTGGAGTTCTTGGACTTGCTGGAGCAGAGCAGGGGGTCGAGGTGTTGTTGGGGAGAAGAAGGGGAGGGAAAACTAAACGGTATTTATCGATCGGGATCAGAACGAAGCTGATGCTACACTCAGCCTGGCCCAGCTCAAGCCTCTCCGTGAGAGATTTAGGCCCAAGGTGACTCTGAACTTATTGTTTTTCCCAAATGTTTTTTTTTTGCTAAGAGAGCCTTGAGAAGAAAACTAAAACGCGATCCGGCCCTCCTCCACCGACGCCATTGTCGACCTCGAGACATCGGCCACCTGATCCAGCTCGGGGACGAAACCACTTGATCTGGAACCGGCGTTGAAGTGCCGCGCTAAAGTCCAAGATCCTCTCTAGAAGGAGGAAGAAGAAACCTCTGAGCCGGAGCTCTAGAGGCGCGGAGCGGCCCCCTTGGCCATAGGTAGCAGCGGCGAAACTCGCCGTCGCTTGGAAGCTTCCGCCGACGAAGCTTAACAACTCCCCATTTCCACCAAGCTTTAGCATCTGGTGTTGCATCAATTCCCATTTTCCCCTCGCCACTGCGGCCGGACGGAGAAGAGGGAGATACAGAGACACATATCTCGAGCTTAGCACAAACCTGGGCTTTATTGACTCTTGTGGAGGGAAGATCTACGCCTCTTCTCGCCTCCGGCTCCATCCTCTGAAGCTCCACAAGCAAGAAGGGCATCTCCTCCAGCCGCCATGCGCCGCCCGCAAGCCATGACCGCCAAATCTCCACCGGCATCACGCCAAACCGGGGCGAAGCCGATACACTACTACCACACAACCTACTGCTACTTAGTACAAGCCGGCCTCCTCTCACCCGCCTGCCCCGGCCGGCTAAGCCGCTGGAGAGGAGAGGGAGAGGAGCTGGGATCTGGTGGGAGACTCTCAACTGAGAGAGAGAGAGAGAGAGGGAGGAGAGAGAATGGAAGGGGAATGAGCGTCTGAAAGAATTGGGCCCCTCTTTTGGAGAACTGCCGCGCTCCACTCAAAATTATAGGAAAGCTCAAGAATAAAAAAATGACCAGAACGGTGCTGCCAGTTTTGTAACCAGTAACCACCATGTTCATTCCATGGATTTCAGCCACCACCGCCTTTGACGTAGCATCTGCCATAGTGCAGCTGACAAACCTTGTTCACAAAAAACGCAATATCTGATCTAGTCAATGTAATATACTGCAAAGCACCAACAATACTCATGTATCGAGTAGAATCATCACTACTCAAAACTTCAGCATCAGTTATAGACAGCTTGTCTGACAGAGGAGTATCAACTTGGTTGCATATCTTCATATTCACACGTTCAAGCAAGTCATTTGCATATTTTTCTTGAGTAAGAATTATACCATCATGTACCTTCTTGACTTCAATACCAAGAAAATAATGCAAAGGACCTAGATCCTTTAGTGCAAACGTCAGTCCAAGGTTATGAAGGTGAGCATGAACAACCTTCTCTGATGAACTAGCAACAACAATATCATCAACATAAATGAGCATAAATATGGATATGCCCCCTTTGTTGTCGAAAAACAGAGAAGTATCACCCTTGAAAGCACAAAAACCAAGAGACTTGAGCTTGGAGCTAAGCTGAAAATACCACGCACGAGGCACCTGCTTTAACCCACACAAAGCCTTCTCCAACTTACACATATCCCACATGCTCCTCATATCCTGGAGGCTGCCGCATGTAGACCTCTTCTTCCAAAACACCATGCAAACTTCACATCTAGCTGACGAAGATGCCAGTTTCGAGAGACTGCAAGAGACAACACTAGTTGAATAGTAGCCGCCTTAACCACAGGACTGAAGGTGTCCTCGTAGTCTATGCCATTGCTTGAAACCTTTCGCAACCAACCGAGCCTTATATTGATCAACAGAACCATTAGCTCGGCGCTTCACTTTATAAACCCACTTGCAATCGATCACATTTTTGCTAGTACCAGCAGGAACAAGGCGCCAAGTGATGTTTTGTTTTAGGGCCAGAAATTCCTCATCCATGGCCACCATCTACTTGGATCAGCGAGGGCTTCACGAACATCAGTACACTCACCAGTGTTGTAATAGTTTGCAATTCGAACACGATCGTAGCGAACACGCCCACCAGTGATAATCTTGGGTTGAGATATCCCACTTTGAAGTCGCGTGTGTTGACGAGCGGGTGCCAAAACAGCAGGAGCAATAGCAGCACTGGGCGCTTGCGATCCGGACGAAGCAGCCACCGAGGATATCGTGGTCTGTTGTTCGGAGGAAGGAGATTTCGTAGAAGATCCTGGAACAGCAAATGAAAGCGCATCATCAGTGGGCGCGTGCTGGCGTGGCAGGTGATACATCTCCAACGTATCCATAATTTCTGTTCACTTGTTTTGGCCACACTTACACGTTTTTGCACTTTATGATGTTTTCATGCATTTTCCGGAACTAACCTATTAACAAGATGCCACAGCCAGTTTTCTTCTGTTTTGGTTCCGAAAGGCTGTTCTGCAATATTCTCTAATTCGACGAAACGAAGACCAAACCTCCTATTTTTCCCTACCCAAAGACGAAGAAAGAAGAGTCGAGAGGCCGAGGGCCACCACACCATAGGGCGGCGCGGCCTGGCCTTGGCCCGCGCCGGCTCGTGGTGTGGCGCCCCTGTGCCCCCGCCGCCTCTTCGCCTATAAAACCCCTTTCGACCTAAAAACACCGTACCACTTGACGAAACTCCAGAAAGACTCCAGGGCGCCGCCACCATCGCAAACAATTGGGACAAAGTCTCTGTCCCGCACTGTCGGGACGGGGAAGTGCCCCCGAAGCCATCTCCATCAACGCCATCGCCTCCATCATGCTCCGTGATTAGTTCCCCCATGGACTACGGGTTCTAGCGTAGCTAGTTGGTATTCTCTCCCATGTACTTCAATACAATGATCTCATGAGCTGCCTTACATGATTGAGATTCATCTGATGTAATCGGTGTTATGTTTGTCGGGATCCGATGGATTGTTACGTTATGATTGTCTATCTACAAAGTTTATGAAGTTATTGTTGCTGCAATCTTGTTATTCTTAATGCTTGTCACTAGGGCCCGAGTGGCATGATCTTAGATTTGAGCTCTATACTTATTGCTTAGATTGTATCTACAAGTTGTATGCACATGTCACCGTCCTGAACCAAAGGCCCCGAAGTGACAGAATCGGACAACCGGAGGGGATGGCGGTGATGTGAGGGACACATGTTTTCACGGAGTGTTAATGCTTTGCTCCTGCTCTATTAAAAGGAGTACCTTAATATCCAGTAGTTTCCCTTGAGGCCCGGCTGCCACCGGCTGGTAGGACAAAAGATGTTGTGCAAGTTTCTCATTGCGAGCACGTACGATTATTATTGGAAAACATGCCTACATGATTAATGATCTTGATATTCTGTCTTAATGCTATTTCAATCCTATCAATTGCCCGACTGTAATTTGTTCACCCAACACTTGTTATTGGAGAGTTACCACTAGTGTAGATAGCTGGGAACCCCGGTCCATCTTTCATCATCATATACTTGTTCTACATGTCAACTGTTTTGGTGCCATTGCTCTCATATTACTATTAGCTGCTGTGTTACTATTATTACTGCTCTCATATCACTGCTACTTTCACATCACCCCTGTTACTAGTGCTTTTCCAGGTGCAGCTGAATTGACAACTCAGTTGTTAAGGCTTATAAGTATTCTTTACCTCCCCTTGTGTCGAATCAATAAATTTGGGTTTTACTTCCTCGAAGACCGTTGCGATCCCCTATACTTGTGGGTCACAAGACTATTTTCTGGCCGTTGCCTGGGAGGCATAGCTCTACTCATAAGTTCACCTGGGGAGTACACTCCACCTCTCTCTTTTATTTTATTTTGTTTTGCTTAGTTTACTTTTGTCTAGTTTATTTGTGCTTAGTTTATTTCTGTCTAGTATTATTTCGCTTAGTTTACTTTTGCCTAGTTACTTTTTGTCTTGTTTTATTTTCCTCATATACCCAAAAATCCATAAAAATTTGAAAAACCTAAAAATTAAAAACTTCTATTATGGGAGAACCAACAACCTACTTGGAGCTTATAGAATGTTATAATAATTATAGAGAATCAAGAACTGGTAAAATAATGAGTGCTATGATAGAAAATTTGAATACAATTGCTAAAATCTTGCTTAAATGCCATGATATAAACTGTTGCTCTCAACAGGTACTAAACATCTTAAATTTCAATGTGGCTTTAGTGAGGAATTTTTTATTAAGAGCTATAATCGGAATTGCTATATTCATTATGGGTTCAAGAGGTAGAACAATTTGTCTTATTTATGGGAGCCTCCGAGATAGAATCCTTCATGGTTGAGAATTATGAAACTTGTGTTGTTTGTAAGGGCCTTAAAGATTATGTCTCTACTATCCTTAATTCTTGCATAGAATGCTACAGTAGGAATCCTTTTTTTTTCCTTGATTATAAAGAGAGACACATTAATGCACAAGAATGCACTCACAATTTGCAGGAACCGATGGAAGAAGAAATTGATGAACCTGAAAGCTCATTGGATGAAAAAGAGGAGGAAATTGATGAACCTGAATGCTCATTGGATGAAAAAGAAGACGAGAGTGATGAACAAAAGGATGAAGAATGGATTAGCTACCCATGTCAACCTTCTAATGAGAGTAACTCTTTATCTCTTACATTATTTGATTGTCCTCCATGCTTACCGAAAGAGGTTGAATGTTATGTTCCCGTGGATTCTCTTGAAATAGTACCTATGAGTAATTCTTGTGAGAATAATTATGCTACTATTATTTATGATAATCCATGCTATTTTGATAAATCTTATGATAATGCTTTGTTTGTGCCTGATGTCGAAATGCATGGTACTAAAGAATTTTGTTTGGCAAATGTTTATGATAAAGCTCTTGATGATGGTCCTATGTTACTTGATAATATTAATTGTACTACTAATGAAAATGGGATTGGAGAGGTTTTAACTTTATCTATGTGTCCCATGTCTCTTGATATTGATCAATCATCTTGTTATATTATTGATAAAAGTAAGTTTGGAAGTTTTAATTCCACTATTCTTGAACTTGATAAAAATTATGTGTTTGGAAATCATGAAAAGTATGCTGCATGTGATAGTTATATTGTTGAGTTTGTTCATGAAGCTACTGAAAATTATTATGAGAGAGGAAAATATGGTTGTAGAAATTTTCATGGTGCTAAAACACCTCTCTATATGCTTAAACTTTTGAAGTTACTCTTGTTTTATCTTCTTATGCTTGTCACTTTGTTTTTCATGAATTTATTTGTGTACAAGATTCCTTCGCATAGGAAGCATGTTAGACTTAAATGTGTTTTGGATTTGCCTCTTGATGCCCTCTTTTGCTCCGAATACTATTTCTTGCGAGTGCATCATTAAAACTGCTGAGCCCATCTTAATGGCTATAAAGAAAGAACTTCTTGGGAGATAACCCATGTGTTATTTTTCTACAGTACTTTGTTTTATATTTGTGTCTTGGAAGTTGTTTACTACTGTAGCAACCTCTCCTTATCTTAGTTTTGTGATTTGTTGTGCCAAGTGAAGCTAATAGAAGGTTGATACTAGATTTGGATTTCTGCGCAGAAACAGATTTCTATCTGTCACGAATCTGGGCTGTTTTTCTCTGTAGATAACTCAGAAAAATATGCCAATTTACGTGCGTGTTCCTCAGATATGTACGCAACTTTCATTAGTTTTGAGTTTTCTGATTTGAGCAACGGAAGTATTTTATTAAAATTCGTCTTTACTGGCTGTTCTGTTTTGGCAGATTCTGTCTCTGTTTTTTGCATTGTCTCTGTGGACTTTAAGCGAGGTTTTCTAGACGTAGAGGGCTGTAGCTAATGTTTTATTGAGTTCTTGCAATGTGCCACTACAGGACCAAGGTGGATTCAAATTTTTGAGTACTAACCCCCTAATGAAGTTTATGAGAAGTTTGGTGTGAAGGAAGTTTTCAAGGGTCAAGAGAGGAGGATGATATATGATCAAGAAGAGTGAAAAGTCTAAGCTTGGGGATGCCCCCGTGGTTCATCCCTGCATATTTCAAGGAGACTCAAGCGTTTAAGCTTGGGGATGCCCAAGGCATCCCCTTCTTCATCAACTTATCAGGTTTCCTCCCCTGAAACTATATTTTATTCGGTCACATCATATGTGCTTTACTTGGAGCGTTTGTGTGCTTTTATTTTTGTTTATGTTTGAATAAATTCGGATCCTAGCAATCCTTGATTGGGAGAGAGACACGCTCCGCTTTTTCATATGAACACTTGTTCTTCGTTTTACTTTTAATGTTCAATGATAAAAGTTGGAAGCTATTGCACTTATTGATATTTGGTTGGAAAAGGAAAATGCCTCATATGTCTTGGATAATTTGACACTTGGCAATTGTTTTGAGCTCTCAAGTAGATCATGATTAAGTTTTTTCATGTAGTCTAAACCTATTAATGGAGAACTACTGTAGAGCTTGTTGAAATTGGTTTGCATGATTGGTCTCTCTTAAGGTCTAGATATTTTCTGGTAAAAGTGTTTGAGCAACAAGGAAGACAGTGTAGAGTATTATAATGCTT
Source organism: Lolium multiflorum (assembly GCA_030979885.1). NCBI lineage: Eukaryota > Viridiplantae > Streptophyta > Magnoliopsida > Poales > Poaceae > Lolium > Lolium multiflorum. The sequence continues at coordinate 10,576,433 of CM061748.1, forward strand.
GCAATATGTTCTTATGTAAGTTTTGCTGTACCAGTTCATACTTGTGTTTGCTTCAAATAACCTTGCTAGCCCAAAGCCTTGTACTGAGAGGGAATGCTTCTCGTGCATCCAAAACCTTGAGCCAAAACCTACGCCATATGTGTCCACCATACCTACCTACTATGTGGTATTTCCTGCCATTCCAAAGTAAATTGCTTGAGTGCTACCTTTAAACAATTCAAAATGCTTCTCAATTTGTGTCAATGTTTTATAGCTCATGAGGAAGTATGTGGTGTTTATCTTTCAATCTTGTTGGGCAACTTTCACCAATGGACTAGTGGCTTCATCCGCTTATCCAATAATTTTGCAAAAAGAGTGGCAATGGGATTCCCAGTCCAAATTAATTAACAAAAATAGACACTCCTCCACTCGTATGTGATTGTTGGACGCACCCGAAGGATTCGTTAGCCATGGCTTGTGTAAGCAAAGGTTGGGAGGAGTGTCATCATCATAATAAAACTAAACTAAAAGGCACTCCTTCATGGTATGAGATTGTTGGTGGGCACCCGAGGATTCGGTTAGCCATGGTTTGTGAAAGAAAGGTTGGAAGGAGTGCCAAAAATAAAAATAATTCATGGGAGCCGCTCTTGAAGGTTTGTCTAGCAAGGGGGTTAGAGTGCCCACTACCATTCGTTGACAACAACAAACACCTCTCAAAACTTTATTTTTATGCTCTCTTTATGTTTTCAAAACCAAAGCTCTAGCACAAATATAGCAATCGATGCTTTCCTCTTTGAAGGGCCATTCTTTTACTTTATGTTGAGTCAGTTTACCTACTTCCTTCCATCTTAGAAGCAAACACTTGTGTCAACTGTGCATTGATTCTTACATACTTGCATATTTGCATTCATCATATTACTTTGTGTTGACAATTACCCATGAGATATGCATGTTACAAGTTGAAAGCAATCGCTGAAACTTATATCTTCCTTTGTGTTGCTTCGATGCCTTTACTTTGAATCTATTGCTTTATGAGTTAACTCTTGTGCAAGACTTTTGATACTTGTCTTGAAAGTACTCTTCATGAAAAGTTTTGCTACATGTTATCTATTTGTTAGAAACTATAGATCATTGCCTTGAGTCACTTCATTCATTTCATATGCTTTGTAATAGTATGATCAAGGTTATGTAAGTAGCATGTCACTACAGAAATTATTCTTTTTATCGTTTACCGCTCGGGACGAGCAGGAACTAAGCTTGGGGATGCTTGATACGTCTCCAACGTATCCATAATTTCTGTTGTTCCATGCTTGTTTTATGACAATACTTACATGTTTTGCTTGCACTTTATGATGTTTTCATGCATTTTCCGCAACTAACCTATTAACAAGATGCCACAGTGCCAGTTCCTGTTTTCTGTTTTTGGTTCCAGAAAGGTTGTTCGGGCAATATTCTCGGAATTCGACGAAACGAAGACCAAACCTCCTATTTTTCCCGGAAGTCCGAACACCGAAGAAGAGTCGGAGAGGGGGAGGGCCACCACACCACAGGGCGGCGCGGCCCGGCTCGGGCCCGCCGGCCGTGGTGTGGCGCCCCAGTGCCCCCCCGCGCCTCTTCGCCTATAAAACCCCTTTCGACCTAAAAACACCGTACCACTTGACGAAACTCCAGAAAGACTCCGGCGCCGCCACCATCGCGAAACTCCAATTCGGGACAAGTCTCTGTCCCGGCACCCTGCCGGACAGGAAGGCCCCTGGCCATCTCCATCAACGCCATCGCCTCCATCATGCTCGTGAGTAGTTCCCCCATGGACTACGGGTTCTAGCCGTAGCTAGTTGGTATTCTCTCCCCATGTACTTCAATACAATGATCTCATGAGCTGCCTTACATGATTGAGATTCATCGATGTAATCGGTGTTGTGTTTGTCGGGATCCGATGGATTGTTACGTTATGATTGTCTATCTACAAAGTTTATGAAGTTATTGTTGCTGCAATCTTGTTATTCTTAATGCTTGTCACTAGGGCCGAGTGGCATGATCTTAGATTTGAGCTCTATACTTATTGCTTAGATTGTATCTACAAGTTGTATGCACATGTCACTGTCCGGAACCAAAGGCCCTGAATTGGGACAACCGGAGGGATGGCGGTGATGTGAGGGACACATGTTTTCAAGGAGTGTTAATGCTTTGCTCCGTGCTCTATTAAAAGGAGTACCTTAATATCCAATAGTTTCCTTGAGGCCCGCTGCCACCGGCTGGTAGGACAAAAGATGTTGTGCAAGTTTCTCATTGCGAGCACGTACGATTATTATTGGAAAACATGCCTACATGATTAATGATCTTGATATTCTGTCTTAATGCTATTTCAATCCTATCAATTGCCCACCGTAATTTGTTCACCCAACACTTGTTATTGGAGAGTTACCACTAGTGTAGATAGCTGGAACCCCGGTCCATCTTTCATCATCATATACTTGTTCTACATGTCAACTTTTTTCGGTGCCATTGCTCTCATATTACTATTACCGCTCCGTGTTACTATTATTATCGCTCTCATATCATCGCTACTTTCACATCACCCCCGTTACTAGTGCTTTTCCAGTGTGCAATGAATTGACAACTCGGTTGTTAAGGCTTATAAGTATTCTTTACCTCCCCTTGTGTCGAATCAATAAATTTGGGTTTTACTTCCTAAGACCGCGATCCCCTATACTTGTGGGTCAGCAAGACTATTTTCTCGGCGCCGTTGCCGGGGACATAGCTCTACTCATAAGTTCACCCGGGAGTACACTCCACCTCTCTATTTTATTTTATTTTTTTGTTTTGCTTAGTTTACTTTTGTCTAGTTTATTTGTGCTTAGTTTATTTCTGTCTAGTATTATTTCGCTTAGTTTACTTTTGCCTAGTTACTTTTTGTCTTGTTTTATTTTCCTCATATACCCAAAAATCCATAAAAATTTGAAAAACCTAAAAATTAAAAACTTCTATTATGGGAGAACCAACAACCTACTTGGAGCTTATAGAATGTTATAATAATTATAGAGAATCAAGAACTGGTAAAATAATGAGTGCTATGATAGAAAAATTGAATACAATTGCTAAAATCTTGCTTAAATGCCATGATATAAACTGTTGCTCTCAACAGGATACTAAACATCTTAAATTTCAATGTGGCTTTAGTGAGGAATTTTTATTAAGAGCTATAATCGGAATTGCTATATTCATTATGGGTTCGAAGAGGTAGAACAATTTGTCTTATTTATGGGAGCCTCCGAGATAGAATCCTTCATGGTTGAGAATTATGAAACTTGTGTTGTTTGTAAGGGCCTTAAAGATTATGTCTCTACTATCCTTAATTCTTGCATAGAATGCTACAGTAGGAATCCTTATATCCTTGATTATAAAGAGAGACACATTAATGCACAAGAATGCACTCACAATTTGCAGGAACCGATGGAAGAAGAAATTGATGAACCCGAAAGCTCATTGGATGAAAAAGAGGAGGAAATTGATGAACCTGAATGCTCATTGGATGAAAAAGAAGACGAGAGTGATGAACAAAAGGATGAAGAATGGATTAGCTACCCATGTCAACCTTCTAATGAGAGTAACTCTTTATCTCTTACATTATTTGATTGTCCTCCATGCTTACCGAAAGAGGTTGAATGTTATGTTCCCGTGGATTCTCTTGAAATAGTACCTATGAGTAATTCTTGTGAGAATAATTATGCTACTATTATTTATGATAATCCATGCTATTTTGATAAATCTTATGATAATGCTTTGTTTGTGCCTGATGTCAAAATGCATGGTACTAAAGAATTTTGTTTGGCAAATGTTTATGATAAAGCTCTTGATGATGGTCCTATGTTACTTGATAATATTAATTGTACTACTAATGAAAATGGGATTGGAGAGGTTTTAACTTTATCTATGTGTCCCATGTCTCTTGATATTGATCAATCATCTTGTTATATTATTGATAAAAGTAAGTTTGGAAGTTTTAATTCCACTATTCTTGAACTTGATAAAAATTATGTGTTTGGAAATCATGAAAAGTATGCTGCATGTGATAGTTATATTGTTGAGTTTGTTCATGAAGCTACTGAAAATTATTATGAGAGAGGAAAATATGGTTGTAGAAATTTTCATGGTGCTAAAACACCTCTCTATATGCTTAAATTTTGAAGTTACTCTTGTTTTATCTTCTTATGCTTGTCACTTTGTTTTTCATGAATTTATTTGTGTACAAGATTCCTTCGCATAGGAAGCATGTTAGACTTAAATGTGTTTTGGATTTGCCTCTTGATGCCCTCTTTTGCTCCGAATACTATTTCTTGCGAGTGCATCATTAAAACTTGAGCCCATCTTAATGGCTATAAAGAAAGAACTTCTTGGGAGATAACCCATGTGTTATTTTTCTACAGTACTTTGTTTTATATTTGTGTCTTGGAAGTTGTTTACTACTGTAGTAACCTCTCCTTATCTTAGTTTTGTGATTTTTTGTGCCAAGTGAAGCCTCTAATCGAAGGTTGATACTAGATTTGGATTTCTGCAGAAACAGATTTCTATCTGTCACGAATCTGGGCTGTTTTCCTCTGTAGGTAACTCAGAAAATATGCCAATTTACGTGCGTGTTCCTCAGATATGTACGCAACTTTCATTAGTTTTGAGTTTTCTGATTTGAGCAACGGAAGTATTTTATTAAAATTCGTCTTTACTGGCTGTTCTGTTTTGGCAGATTCTGTCTCTGTTTTTTGCATTGTCTCTTGTGGACTTTAAGCGAGGTTTTCTAGACGTAGAGGGCTGTAGCTAATGTTTTATTGAGTTCTTGCAATGTGCCACTACAGGACCAAGGTGGATTCAAATTTTGAGTACTAACCCCTCTAATGAAGTTTATGAGAAGTTTGGTGTGAAGGAAGTTTTCAAGGGTCAAGAGAGGAGGATGATATATGATCGAGAAGAGTGAAAAATCTAAGCTTGGGGATGCCCCGTGGTTCATCCCTGTATATTTCAAGGAGACTCAAGCGTCTAAGCTTGGGATGCCCAAGGCATCCTTTCTTCATCAACTTATCAGTTTCCTCCCCGAAACTATATTTTTATTCGGTCACATCATATGTGCTTTACTTGGAGCGTTTGTGTGCTTTTATTTTTGTTTATGTTTGAATAAATTCGGATCCTAGCAATCCTTGATTGGGAGAGACACGCTCCGCTTTTTCATATGAACACTTGTTCTTCGTTTTACTTTTAATGTTCAATGATAAAAGTTGGAAGCTATTGCACTTATTGATATTTGGTTGGAAAAGGAAAATGCCTCATATGTCTTGGATAATTTGACACTTGGCAATTGTTTTGAGCTCTCAAGTAGATCATGATTAAGTTTTTTCATGTAGTCTAAACCTATTAATGGAGAACTAGTAGAGCTTGTTGAAATTGGTTTGCATGATTGGTCTCTCTTAAGGTCTAGATATTTTCTCGTAAAAGTGTTTGAGCAACAAGGAAGACAATGTAGAGTATTATAATGCTTGCAATATGTTCTTATGTAAGTTTTGTTGTACCGTTCATACTTGTGTTTGCTTCAAATAACCTTGCTAGCCCAAAGCCTTGTACGAGAGGGAATGCTTCTCGTGCATCCAAAACCTTGAGCCAAAACCTACGCCATATGTGTCCACCATACCTACCTACTATGTGGTATTTCACTGCCATTCCAAAGTAAATTGCTTGAGTGCTACCTTTAAACAATTCAAAATGCTTCTCAATTTGTGTCAATGTTTTATAGCTCATGAGGAAGTATGTGGTGTTTATCTTTCAATCTTGTTGGGCAACTTTCACCAATGGACTAGTGGCTTCATCCGCTTATCCAATAATTTTGCAAAAAGAGCTGGCAATGGGATTCCCCCCAAATTAATTAACAAAAATAGACACTCCTCCACGGTATGTGATTGTTGGACGGCACCCGAAGGATTCGGTTAGCCATGGCTTGTGTAAGCAAAGGTTGGGAGGAGTGTCATCATCATAATAAAACTAAACTAAAAAGGCACTCCTTCATGGTATGAGATTGTTGGCAGGCACCCGAGGATTCGGTTAGCCATGGTTTGTGAAAGAAAGGTTGGAAGGAGTGCCACCCAAAAATAAAAATAATTCATGGGAGCCGCTCTTGAAGGTTTGTCTAGCAAGGGGTTAGAGTGCCCACTACCATTCGTTGACAACAACAAACACCTCTCAAAACTTTATTTTTATGCTCTCTTTATGTTTTCAAAACCAAAGCTCTAGCACAAATATAGCGATCGATGCTTTCCTCTTTGAAGGGCCATTCTTTTACTTTATGTTGAGTCAGTTTACCTACTTCCTTCCATCTTAGAAGCAAACACTTGTGTCAACTGCATTGATTCTTACATACTTGCATATTTGCATTCATCATATTACTTTGTGTTGACAATTACCCATGAGATATGCATGTTACAAGTTGAAAGCAATCGCTGAAACTTATATCTTCCTTTGTGTTGCTTCGATGCCTTTACTTTGAATCTATTGCTTTATGAGTTAACTCTTGTGCAAGACTTTTGATACTTGTCTTGAAAGTACTCTTCATGAAAAGTTTTGCTACATGTTATCTATTTGTTAGCAACTATAGATCATTGCCTTGAGTCACTTCATTCATTTCATATGCTTTGTAATAGTATGATCAAGGTTATGTAAGTAGCATGTCACTACAGAAATTATTCTTTTTATCGTTTACCTGCTCGGGACGAGCAGGAACTAAGCTTGGGGATGCTTGATACGTCTCCAACGTATCCATAATTTCTGTTGTTCCATGCTTGTTTTATGACAATACTTACATGTTTTGCTTGCACTTTATGATGTTTTCATGCATTTTCCCTAACTAACCTATTAACAAGATGCCACAGCTGCTGTTTTTGTGTTTTTGGTTCCAGAAAGTTGTTCGGGCAATATTTTCTACGAAACGAACGGACCAACCTTATTTTCCCGAACGTCGAACACCGAAAGAGTCGGAGGGGCCAGAGGGCCACCACACCGGGCGCGCGCGCGGCTCGGCCGCGCCCCTGGTGTGGCGCCCTGTGTGCCCCCTCGCGCCGCCTCTTCGCCTATAAAACCCCTTTCGACCTAAAAACACCGTACCACTTGACGAAACTCCAAAAGACTCCAGGGCGCCGCCACCATCGCGAAACTCGTCGGGGACAAGTCTCTGTCCCAAGACCGCCGGGACGGGGAAGTGCCCGGAAGCCATCTCCATCAACGCCATCGCCTCCATCATGCTCGTGAGTAGTTCCCCCATGGACTACGGGTTCTAGCCGTAGCTAGTTGGTATTCTCTCCCCCATGTACTTCAATACAATGATCTCATGAGCTGCCTTACATGATTGAGATTCATCCGATGTAATCGGTGTTGTGTTTGTCGGGATCCGATGGATTGTTACGTTATGATTGTCTATCTACAAAGTTTATGAAGTTATTGTTGCTGCAATCTTGTTATTCTTAATGCTTGTCACTAGGGCCCGAGTGGCATGATCTTAGATTTGAGCTCTATACTTATTGCTTAGATTGTATCTACAAGTTGTATGCACATGTCGTCCGGAACCAAAGGCCCGAAGTGACAAATCGGGACAACCGGAGGATGGCGGTGATGTGAGGGACACATGTTTTCAAGGAGTGTTAATGCTTTGCTCTGCTCTATTAAAAGGAGTACCTTAATATCCGGTAGTTTCCCGCCACCTACTGGTAGGACAAAAGATGTTGTGCAAGTTTCTCATTGCGAGCACGTACGATTATTATTGGAAAACATGCCTACATGATTAATGATCTTGATATTCTGTCTTAATGCTATTTCAATCCTATCAATTGCCGAACTGTAATTTGTTCACCCAACACTTGTTATTGGAGAGTTACCACTAGTGTAGATAGCTAACCCCGGTCCATCTTTCATCATCATATACTTGTTCTACATGTCATTGTTTTCTGGTGCCATTGCTCTCATATTACTATTGCTGCTGTGTTACTATTACTACTGCTCATATCACTGCTACTTTCACATCACCCCCGTTACTAGTGCTTTTCCAGGTGCGCTGAATTGACAACTCAGTTGTTAAGGCTTATAAGTATTCTTTACCTCCCAAGGGGATGAATCAATAAATTTGGGTTTTACTTCCCTCGAAGACTGTTGCGATCCCCTATACTTGTGGGTCATCAGCAGGGTCCGAGCTGGAGAGTCCAATTCCAAGAGCGATACGACAACATATCCCAAGGGAGATCGCGCCCGATTGTCGGGTGTCAGGGATTGGGGGAATCTTCTCCAGGACTCGCACTAGAGCTAGAAAAATCACAAGAATACCCACCATATTCAGAATTTTGCACTATATCCTGCGACTCGGCAACAACATGATCAGCAAGATTAGCGTCATTTGCATCAAACTGTAAGCCGGACCCCTCATAAACATGCACCTGAGTTGGTTGTAGTGTAGGAGGCAAAAGAAGGATCTTAGCTCTAAGTTGAGCACCGACACTAGAACAAAGAGAGGCAAAAGGAAAAACTGACTTATCAAACACTATGTCTCGGGGAATATACACCCGACCAGTAGATATGTCAAAGCACTTATAGTCTTTATGCATATTGCTATACCCCAGAAAAGCACACTGCTCAGAACGAAACTCAAGTTTGCATTTATTGTATGGACGAAGGTTTGACCAACATACACAACAAAAAATCCGTAAAGAAGAGTAGTCACCTCTACTATACCAAAAAGACGCTCAAGAGGAGGCTGAGAATCAATGACTTTACTAGGTAGAGGATTGATCAAGTATACGGTAGTGAGAAACGCTTCATCCCAGAACTTAAGTGGCATGGATGCATAAGCTAGAAGAGACAAACCAACCTCAACAATGTATCTATGTTTACGCTCAGCTGGACCATTATGCCGATGTGCATGGGTGCAAGAGACAAGATGAGTGATGCCAACTTTCTGGAAAAAGGATTTGAGCTTTTGATACTCACCTCTCCGGTCAGTTTGCATGGAAAAATCTTCTTATCAAAGAGACGATCAACAAGGTGCTGAAAATCACAAAACTTCTAAAACACATCAGATTTATTTTTCAAGAGATATATCCATGTAAACTTGCTATAATCATCGATAAAACTGACATAATATTTATATCTTCCAACCGAGCCTGGGGCACGACCCCAAACATCATAAAACACAAGTTCAAGGGGAAAAGTAGACACACTTGATGATTTAGGATAAGTAAGTTGATGAATCTTGGCCTTCTGACAAGCATCACAAACAGACTCTTTATTTGCCTCACTAAAAGAAATATTATTATCTCTAAGAACTTGATGAACTACACTCGAAGACAAATGACATAGACGCCTATGCCAAAGTGTTGATGACAACTTGATGACACCATGAGTTGTCGACCAGTGGATGAAGAGGATGACGCCGGAAAAGGGTAGAGGCCTCTCACACATCTACCTTGGAGTAGGATTTCCCTCGTGTCCTCATCCTTAAAAAAAGGAATTAGGCCAATACTCAAGAAAGGCATGATTATCTTTGGCTAGACGGCTAGTGGATAAGAGACTCTTAGATGCACTTGGAACATGCATAATATTTTTGAGATGCAAATCATGATTAGGGGTACGAATTATAGATTCACCAATATGATGTATATCCTTACCTGCACCACTAGCTGTGTCGTTCTATTCGTTTCTGTTGTAGCGATCATGGACATGAAGCTTCTCTAGCTCGCCTGTGACATGATCAGTTGCTCCGGTGTCGATGTACCAATTTGTATCGACACCATAAGAACAAGAACCATATGTTGCACCCGCTGATTTATCCGGACCCCGGTAACCTTTGTTGAACCTCTTCCAATAGTTCAAGGCAATGTGGCCAACCTTGCCACACACCTAGTAGGTCTCATCGCTGCGACCGGCTCCATATGGACGGCTGCCCTGTGGGTACGATCACCACCATTGCCTCGGCCGCCTCTATACCGATCACGATTATTGTGTTCTTTGATCATAACCACTGACCTAATCACGATACTGGTATTGGTCCTGATCACGGTGCTGGAATTGCTTCTAGTAGTTCCCACGTCCACGGCCACCACTGCGACTATCGTTGCCTATTCAACGGTACTCTAGAGGAGAGATCCTCATGGAGGGAAGAAGAAGTAGGGGCCATTAGGCGGAGAGTCCTCAGAACGGTCGTACGCGATTTACCCAACTTCGGAACACCTGCTCGAGGACAAGGCCTGCTTGTTTGGAATTATCTGGGCGCTTTCGCATTGTTACAATAAGTTGTGATTGTGCCTCTAGGACTCCCGGGATCCGGCTTATAAATGCGCCAAGATCTAGGGTTTACACGGAGAGTCCTAGCTAGAATATAATCTTGCCTAACTACGGAATATTACATTGTCGTGCACGTCAAGGATCCGCCTACACCTATACGCTGTACTGGATCCATCTACCCCCGATGGGCCAGGCCGGATCTGACTTCCAGTGTAGGTCGGTGGATTCGGCTCCTTGTTCCTAGGATGGACTTCCTCCATCTTGATGCAGAACCAAATCAATCAAGTCACCATCTATGGGCCATGGGCTTGCTATCTGCCACCGTCGTGGTACACCCATGAAGTATACCCACAACAGCGACCTCCACGAGTGTCAGCGTTTACAGATCACCCATCTCCAGAGAGCCTCCCTTCCATCCGAGACTCATATGCCATGAACTGAGCATATACATCGCTCAGAGTCACGTTCTTCTCCGCCTCCAGCAAGGCATTGATCGCGGAAACGAAACCGTCATAGGTATCATCGAGCCCAGCGAGGATGTGTGAAATCACGTCCACGGTGTCCATGGGCTTTCCAGCAGATGCCATCTCGCCGGAGAGACCCTTGATCTCATCCAGGTAGACCTGCCCTGTTTTATCCTCCTTGCGACACTGATTCATCTTCGTGTGGAGGTGCACGATTTGCGACTGTGACTGCACGGAGAACATCTCCATCACAGCTTTCCAGACCGCGATGGTAGTCGAGAGGCCAACCATCTGCGTAAGAACCTCCCTTGAAATATTCCTGACCAAGAACCCTAGGATGGTATGGTCTTGCGCAACCCAGCACACATGCTCGCGATTGGGAATATTCACACAACCCCATCCTTGTATTTGGTATTGATCTCCTTCTCCGGTTCCACCGACGATCCATGGAGGAAGCCAAACAACTGAGAACCACGAATCTCAGGGAGAACTTGGGTTTGCCAAAGCAGGAAATTCTCTCGGGTTAACTTGTCCGAGAGGTTGATGTTGAGAACTGATGGCGTGTATTTCACACGTTCGTTGGGCAACCCCAAGAGGAAGGTATGATGCGCACAGCAGCAAGTTTTCCCTCAGAAAGAAACCAAGGTTTATCGAACCAGGAGGAGCCAAGAAGCACGTTGAAGGTTGATGGCGGCGGATGTAGTGCGCGCAACACCAGAGGATTCCGCGCCAACGTGGAACCTGCACAACAACCAAAGTACTTTGCCCCAACGAAACAAAGGAGGTTGTCAATCTCACCGGCTTGCTTAACAAAGGATTAACCGAATTGTGTGGAAGATGATTGTTTGCAAAGAAAACAAAAAACAAGTATTGCAGCAGATTTGTATTTCAGTATTAAAGAATGGACCGGGGTCCACACTAGAGGTGTCTCTCCCATAAGATAAAAGCATGTTTGGTGAACAAATTACAGTCGGAAATTGACAAATAGAGAGGGCATAACAATGCACATACATGTCATGATAAGTACAATGAGATTTAATTGGGCATTACGACAAAGTACATAGACCGCCATCCAAGCGCATCTATGCCTAAAAAGTCCACCTTCAGTTATCATCCGAACCCCTTCGGTATTAAGTTGCAAAGCAACGAGACAATTGCATTAAGTATGGTGCGTAATGTAATCAACAACTACATCCTCGAACATAGCGCCAATGTTTTATCCCTAGTGGCAACAACACAACACAACCTTAGAACTTTCTGTCACTGTCCCAGTGTCAATGGGCATGAACCCACTATCGAGCATAAATACTCCCTCTTGGAGTTAAAAGCAAAAACTTGGCCAGAGCCTCTACTAGTAACGGAGAGCATGCAAGATCATAAACAACACATATGTAATAATTTGATAATTAACATAACATGGTATTCTCTATCCATCGGATCCCGACAAACACAACATAGAGTATTACAGATAGATGATCTTGATCATGTTAGGCAGCTCACAAGATCCAACAATGAAGCACAATGAGGAGAAGACAACCATCTAGCTACTGCTATGGACCCATAGTCCAGGGGTGAACTACTCACTCATCACTCCCGAGGCGACCATGGCGGTGTAGAGTCCTCCGGAGATGAATCCCCTCTCCGGCGAGTGCCGAGGAGATCTCCAGAATCCCCGAGATGGGATCGGCGGCGGCGGCGTGGTTTTTTTATCGTGGTTTTTCGCATCGGGGTTTCGCGACGGAGGCTTTAAGTAGGCGGAAGGGCAGAGTCGGGGGCTAACGAGGGCCCACACCACGGGCGGCGCGGGCCCCCTACCGCGCCGCCATGTGGTTTGGCCACCTCGTGGCCCCACTTCGTATGCTCTTCGGTCTTCCGGAAGGTTCAGGCGAAATAGGCCCCGGGTCTTCGTTTCGTCCAATTCGAGAATATTTTGTTACTAGGATTTCTGAAACCAAAAAGCGAAAACAAAACACTTCGCATCTTGTTAATAGGTTAGTTCCAAAAATGCACGAATATGACATAAAGTGTGCATAAAACATGTAGGTATCATCAATAATATGGCATAGAACATAAGAAATTATCGATACGTGAGACGTATCAAGCATCCCAAGCTTAGTTCTGCTCGAGCGTAAAACGATAACAAAGATAATTTCTTAAGTGACATGCCATCAAACCTTGATCATACTATTTGTAAACATATGTAGTGGATGCGATCAAAACAATGGTAATGACATGAGTAAACAAGTGAATCATAAAGCAAAGACTTTTCATGAATAGTACTTCAAGACAAGCATCAATAAGTCTTGCATAAGAGTTAACTCATAAAGCAATAAATCAAAGTAAAGGCATTGAAGCAACACAAAGGAAGATTAAGTTTCAGCGGTTGCTTTCAACTTGTAACATGTATATCTCATGGATAATTGTCAACATAGAGTAATATAACAAGTGCAATATGCAAGTATGTAGGAATCAATGCACAGTTCACACAAGTGTTTGCTTCTTGAGGTGGAGAGAGATAGGTGAACTGACTCAACATAAAAGTAAAAGAATGGTCCTTCAAAGAGGAAAGCATCGATTGCTATATTTGTGCTAGAGCTTTTATTTTGAAAACATGAAACAATTTTGTCAACGGTAGTAATAAAGCATATGAGTTATGTAAATTATATCTTACAAGTTGCAAGTCTCATGCATAGTATACTAATAGTGCCGCACCTTGTCCTAATTAGCTTGGACTAGGATCTTTGCAATGCACATGTTTTAACCAAGTGTCACAATGGGGTACTTCCATGCCGCCTGTACAAAGGTCTAAGGAGAAAGCTCGCATTTTGGATTTCTCGCTTTGATTATTCTCAACTTAGACATCCATACCGGACAACATGGACAACGATAATGGACTCCTCTTTAATGCATAAGCATGTGGCAACAATTATTATTCTCATATGAGATTGAGGATATATGTCCAAACTGAAACTTCCACCATGGATCATGGCTTAAGTTAGCGGCCCAATGTTCTTCTCTAACAATATGCATGCTCCAACCATGAAGGTGGTAGATCTCTCTTACTTCAGACAAGACGGACATGCATAGCAACTCACATGATATTCAACAAGGAATAGTTGATGGCGTTCCCAAACATGGTTATCGCACAACAAGCAACTTAATAAGAGATAAAATGCATAAGTACATATTCAATACCACAATAGTTTTTAAGCTATTTGTCCCATGAGCTATATATTGCAAAGGTGAATGATGGAATTTTAAAGGTAGCACTCAAGCAATTTACTTTGGAATGGCGGATAAATACCATGTAGTAGGTAGGTATGGTGGACACAAATGGCATAGTGGTTGGCTCAAGGATTTTGGATGCATGAGAAGTATTCCCTCTCGATACAAGGTTTAGGATAGCAAGGTTATTTGAAACAAACACAAGGATGAACGGTACAGCAAAACTCACATAAAAGACATATTGTAAACATTATAAGACTCCATGCCGTCTTCCTTGTTGTTCAAAACTCAATACTAGATGTTATCTAGACTCTAGAGAAACCAAATATGCAAACCAAATTAGCAAGCTCTAAGTATTTCTTCATTAATGGGTGCAAAGTATATGATGCAAGAGCTTAAACATGAGCACAACAATTGCCAAGTATCAAATTATCCAAGACATTTTAGAGTTACTACATGTAGCATTTTCCAATTCCAACCATATAACAATTTAACGAAGAAGAAACTTCGCCATGAATACTATGAGTAGAGCCTAAGGACATATTTGTCCATATGCTACAGCGGAGCATGTCTCTCTCCCACAAAGTGAATGCTAGGATCCATTTTATTCAAACAAAACAAAAAAACAAAAACAAACCGACGCTCCAAGCAAAGTGCATAAGATGTGACTAATAAAAATATAGTTTCGGGAGGAACCTGATAATGTTGTCGATGAAGAAGGATGCCTTGGGCATCCCCAAGCTTAGACGCTTGAGTCTTCTTAGAATATGCAGGGGTGAACCACCGCATCCCCAAGCTTAGAGCTTTCACTCTCCTTGATCATATTGCATCATACTCCTCTCTTGATCCTTGAAAACTTCCTCCACACCAAACTCGAAACAACTCATTAGAGGGTTAGTGCATAATAAAAATTCACATGTTCAGAGGTGACACAATCATTCTTAACACTTCTGGACATTGCATAAAGCTACTGGACATTAATGGATCAAAGAAATTCATCCAACATAGCAAAAGAGGCAATGCGAAATAAAAAAGAATCTGTCAAAACAGAACAGTCCGTAAAGATGGATTTTATTAGGCCACCAGACTTGCTCAAATGAAAATGCCCAAATTGAATGAAAGTTGCGTACATATCTGAGGATCATGCACGTAAATTGGCTTAATTTTATGAGCTACCTACAGGGAGGTAGACCCAGATTCGTGACAGCAAAGAAATCTGTAACGCAGTAATCCAAATCTAGTACTTACTTTTCTATCAAAGACTTTACTTGGCACAACAAAACTCAAAACTAAGATAAGGAGAGGTTGCTACAGTAGTAAACAACTTCCAAGACACAAATATAAAACAAAAATACTGTAGTAAAAACATGGGTTGTCTCCCATAAGCGCTTTTCTTTAACGCCTTTCAGCTAGGCGCAGAAAGTGTATCAAGTGTTATCAAAGGGTGGTGCATCTACAGCGGGGTTTGGAGTTTTCTCAATCATGCATAGTATATTGGATACATAAGTTTCAGCGTCTCCCTTCTCATTAGTCTTGGGCTTGCTACTCTCATCGAACAAATTTTCAGAACAAGCCAAGCATAGTTATGTTCTAGTGCATCATTCATAGCTAGGAGTTTACATGGTATTGGTGCTTTGATCTCCCCACCATCATTAGCATTATTAGTGTACCTTATCCTATCCATATCCATTTTTTCAAGGAGACTAACAAAATTAGTATGAGAACCAAGCATATTAAATTTAGCGAAGACCTTTCTAGCCTCTCTTGCTAGACCACCAAATTCTCTAAGAAGGGTTTCTAAAACAAAATCTTTCTTTTCCCCTCTTCCATATTACCAAGTGTAAGAAACATGTGTTGGATTATAGGATTGAGATTAACAAATTTAGTTTCCAACATGCGAACTAAAGCAGCAGCAATTTCATAAGTAGGAGCAAGTTCTACCAAGTGTCTATCTTCAAAATCTTCAACGGTACTAACATGGGTGAAAAATTCTTCTATATTGTTCCTCCCAATTATAGACCCGCGTCCTACCGGTATGTTTTTTTGGTAAAATTAAAAGGAAACATGATGAAATAAGTAAAGCAAATGCAAGTAACTAATTTTTTTGGTGTTTTTGATATAGCAAACAAGACAGTAAAGTAAAGCTAGCAACAATTTTTTTGTGTTTTGATATAAGTGCAGAAACAAAGTAGTAAATAAAATAAAGCAAGACAAAAACAAAGTAAAGAGATTGAGAAGTGGAGACTCCCCTTGCAGCGTGTCTTGATCTCCCAAAAACGGCGCCAGAAAAGAGCTTGATGGCATGTATTTCACACGTTCGTTGGGCAACCCCAAGAGGAAGGTATGATGCGCACAGCAAGTTTTCCCTCGAAGAAACCAAGGTTTATCGAACCAGAGGAGCCAAGAAGCACGTTGAAGGTTGATGGCGGCGGGATGTAGTGTGGCGCAACACCAGAGATTGCGCCAACGTGGAACCCGCACAACACAACCAAAGTACTTTGCCCCAACGAAACAGTGAGGTTGTCAATCTCACCGGCTTGTGTAACAAAGGATTAACCGAATTGTGTGGAAGATGATTGTTTGCAGAGAAAACAAAAAACAAGTATTGCAGCATTTGTATTTCAGATTAAAGAATGGACCGGGTCCACAGTTCACTAGAGGTGTCTCTCCCATAAGATAAAAGCATGTTGGGTGAACAAATTACAGGCAATTGACAAATAGAGAGGGCATAACAATGCACATACATGTCATGATAAGTACAAGAGATTTAATTGGGCATTACGACAAAGTACATAGACCGCCATCCAACTGCATCTATGCCTAAAAAGTCCACCTTCAGGTTATCATCTGAACCCCTTCCAGTATTAAGTTGCAAAGTGTAATGTCCCAGGTTTAGAGACGATCGAGGGGTAGATTTTAGAAAGGGATGTGCATTGCATAGTAAATTCTGGGGAAATTTCGCGCTTTTAAACAAAAGCGCATCGAAGGGGGACAAGTTTCTCTCTCGACACCTTACAGGGTTAGGGTTTCGAGAGTGCGACAAACTTGCAACTCACTACACTAGTTTAGAGTTTTGAGAAGAGAGGGGAGAGTTTGCATGATTGAATTCTAAATAAAGTGACATGGTTGAATTCAAACCAATGATGAATTTGAATTTCAAATTCAAATATTAAATAATTACCTAAATATTGAATTGTGAGGAAATTCAATAAGTAAAATATAAATTATAAACAATATAAGCAATTAAAGTAAAGCTCATTAGAGAAAACTTTGAGCTTTATTGATAAGCACACACATAATACATTGTCTTTACAATATTCAGATTTGAATTATGGAATTACAACACATTACAAGAATTAAATAAATAGAAAAAGAAAAAGGAAAATTACAAGATATCTAAATGACCTAAACTACATTGTGATCTTCATGAATTCTTTGATCCTGATGATCTTGAGTTCATCCTGATCAGCACTTGATACCTGCACACATACACAACAACCAGATCATTAAGCCAAGTGGCAAAGCCACTTGGCAGGTTAGCAAACAATTGAAATGAAGGGGATATGATCAAGCTGCCGAGATGATCTCTCCACAGCACAAGTCCCAAGCTGGACTTGCACACACATACAACCAGGCAGCACACAAGGCTGTGTGCATGTGTAACAACACACAAAGCCAGAGTGAGTCACCACAAGCTGTAGGTAGTGCTGTCGACCAACAAGAGCAAGCCAGAAACATATAAAACTTGCCACAGTAAACCCTAGATCATTTGATCGACAGCAGCTTCACAGAGTAAGTCACAAGGACAGCCAAGAACACAAGAACAGCTTGAACAGTCACTGCTGTTCAACACATTTCCACCACCACAGCACATAACCAAGAGGCATCAAGCTCACCAGGAGGAGCAGGGCAAGTAAATCAACCACAAGAACCACACAGAAGCAAACCCTCTACATCAACATCAAATCCTAGGAGCTGGAGTGAGGTATACCAAGCATCGTGAACAAACCAGAGGGTTTTGTTTATATATAAGCATATGCATCAATCACACAGAAGCAAGAAGGGTATGAAACCCTGGATGTATCATCATTTGGTTACTAAACCAATTGGTGCCAGCAAGTACAACCAAGGCTAGAAGGAAATCAAACCAGGGAACACTGGTTGTGACAACACAGTGTCACAACCAGAGAAATCCAGCATGGATTTACTCCTATGTAGCCATCCAGATTCACAAAGCACCTATTAGCCTAGCTAAACCATCAGATTGATAGGCAACATGTGCCTATCTTGTTTATCAACATCAAGGCTACTGGAAATTCACCAAGTGACTAGCCAGTGAGCATCTATCCATCACAGAAAGCCAACATAGGTGGGAGCTACCCTAACAGCAATGAATTACTGTCAGGGCTGCCTCAACCACATCACAAAACCCCACAGTTAAGCTCAGCACATCTATCATTACCCAGATGGGTTCAAAAAGGAGCTAGGGTACCCAACTGATGTTGGCATCCCTCTAGCTTCATTTCAACAATTTATTTGATCATCACTGTATCACAGTTCACATCAATTATCCACTCAATCAATATAGGCAACACAGATAATTGATATTAACAAGTAAATCATGAAACAGACATTTTCTAATGATCCAGAGGATCACTGCAAGCATCAGCTGATGCTTGAGCAAGCACCAGCACTGATCTATGCCTCACACATTCACAGAGATAAGTAACAGCAAGGCACAGGCAACATGAAAGCAACCCAATGACCAGCTGTTGATGATCACATGATCATCAGAGCTTGCTATAGCATGCTAGAGCATCACTAAGCAACAAAGCAAGGACCAGATAATTAATTGGCCACAGATAATCAACAATTGCTTCACAGATAACAAATGGATAAACTGTAATTGTATCCAGAAGCACATCAAATACATGATGTACCACTGGATCAAGTCTGACATGAATAGCACCCACAAATAATTAAACCATCATCACAACCAGAGCCACTAAGCAATCAAATGGATTTCATTGTAGCAAGACAGTAGCCATTAAGCAGTCCCTGAGCATTACAAGATGCTCATGAGCAAGCCTATAGGAACACAATTGAGCATCTGGCGAGCTTAGTAACAATAACAGAGCCATAGAAGGGAATTTAAGCAAGAAATGGATAGCACAGCAGGAAGGCAAGCTCTGGCATGGCCATGGCGACCATGATCAAGGCTAGTGAGGCAGAGCCGCATGAACAACACAGCAGCACAAGCATCAGCGCAGCAGCAAAGCAGCATACGCACACACAGCGAGTTAGGCGCAACAGAGCTACTGGAGGAAGAAGAAGAGCAGGCCAGAGTGAGAGAGAGGAGGGGATCGGAGGAGGCGTACCTGGGGCGAGCAGACGACTGCCGCAGCCATGGCGGCCACGGCGGCGCGCGTCGAAAGCACGACGGCACCTGGCCAGGCCACGCCAGGCTCCGCCTAGCGCCGCAGCGCCCCGCACCACGGCGGCGAAGGCCTCGGCGGCGCCATCACACCAGAGGCGCCGAAGAGCACCGCAACACAGAGAGGGCGAACGCGATGGGGATCGGCGAAGGGAGCGGCAAGGACCAGATCGACACCGATGATCTGGTGCGCCGTCAAGTGGCGGTGCTGATGCGCCCCATCTCGCCGGCGGCGATGGCCGGAGGCGGCCGGGAAATATCGGAGAAGACGGCGGCGACCACGGCGTCGCCAGAGCTCGTTAGGGTTAGGGTTAGGAGACGCGCGAGAGAGAGCGAGAGAGTGAGTTCCGACCGTTAGGTCGGCCACCTCACCCCTGACAGCCAAATAAGGGCAAATTGGTCATTTCACAATTCATAAAAAGGCAGAAACTTTGAAATTAATTAAGAAATGCTATGAAGCTCTAAAAAAATAATTAAAAATATGAAAATTGATCAGCATAAAATTCTCTATTTAAATAAAATACCAAACAGAATTTTTGAAGACAATTGAGAATAAGTCCTAATTTAATGATTTAAATAAGAATTTAAATCACACATATTACTTTCAATAAAGAAAATAAGTCCATTAATGCATTTGGACTTTAAAAACATCTTGACAATATTGCAAGATTGTATTTTACCCTAAATTAAGTATCCCCAAATTATTCTTAGTAATAACTTCCTACATGAAATCACGACATCGGAAGGGGGGGGAACAAACCCTAAAACTGGAAACATGCATAACTGCTTCTTTAACCATTGCCCTTATCGGACAATGATGCTATTTTTCAGAACCAGAGGACAAGGGTCAGTCCATACCATCCAACTGCAAAACTTTGCAGTGTTGGGCAAGTTCATCACTTGCTCATGTCATTTGAGTACTTTTATCAAATTACTTGCAAAGTACTATGGTTATCACGATTGCATAAAAACCAAAACCACTACTTTCATAACTATGAATATGACTATGTGGTGGGCAATGGAACCATGGATTGTGTTGATATGGTGGAGGTTCCATTGCAAGGGTTAATATCCATCTAGGATTAAACAACAAATGTCGCCAGTGATTCTTGTGCCGTAATACCCGTGTTAACCATAAGATCCGGAGTGGGACGGAGTAGTCAAAAGTGTTTCCACCTCTCGTTCATCAACGGATGCGCTTACCGTAGCAGTTGTGTCTTGCGGAGTAACTTGAGGGTGGGCCCTTCTAATTCCCCACGGTATAGTTGTTGCTTACCGTAGCGGTTGCTTGCGGAACAACTTGAGGGTGGGGATCCCCTTCTAATTCCCCATGGTAATGTGGTCTATGATGGGTTGCAGCTACCAAAGAGTTTGGTTAACGAGTCCCAACCTGTTGTCGTGGTCGGGGTCCACCCCGAAATTACGAATAATGGGACCGACGAGGACCCAGGGTCGGGGTATGCAACAAAGGGTGGGTGTTCGAGGTAGCGGAGGAACATGATTGGCTAGACCTTATACCGGGCCTCACACCGAAGGAAGTGTGGACGGGAAAGCTGCTCGGTTGGCACCAAGGTTAAGATCTCTTATGGGTAAAGCAACACACCTCTGCAGAGTGTAAAGAATCGGACTGTCACTCCCCGGGATTGAGGAGCTGAACGCGGCGGAAAGGAGCTCCATGAAGTTCTAGTAAACCGGTGAAGGCTGACGGACATAGCTCTTTGGAATAAAAGCAATCTCTTGAAGAAATGTTTACCAAAACTTGCATTGGTATTAGACTTTCGGTCTAATATCGTAGCTAGTGCATTAAACACCTCTTATCTATAATGAACTTGTTGAGTACGCTCGTACTCATACCACTCTTAAATCCCATGCTTAGATTGTCTGAATCGTCTGGAGGAGGACTACGACAACAATGAAGGAGCCGAGATCATCGGCTATGAAGAACCAGACCTCTCTGGAGGTATAGAAGGCGTAGACTACCTCATCGTCTATGGATCCGGAGAGGCTTCCGGAGGAGATCAAGCCTAGAGATAACCGATAGTAGTAGTAACCGAGCAGCCCGAACTCTTAGTATTTAGCTGCTCGATGAAATAAATGTTTAGTTTAATGAGACTCTGGTATTGTAAGTTAAGTTGGGTTCGCCTCGAACCCAGAGTATTCCTCTTAGGACCCAAGAGGAGCTCCAAGACATGTGTATGATAGTTGTAATAATCAATGAATGAGTTATGGACCTGCTATGTTCTGTTGTACTACTCTGAGGGATGTAATATTTGCGAATGGTACTTCGTGAATGTTATATCAACGACCGGCATACTACAACATGCAGTGGTGTCACCACAGTTGGTATCAGAGCAAAAGCTTTGACCTTAGGTTGGAACCTAGTAAATGGGACCAAACGTTAGGAGTCAAATAGGATTAGTAAAGAATTCTCTAAAAATATGGTGTATATTCAATTGAGAATACAACAATCATATTTTTTAGTGCGATAATTCTTTATTATCTCTATTATGATGCATTATTACTAATCTCATAATCTTTCTATTTCTACAGCCAACATGGCAAGTTCACGACCGGGAAGAAACGTGAAAGTTATGGATTCCACATTGAACGAGTACCAAGGAGGACTTGCATATCCTACGAGCCATGTTACTAGAATTTGGGTGCGATCCCCAGATTCCAGTAAAGAAATACATGTTCTATGATGGTTCGGTATTGGCCAAGTGCAGGGTAGGACTGCGACTTCCCGAATCTTTGGGATTGAGCGTAGTCATGCCAGCTGGGGAAGCAAGGACAACCAACACAGCTTACCATAGCTGTTATGAGAGCCATAACCGATATTCGGGAGCATAAGACGAAAGAGCTTATGGGTTCCGAATTCACGCACATTCCTCATATGGAGGAGGACAATGATCCCATGCTGAACCATTTCAAATATGCCAAAAGCAAACCAGCCGAAGCAGCCAAATACATGGACAATAGCCGTAACTTCATATCATTACTCTTTCAGTTGAATCATCATCTGATAGGAGCAATTGATACGATGCTTGAGGAATTCACCGAACCCAAGGAGGAGAATAGGGGAAAGAACCTATGGAGAATGTGGTGCACACACCAGTTTTCAGCTGGTGACTACATCAGTATTGATCCACTTGCACGTGAACCTACACTGTTACACCTGGGAACTATCTGGGTAGTTCCTATGGGGGATACGAAGGCGAGGAGGAATCCGGAAACCACCAGCGTTCCGAGACTCCTATCGAGAATTCTAGGGGTTGGCGTTGGGGATCGGATACTGGAACTCATAGTACCACAACGTATTATGATGGGGAGATGAATGAAGATGCCACGTCCCAGCACCAGAGTTATCCATGGAATGAGGAGGAAGTTGGAGGGTATCCGACACAGTTGAGTCGGATACGAATGTAGGAAATACCTATGGTGTAGGTACAGGGGAGTACACCCGATGGGTGGATTATGACGCACTGAATGATCAGTTCGTGAACACTGATTTCGCCCTAGGATCATCATCGGATTCCGACTATCAGCCAACGGGGAGACCTTATGTTCCAGGTTTTCTCAGGAGAACGACACGTTCGACCGGATGGAAGCCTGGAATGTATCGGGAGTGAAGATCGTCTAGAGACTACCAAGAGAAGCCAAGCTACAATACACAAGTACCACGTGTATTGTAGAGTGTAATATTTTGTAGAAATTTGTATATATACTTTAATAAGTGAGTTTGCATACTCACATCGACTTGAGTATTGTAATAAGACCACTTAAGTATGTAAATATATGGTATATGTTTTGTATGATTTGGATTTGCTTCTTGATTTCCATTGCGTGACTAGTTCTGTGCACAATGTTGAGCTCAGAAAACTTGCGCATGGAGTAACTATGAGTATCATCTTGTGTTGCGAATTAGGGGTTATGTCGGGAGCGTTAGGAGAGGAGACCGCACAGCGCATGGAGCGCGAAGCAAAACAAAGGAAGAGGCCGACGAAGCAGCCAGGAATCGACCACCACCACCCATGACGCAGCAAAACTTTATCCAGTACATGCAGCTGGTGAGGAGCGACAGCGTGACGGAGCAGCAGAACAAATTCTTTCAGGATTTGTTGCAGCAAAACAGGGTGGAGAGACCTGAGAACCCGGGAGTCACACTAGCAGACTTCCAAAACACTAAGCCTATATCTTTTGCATACGCGCCCGAGCCGATGGACGCGGAAGATTGGCTGATGGATACTGAGCGAAAGCTCAACACCGTTGGATGCAATGACCAGGAGAAGGTCCGTTATGCTACACACTTGTTGTGTGGACCCGCCGCATCTTGGTGGGATAATATAGTAGCCGTATATCCGGCTGGAAAGGTGTTTACGGGAGGAGTTAAGGAGTTGGGGAATCAATGTCCCAGTATAGTGGAGCCGAAGTCGAGAATTTGAAAGTCTCGAGAAGGACAAGGCAATCCGACCTATGTCGTGAGTTCTCTAAACTGTCCCGTATGCTGTTGAAGAAGTCAACACCGAGGACAAGAAGAAAAGAGATTTAGGGGGTTAAGTCCCCAGTTCAAGGTACTCCAATGATGAGAGCAACTGAGTTCCAAGAGTTGATGGATGCAGCCATCACTCTTGAGGATGACTTCAAACAACTGCAAGAAGAGAAGAGGAAGAAGGCCAAGTTTGAGCCTAAGAGGTTTGTTAGTAACAAGCCCAATACCAGCTTGAGTTTCAAGCCAAGATACAACAACAACAACAGCAACAACAACGAACTACTACGGTAGTAGGAGGAACCAAGCGTTTCAGCAAACCAGATTGTCTGTCGCATTTGTGGATTCCGAGGTCATACCTCGAAGGATTGCAAGAAACCAAAGATTATATGCTTTGGTTGTCGCCAGGAGGGGCACATGCTGAAGGACTGCCCCAAGAGAAACAGGAGGAGGTCAATCTGGAGGAGGAGGAAATCGAGAAACACCGGAGGGAGCTGGAAGAATAAGAAGCCCTTCGGCAAGCTGAACTGCACTAGTTTGGAGGAGGTGGTCAACTCCGATCAGGTGATAGGTACGCTCAGATACTCACTCATCCTGGCAAAGTACTTTTTGATACCAACTACATCATTCATTTCTCAACAATTCATCATCAAACATGGGATTAGTTGCACTAAGTTAGATACACCCATAACCATACTTTCTGCGGGGGAACGATAGTAGTAACCCATGCCAAACAAAAACAAGTCATTATGATCAATAAGTGCGTTTGACGCGGACCTGTTCATTTTACCGATGAAGGACATTGATGTCATTCTTGGTATGAACTGTTGGAACCTAATGGAGCATTGATCGACTGTGAACAAGACGGTATCGTTGAAAAGCCCCGATGGAAATAGAATGATCTACCAAGGCGACAAACATACACAGATTGAAGTTGAGCTACAGCTGAATAGTATGAAGGAGGTGAAGTTAGAAGATATACCTGTAGTAAATGAATTGGATGTATTTCGGGAATTACCCGGTATGCCAGGGAGATAGAATTCACTATCGACCTAATCCCCGGAACAGCTCCGATTGCTAAGGCACCATACAAGATGGGGCCCAAGGAGTTGAAAGAGCTTAAGGAACAACTGGATGACTTAGAACAAAAGGGATTCATTCAAGAGAGTGTTTCACCATGGGGATCACCTGTGATCTTCGTGGATAAAAGAGATGGAGGAAGAAGGATGTGCGGAGACTACAGGAATCTGAATAACGTCACAATCAAGAACAAGTACCCACTTCCAATAATACAAGATCTATTTGATCAAGTGAGAGGCGCGGGAGTCTTTTCCAAGATTGATCTAAGATCCGGTTATCACCAGATAAAGATCAAGAAGGAAGACGTTCCGAAAACGCCTTTGTCTCAAGGTATGGACACCATGAATACCTTGTAGTACCTTTTGGATTAACCAATGCCCCAGCAATATTCATGAATCTCATGAATAAGATCTTCATGCCATATCTAGACAAGTTTGTCATCGTATTTATCGATGATATTCGATATATTCCAAGAACAAGGCAGAACATGCTGAACATTTGAGGTTAGTGTTGCAAACACTAAGGGAACATCAACTCTATGCAAAACTTAGTAAGTGTGAATTTTGGCTAGATCAAGTGGAATTTCTTGGTCATGTCATTAGCAAAGATGGAATCGCTGTTAACCCGAGTAAGGTAGCAGCAGTTCTAGAATGGGAAGCACCCAAGACTGTCAAAGAGATCCGAGGATTCCTCGGAATGGCAGGATATTACCGGAGGTTCATTGAAGGATTCTCCAAGATAGCAGGACCAATGACGAAGTTGTTAAGGAAGAATACACCATTCGTGTGGTCAGAGGAGTGTGAGAAGAGTTTTCAAACTCTAAAAGAGAAACTCACCACGGCACCTGTCCGGAAGTTGGCAAGGATTACACCGTGTACCGACGCATCCAAGCATGGATTGGGTTGCGTACTCATGCAAGATCGGAAAGTGATATCTTATGGATCGAGGCAACTCAGACCTCATGAAGTGAATTATCCAACACATGACTTGGAATTAGCAGCAGTCGTATTTGCACTCAAAACATGGAGACATTTTCTCTATGGAGCTAAGTGTGAGCTCTATACAGATCATAAAAGCCTCAAATATTTCTTCACTCAGAAGGAACTCAACATGAGACAGAAAAGATGGCTAGAATTGATTAAGGATTATGACCTGACAATCAATTACACTCCAGGGAAGGCTAATGTTGTAGATGCCCTGAGTAGAAAGAGTACGAGGAGTGGAACAAGAAATATCACCGGAGTTGAGGAAGGAAATAAGTCAAGCCCAAATACAACTTTGGGAGAAGGAAGCCCATGAAGGATTATCGGTGTTGCAAGTAGCCGATGAGTTGAATGTCAACCTGAAGAATGAGATAATGATGGGTCATGGACGATCCATTCATCGTGGAGGAGATGAGAAGAATAGATGAGGGAAGACCATCAGCACCGCGGAGAATCTGGATCATTATGGTTCCAGAAAGGATTTGCGTTCGGATATTGCTGAAATTAAGGAAGTAATACTCCGGAAGCTCATCAAACACCATATTCCATACATCCGAAGTACAAAGATGTACATGGACTTAAAGGAACTATTCTGGTGGAATAACATGGGAGATAGCACAATATGTGGCAGAATGCCATACCAGAGAGTGAAGGCTGAACACCAGAGTCGGAAGTTACAACCTTTACCTATTCCGTGAGTGGAAATAGGGATGGATTTCATCACCGGACTACCCATGACTAATAAAAAGAAGGACATGATATGGGTAATCGTGGACCGGTTGACGAAAATTGCACACTTTTTAGCGGTAAATCAGCAGGATAAAGGAGAGAAACTTATCGATCTTTACATCAAAGAGATCGTGAGTAAGCATGGAGTGCCTAAGAAGATAGTATCGGATCGAGGATCCGTGTTCACATCAGCATTCTGGAAACAACTACACGAAGCTTTAGGATCCAAGTTAGACTATAGTACCGCCTATCATCCTCAGACAGGAGGACAAACGGAGAGAACTAACCAGATCCTAGAGGATATGCTTAGGGCTTGTGCCCTAGACTTCGGAGGATCATGGGAGGAGCACTTACCATTAGCAGAGTTTTCATATAACAATAGTTACCAAAGCAGCATCAAGATGGCACCATTTGAAGCTGTATGGAAGGAAGTGTAGATCACCGATATGTTGGTATGAAGCCGGAGCAAGCAAAGAGTTCAACCCTGATTATGTCAAGGAAAAGCAACAAATCATTGACATTATCAGGATAGGCTCAAGATAGCCCGGAGCCGACAGAAGAGTTATGCCGATCAAAAGAGGAGAACATGGGAGCCACGAGTTGGAGACATGGTATATCTTAAGGTGAGCCCGATGAAAGGACTTCAGAGGTTTGGAGTAAAAGGAAAGCTAAGCCCTAGGTACATCGGACCTTTCAAAATTTTGAGTCAAAACCGAGGGTTAGCCTTCGAATTGGAACTACCGGGAAGGTTATCTCAGGTTCACAACGTATTTCATGTGTCGCAACTCAGAAAATGCTTGAAGACCCCAGATGAACCAGTATCACATGAAGAGCTTGAGTTACAACCAGATTTGACTTACATCGAGAAACCAGCCAAGATTCTCGAGGAAAGCTGGAAACAACTCAGAAATAAAGCGATCAAGTATTGCAAGATACAATGGAAGCATCACCCCGAGAGGGAAGCCACCTGGGAAAAAGAGGAAGACTGAGGAAAACATACCCCGAGCTGTTCAGGTATTACAACCACAACTTCGGGACGAAGTTTTCTTTAAGGGGGAAAGGCTGTAATGTCCCAGGTTTAGAGACGATCGAGGGGTAGATTCTAGAAAGGGATGTGCATTGCATAGTAAATGGGAAATTTCGCTTTTAAACAAAAATGCATCGAAGGGGGCAAGTTTCTCTCTCGACACCTTACAGGGTTAGGGTTTCGAGAGTGCGACAAACTTGCAACTCACTACACTAGTTTAGAGTTTTGAGAAGAGAGGGGAGAGTTTGCATGATTGAATTCTAAATAAAGTGACATGGTTGAATTCAAACCAATGATGAATTTGAATTTCAAATTCAAATATTAAATAATTACCTAAATATTGAATTGTGAGGAAATTCATTAAGTAAAATATAAATTATAAACAATATAAGCAATTAAAGTAAAGCTCATTAGAGAAAACTTTGAGCTTTATTGATAAGCACACACATAATACATTGTCTTTACAATATTCAGATTTGAATTATGGAATTACAACACATTACAAGAATTGAATAAATAGAAAAAGAAAAAGGAAAATTACAAGATATCTAAATGACCTAAACTACATTGTGATCTTCATGAATTCTTTGATCCTGATGATCTTGAGTTCATCCCGATCAGCACTTGATACCTGCACACATACACAACAACCAGATCATTAAGCCAAGTGGCAAAGCCACTTGGCAGGTTAGCAAACAATTGAAATGAAGGGGATATGATCAAGCTGCCGAGATGATCTCTCCACAACACAAGTCCCAAGCTGGACTTGCACACACATACAACCAGGCAGCACACAAGGCTGTGTGCATGTGTAACAACACACAAAGCCAGAGTGAGTCACCACAAGCTGTAGGTAGTGCTGTCGACCAACAAGAGCAAGCCAGAAACAACTTGCCACAGTAAACCCTAGATCATTTGATCGGTCACAGAGTAAGTCACAAGGAAGCCAAGAACACAAGAACAGCTTGAACAGAACTTGTTCAACACATTTCCACCACCACAGCACATAACCAAGAGGCATCAAGCTCACCAGGAGGAGCAGGGCAAGTAAATCAACCACAAGAACCACACAGAAGCAAACCCTCTACATCAACATCAAATCCTAGGAGCTGGAGTGAGGTATACCAAGCATCATGAACAAACCAGAGGGTTTTGTTTATATATAAGCATATGCATCAATCACACAGAAGCAAGAAGGGTATGAAACCCTGGATGTATCATCATTTGGTTACTAAACCAATTGGTGCCAGCAAGTACAACCAAGGCTAGAAGGAAATCAAACCAGGGAACACTGGTTGTGACAACACAGTGTCACAACCAGAGAAATCTAGCATGGATTTACTCCTATGTAGCCATCCAGATTCACAAAGCACCTATTAGCCTAGCTAAACCATCAGATTGATAGGCAACATGTGCCTATCTTGTTTATCAACATCAAGGCTACTGGAAATTCACCAAGTGACTAGCCAGTGAGCATCTATCCATCACAGAAAGCCAACATAGGTGGGAGCTACCCTAACAGCAATGAATTACTGTCAGGGCTACCTCAACCACATCACAAAACCCCATAGTTAAGCTCAGCACATCTATCATTACCCAGATGGGTTCAAAAAGGAGCTAGGGTACCCAACTGATGTTGGCATCCCTCTAGCTTCATTTCAACAATTTATTTGATCATCACTGTATCACAGTTCACATCAATTATCCACTCAATCAATATAGGCAACACAGATAATTGATATTAACAAGTAAATCATGAAACAGACATTTGCTAATGATCCAGAGGATCACTGCAAGCATCAGCTGATGCTTGAGCAAGCACCAGCACTGATCTATGCCTCACACATTCACAGAGATAAGTAACAGCAAGGCACAGGCAACAGGAAAGCAACCCAATGACCAGCTGTTGATGATCACATGATCATCAGAGCTTGCTATAGCATGCTAGAGCATGCTAGAGCATCACTAAGCAACAAAGCAAGGACCAGATAATTAATTGGCCACAGATAATCAACAATTGCTTCACAGATAACAAATGGATAAACTGTAATTGTATCCAGAAGCACATCAAATACATGATGTACCACTGGATCAAGTCTGACATGAATAGCACCCACAAATAATTAAACCATCATCACAACCAGAGCCACTAAGCAATCAAATGGATTTCATTGTAGCAAGACAGTAGCCATTAAGCAGTCCCTGAGCATTACAAGATGCTCATGAGCAAGCCTATAGGAACACAATTGAGCATCTGGCGAGCTTAGTAACAATAACAGAGCCATAGAAGGGAATTTAAGCAAGAAATGGATAGCACAGCAGGAAGGCAAGCTCTGCATGGCCATGGCGACCATGATCAAGGCTAGTGAGGCAGAGCCGCATGAACAACACAGCAGACAAGCATCGCAGCAGCAAGCAGCATACGCACACACGCGAGTTAGGCGCAACAGAGCTACTGAGGAAGAAGAAGAGCAGCCAGAGTGAGAGAGAGGAGGGGATCGAGGAGGCGTACCTGGGCGAGCAGACGAGCGCCGCAGCCATGGCGGCCACGGCGCGCGTCGAGCACGACGCACCTGGCCAGGCCACGCCAGCTCCGCCTAGCGCCGCAGCGCCCCGCACCACGGCGGCGAAGGCCTCGGCGGCGCCATCACACCAGAGGCGCCGAAGAGCACCGCAACACAGAGAGGGCGAACGCGATGGGGATCGGCGAAGGGAGCGGTAAGGACCAGATCGACACCGATGATCTGGTGCGCCGTCAAGTGGCGGTGCTGATGCGCCCCATCTCGCCGGCGATGGCCGGAGGCGGCCGGAAATATCGGAGAAGACGGCGGCGACCACGGCGTCGCCAGAGCTCGTTAGGGTTAGGGTTAGGAGACGCGCGAGAGAGAGCGAGAGAGCGGGTTGGGCCGGACCAGGTAGGTCGGCCAAACCTAACCCGTTGGGCCACCTGACAGTGGGGCCCAAGGGCAAATTGGTCATTTCACAATTCATAAAAAGGCAGAAACTTTGAAATTAAATAAGAAATGCTATGATGCTCTAAAAAAATAATTAAAAATATGAAAATTGATCAGCATAAAATTCTCTATTTAAATAAAATACCAAACAGAATTTTTGAAGACAATTGAGAATAAGTCCTAATTTAATGATTTAAATAAGAATTTAAATCACACATATTACTTTCAATAAAGAAAATAAGTCCATTAATGCATTTGGACTTTAAAAACATCTTGACAATATTGCAAGATTGTATTTTACCCTAAATTAAGTATCCCCAAATTATTCTTAGTAATAACTTCCTACATGAAATCACGACATCGGAAGGGGGGAACAAACCCTAAAACTGGAAACATGCATAACTGCTTCTTTAACCATTGCCCTTATCGGACAATGATGCTATTTTTCAGGACAAGGGTCAGTCCATACCATCCAACTGCAAAACTTTGCAGTGTTCAGGCAAGTTCATCACTTGCTCATGTCATTTGAGTACTTTTATCAAATTACTTGCAAAGTACTATGGTTATCACGATTGCATAAAAACCAAAACCACTACTTTCATAACTATGAATATGACTATGTGGTGGGCAATGGAACCATGGATTGTGTTGATATGGTGGAGGTTCCATTGCAAGGGTTAATATCCATCTAGGATTAAACAACAAATGTCGATGATTCTGTGCCGTAATACCCGTGTTAACCATAAGATCCGGAGTGGACGGAGTAGTCAAAAGTGTTTCCACCTCTCGTTCATCAACGGATGCGCTTACCGTAGTTGTGTCTTGCGGAGTAACTTGAGGGTGGGGAGCCCCTTCTAATTCCCCACGGTATAGCTGTTGCTTACCGTAGCGGTTGCTGCTTGCGGAACAACTTGAGGGTGGGGATCCCCTTCTAATTCCCCACGGTAATGTGGTCTATGATGGGTTGCAGCTACCGGCGAAGGTTGGTTAACGAGTCCCAAACTGTTGTCGTGGTCGGGGTCCACCCTGAAATTACGGGAATAATGGGACCGACGAGGACCCAGGGTCGGGGTATGCAACAAAGGGTGGGTGTTCGAGGTAGCGGAGGAACATGATTGGCTAGACCTTATACCGGGCCTCACACCGAAGGAAGTGTGGACGGGAAAGCTGCCCGTTGGCACCAAGGTTAAGATCTCTTATGGGTAAAGCAACACACCTCTGCAGAGTGTAAAGAATCGTGACTGTCACTCCCGTTCCGGGATTGAGGAATGCAACGCAAAGGAGCTCCATGAAGTTCTAGTAAACCGGTGAAGGACGGACATAGCTCTTTGGAATAAAAGCAATCTCTTGAAGAAATGTTTACCAAAACTTGCATTGGTATTATACTTTCTGGTCTAATATCGTAGCTAGTGCATTAAACACCTCTTATCTATAATGAACTTGTTGAGTACGCTCGTACTCATACCACTCTTAAATCCCATGCTTAGATTGTCTGAATCGTCGACTACGACAACAATGAAGGAGCCGAGATCATCGGCTATGAAGAACCAGACCTCTCTGGAGGTATAGAAGGCGTAGACTACCTCATCGTCTACGGATCCGGAGAGGCTTCCGGAGGAGATCAAGCCTAGAGATAACCGATAGTAGTAACCGAGCAGCCCGAACTCTTAGTATTTAGTTGCTCGATGAAATAAATGTTTAGTTTAATGAGACTATGGTATTGTAAGTTAAGTTGCCTCGAACCCAGGAGTATTCCTCTTAGGACCCAAGAGGAGCTCCAAGTTGACATGTGTATGATAGTTGTAATAATCAATGAATGAGTTATGGACCCCCTATGTTCTGTTGTACTACTCTGAGGGATGTAATATTTGCGGAATGGTACTTCGTGAATGTTATATCAACGACTGGCATACTACAACATGCAGTGGTATGCAGGGTCATCACACAAAGCAACAGACAATTGCATTAAGTATGGTGCGTAATGTAATCAACAACTACATCCTCGGACATAGCGCCAATGTTTTATCCCTAGTGGCAACAGCACAACACAACCTTAGAACTTTCTCACTGTCCCAGTGTCAATGCAGGCATGAACCCACTATCGAGCATAAATACTCCCTCTTGGAGTTAAAAGCAAAAACTTGGCCGAGCCTCTACTAGTAACGGAGAGCATGCAAGATCATAAACAACACATATGTAATAATTTGATAATTAACATAACATGGTATTCTCTATCCATCGGATCCCGACAAACACAACATAGAGTATTATAGATGATCTTGATCATGTTAGGAAGCTCACAAGATCCAACAATGAAGCACAATGAAGAGAAGACAACCATCTAGCTACGCTATGGACCCATAGTCCAGGGGTGAACTACTCACTCATCACTCCGGAGGCGACCATGGCGGTGTAGAGTCCTCCGGGAGATGAATCCCCTCTCGGGGTGCCGAGGAGATCTCCAATCCCCGAGATGGGATCACGGCGGCGTCTCTGGGTTTTCCGTATCGTGGTTTTTCGCATCGGGGGTTTCGCGACGGAGGCTTTAAGTAGGCGGAAGGGCAGAGTCGGGGCTAACGAGGGCCACACCACGGCGGCGGGCCCCCTGGTCGCGCCGCCATGTGGTTTGGCCACCTCGTGGCCCCACTTCGTATGCTCTTCGGTCTTGGAAGGTTCGTGGCGAAATAGGCCCCCGGTCTTCGTTTCGTCCAATTTCGAGAATATTTTGTTACTAGGATTTCTGAAACCAAAAACAGCAGAAAAAGGCACTTCGGCATCTTGTTAATAGGTTAGTTCCAGAAAATGCACGAATATGACATAAAGTGTGCATAAAACATGTAGGTATCATCAATAATATGGCATAGAACATAAGAAATTATCGATACGTCGGAGACGTATCAAGAACCACCGCACCAGATGCCGATGATGAAGAAGACGACATGATGCTTGTCGATGGCGACGATGCTGATGGTGGCGGTGACCTAGATGTGTTTGGAAGAAGCTAGCTCTGATACCATATCAAAACATATGGGAAGTGGTAACCCTAACATAGGGCTGAGGTGTGTTTATATATTCTAGGTTGTACATTTTTCGTTGTGTTGTGGGCCCAAAATGAGTTATAGGATGAAAGTTCTTTTTAAAATGAAAGCCTTGCCCTGGTCTCTACATCAATAGATGCACACAACCAATCATAGGACGAACGAAAGTGGAGAAAACCCATCATCAACATCACAAATGTGTGGTCTCGCACATAGCGCGCCCCTCTCCACCTTTGTCGGAAGCGGGTGGAGCCACGCCCCAGTGAAAAGCACTCAACACGATGCTTTTTTGGAAAATCGGATGGAATCATGGAAGTCGTGCGCCTGGTTCTTTCAAAAATTGCAACGGCACTATGGTGGGCGCTATGGCAACGATGGCGGCGGTGACTGAAATCTATGGAGTGACGATGGTGGTTATAGGTATCGACGGCACCTTTCTTTAAATTTTCTTATTCTTAGGTTTTCCTGTAATTTTTATTGCTGAGCTCTCCTTCTGGAATGTTCTAGAGAAAAGCTATGTTTTGTGTAACGAGTTGGTGATTTCATTGGAACGCTGCAGTTCTACTAAAGAAAAATGCATTTCGAAAAAAATAATTCATGGGCCAAATCTCTCGTGGAGAGGGCTTGAGCTGGGCCGGCCTCAGGGAGCTGGCAACGGAACGGAACGGCGCCCGGTTCTAGTTCCCTCCTCTTCTTCTCTCAAAAGCACCTCGGCCGCTGCTCGCAAAGCCAGTTCCTTCCGCCCGAATCCTCGCCGCTCCCCATCCAAGCCAAGAAATTTCCCCGCCGGCAAGAACTGCCCCCGCCGACCCATCCAAGCCTTCTTGGCTCAAGCGACGCCGGGGAGACAGAGAACTCACCTGCTTCCCCAACTCAACTCAAGACCGGCCGGAGGATCAACAAGGCCAAGAACCGCGCGCGGCCAAGACCGGCCAAGAAACGCTCAAGATCGTCGATGGCGAGGGCGCCGAAGCGTGAGCGCGGCCCCGTCAGGCGTCTTCTCCGCGGCGCGGTGGCGCTCGGCGGCGGCGCCATCGACTGCCTCCGCCACCCCGGCGCCTTCCTCCGCTCCAAGAACGCGAGAAGGGCCAGTACAGCAGCAGCCATGGCCAGGAAGAACTGGCGCGACGACGCGCAGCCTGCGGGGGAGCCTCTACTCCGGCGAGCGGTGGCACGCGCCCGCGGCGCCGTCGACGCTGTGCTCCATCCCGGACGGTGCGCGCTCGCCGTCATCCGCAACCTCCTCCAGCGCGCGCGCGCCGTAGGCCGCGACTTCCTCCAGCGCGTGCTCCGCCTCGTCCCCGAGTTCATCCGCCGCCTGCTACAGGGAGAGAACACGCCGCCGCCGCGACAGCCGTCGCCGCCGAAGCGACAGCCGTCGACCCCGAAGCGACAGCCGTCGACGCCGAAGCGCTACGCGTGGTACTATCCTCGTCCTCCTCGTCCTGCCAGGAGGTCCCCCTCTCCGACGCCACCGACCCCTCCGACCCCACCGCCCGATGTGGTAAGAAATCTTGCCTTCTTCCGTGAGATGCTGCATCCATGTTCTGTGCCTGTCTGTGTATAATTCCATCCGGAGGGGATGCCACATAGGGAGTCTTGACTTGCTCCAATAGGGTCTGAATATGATCAGTAGCCCACCTGCTTGCTTGCGTTACACACATTGAGATTTTTCGATCAAGTCCATATTTCCCACATGCCACATAGGATAGTTGCACAATTAACATGCCAACAAAAGGCACTATCAACATGATCTTGGCTAGCTCCACATTACCTGACGCAGCACCACTAGTTTGATGCCAAACTGAAGAATTGTGTGCATTACCTGCTAGCTTACTGAACCTTCTAATTTCAGAGCGTCCCAATTATGACTTGGACGGTTTTATGATGCTACTGTTGATTACAAGAACATTCTGTTCTGGTGACTTGAACTGATTTTGCTGCTAATCAGGAACACTCATCATGCAGCCTATGCTTCACTATGTTGGTTGCAGTGTCACCAATACCATGATTGTTCTGTTCTTATGATTCTTGATGAGACATAAAATTGAATGCAGTAAATTATTTTCTCACTTCGTCATGGAATGCTAGTTCAACACTCTTTAGCTTTTGTGCATAACTTGTGTAACTGTCTCGAAATTCAGACTGCTTTTGTTCCTTCTACCAAGCAGTTGCTTTCTCTTATAGAAATCTAAATTCTAAGACTACTCTGCAATTCTAAATTCTAAGAATCATTTGGTAGTAAGTAGTAAGATTACATGTGACTTAAGCATCAGTGCAGCCATTTCTGACACCAAACTTTTGTGCTTCACTTAAACATCAAGTTTTTTTTTTCTTCCTTTAAATTTGCTGAGCTGAGACCAAACTTTATATTTCCATTTTCCATAGTACGTTGGTGGCGAACAAGTGCCTGACTGGATGATCCGTTTGTATGTGGAGTACTGCACACGGCCATGCCCGCCAAAGTCAACAGTTTGCCACTTGTGCAGTTTTGAAGGGCAACAGGCTAGAGACTGTACAGTCCCTACAGATTCTGTGAGTACTTAATTGATGTACTTAAAAAAAAACCCGGTTGATTTTTGAGCTAACGTTATTTTTTCTTTTCATTTGTAGATGATTTGGCATTGTGATCTGAAACATAGACCCAATGGGTCATATGTTCGCTGTGACGAGCCCGGCTGCAACGTGAGGGTGCGCCCAGGCTTTGACCAGGAGAGGCATCTCCACTTCTGTCACAGATCACCTGCTGACTGGTGGAAGAAGTATGTTCGACAGCCACAGCCATGTGATCAGTAGCACCCCTAGTGTACAACTTATAACTCTGTCGCTGGGCTCGTATTGAGCAGAAACATGCTGATGGAAGCAGTATGTTTGAGGAGTGAAAACATTGAAGATCACAACAGTCCTTTCTGTTGCAAATCTTGTTGTTTGGTGTGTGTTTGTGAATGGTTAACCGACAGTTGTATATTGGAATTTGTGAATGTATTGAATGGAGCACTTTGATCCATTGTTTGGCTTGTATGTTGTTAAATTCATCATCCAGTATGAGGATTATGGTCAAGTTCCTGACCCTGTTGTGCACTTAGTAGACCAAAGGTTCCATTGCAACACTGTTTCTCTTCTTATGCTGCTCAACAGTGCCAGATCCAAGGGCCTTGTCTAGTTGCCAGACTGGTACACTATTCAATTTCCTGTGACTCAAGTAAGCCCTGAACACTCCAATCACTTCGGTATGGAATTTCGATTTCAAATGTGTTCTCTCGGTAGTATAAGTTTAGGAATGTAAATCACTTGCTTTCTTTTAACTCAGTTATTCCTTATTGGTAAAAAAAACTCTTAGGCAGTTCCCACCATCGTGATATGGAGGCCTAAATTAATTATGGGGATTAATCTCATATTTGTATAGCACCTTTTCCGCATTGGTTTTGAATTAGTATCATAAAATCATACGTAAATGCGTCCAAATCACTCTTCTCATTCTACAGTTATTTTAATGCTGTAATATCAAACAAATGCAGATAAACTGCAGTCCGGAATGGAAGATATGCCTACACGTAGTGTAGAATTTATAACTCTGTTGCTGGGGTCATGTTGAGCAGAAACATGCATGCTCTGTTCATCTGAGCACGAGTTTTTTGTATGAGCTTTCCTGTAACTTTGGTTCAAACTGAACATACCAGTAAGATCCTGCTTAATGGAAAGAAAAACAGTATCTTTCCCTGAAAGCTCTTGCCGGAAAAAAAAAACAGAGGTCAAATATGTGCCATGTGATTCCATGAGTTTCCCCACAAACGAAATCAGTTCAAGCACTATTACTATATATATGGCATATATAGGTTGTTGACACAAAACTGCACTCATTAAGTTACAAAATTTGGGCCCAACTTTGCTGATTTTACAAAATAAACCAGCAAAAAACTTGCATTTTTCCTTAAGAATCTCACATAAATAAGTCTTGAGAAATAAGAAGAATGTTGCATCAAATGAATGAGCAAATAGCACATTATTTTGATACACAAGGATGTCTGTTTTCCATATAAAATAACACTGACTTACCTTGCCTGAGACCTTGTGCATCTCTCCCTATGATGCGAGATAGCATTGACGACTTGCCGGACCCGACCATTCCAACTACTGCCGCGAGCTCCCCTCTATGTACCTCCATATTGATCCCCTTCAACACTATCTCCAACACGAGTGCTCCCTCCACACTACAGGTAGTGCATTCCAACTTGCCATCTCGATGACATCGGTGCAAAAGGAGATAACACAGAACCATATCAACAGGAGAGTAACACAGATTATTTAGCATTCAATTTATGCAACCCATAGTTTCTGAACCATGTGCACAGTTATGAATGACAATGGCGATTAACATCCAGGAATACCCATGCTTGGTACTTGGTAGCAATGTTACCCACTTACCCCAAACACTCAAAGAAAAGGAGTGAGAGAGAGCAATGCAGACTCTGCTGCCGAAGCAAGGATTCTTCCCTTACCAGAATCCCTTGCAACCATCAACAACACACTAACTAACAAATGAGTCAAATTTCCTGCATCTTTTGACAGTTTAATATTTCAAAAGAATTTGCTAATTATAAACGAAAAATACACACGCAGATGCAGACACACACCAGAGGGAAATTGGGTATTCCTCAAGCTTTCCATTGACACATTAAACTGTGTGATGTACATGATTACAGCATGGGTAAACAAAGAAAAACTCGAACTATTTATTCAACTGGGTCGAAGCTAGTGTGGATGGACTTGGGGTCCAAGTGATCACTTGAGTAGGCTGTCCATGACTTTCTCTACGAAGCGCAATAACCTAGCAAACCACACAACTGCAAGCTCACTGAATCATTTTTAAGCAGCACCTGAATCCAAGTTCATGTTTTTAAGATCAGGTGTAATCCAAATAGGAGCCGGAAATTTGGAAAAAAGCTGAGAAGATACAAGTTCTTCCTTGCTGTTATCATCCAAGTTGAGAATTCCCATATCACGGTGATTATTCTTCAATCCCAATGTCCACAACATATTATCATCAGTAAAGTAGACATGATTTGCCTTGAGAGATGGGTATTCTTCAGCACTGAGACAAAGTGATTCATTATGCCCAAGAAACAAAACATGGTCACGCAAGCAATTGATTTCCTTAAGTTTACCCCCTGCAGCTTCAACTTCATATATTCTGAATTTTGTAGTATTCCAAAACACAGTTTCCCCAGGATCAGGTTCCAACTTAAAATCCTCAAAGAGTCTCCAAATAAGAAGCAGATCACCAGATGGAGATTGAACAATGTATGCATACTCACAACAGTCATCATCCCTGTGTATGCTAATGATCGTATTCATTGTGACCGTAGGGCCACTAAGATCAAAAGTGTGAAGATCTCCCGTTATAGACACAGCATACAACAAGCCATCCTTGTAAATGCAATCGCAATAGAGATAATGATGCGGCAGCCAGGTCCATTTATCATCCCCTAGCCTTGCAAAAGAGATCTGGCGCACTGGGTTATGGATGAGCACCACGATGTAGCTTCCCGTGGATGTATCAGGGAACACAAATGCCTTATAGTGGAATTCATCCCGCAGCTTGTCAAGAGCGAAGATCAACGGTGGGCTATAGTGAATAGTTCTTCCAGTGAGCCAAGACAATTCATACTTGTGGAGAACACCGTACTCATCAAAGATGGGCTTCACCTGCTCGAGGGTGGTCACCGAAGGTAAAGCAATCTGTTGACATGTGAAGGGATTGAGAAGATGCATCTCAGATCTCTCATCAACAGTAACTAGCCAGCCATGAGAGGACCCGATCAAACACCTAGAGCGGATAGGTGGCTCCGGAAGAGTTAACTTGTACGATCTCCTTTCAGTGAGGCTGTAGAGGCAAGCAGAGCTATCACCAGCAGATTCACAAGTATAGAGGAGGCACGGCCATAGTTTATACTGCCCAAGGCTTCGTAGGCTGACATATGCAGAGTGCCAAGAGAGGCAGACGGCGCCAGCGCGTATAAAGTCAGGCATTTCAAGGGTGGCAAAGATACCCATCAAGACGTCCTGAGGCAGCTCTTGCGATGTGCCCATGATAGTCTCGCTCAGTGGTTGATGAACATCTTTGCAGAATTTATTCAGTGAGCCGGAAGTGAAGCCTACCAGCCTTTGCAAAACTCTGAAGACTAGGGAGCACAAAGATGTCCGCTGTATAGCTAGACTCCCTAGGCTCATCATCGAGGCGACGCAACTTAGCTCCATCAGAGCAGTGTCACTCTGCAAAGGTCTCGAACTTGGGCCAAGCAGACAAATTTCTTCTTAAAGTATAACCGAGGGAAGGCGGAACTCGTGGCTAAATTTCTTCAGTAACTCCCAAAGTTGCAAAGCCCTGATGCTTGGACAAATTTCTTCAGACGAAAGGCAGGCTGCTGTCTATACTTGCAAAACCCTGATGCTTGGACAAATTTCTTCAGACGGAAGGCAGGCTCCTGTCTATAATTGCAAAAGCCTGATGCTTGGACAAATTTCTTCAGACGGAAGACAGGCTCCTGTCAATACTTGTATAGATCACCAACCGAGGGCACACTCCTAATTCGAATAGCTGAAGCAAATCCGAGTACAGTAGGGAGACGGATATCAAAGATCCGGAGTCTTGGTTGCTTGCTGAAGGAATTCCGCTCGGTTTCTTCCCCGAATTCCGCCCTCGCAAGCTAGGGGCTAAAGGAGGAGCACTGACCGGCGGCAGGCGAGACGACGGGATGAATCGGCTGGGGAAAGAGCCGGGAGAAGAGTAAGCTGCTGGGATGAGCAAGCTGGCTTCGCGGCGGCGGACGGCGGCGGCGGCGGCGGCGGCGGGATGTGAGTGGGAGTGATGGAGCGGCGGCGCCGTTCTGCTTTGCCGTTTCCAATCGTGGCGCTTTTTTCGCCAACATGTGTGTTTGGATGGAGTCCACGACCGATGTATTTTTCTAGTTTTGTTT
This sequence comes from Lolium multiflorum, assembly GCA_030979885.1. Taxonomy (NCBI): domain Eukaryota; kingdom Viridiplantae; phylum Streptophyta; class Magnoliopsida; order Poales; family Poaceae; genus Lolium; species Lolium multiflorum. Next base: position 10,617,111 of record CM061748.1, read on the forward strand.
CACAGAGAAAACGTAAAACTTGAGGCACCTTCAAAAGCCAACCATTGTTGCAAATAGGCTGAAGTTTGAACAGTATGATATTCTCTAGGAGCATCTTCACCGGCGGCCTCTAAATAGGCGCCGGCAGGAACGCCGGCACTGTCGTATTGGACACCAATAGAGCATCTTTTATTGAGGATGCGGCTCCCACACCGGCGCCCCCAAGATGTCAGCCCCGATAGAATTTAAAACTTAAAATGATTTTTTTGAAACAATATTCATACGAAATTCAAACGAAATTTATACAAAAATAACTCGAATCTAAACTAAAAAAAAACATCTAGTGGTGTCGAGTCGAAGTCGCTGAAGTCCAGGTTGTCGCCGTCGTCGCTGGATGGCCCGAAGAACCAGTCGTCAGCGCCGGCAGCCTTCTCCTCCTTTGACGCTGGCAACTCGGAAGGGTCGTCGAGGACGACGAAGTTGGCGCCGTGTTCCCTGGCGGACCACAACGCCGCCTGCCGCGAGTCCATCGCGATATGCCAGTAGTCCTCGTCGACGGAGCGGCCGACCATGAAGTTCTGGCCGGGGAACTCCTCGTCGTCGTCGTCGCCACGGAGGGCCGCCTGCGCCTCCGCCTCCTTCTCCCACCATTTCTTCTTCGCCGGCGGAAGCGGTGGCGAGGCTGCAGCGTCCTCCTCCTTGAGGCGGCGGCGGTGGCCCGACCCCGTCGTCCGACGGGCCGGAGCAGAGGACGCGCGCCTTGCCCCGTCGCGGATGACGACGCCTCCGGAAGGAGGCGCGGGCGCGGCCGAGCGCGTGCGGGCGCAGAGCCCGACGTCGCCTTTTTGGCGCCCTCTGCAGAGTCAGCGCCGCCGACGCCATGCAGGCCGCCTGCGGGAAGTGCAGTGGATCGTGCGGCAGGTCGCCGCGGACGCCCTAGCGGAAGCCGTACTGGCGCAGCATTGTGTCGATGTCATGGCCGTACCACCAGGCACGACGGCCGGCGGTGTTGAAGCGGCCGCGCGAGTGGTCGGCCGCCAGCGCGAGCTCGACGGCACGCTCATCTTCAAACCGCCGCTGCCAGGTCGCGTTATCCGGCAAGTTCCTCTACGCCGGCGTCATCAGGTTTCGTTGTTCCCTCATGAGGGATCGCTTATGTGGTCCTGTCGGTGGCACGACGAACCTGACGTTGGAGACGTGCCAGTTGTGCGGCAGTTTGTACTGTACTAGCACGGGGATGCGGCACCAGTACAGTACATCGGCCTCGTCGAGGCTAAGCTGTAATGAGCGGAGCACGCCGCCGTCGCTGTCGTCGGCCTCGTCCTTGTGCGCCATTGTCGCCGCTTGGATTCGTGGGAAGTTTGCGAGGCGGTAGGACGGCGATGGCTATGGTTGGAAGGCGGAGAAGAAGAGAAGTGTGTGCCGGTGGGGTTTTAAGGGAAGCCGCGGACGCGCATTGAAGGCGCCTGGGTAAGGTAGGTGGACGACGCGTGGCCAGTCGCCGCTTGGGTTCCCGCGCAGGAGACTATTAACGTCGACGACCAACCTTCCCGCGTCGTTTCCGATGCGAACCGTCGCGTCCTCTCGCTGACAAGGCGCCCCTACCCGCGAAAACCGCCGTGTCGCGAGGTACCGGCGCGCCTGATTCGCGCCCTTCGCCAAGGGGCCGGCATGGAGTTGTCGGCACTTCTATTGGGCTCGAAAAAGCGCCAGCGCTATTTGGGGCGCGCTGGTGTGAGCCCATTTTCGCTTCCAGCCCCAAAAACCTGTCGGGGCCGCTATGGAGGACGCCGGTGGAGATGCTCTAAGTAACTCAGATTCTTTTGGGACTCTTCGAAATTCTAGACCAAATTCTTTACTTCGTAATAAAAGATGGTGCAAATGAGATGAAAAATCAAAGAATTTATATTCTAAAACAAGAGCAATAAATTTAGGGATTGCCCTTGTTTTTGTTGCTGTTATGGACGACTCTAAGATTTATATTGTCAAAGGACACTATATCTGAGCCAAGCCTCTAAATCCCAATTAGTTTGTCGATAAGCCAATAATATGTGCCCCAGAACAGAGAAATTTAATTCGGCTCCCGGATGCCCGAAAAAAATATTTCTAACTGTTAAAAAAATTCTAACAAAAAACTTCGCACTACTTCTAGACAATCTATATACATCTGTACAGCTTCACAAAAAATGATATTTTTGTGGTCGATGTAAAAAATACAAAACATGCCTCACAAAAATTATTATTTTTGGCACCGAACCAAAAAAAAAAAAATTTATGCACAGCTCAAATTGTAAGTCGTGTTTTCATGCAAAGACTCTGTGCGCATGTAGCATGTGAAGATATACACGCTATTTTTTCGTTTGGAACTATTTAACATTCCAAAATGTATGAACGATGAATTTCTAAATAAAAGGGGCAGCCAAAACATCGCTCTCGCCCAAACATGCTTTTAAGCCCATGGCACATGAATTAATTCTTCAATTGACATCGACTTAGTATATCTACTTCCTCCGAATATATTAGGGCCCTATATGGTGTCTAACGCTCTTCCATCCAACCTTGTTGGATCTAGATGGACAAACACTTAGATTTTATGTTCGGAGAATCATCTAAACCAGGGAGGCCTCCAACACTCCAAGCATTGCAAGAGACTTTGATTTTAAATATGTTCTCGTTAATAAAGCTCTTATGAATTGGAAATGTTTGTATTAGGGTGATCGGTCGCGCAAATTGCGATCGGTCACCTTCCTCGCCCAACGACTCTCCCATGTGATGCTCTTCTACCCATGCCCCACTCTTGTTTGAGGAAGCCAAAGATGAAGCTTAGTCATCGTCATGTTGGACCTTCATATCAATGGTCTACAGGCCCAAGAAGATGAGGGAGTAGTGGAAATGGGCTCGAGATGACCAATCGGTGAGAACGGGCCACCACAGATGATGGTACATGTGAGTTTATGTGCTTTCAAATTGCTACAAACACGTAGATGGTTTGTTCTGAAAGCACACATAAGATGCTGCACGAATTTGCAACAAATCTCCTTTGTCGCATATGTTGCTTTTTTGCTACAAGAGTGTGTTCAAAATGTTGCATACTTTTAACACAGATTTTACCGATTCACAAAAAATTTGGTACATAAAATCTATGAATTTAGCATCTTATTAAAATATGTTGCAACAAAAGTATTTCTTACACTGATAAGTTTATTGTTGTGAATCATGAATGGCCTAGATCCACGTGGTCAGATGGCTAGGCGGGTGACACATATGGATATTAACGCGTATCGCCCCCACAGCTAGAGCTTGCCTTAGGAGTTACGAAGGTACAAATGGTTGCCAGCAATATTTCTTTTAACTTGTTATTCCTTAACTGTCAAGTGAAAAAAACATTGGCCAGTCCTGATCTTTGTGATATACTGCACGCCTATTTGGATTAATTTTGTATCTGTCGTAAGCACCTTGTTTCACCTCCGATGACGTGGGCTTAGTAAATCAAAAGTCAAACATGTGTTGATATCAGACTTTTAGAACACCTATATGCAGGCTTCTGCTCGCAATCCTAGTTCTGATCACGCGACTATTGATTTCAACAAGTGTTAGATGACTGACAAGCACCAGAAGACGACCTACATCCACGAGTCCAAATTACTCCTCGTTCTGCAAGTGTGCTGAAGCGTGTCTTATTATAGCAAAACCACACATGCAAAGTCCTTACGATTATAAAGATGCGGGAAGGGAACCCCTAGCCGAATACGCAAGGATTTGACTCTAGTCTGAATTCAAATTCAGAAACGCAAAATTACAACGCTACGATTTACGTTCTGGGTGAGACTTGTTAACCACTATGACAACGCTTCCCTTCTAGAGCAACCTTGGCCACTGCACGTCAGCAGATAAATCATTATACGAGCAGAAGGTACTACTCGTGCCAACTATGACAACCACATTTTCTAACTCAGAAATGAAAAGAACCACGTGGCAGAATACTTTCGCTTGACTCATCCAAAAGGCCATTGATACATTCACTGAAGGGCCCGAAAAATGAAGACGTCAGAGGTCAAATAATCGCCATACTTGATTCCATGAGTTCTTGCAGCAAATGAAATCACTTCAATCAGTGTGCCCCTTCAATCCCATATATTCTCAAACTAACAGCAAATGATACTCTATATATTTAGCAAGAACTGCTTCCGGTGCCAGGACACACAGGATACAAACCTACAGCCCCACCCCTCTTGACAACTACGCAGGCAAATCACTGCTGGCTTGGGAGGCAGCTTGACGAACCAAGATCTTAGAATTGAAGAAATGTTCTTGCAGGAGCAGGATAAGTACATCACCACTATCATCTCCACCACCTGATCTTCATCACTAGAATCTCAAACGTTTCTTCGAGAATACATTGCCATAGCATGAATCAGCCAAAGAATGGTGCAAATGACGTCCACATTAGCCTGACCGTCTAGGTACCCACGTTTCTGTAAATTCCAAAATACTTCAGAATCAATAACCAACAAAGCAGTTGAACTAAGAAATTACAACTTACTATACATCATCTCTAAATATTAAATCTTGAAGTGCATAAATGGTATCAGAAAAGCTGTAGGAATTTTAAAGGTAAAGCAGTTGCTAATAATATTTTGTGTGAACTCCAAATGAAAATTCTTAGCCAATTCATATCATTGTGATATGGATGCATTAATTAGTACGTTGGGGTTTCATACCTACTGATAAACATCTCAATTCACCTTCGCTGCAAGTATGAATCTACACAAGTTGATTAACCCTTTGATTTTGACCAGTTTCGCAAGACCTTGCACCCACATGTGTCTGAAAAGACTCCTTATTCTACAACTGTGTAGAAGCATATCTAATCACTTTTAGTAGCAAGCGTAAGCAGAAACAATGCAGAATGCCAGACAAATGCGAGTAACTATAAGTATGCTTCAAAAGATGCAAGAAAAGGAAGTTAGTAGAATAGCCAAGGACTGATTGCATTCTGAATTCAAATTCAGAGAGGAAACATATAACGCCGCAGTTTGTTCTAGGTAACTTGTTCGATACAAAAGGGATGTGTTTGGTCTAGAGTAACCGCAGCCACTGCAGTGGTGTTTCAACATATAAATCATAGCAAGCAGATGGTACATCATGACTTTGTGTTCTGTAGAGGTGAAAATGCCCTTGTGGCCTAACTCCTGTAATTAAATAGGCTTGCTTTCCTGCTTAATGAAAAATGCAATATCTTTCTCTGAAAGCTCATGCCAGAAAAAAGAAAACAAATGAAATCAGTTCAATCAATGTGCCCCTTCAATCCCATACATATCTCCCCAAGCAACAATGTGCAGAAACAATCAAACAGTAAAACTATATATATTTGGCACCTAGGTTGTTTACAAGAACTACTTCCAATCCGATGCCAGAACACACAGCTGCATCGATTCAGCTTATACTGAAAGTATCTGATATTTTTATACAAACCTGCAACTCCACCCCCTCCAAGCGACCTTCACTGGCAAAAAAGGACCCAATCACCAAATGATGATTTTGCGGCCAACTTCACAGACCGGGGTCTTAATTGAAAGTGATGTTCTTACAGGAGCAGGACAGGAACATCAACACTATCATCTTCATCACCAGCATCTCAAGGATTTCGTTGAAATATATGACCAGAGCATGAATCAGACAAAGAATGGCGCAAATAAATTCCATGTTAACCTGAACATCTTGGTATCCCATGTTTTTCTAAATGCCAAAAACGTCAGAATCAGTCATCACCAAAACAGTAGAACTGAGAAAGTACTAATTACTAATTACATCATTTCTGAAGACAAAATCTAAAATAGATGGTATCAGCAAAACAGTAGGACGGAGGAAAGATTAGCCTCTGAAAACTGCATATATGTTAAACGTAAATAAAACACTAGCATTGATCTCAAAAAGCTCAATTATCACATGACCAACTACGTAGAGCATCTTCATGCTCCAGAAGGGTCACAAGCACAGCACATGCCAACCCATGTTGATTCTACTTCGGTCAAAGATAATGTTAAAAAATAGAGGAATATGAAGTCTTGAATGATGGATACTGTCTTTCCTAAATTATATTTCATGATAAGTATATAATTTTTCCAACAAAATAATCATATATGTCATGAGATTTACAACATTCTGGCAAGAATGATGACAACCAGGAGGTTCACGTACAAAAAACAGAGCTTAAGTGTTCTCCAAAATAACACCACGACTTTCAATCAACAGACATTACAAATGGAGCATTGTGCAAACCAATCGAATTTCTAGAAATAATTTTCTGTAGTTCGGTAGATTTAAAAAAAAAAACTTTCACTGCTAGCTATGGAGTCAGGCCTGACAGGAAAAATATCTGCATGCAATGTATTGGAGCATTGGCAAACGCTATACAATTAACTAATCAAATTTCAGGAAATGATTCCTAGTTTACAAGTTACTGCCATCATTTTGTACTACTACATTGAAATTCAAAGGAAACAATCGCTGAGCAACCGCCAGATCCTTCAATAGTGAGGACGATCAAGGAAGTTCCACATTGATAACAGACCATGATGCTGGAATTAGCGAAACGAAACCACAAGTTGCGACGAGGATTTTGCAGCATGTGTAGCTGCCATGACTGAAAGGCAACCATATGTTGAGGCTGTGCCGGCATCTGTCGTAGCTGCAGTCCTTGCTGTACTGTAGCCACCATTAGGAATAGACCCAGCCTAAGGAGGAGACTAGAGGAAGGGATGCACCTGACACAACTTCCTAGGACATTCCTTGTATCTATTAATTGTTACATTTGGTTGTTGCATCTAAAGAACAGATTAATTATATTGCTTAGGGATATGATTGAGATCTGGTCCTATATATAATGGGCTGGCACACTATATTCGCTAAGCAATAAAAAGCATTACGCCAGGAGCCAATTGCGAAGCCCTCAAGAGTCTGCAGCTGACCTACAGTGTAGTAGCTGTAGGGTTTTGGCCTTTGGCTTTCTTTTTGTTTGTTCTGGATAGCTTTTAGGGCAGGCATTTTGATTCTTTTGGTTTTTCATGTTTACCATTTCAAACATTTGTGCCTTCTTGGTGTTCTTCTAATACAAATGAGAAATGACGCATGTTTCGTTGCATGTTCGAGAAAGAGAAACATTATTGAGACCAAGTCCTATATATTCTGCCTCATCTTTAGTAGTTTGAGTGCAGCGTTTTCGGATCATGGGCTACACAGAGCCCGTTTTTCGAACAATTCAAAACCTCATTTTGAAGTTTCAAAAAATTCCCAAAAAAAATAGATGTAGAAAATAATGTACTCTACAAACGTGAAAAAATCTCAACTCGAAATGCCCGTATTTTGGGATGCACAAAAATAATAATCTGGCATTTAAAGTAGTGAACAGTATAAAATATCAATCCTCCAAATCCTGTCAGATTTTGTCATTTTTGTCAAGCCCAGAATATAAGGTATTTCGGGTTGACATTTTGTATGTTGGTACAGTACATTATCTACATCCAGGATTCTTTTTTCAGATTTTTTTAACTCTGAAATGTTTTTTTCAAATTTTGAATAAAAATCAGGCTCCATGTAGCTTGAGATCTAAAACGAATTTCTGAGTTTCTCCATCCTAAAGAAGCCATGTCACACAACTGTTCTGTGGGCAGTATTTAACCTATAATGATAGGGTCTAAGTACTATAACACCTCTGTTTTAGTCAACAAAAGCATTTATTTCCTAACCAATTCAATATGCTTAGACCAAACAATCAGTTTACATGAGTATTCCTGATCATGTATAAGTACAGAAATGACTAAGCATAATATAGAGCACTAAATAAGCCATTGCTGCAATATCAGTTTCATGGCTTCTCTCATTCACTACAGTAAAAATAGATATGTGTTTGTTTCCAATATTAATAACTGTAACTTTTCGATAAATTCATAATAATAGGCTGAAAACAGTGTACACTACTAATTGACAAGTGAATGCGTTCTTAACCATGGAATCCAATAAAATACACAATTGCCTACATGCCTAGAACCATGTAGTTCATACTGCTCTTGATCAGTTCAGCATGATCATAGAACAGTACTTCTAAAACAAATGAATATAGAATAACAGAGCAGTACATCCATACCTGAACTTGTACAGGCATATTTGTTAGCGAAAAGTGCCTGGTCCTGTCCAAGCATTTGGGTGGCAAAACTGTCTGGGCTTCAGGGGCATATGGAGTGCAGTCCTACATTGCTCTTGTTCAGAAATGTGCTCAGAAAGAAAGAACTAAGAAGTATGCCATCATTTTCTCATCATGTCCAAGCTTAAAACAGAAAATTGTAATTTAAATTAATTTGAGGCACAACAAAATGAAAGAGCATTGATCCTTGAGATGACAGTACAGGGTCTAAGGGAAAGTTTATCTTTTCTGACTTCCAAAAACAGGAAAAAATAAAAGACAAGCATGCATGCTATATCCATACTGTCCTGGCCTTCTAAATGCAACAATGTGCAACATCCTGGAACATATGACCTAACTACTAACATACGAACAGATTTGGTCTGATATATGAGGCACTGGAGTACGATCAATACAATGGGCTGGCACGCTATGTTCACCATTAGGCCAGGTGTCAAAGTCCTCAGGAGCCTGCCACTGACCTGGTAGTACAGCTTACTGTAGGGGTCTCTGGTTTTCTTTATCTTCTTTGTTGTGGTTGGCTTTTAGGTTTTTGGTTAGATTGGGCATTTTGGTTTTCTTAGGTTTTGCTGGTATACTGGCGTTTTTCCAATACAAAACAACACTTCACATGTGTAGGTGCATGCTTGAGAAAAAAAAATCTATTTGAGATTAGGTCCTATATATTCAACCTCATCTTTAGTAGTTTATAGTCTCTCCTCCATTAAAGAAGCCATGTCACATGATGGTCCTCTGGGTGGTATTGAAAAATAAAAAATAACATAGCTGTACATACATACCTGAACTTGTACAGGCATAGTAATACTAATTAGCAAAAAGTGCATGATTTTGTTGGGCCACAGCTGGCTGGGCATCAAGGGCACAATGAGTGCAATCCTACATAGCTGTTGATCAGAAAGGTGTTGAGAAAGAAATAAACATGACCATCATTTGGAGTTCTCATCAGTCAGAAAAAAGAAACTTAAATATAGAGGAATCGACCAAATGAACAAAAATCATGAAAGTAGATATAGCCAGAATACCTAAAAAACACTAATATTCAGACAACTAACCAGGGTTGTTCACTGACGAAAAAAGAGAAGTAGTATCTTATCTGAATTCCAATCAACCAAAAAAAGAGAAGGGTCGTTCACTAATATTCATCTGTCCTAGCCTTTCAAGTGCAACAATATGCAACCGCGTGGAACATATGATCTGACTACTTATAGCCAAGAAGATTAGTATTAGTGTCAAAAATTACTCTCTCTGCATTTCAGTTTAAAACTAAGCAAACAGTTACAGCCATCAATCACACGAGCAGCAAATAACCTAGTGTTTGGTTTCTAACTTGGACTATCAAAGATTATAGGCACGAAGCAAGCATTATACCAAACTTTTGCTGCAGAACCAAAACTAGGTGCTGTTCAAACCATATAAGAACTGACAACATGCAGAAAATAGAACATGACCATGAGAGGACAAGAACATACTGAGATTAAAACCAGCACTGAACCATTCACAGGAACTGAGACATGAGTAGCACAGGAACTGAGACAGCACTGACAGAAAGCTGCCTTCCACCGCTAAAACTTCAAACATCCCAATCCCCCCTCCTTTGAATCGCGCCCATATCTAATTGGGCCTAACCCGTGCCGTGGCAATAGGAGAAAATTATTCCGGAGGGACTAAAGAGCCCAGTAGTAAACTCTTCACAGACTACCCCTAACAAGCCCCTAACCCTAGCTTCCGTCGTGCCAATTAATTGTTCTCCTCCGGGGCCGCAGCGGCGGTGTCGGCATCGTCAGGGGCGGCGGACGCGGGCGGCTGCTCCTCGGCGCTGGGGGGCTGCATGAGGAGGGCCGTGTAGTAGGGCACCTGGACGAATGAGGCGCTGTGGCCGCCGACGGGGACGGCGGCGGGGGGCGCCTCCTGCGGGGTGACGCCTGTGCCGGTGGCGGCGATGATGGAGGGCTCGGCCTGGCGGAGGAGCCACTCGATGGTCTCGCCGTCGGTGCGGTGGCCGAGCTCGCGGGTGAGCTGGAAGACGCGCGCGGCGACCATGGCCGGGATGCGCACGCGGCGGCCGCGGCCGGCGACCTTGGCGTGGCGGTCCGCGGAGCGGCGCGGGCGGACGCGGCGCTCGCCGGCGGGGTCGGCGGCGGCGGCGGCGGGGTTGTGAGGGTTTAGGGTTTGGGTGGGGACGAGGTTGTAGAGGACGAGTTCGGAGGGCGCAGCAGAGGATGACATCATTGGATTTGGGGTCTGCGAGGTGGGGTCGGGTGGGGGATGGTGGGGCTAGGGCTTTTTATAGGGTGGAGGGCCTCTGTCCCTGAATGTGGGGTGCTGGATTTGGGCCTATCCATTTACTTGTTTCCTTTTCTATTTGCAAACAGATTTACTTGTTTCCATTTCTATTTAAACATATTTACTTGTTTCCATTTCTATTTGCAAAATAAATATACCGTCCAACCTCTCCCGGTATAGTCGTCTGAAGCTGAGAGGACAAACTCGTTGGAGAAAAAATCCCTCAAAAAATAGTCGTTGGAGAAATAAAGCAGGCAAAATAAAATTTGCCTCTCGTGACCTCAGAGCACCTCCTGGGCTAGCCGGCTCGGCACGGCCTCAAAACCCCGAGCTTAGGCCAGCCCAAGCATGCTCGTGGGCTTGGGCCTGAGTTTTAGGCCTGGTGGTTGGGTTGGGCCTAGGCCTCAGAAATGTGCGAAATAGGGAAGAGGCACGGCTTGAAGCTCAGCGAGCTTTTCCTCTGATGGGCCGAGCTGCGCCTGAAAATTAGGATCGATGGTCAGGCCAGCCTCGGGTCTAGGTTTTATGAGTCGGGCTTTGCTAGGCTTGGCCCGAAGGATGGTCGGGTTTAATTATAGGGCACCAAAAACATGTGTGTAAAAATTATACATCACAAAAAGGTGGGTTTTACATCACTACTAGTTTTTGGTTTTTCAGGAGAGGTAAAATAGGTCACCTAGCACCAGTGCCAACCCTTCGCCTTCAACACTTCAAATTTAGAATTCAACAACACAAACTTCGATTTCAACACTTCTAATTCTTTTCAGCAGTTTGATACATTCAAACTTGACCCCGACGATACCTAGAACGTCTACACTAAATCGATCGACTTCGAGCCTTCCTAGTTAGACAAACACTAGACTTCAATAGACTCTAAACTTTGACTCCGACGAACAAGTACGACTCTGATGAACTCTAAACCTCAACTCTGACACACTATAGACCCTAACTAGAGATCACCTCAGTCGTCGTCAGAGGAGGAGGTGTTTAGAATTCCGTCCGCAAACGAAAAATAATAAGCTCACATATCTTAAAAATTCTCGCACGGTTAAGCTAGGGTTAGTCATGTGCAAAAGTGACATATTCACAAATGCTTTAAGCGAAGTGACCTGCATATGGTCAAATTTTTGTGGGTGTCAACGATCTTCAAGAAAGGGCATACGAGCCTGAATAGCCATGTTCGGTCCTAGTGGTTGTGCCTCCAATCAAGTGGAGTGTGGTGTACCATGTTTGCATGGTGGGTAGTGTGGTGTGTGATGTTTGCATGGTGGGTGAGGTAGCGGACAAGCGAGAAATGGAGACATAACCGAGGAGGACGATTGGTTAAAGAAACACTAGCATATAGGTAAAAAAAGACAAGACTGCAGACGGGTAGTTGATCCATTAAATACGTGTATAATCCATTCATCCTATAAAGTGCCATTCATCCCCTATTCAACTCGTCTACAGAGTACATAGCAAGCATTAATAGACCAAGTAGCCAATCTAGTATGAGACTTGGCATTTTTCATGGTCATACTACTCTCCCGTTGCCACATGGCCATTCCATTCGTTGGCTTTCACCCTAGAATGTGAAGCATTGGGATTTTTTTCGCATCAATAATTAGCATTCTTACCAGTCAAGTTCCTCCAAATTCAAGCATTTTAGAGCTGATTCCATGCCTTGCCGAGAAGGGTGGTGCAAACTGATTGCATGTTGGGTCGAGGGTAGTAGTAGAGCAGGAAGAGGAGACATGTGCTAGGAAGAACAGCAGGAGAAATAGAACCGCCGTAGAGGTAGAAGAAGTATACATGCTCTCCGCATTGTAGTGGATGACAGTCTGATCATGGTTGATATCAAGTGTCCCATGAAAATAACAAAGTACGTGTAATTATGTTCTCAAAATCTATTTTACCGACTTGGATGGAGCAACCACCACAAGGGTTAATCTTGGTAGCATCACTTGGAGTATTTGTGTGTACATACTAGTTGATCGAACAGTTTAAGGATAACTTACGCTTTACGAATGAACCCCTTTTCCAAGGGGACTATGTTTATCACAAAAACTTTCAATGCGGTCAATTAATTTTGGAACCCGTCAAGCAACCAGCATGATACACTTCTTTTTCAATGCATACTCCCTTTTTTCTTCCCTTTTCATTCTCAGGGATCCTTTGATTTATAGGATAGGAAATTTAGAAATAGGAAAATCATAGGATTGGAATGTCATGCGTACTTGAATCCTATGAGAAAATTTCGTACACAAGTTATTTGATTCATAGAAATATATATTATAGGAACTAATCTTATAGAAATCTTGGAGTGTAAATCCTATAGGAAAAAAACATGAGATCATACCTCATGGAAAAACCCTTTGCTACAATCAAACACACTTCATCTTCCTATATGATTTAAATAGCCACGACATCTCAATTATATACTTTTCATATTCCTATACTTTTCCTATCCTAATCAACGGAGCCCGAAGTGTGTTGATTGTAGCAAAGGAATTTTTCATGAGGTATGACTGATGATGGTCTACACCGTTGGGGAACCCCAAGAGGAAGGTGTGAAGAGCACAGCAGCAATTTTTTCCTCAGTAAGTGATGGCGTGTAATACACACGTTCGTTGGGAACCCCAAGAGGAAGGTATGATGCGCACAGCAGCAAGTTTTCCCTCAGTAAGAAACCAAGGTTTATCGAACCAGTAGGAGCCAAGAAGCACGTCGAAGGTTGATGGCGGCGGGATGTAGTGCGGCGCAACACCAGGGATTCGGCCCAACGTGGAACCTGCACAACACAACCAAAGTACTTTGCCCCAACGAAACAGTGAGGTTGTCAATCTCACCGGCTTGCTGTAACAAAGGATTAGATGTATAGTGTGGATGATGTTGTTTGAAAAGAAAGAACAAGTATTGCAGCAGATTGTATTCAATGTAAAAGAATAGGACCGGGTCCACAGTTCACTAGAGGTGTCTCTCCCATAAGATGAATAGCATGTTGGGTGAACAAATTACAATGGCAATTGACAAATAGAGAGGGCATGACCATGCACATACATGATATGATGAGTATAGTGAGATTTAATTGGGCATTACGACAAAGTACATAGACCGCTATCCACATGCATCTATGCCTAAAAAGTCCACCTTCAGGTTATCATCCGAACCCCTTCCAGTATTAAGTTGCAAACAACAGACAATTGCATTAAGTATGGTGCGTAATGTAATCAATAACTACATCCTCGGACATAGCATCAATGTTTTATCCCTAGTGGCAACAGCACATCCACAACCTTATCACTTTCTGTCACTGTCCCAGATTTAATGGAGGCATGGACCCACTATCGAGCATAAATACTCCTCTTGGAGTTAAGAGCAAAAACTTGGCCAGAGCCTCTACTAATAACGGAGAGCATGCAAGATCATAAACAACACATAGGTAATAGATTGATAATCAACATAACATAGTATTCTCTATCCATCGGATCCCGACAAACACAACATATAGCATTACAGATAGATGATCTTGATCATGTTAGGCAGCTCACAAGATCCGACAATGAAGCACATAAGGAGAAGACGACCATTTAGCTACTGCTATGGACCCATAGTCCAGGGTGAACTACTCACTCATCACTCCGGAGGCGATCATGGCGTGAAGAGTCCTTCGGGAGATGATTCTCCGGCAGGGTGCCGAGGCGATCTCCGAATCCCCGAGATGGGATTGGCGGCGGCGTCTCGGAAGGTTTTCCGTATCGTGGCTCTCGATCGGGGGTTCGTGATAAGACTTTAAGTAGGCGGAAGGGCAGGGGCCACACGAGGGCCCCACACGCCGGGGGCGGCCAAGGCCTGTGCCACGCCGCCTGTTGTGGCGCGCGTCGTGGCCCCACTTCGTAAGTCCTCCGGTCTCTGGGAAGCTTCGTGCAAAAATAGGACCCCGGGCGTTGATTTCGTCCAATTCCGAGAATATTTCCTTTGTAGGATTTCTGAAACCAAAAATAGCAGAAAACAGAACTCGCTCTTCGGCATCTCGTTAATAGGTTAGTGCCAAAATGCATAAATATGACATAAAGTATGCATAAAACATGTAGATATCATCAATAATGTGGCATGGAACATAAGAAATTATCGATACGTCGGAGACGTATCAGCATCCCAAGCTTAGTTCTCTCTCAAGCAGGTAAACGATAATAAAGATAAGGTGACATGCCATCATAACCTTGATCATACTATTGTAAGCATATGTAATGAATGCAGCGATCAAAACAATGGTAATGACATGAGTAAACAAATGAATCATAAAGTAAAGACTTTTCATGAATAGTACTTTCAAGACAAGCATCAATAAGTCTTGCATAAGAGTTAACTCATAAAGCAATAAATCAAAGTAAAGGTATTGAAGCAACACAAAGGAAGATTGAGTTTCAGCGGTTGCTTTCAACTTATAACATGTATATCTCATGGATATTGTCAATGTAAAGTAATATAACAAGTGCAATATGCAAGTATGTAGGAATCAATGCACACACACAAGTGTTTGCTTCTTGAGGTGGAAAGAGATAGGTGAACTGACTCAACATAAAAGTAAAAGAAAGGCCCTTCGCAGAGGGAAGCATTGATTGCTATATTTGTGCTAGAGCTTTGATCTTGAAAACAAGAAACAATTTTGTCAACGGTAGTAATAAAGCATATGTGTTATGTAAATTATATCTTACAAGTTGCAAGCCTCATGCATAGTGTACTAATAGTGCCCGCACCTTGTCCTAATTAGCTTGGATTACCGGGATTATCATCGCAATACACATGTTTTAACCAAGTGTCACAAAGGGTACCTCTATGCCGCTTGTACAAAGGTCTAAGGAGAAACTCGCATTTGGATTTCTCGCTTTTGATTATTCTCAACTTAGATATCCATACCGGACAACATAGACAACAGATAATGGACTCCTCTTTAATGCATAAGCATGTAGCAACAATTAATGTTCTCATATGAGATTGAGGATGTATGTCCAAAACTGAAACTTCCACCATGATTCATGGCTTTAGTTAGCGGTCCAATGTTCTTCTCTAACAATATGCATGCTCTAACCATTAAATGAGTGGTAAATCTCCCTTACTTCAGACAAGACGGACATGCATAGCAACTCACATGATATTCAACAAAGAGTAGTTGATGGCGTCCCCAGGAACATGGTTATCGCACAACAAGCAACTTAATAAGAGATAAAATGCATAAGTACATATTCAATACCACAATAGTTTTTAAGCTATTTGTCCCATGAGCTATATATTGCAAAGGTAAAGAATGGAAATTTTAAAGGTAGCACTCAAGCAATTTACTTTGGAATGGCGGAGAAATACCATGTAGTAGGTAGGTATGGTGGACACAAATGGCATAGTGGTTGGCTCAAGGATTTTGGATGCATGAGAAGTATTCCTCTCGATACAAGGTTTAGGCTAGCAAAGTTATTTGAAACAAACACAAGGATGAACCGGTGCAACAAAACTTACATAAAAGACATATTGTAAACATTATAAGACTCTACACCGTCTTCCTTGTTGTTCAAAACTCAATACTAGAAATTATCTAGACTTTAGAGAGACCAATTATGCAAACTAAATTTTAGCAAGCTCTATGTATTTCTTCATTAATAGGTGCAAAGTATATGATACAAGAGCTTAAACATGAGCACAACAATTGCCAAGTATCAAATTATTCAAGACATTTTAGAATTACTACATGTAGCATTTCCGATTCCAACCATATAACAATTTAACGAAGAAGATTCAACCTTCGCCATGAATACTATGAGTAAAGCCTAAGGACATATGTGTCCATATGCAACAGCGGAGCGTGTCTCTCTCCCACACAATGAATGCTAGGATCCATTTTATTCAAACAAAAACAAAAACAAAAACAAACCGACGCTCCAAGCAAAGCACATAAGATGTGATGGAATAAAAATATAGTTTCAGGGAGGAACCTGATAATGTTGTCGATTAAGAAGGGGATGCCCAAGGCATCCCCAAGCTTAGACGCTTGAGTCTTCTTAAAATATGCAGGGGTGAACCACCGGGGCATCCCCAAGCTTAGAGCTTTCACTCTCCTTGATCATATTGTATCATCTCCCTCTCTTGATCCTTGAAAACTTCCTCCACACCAAACTCGAAACAACTCATTAGAGGGTTAGTGCACAATAAAAATTTACATGTTCAGAGGTGACATAATCATTTTTAACATTTCTGGACATTGCACAAAGCTACTGGACATTAATGGAACAAAGAAATTCATCCAACATAGCAAAAGAGGCAATGCGAAATAAAAGGTAGAATCCGTCAAAACAGAACAGTTCGTAAAGACGAATTTTAAAGTGGCACCAGACTTGCTCAAATGAAAATGCCCAAATTGAATGAAAGTTGCGTATATCTGAGGATCACTCACGTAAATTGGCATAATTTTCTGAGTTACCTACAGAGAATTAGGCCCAGATTCGTGATAGCAAAGAAATCTGTTTCTGCGCAGTAATCCAAATCTAGTATGAACCTTACTATCAACGACTTTACTTAGCACAACAATGCACAAAACTAAGATAAGGAGAGGTTGCTACAGTAGTAACAACTTCCAAGACTCAAATATAAAATAAAGTGCAGAAGTAAAATAATGGGTTGTCTCCCATAAGCGTTTTTCTTTAACGCCTTTCAGCTAGGCGCAGAAAGTGTATATCAAGTGTTATCAAAAGATGCAGTATCAACATTACCTTGTGCTTTACCTTTACCTTTCTTGTTCTTTTTCTTACTCTTTGATTTAGGGAATATATGTCTACCCCCGGGTGTAGAGGTGAATTTTAGGGTGCCTTCTCCCATATCTATGACTGCTCCCAATAGTTTCAGCAGGGATCTCCCGCTCCTATAAAAGGAGAGCCCCTCCCACTGATCTGAGCACACCATCCTCCTCCACTCATCCGCACATCACTCCTCGCCACCTCAATTTCACCAATTAGTCGCCGGAGGCCTCCAATCGCAAGCGAGCCGCCGCTGCCAGTACACGGAGTTCGCCGAGCAGGAGGCCACCCCAGACACGCCGCTGCGCCGGGGGATCCTCGTCCTCGACAACGACGCGGCGCACCCTCCGACGCTCGTCGGAGCTCCGACGACCGCTCCGACCCCTACCTCCGCCGCTGAGTCCCCTTCTCGTCGACGACGACGCTCCCGACCGTGCGATCCTCTTCTAATCGCACGGCTCACATTGCGCGTACCGCTCGCGCGTGGAAACCCACTGACAGGTGGTTCCCACCTTGTCACTGGCCCGCACTGGGCCAGCCCAACTCTCTCTCTCTCGACAAGGTATTAACTTGTCAATGCCTATGGATTGTAGGCTAGGGTTTAGTTAGAAGTAGAGGTAAGTAGATCTCGAAGGTTTCAGAAAAGTAAAATTGTGAAAATTAGGGAAAAATGATTCGATGCCTTCTCCCTCGACTCCCTTTATATAGGAGGCAGAGCCGAGGGATTCGTGTTGTACAAGTTACAGAGTCCGGGATGGTTTCTAACTCATCCCGCAAGATTACAAATAACACTTCCTATTACAACTCTAACTTTCCTTAATAACATCTTGGGCTTCCGAATCTTCTTATTCTTCGGGTAGTGGGCCTTCAGTAACCCCGGGTAATATCTTCGGCAGGCCCATTTGGGATGCCTATGTCACTCTCTGCCCAGCCCGTTAAGAGCCCACCGTTTGAATTCAAACTTGAAAAATAGGGAAATACCCCAATCATATGCAAACTTTGAAATTCAATAGGGACAAATCTGCTAGGCCAATTTTTACAAACTTTATATTTTTGGAAACCTTAGGAAATTATCTACACAATGCCACTGGTTAGAACCCTAGATCTATTGTAGAATTAAAGTGACAAAATAAACAAGGTAGGGACTTTTCTGCCTTATAATAATTCTTAAAAATCAACCATAAATGCTTTTCAGTTAATTCCACCTCCAATAATTCACATTTCACTTATACTAATTGTTTCTACAAAAATATGCCATGCTTACTTTGAATGATCATGGCCTAGTTGAATTAAAGGACTTTATGGCTATTTCTAGTCAAAGATATTGTCCAAAACTATTAAGAAATCTTATGAGAGAGTTTCTCTCATTTAAATCTTGTCACCACCAATTCCAAATGAAGTAGAGACTCTGGTCAATTAGGTCTCATAGGAATTATTGGTGATATTAAATCTTTGCTATGCTAGAATTAAATTGTATGAGGTGCTCACCTCATTTAAATCATTTTCTCAAAATGATAAGTGTGAAGAGGTTGACTTGGGTCAACCTAGGTCACCTATTATGCATAAGAGAAATTAAATCTTAATAAGATAATGAGAGGAAATTATTTCTCTGAATAATTCAAAGTAACATTTAAGATTAGTATGAGAGGAAATTATTTTTCTTAAATGATAAGAAGAACCCACCCACCAACTCAATATTAATGTATGATGCTAGTTTAAAGTGTGTAGCTCATGAGTGTGCCTAGTTTAGTAAATTAGTTTGGTATGATGATTGTGTACCCCGTATTCGTATTTTAGACGCTAGTACCGAGTACCAGAGGAGGAGGAGGTCTACTTCCAAGGAGAAGAAGACCACTTTGACCAATCCCCCAACCAAGGCAAGATAATACTCTTGCAAAGTGCAAAGCTCACCATGAGCAAGGCATTACCCCTTTACTTTATGCTTATGATCCTATTTCCCAGTTTTACTTTACAAGCTTTATTTACTTTTGTTTTTATCAAAGTACTTTTTGATTCATGATTTACCTGGTTAGTATTGAATTAGTACAAGAGTATCAAACTTAGCCTAGAAGCAAAGCAAGTACTTAGCACACCTCATACATAGTTGCTACTGCTAAATTAAAAATGACTACTCTAGGTGGGAACATGTGTTTATGAAATGATGATGGTGAAAACCTTGGAATGATGAGTCATTTCCATTGAAAGATTTTGAAGGTGAATATGACATGAAATTGACTTTGGTGATTTTGGCTAAAAACTGATGATTGAGTTGGATGCGATACCATTCCAATTTTTGAGTACCCCCACAATACCTAATTATGGGTAAGGCTTAGCTGGAAACTTATGTGTCTTAGTATGGGTTCCCTCTGAACACACATCATAGGGTTATGCTTGAGGCTGCCTCCGTTGTTGAGAAATGATGTGAATTGAGGTGAATTGTACGGCCAAGCCATGTGCAGTTCTCGGGTTAACAATTGGTTTTCACCGGGAGGCCAAGCTCATGGGGAGAGGTGCCTATACTAGGGTGTGTAAGTGAAAGTTTAACGGTTGATGATCCGCGTACTGAGTTACGATTATTCGGGGTTTATCCCGACGGATGTAATCAAATGTTGTGGCACAAGTGTGCAACCTCTGCAGAGTGTAAACCTATTCGAATAGCCGCGTCCGTTCATGGACAGTTGGAAAGGCCATACTATTTCCGTCATCAGAATCTACATCTTTTTTTGAACTGGAACGGTGACTTTGAACTTGAATCACAACCGAGTTGTGGGAATGACACTAATGTTCCCACTTGAGTTAGTTAGCACATGAGGAGTTGTTTACAAAAATGTTTCTAAACTAAAATTGGCTTTATGCAAATAACCCTAGAGCTTAGAACACTTTCAATAGCAATGTTAGTACTTACATCTAACGTTGTATATGATGCCCCCCATAGGGGGCCTCACAGAGATTAGCTGCTCGTAGCCGTTGGATCTTCCCGTCTGGCAATCTTGTCCGTCCATTTTTCACTGGTGGAGTAGTCCAGGACGCGAGGCCCTCACGCGAACCCGCTTTTTATCCATGGGTCGATGAAGCCCACGCGGCCCGGCGTTGGCGCGTCTCCCGCTCCCGCAGCCGCCGCCTCTCCCGCTCCCGCAGCCTCTCCCAATCCTCCCCAATCCAGCAGCCGCCGCCTCTCCCGCTCCCGCAGCCGTCGCTCCCGCTGCCGTCGCTCCCGCTCCCCGTCGTCGTCCTTCCCCTTCCGCCGTCGCCATGACCAGGAGCAGGCGAGCAGCGCCTCGTCCATCCCGCACAGTCGACGCGGGGCGGATCCTCAACGAGGGCGGCGGTGGCGGCGGCGACCCGAGGCGCCGCGCGCGGCCAGAGACGGGCCGGCGCTAGGCCGATCCGCGGCGGCGACGCCCGGAGGCGACGGTCGCGGGGCGCGGCCAGAGACGGGCCGGTGCTGGCCAGTTCCATGGCGTCCAGCAGTGACGGCACTCTCCCAGGTACGCCCTCCTGGCCTCTCAACTCCCTTGTCTCTGCCCCTCTCTCTCTCCCGTCTCACTTCCCATCTCTCTCAAACCAGCCGGCCGGAGGGCTTGTGGCCGGCGGTGAGGTGCTGCACGCGCTCCAGCTGGTTATTGGACGAGTGCAGGTATGATTCATAGTTGAATGCTCCAACAGATCTGCTCTCCTCCGCCTGAGCTGTTGCTCCTCTGCTCCTGGGATCTTCACCCCCACCGGCAGATTGATCTCCTCCTTCCCAACACTCTTTTACATGTTTTAGAGTCACTATGATCCAACAGATCAAGGGCATTAGCTGCTTGGCACAAGAGGTCCAGATTTTGTGATTTGGAGCCAAATACGTGTTTGTTGTTAGTTTGTAGTTATGCCTATGAGGAGCAAATCAATATATGTGCTTGCTTGCTACTTATCTCGCCTAATCTGATTGTACTGGTTTATATTTTCTGTAAAAATATACTCATTAATCATAGTCAGTTTGCTAAACAGAAAAAATCATAGTTTGTTTCATCATTGTAAGAACTAATATATTCAGTACAAAAACTGCTCTTTGTATTTTCAGTCCACCATCATTTTGTACAGATTTAGGCAATTGATTTTCTGTACCATTAGTGATTAATATGGAGTCAAATTTTATTTACCAAGTTTTCTTTTGCATCTCAGTATTAAGTAGTTTCCAAACCTGGACAGTTTAATATGTCCACTCCCAACAATTCTTAGTACTACTGCAGACTGAAGAGAAGAAGTGCTGAAAGCATGATTGCATTCACTATAGCGGGTTCATTGTGTTACAGAGAAGTGCTTTCCCCATCATTTATGATGCTCACTGTTTCATTGTCAAGTTGTGAACTTTTTACCATCATTTACTTGTTTGTTCGAAGGATAAACTTTTGGTTTCTTGAAACTACAAGTAACTTGTGGCAGCTATTTAGTAATACCATTGATGCTCTGAAATAATAATGTCTGTGAAGTCACATAATGTTTTCTAATGACCTTTGTTGTACAGATATTATCATCGTAAGAGAATTAAAATTTCCTTTTCCTCCTAGCAGAGTAAGTGTTGCTGATGGAGCTCATTTGACTTAATTTCCTACTGATTTAACCCATTTTGAGGGGCTTCAGGTATTTAGCATTTCAACGAGCATCAGCTATGCAAAACTTTCCTTTCGTAGTTTTTCCTAGACATTCTGGTCCACATCATCATTTATATATCATCCCCTGTGTTTCCCATAGAATTCTTCATTTTAGCAATTTGATCAACGATGTCGTAGAAATAGGGATAACTGATAGTTTGCATGAACGCATGTATATTGAAATCAGAACGCTATCTAAAGTTGGTCGATACTTAGTTTGCTTTTTGTTTCATTGCCAATGCATCCAAAGCTGTAACTTGTTGTAACTCGTGGTTTCTGTCTTCTGCTTACTAGGTAGTGTCTCGCCTACAGACCAAGTTGGAGAAAGTTAAAAGACGCTTTCAGATGAGAATGATCATGCTTCTGATCCTTTGTAATATAACTACTGTGTCAACAACTTCTCAATGATTGTCATGGAAAAGCAGATCGAGAGGTAACAACAGATCATCCTTCCTCTAATGGATGAATCCATGCTTTGCTTGTGTGGCTATTGCACATATATATATTATTGACTGTTAAAGATTTGTTCTATGGATACTCAATTCCTCAATTTTCTGAGTGCTTGTGCTGCAAATATGGCCAAATGTAGCCTTCCATTGGTGTATATGTACAGATTGGTACTGAGCATGTATAGATTGGCACTCAGCAACAGCTGGATGACCTGCTACTACAACATGACTAATTATACATGGTTAATGATGTGCCTGGTGATAAAATTTTGATCTTATGCAAATCACTTATCTCAATTATGTGATCCTAATTGTACATATTCAAATTATGCAAGTTTAATGATGAACCTACAAGAATCGCCATATACTTAATAGTTTTTTTTCTTAAAGCTACAGCCAGTACATTATGTTAGCTCTCTCAACTATGTGACGTGCATATATGCAATCTATCACCATATACCAGCCTTTCTGTATGGTGTCAAAACTGAAATTTTGAGACACACATTGGTCCAATTGTACAGATTCTGATTATTATTAGTTGATGTCTGCATTTATGAGTTAAGCCTGTTGTTCTTTTCAGGAGGCGGTCATTTCAGTATAGAGAGGTGATGGCTTGAGATTCATCACTGGCCACCTATGGCAAGTCCAAACTAGATACATCAACTGTTAAACCTACATGGAAAAAGTAACGCTACACAAGATATTTGCGAGGTGATAGCCAGTTCATATTCAGATGCATGGCAAGACCTTTTCTTTTCTAAAGAATCATATCTGGTTTACTACTTCTTGGTTTCAGTCTTACCTCACCTGAATATTTCTCCTTTCCTATGCACAAATTATTTAGTTGGTTGAGCTACCCGTTTAGATGGTCAGTATTTACTATTTAGACATGGAAGCTCATGGACATTTTCTATACAATAAATCCCTTGATGCATATATAATACATGCAGTCTACGTTTCTATGTTGTTCTACAACACGTACAAAAGTGTGGAAGGCAGGTGTATTTAAATGCAATACCAGCCCATGAAAGATTAAAAGAAATTAACAGTGGAGATTGCCTTCGCCTTTTCTTGATATTGCCTTTGTTATTTCTGAATATTGCCTTCTCTTTATATTCTCATATTGCAGAAATTAATTGAGTATGAAGCAAATAAGATATCGATTTGTAGACCCCTTATGCATTCTTTCATGTCCCGCTGAATTCAGATTTTTGTGCTACTGTATGAGCCATATTTGGAAATCTACAGACTGCAGTATAGGAGGTGCAAGGAAAAAATTATGAAGAAATCTATTTGTGAGGTTTGCATTCAGAAGAAACTCCTATTTAGTGATGTAGTTTATGATCTGATTGGGAAACTTAATTTTATTTCACTTTGCTGAATGCTTGGATGATTCGTGGTGGATTTCAGGTTCGGGTGATTTGTTAATGTGCTAAATCAGGTTGGCTTCACTGATTAATCTTCACTCCTTGCCCCTTTTCTCCTGTTCTGCAAAGTATGATGTACTTATATCAAGTTACTGTTTCATGTTTCAGATGGTGCATTAATGGTATTTGAGCAATTAACATCTACTCTATACGTGTAAATTTTACATGCTGAATATGGATTTCTTATTTGGGGAGTTGCAGACCCAATTATCATGGACATGTATCTCTATAAGTTTACCAAAAAATCAAACAGGTCTGGGCTGGATGGCAAGTGAAGATAAATCAAGTAAATACTTTTCATATTTTCCTTTCAGTCAATGGGGTGCATTTAAATGCAATACCAGCCCATGAAAGATTAAAAGAAAGTAAGAGTAGATATTTCCTTCGCCTTTTCTAGATGTTGCCTTTGTTATTTCTGAATATTGCCTTCGCTTTATATTCTCATATTCTCATAGTTTCACGCTTGGCTAAGCAGAATGATTTTAATTTTAAGATACCATAAGTCTGTCATAATAGCTTGCTTACTTAGTATTTGTGCTTTTGTGCACTTCTCTGCTTTGTGCTTTCTTGCGTGTTTAGTACCGTGTTTATCGGTGTCTCTGGAATTTTCCATCCGTCGGATTTTGCTTGACATGGATGCTGCTTTCTGCAGGTGGTCATCTTGCTGGACATATTTGCTTGGGTGCTATCGTGGGCGATATATCCACTTTTTTCGGTTAAGATTCAACTATTCTTTGTAAGTTTCAGATTTTGTTCTGATTTTATATTAGATTAGTTGCGAGTTTGCTTTCGCGCTCAGTAGCTAAATGTGCTTGAGTTTATATATAAACTTGTATCCATAATGTGAGAACATTTTCACGGGGAATTTAGGAATAGTTGTGCCACCACTAAATATTTAAAGCAGTTATCTTTATCCCTTTTGGTGTTCCTGAGAATCCGGATAGCCATTTGTGTTTCGTTTTAGTTGAATAGTTAGTGCTTAATACATGCTCTTTGCAATCTATGGACAATTTTCGGTATATAGTTGGTGGTTTTCTTTATTCTAGCTTAATGGTCCTACCTTGCTATAATCTCCAGTATTTGTTTCCTTGCTGCAACACGAAAGCAAGACGGTGATCAATATCAGATTGTTTATTTTTGTATTTGCTGCATAAATGGATATAGGAAAAATAGAAGTTGAAAATAACTAATGTAATGATGTGCTTCGTTGTCGTCGAAACCCACCGGCGGGCGCGACGGCAACACCGTAGAGCAGGGAACAACCTAGAGCTGCGGGGCCGAGGTCCTCCGAGCGACGGCCCGCAAAGCCTTCGGTCACACGTCCGATGCTGATTGCAGGGCGTGCCACCTGACCTATACCTGGTCGAAGGTGATGGAGATGCCTCGCTTAGTTTCGCATGGCATACACGTAAACATTAAATACGAGCCTCGATCGGCTCTCGGGTTATCCCGTGAATCGGCTCAAGGAGCCGATCCACCCATGATTCGTACGGGGTGCACGAATATATGGTGGTCCTGCTTGATCAAAATAAAGCTAATTAGATCTACGACGATTTAGGGTTTTCACCGCATAATCGGATCATCCTACTCAGGTTGGGCCTCGCGGCCACGCACGGTGATCGTAAGCCGATCCTAAACAAGGCCTAAAAACCAACACGAAGTTGATCCGAACATCCTGTTTAGGACTAACGACACCCCACGTGCCGCTGGATCCTCCCCTTCGTAAGGCCTAACTATTGCAGATATTAAACTAATCCTTGCAACAAGGAGCAATCGTAACGGATCAGATCTACTAAATAATGATCAAGCGGGTGCGCCCCTACACCTAAGATAGGTGTAGGATAGATATGCTAGGGTTGCACTACGACAGCATGTTTAAACGAAGAACAATGCTAACCCTAACATATCTATGATAACTACGTTACTCGCCATCAAAAAGGCTTCGGACGAGCAACGCATGAACAACGTGGAGCTTGCAGATCGCAAGATGCGATCTAGGCAGCATGTCGCTTACCGGTAGAAACCCTCGAGACGAAGGAGTTGGCGATGCGCGAGATTGATTTGTTTGGTTGAACGTTGGTTGTTGTTTATTCCATAAACCCTAGATACATATTTATAGTCCAAGGGACTTTCTAACTTTAGATGTGCACCTAACCGTGCACGGGCAAAACTCTAACTAATCGACACGTATCCTAATATATTACAGATACAAGGGCAAACTAGCCCAAACTCAGCATAACAGGCCGATTCACGTAATTCTTCCATGTATATCTCTTTAAGTCCATCTTGATCGCGGCCCACCTCTGATTCGGTCAAATTCTGGTGATAACACATGCCCCCTGGTTTTGGAATTGGTAATTCCAAAATCACTCTGCTTTCCTTCGTCGGGTCAGAATGTGCGTATCCTTCATCATGATGCCTTGCCTTCTCAACTTCTCCGCGTGACCGCAGTTTTTTTTTCTTTAGGCACCACTTCCTCGAAACTGCTGTGGCATTGTTTCCACTATATCCCCTTTTATTTAACCGCTATGAACAGTTCTCTCTGCATCTCCTTCGCATTAGCACTTCAAAAGCCCTCTGCGCCACCATGTCTTCTTCCTCCTCTGCTCCATCGGATCCTCCCAGCCAGTCCTCACGTCCCGTGACGCCGGAGTACAACCCGGCGGAGGTCCAAGCGGCCAACACCCGCCGCGCCATTGCGGCCGGGGAGGAGTCAGCCATGACTTCTCCATCTGGTCGAGGACGACAAGTCCCCGACCGACGGGGAGAGCGACCTCCGCTTCGCCGACGGGGAACGGAGGAGAGCGACGACGATCGCTTCTCCTGCGACTTCACCTCTCCGAAGAGGAGGAGGAGGAAGAGAGGAGGAGGAGGAGGACGACACCTCCTCCGACGAGCCGCCGGCAAACGGTTCTGCCTTGGCCGGGGAAACTTCGACGACGAGGACGACGTTGACGAAGAAGACGAGGACAACGAGGCCCGGTCGGCGGCCATTGGAGCGACGACGAGCCGCCGGGAGCAGCGCCGCCGGCGACGACGGCGACGACGAGGGCAGCGACGGCCCATAGATAGGACCTCTAGTATAGGATCAGGAGTAGATGGGGCAATGTATCCCCTAGTACTTCCTTTTGGGAGCAATCACTCTTATGTAAGAAATCTCGTTCAATGAAGAACTTTCCCCAATTTGATTTTGCCGATTTCCTCCGAGCTTAATTTAGCCGATTTCCTCCCCTACTGATCTTGCCGATTTGCCCCCTCCGCCAATGCGTAATGAGCCGATAACAACGCATCGGTCCTTTAAAAATTCACCCTTCCATTCTTCAACTAATGACTTTGAAATCTGGTGGATAATGTAGAATCTTCAGGGAAACCTTCGAATTCTTCCAACCCATCCCAATGGTCTTCTTTAATACTCATCATTCGTGAAGAAGGTTGCAACGAAAGATCAGCCGATGGTATCCCAATCGGCTTCAAACAAAGCAAAACAGAGTATCCACCAGGCCTGCTGCCCCCCGAGCCTTACTCGAGGCGAGAATGTCAGAGAGGATGCGCCAAAGTCGATCACCTTTCTTCCTTAGACAGCCGATACACCCTTCTTGTCAACACGGCTGAACTGGATTTGGTGGAGATTCGGTAAACCTCGCATAATTGCACTAGAGTCGATGGCCGCGCATCGGCTTCGTCTCTTAGTTCTAAAGTCGATGCCCTTGCATCGGCTGTAAAAATTTTTTTACTGGCCGATTTTCTCCTAATCGGCCCCAATATTTCATTGCACACATGTTCTCCTGCACCTGTTCCCATGTTCATCGTGTTTAGGTGCCCCCCGAGCCGAATCTGTCAGGGAATGGCAGATATCGGCTCTGTAATTCGTACGTCGGCTCCTGTAGGAACTGGGACGAACACAAGCAAAACATGTGGTGAGGATAATTTCGGCCGATTGCTGGGATCGGCCTCCATAATGGTTGAAGCGCTGACTGAAGGTTCTGTAATGTCCCCTCATAGACTTTTGGGGCCGATCACAAGGATCAGCCTCGCCAAGTTGCACATCGCTTTGCTTCAACTACATGGTCAGGCCAGTGGATAAAACCAGCTTAACCCTTCCCTTTGTCACGTCGATGCGCTCAATCGTCCAAATTGATACCCGAAGGGGTTCTTGGCCTGCGCTTCCCATGCGTTCATGCCAGCCGTTGAAATTTCGGCTGAGTCATCGGCCTGGACGACCTCTACCTCATCTCCATCCCACTGTATTATGCATTGGTGCATCGTGGAGGGAATGCAGCACCCTCGAAACGGCCAAGGCTTGATGATAGGGTTCATCGCCGATGCTGGTACCATCTGAATCTTCCCGAACATCCGGCAAGCTTGGCACCCTTTGTAGTAATTGAAGCAATCCTCAAGCATGGTGGGCCAATAAAACCCCGATCGCCTGATTAACCACTTCATCTTATGAGCCGACTGATGAGTTCCACAGGCGCCTTCATGCACCTCATGTAAGAGCCGATTAGACTCGGTTGGCGGCACTTGAGTAGTAACCCTTCCAACGTCCCGTAGAACATGTCGTCTCCTATGAGGACATACTTCATGGCTTTGTACCTTATCCGTTTAGGTGCCCCCGAGCCGAATCTTTTAAATAATTGAAGATTTCGGCTCTCCAATCATCCTGTCCCAGGAATTGTACCTGAACTTCCGACCCGTCGTATATCTATATAGCCTGACGCCATTTGTGCGAGATTGTTGGCATCGGTATTTTGGGATCTTGGGACCCAATTAAAGTTGATGTACCGAAAACGTGTCATCAACTCACGGCATTCCACCCAGTATGGGAAAAGTGATTCTTTCGCACTTATACTCATCTGTGAGCTGGTTAATCACCAACTTAGAGTCTCCAAAAAGCTCTACTGCCTCTGCCCCGGCTTCCAGTAACAACTCCATCCCTTTACGTATCGCCTGATATTCTGCTACGTTGTTGGTGCAAGGGGTAGATAATCTGATGGAGAAGGAGTACTCTGCCCCCCGAGGCGACACGAGCAGAATGTCGATGCCACAACCATCGTCACAAGCTGATCCATCGAAGAACATAGCCCATGCACGTATGGATAGTGCTGCTATATTGGTGCTGATCCGTTCAGCGATAAGATCGGCTAACGCTTGTCCTTTGACGCTTTCGGATACCGGAGATCGAACTCGACAACGCAAACATCCACTTACCTAGTCGGCCTTTTAGGACAGGGGCCGACATGTGCTTGACAATGTCCGACTTGCATATGATGAAGATTTCTGCCGTCAAAAGGATGTGATGAAGCTTGGTGCAGGTAAAGAACAGGCAGAGGCATAGTTTCTCGACCTCCGGATACCTCGTTTCCGCGTCCAACATCCTTCTGCTGAGGTAAAACGACCTTCTCGACGCCCCATAGAGTTGCACCACCACCGAAGCGATGGACGTGTCGCTCGACAGGTAGATATAGAACGGCCTGTCTTGCCGGGCGGAACTAGCACAGCGCGATAGCGTTTAATTCATCAAACGCTCGTTCTGCCCCCGTGGAATTCGTCATCGACTTAGTCTTCACCGCCATGAATGGCTCGATTCGTCCAGATTAGAGATGAATCGTCGAACAAAATTGATCTTGCCGATGAGACGTTGGAGCTCCTTCTTGGTGGGCGGCCGCATGGTGCGCACCGCCTCTGACTCTTCAGGCCGATCTCAACTCCTCGTTCATGAACTAGAAAACCTAGGAACTGACCAGCCGTCACACCGAAAGCGCACTTCTTCGGGTTCATTCTCAGTCCGAACTTCCGAGTTCGGTCCAGGACGCGCCGTAAATCATCCAAGTGTCCTTCCGTGGAGACAGATTTGACTACCACGTTGTCGATGTAGATCTCCACCAATTTACCGATCAGATCATGAAATATATAATTCATGGCTCGTTGGTACGTTGCACCAGCATTCTTCAACCCAAAGGTCATGACCACATATTCAAACAAGCCTACTGCCCCTGGTACTCTGAATGTGGTCTTGTGTATATCTTCTGAAGCCATGAAGATCTGGTTATAACCGGCGTTGCCATCCATGAAGCTCAACACCTTGTGGCCAGCAGCGGCATTTATCAATGTTTCTGCCACAGGCATCGGATACTCGTCCTTTGGAGTGGCTCTATTGAGATCTCGGAAATCGATGGCCACACGCCACCGGCCGTCCTTCTTCTCTACAGGAACGATCGAGATCCACTCAGCATACCTGCATGGCCTGATGAACCCGGCGGCCAACATTTTCTCGATCTCTTTCTTGACTTCTTCCGAATTTCGCCCTCATCTGACGTGCTCGTTGTTGGA
Source organism: Lolium multiflorum (assembly GCA_030979885.1). NCBI lineage: Eukaryota > Viridiplantae > Streptophyta > Magnoliopsida > Poales > Poaceae > Lolium > Lolium multiflorum. The sequence goes on from CM061748.1 coordinate 10,647,183, forward strand.
ACGGCCGAAATCCTTTCTTCAGGGGGAGCCGATGTTCGATGATGCTCCTGTCCAACCCAGGCATCTCCGTGTAATCCCATGCGAAGCAATCGGGTATTCCTTCAACAGGGCTATCATCTGTCCCCTGAGCTGTGGATCTAACTTCTTGCTGATAAAAGTCGGTCGCGGCTTATCCCCAGGACCGATGTCGACTTCTTCTAGCTCATCAGCTGATGTAAACCCATACCCTAGCTTTCCGTCACCTGTGAGGTCGACGCCACATACTGGGAGAACAGGTGATACGGATACTACGGGCCGATTGCTAGCATCGGCTTCTACCTTGATCATCACCAAGATGTTTTGGCGGTGTCGGGGCCGCTCGCATAGAGCAGCCTTCTCTTCATGTCTGCTATGAGAGCAGCTGCCCTCGTCTATGCCCTTGTCAGGGTGATGCCCCAGTTCCACCATGTTGATGTTGAACGAGTTTCTTGGCTGGCATCTCCCAGGATAAGCATCCTCGACGCTGTCAACGGCGCATGACGGCGAAATAGAAATTTCTGGTGCCGCCGATGCAAATGACGACGATGGACGAGACTGAAGTGGCACTTCTCCTTGGTAGGTCCCGAGAGCTGGTCCTAATAGAGGGTGCTGATACTTCATGACCTCCTGGATCATCCGAAAGGCGACATGCTCCAAGGTATTCACCAGGCTCTCAGCATGGCGATGCAGCGAGTGAGTCACCATGCAGCGAATCTCCGCGCAGGGACCGGGTACGTTCTTCGACGGGACGGATAGGTCCACCCGTTGAGCGCGCCTTCGGCGAGAACCCTTCCACCTGATGCCATGTGAACGGGTTCGTGGAAAGAGCCGATGAGATCGGCTTCGAGGATGACTTTGATCTCGTCATACTTCTTCTTGAGCTCGTCCGTCGATCCTCGTACGTGATCGGCGTGCCGTCCGCCATCTCGATGTAGATGGCGATGTGGTTGATGTAGAAGCTTGTCCCACCGGGCGTGCGAATGTGTTGTCATCGAAACCACCGGCGGGCAGCGACGGGCAACACCGTAGAGCCGGGAACAACCTAGAGCTGCGGCTGGCTGAGGTCCCTCCGAGCGACGGCCCGCAAAGCCTTCGGTCACACGTCCGATGCTGATTGCAAGGCGTGCCACCTGACCTATACCTGGTCAGGAAGGTGATGGAGATGCCTCGCTTAGTTTCTGCATGGCATACACGTAAACATTAAATACGAGCCTCGATCGGCTCTCGGTTATCCTGTGAATCGGCTCAAGGAGCCGATCCACCCATGATTCGTACGGGGTGCACGAATATATGGGTCCTGCTTGATCAAGATAAAGCTAATTAGATCTACGACGATTTAGGGTTTTCACCGCATAATCGGATCATCCTACTCAGGTTGGGCCTCGCGGCCACGCACGGTGATCGTAAGCCGATCCTAAACAAGGCCTAAAAACCAACACGAAGTTGATCCCCGGAACATCCTTTAGGACTAGCGAACGACACCCTACGTGCCGCTGGATCCTCCCCCTTCGTAAGGCCTAACTATTGCAGATATTAAACTAATCCTTGCGAACAAGGAGCAATCGTAACGGATCTGATCTACTAAATAATGATCAAGCGGGGTGCCGCCCTACACCTAAGATAGGTGTAGGGGCGGCTAGATATGCTAGGGTTGCACTACGAAGCATGTTTAAACGAAGAACAATGCTAACCCTAACATATCTATGATAACTACGTTGCTCGCCATCAAAAAGACTTCAGTAGCAACGCATGAACAACGTGGAGCGCGTAGATCGCAAGATGCGATCTAGGCAACATGTCGCTTACCGGTAGAAACCCTCGAGACGAAGGAGTTGGCGATGCGCCGAGATTGATTTGTTTGGTTGAACGTTGGTTGTTGTTTATTCCATAAACCCTAGATACATATTTATAGTCCAAGGGACTTTCTAACTTTAGACGTGCACCTAACCGTGCACGGGCAAAACTCTTAACTAATCGACACGTATCCTAATATATTACAGATACAAGGGCAAACTAGGCCAAACTCAGCATAACAGGCCGATTCACGTAATTCTTCCATGTATATCTCTTTAAGTCCATCTTGATCGCGGCCCACCTCTGACTCGGTCAAATTCTGGTGATAACAGCTTCTTCATGGTTATTTCTACAATTTATAGTACAATGGTTAATTGCCTGATTTTCTATTAATGCACCAAATTTGCAGCTCGGGACAAGCAGGAGATGATGGGAGTGAAGGCACTCCCATGTTTCACATGGTATGTTCTAACTTAATTTCCATGGTTTATGGAACTGCTGAATATGTTATATCAATACTACTATGTTAGTATATCTTTCATTTCTTCAGAAAATTTTCTGTTCGGAGTGGCTTCATATTATTGTTGAGGAATCCTTAAGTTGCTCTACAAGTTCCAAAAAAAAGTGGGTCTAATTTGTATCTACGTTAAGTTCACAAAAAAAATTCGAATCTCATTTTGTTTTTGAAAGTGTTATCTGAAAATATATGTAGGGACAGAGCAATTAGAAAGTCATGGAAATTTCAAATCAGATTTTTCGAACCAATGGTCACTGCATTCACTTTCGTTCATCCCATGGTTGCATCTCAGCATCTGTTATACTACTATGATAGCACTAAACACGAGCTGGTACTTGCTTGCATAGTAAAGCAGTCTGTTTATGAAATTTAGTTCATTTTTCAATGGTCATATATATTCAGATATCTAAAACTTGAGAAGCAAATTATGAGAGCTGGTTTCCTAACAACTTCTATTTTATTTACTAAAGGCTGAAACACATATTATAATAGATGGTTCACTAATTTCTATCTTATTTTCGAAATTTCTTAGAGAACCTGTACAGCGTATACAAACAAACAAAACATATTAATTTGAAGCGAATTTCGGTGTTGTTTGAGATTCTTAGATTCACTTTTTGCAGGTCGAACCACAAATAGGGAAACTAATCCAAGTTATTTTTAAAATCTCATATTCGGTTTCCGTATCGCCGTATCCGTCTTGCTGTATCGGTGCTTCATAGCTCTTTGTCCAGTCTGCGGTACACTGAAGAGAGCATTCACTGTTAATTATGTTCCCAGTGCCTTTGTAGATTACTATATCTTCTTGTAGTTTTCCTTCTGATATTCTTCAACTTTGATCCTGGTTTATTCTCACTTTACGTTGTGTCCCTTCTATGTCTTACCCAGGATGTTTTGCGATCTGGTCGTACTGTGATTATTGGTCCTATGGCATGCCTCTGCCGTGGTTGCGAGGGAATGGAAAAGCAATTATAGGGCAATTATCAATTTTCGCTTGGTGATCATAGGCAATTCTTTGGTGTTTAGTAGTTTATGTCAAGATTGTAGGATACTTTTTTATACACCGGAGGAAGAGCTCGCTAATTTGGTTCACATCCTCATATATTTTGTTAGCATTTCATTTCAGAATATCTGATTTTCGGCATATTTTTCTGTAAAGATTACAAAAAAATCAGTTATTTGTTAAATATTGTCTTCTATAGTGCCAAAGGCAAGCTGAGCCAGAAGGCAAGCTTGCTTCTTCACATGTGTTTTTGTGGTAAAGCTTACAAGCAACTTCTGTCATGTGTCATCTAAAGAATGTTGCCTTCTATAGTTCAGTGACGTGAAGCACGATACCAAAGTTGGTTGCTTCTGTTATTTAAGTGTGTCATTGTACTCTGGTATTAGTGGGTTATTAGTAATTGCCAATCTGAGTATATATTTGTTGGACAAGGTTGTATAATATATGGGCCAGAATATTCACTGGTTTGCAAAGCCAACTTATACAGAACTCATATTCATATTGCAGAATTATAATGTAGTTTCTTCACATGGATGTAGTCCTTCTGCTAGCATTCAGATATAGTAGTCAATTCTTTTGGCGACGTTGTAGAATATTGTAGCTGAACAGGTTTGCATATGTTCCTTGCATATATTTTTTCACATGCATGATCTGCAAAGTTCCATTTTGGTAAATAGCACCAAATTTACGGTCGAGTGTTCAATCAGTGCGGCTCATGGCAGTTTTTTCGAGATCCCTCTTGAAAACTGTTTCTCCTCTTTATAACTTTGACAGACTCTTTTAGGATTTGTTGTTGTTTACTAGCACATTCGAGGGTGTGCGAAGATGCTCCATTTGAAGATATTGGATCGGAAATGCTCTTTATTTCTTCTCTGTTATGCTCTTTATTGGATCGGAGTAATTTGAATTGGTGTTTTGGAAAATTTCACCTGATGGGTGCTAGGGAATGACTTTGCATTGCTACTTTAGATGGGAGCTTCACCAGAGAAATCTGGTTGCTTTTGACACCACCATATTTTCTCGCCCCCAGTCTCTAATAGATTGGACTAATATGTGTGAATTTCATACTGGTTCAAGTTATTATGTTTAAGACAATCTCGGTGTACAAGTTGCACCTTATATATATTATCTCGCTTTACTTTGCTGCTGAATTCTTCTGTAGCCTATTCTCTGAGCTTGATTAATACATCATTTTACAAAAAATCTTATTAATCCGAAAGAACTTTTGTCTTTTGAACTTCCTTTTGGAATGACTAGGTCCTGTGTGTTTTCACTTACTGACTGAGACCAATTAGAAGGTAGAATATATGTTCCTCAATGACGATATTGATTTCATTTCCTAGATGTTGAAACTTCAAACCTCTTAAAGTCGGAGCTGCCTTTGGTTTAAACCTGAATATTTTGTGTGTTGTGTTTCCGGCCTATTTTGTTTACACTCGGATTCGGTAACACCCCATGAATATCATATGGAGTAGAAATATAAAATGGATCAAGGTTTTTTTCCCCTTTATGCTACGAATGTTTGAGTGGACATACAATCAGGTATTTATTGCTTGTTATTTTACGTAACTGGTTGTCTACTTATTTTGTATTACCTAGCTTGCGCTAATTTACTGCGTGATTGTCATTTTTGTTTCTTGCTTCAGAGCACACTTTCTACTTGTCGTGGTTTTTTTCGTTTATGAATAAGAAAGTTCCCATTATAGATACTACAAGGCTTTAGGTGTATGCTTTGATATATTCTGTCTTACACCTATACACATGAAAGAAAGCAATGTGGTAAGTTTTAGATTTAGAAAATGGGTACAAAAAGGATACATGAGTAATATGGGGATATAATCAGTATGGCTGCATGTATTACATTTTATTTAATATTGGATCTTTCGATTTTCATGCCATAATTTCAGACTTCCGCCTTAATATAGTCACAAGGCAATAACACAGAGGTTAATTATTTCCAGGTTTTAATTTCCTGTATGAGTAAGGCCATCTACTACCTTATTTACTTTGGCCATCACAAATACTGTATTTTGCTTAGGAGATTACTGTTGGTATCAATATAGTGCTCTGAAACAATCTTATGCTGCCATGAAATTGAATAGATGGCCGTATCGTAATTTAGTTAGCTTGAAACTGTTTTTTTTGTAAATGGGGCTCTTCAAATTTTCTCCACAACTCCTATTTAATACGGAGTAATTATCACTTTTAACAATTTGTTGCTCTGTATTATCATATTGGTAGTAAATTTTATCGTTACATTGGCATGAGCTCCACGGGATCGTGCGCCAAGGCGCACATTTAAATCTAGTCTAACGTTGTATATGATGCCCCCCATAGGGGGCCTCACAGAGATTAGCTGCTCGTAGCCGTTGGATCTTACCCATCTGGCAATCTTGTCCGTCCATTTTTTCACTGGTGAAGTAGTCCAGGACGCGGCCCTCGCGCGAACCCACTTTTTATCCATGGGTCGATGAAGCCCACGCGGCCCGGCGTTGGCGCGTCGTGAGGCTGCTCCCCAATCCCCTCTCATTTCCACGCCCTATCCCCAACCGAGAAGAACAGGGCAGCGGCGGCGGCGCCGACCACGCGCTCGGGGACGAAGCCGAGCGCGTGCCTGAAGACGGCGAAGGGCGCGCCTGGCGACGGCGGCAAGCGCGAGCACGCGCCTGGGAGACGGCGGCCGCGAGCGCGCGCCTGGAGACGGCAGCGGCGAAGGCGCGCCTGGCGACGGCGGCGGCGAGCGCGCGGCTGGAAACGACGGAGGCAAGCGTGTGATCCTCTTCCAATCCCCTTGCCTCACCACTCCCTTGATTCCTCATTTCTCTCTCTACGTGCGGCCACTGCCGCTCACTCCTTGGGTCAAGATCCCGTCGCCGCCATAGCTCGGAACTCCAGCTTTCACTCGCGCCATCTTTCACAGGGAGGAGCACATGAGTAGAAAATCGCCGGGAGGAGCGGAAGGCTGCCGCAGTTTCGAGCAACCGCAAGTTGAGGTGAGATGCTGCTATAACCCCATCCCTTCTCTTTTTTTCTTCCATTGAGCTAGCACTTGTGTTCCTCTTCTTTTTTCCTCCTCACAGAACACCCGTGCAGCTGACCTCGGCTCATTGCCGCACTTGGTTGTCTCGCCGGGAGAGAAAGAGAGAGAAAGAGGAGGCTATGTAGGGAGGAGGAGCAACCCGAGGAGGAGGTGCGGCAACAGTAGCAAGTGGAGGTATGTACCTCCATCCGTAGCCCCTCTGCATCGGCCAACCGCCGGCTGGCCGGCTCAGCCTTCTTCGGCCCCATCTCTCCTCCTCTACGTCCTTGCGATTCAAGGTGCCCACCCATCTCTTCCTGTTGATTTGCCTCTTGCCTTCTCTCTTGCAGTTCCCATAGTTTCTAATATTTGTTTGTGTGGATGTTTTTGTATCTATGCAGATAAGGTGTTCGATGAAAATCAAACGAAGCTGCAGGTAGAGGTTAATTCATTTTTATGTTATGGTGTCTACTCAATAGTTCATTTCTTCTAAAATATACTTGCAATCAATGATGAATTACCTATTTGATATTACTCTCTCTTAGTTATGTGAATTGTATTTTTTTATATATACCTCTTTAGGTTATGTGACTTTCATGTATGTAAACTCATTTCACTCAGAGTTGGAACTGGAGCTACGAGTTTGGATAAAGTAGGTGGAGAAACCTTTAGGTTTATTTGATGGGCCTTACCTATTTGGTTTTGCTTCCAATGCAATGGGGTGCACGACGGGGTGTGTGAGGCACTGGCCATCTCAGAGTTGAGCTATGCGTTTCTAAGTGCACTTTGTTTCTCCCTTTGCAACGACGTGACTTTAGCGGCTCTGAGTTCTCTGAGTTGATTGACCTGAAACAGGGTTCCATATTCATTGATTCTCGAAGAGTTCCTTTGTTCGTACCACGGTTGATTTGTACATATCGGTTTGACCCTGATTTTGTTGAATTTCATGGGAAATGTTGCGAAGATCAGCCCTAGATATGGACACAGCGCGTGACATGCTCTTTCTCTACGGAACTTTCAGTATTGCAATGGAGCCAAGAAATTTTATTGAAGTTCGTTTTCCAGGACCTTGAGTAAATAAGGTGATCAGGGAATCCACCAGGGGGGAACCATCTAACCTAAAGGTTAAACAAAGCATGTCATCCTTCTTTTCAGATAACCGTTGATGTAGTTATGCACGTGTTTTAAATGCTACAGCTGTAGTTTTCAAAATAGGATCATATATGTGTTCAGGCCCCCTTCCAGTTTTATCTCATCATCTTCTATCATGCTTAATTTTTTATTTATTTAGACTAAGGCCAAGTGGTGGGAGTCCATTTGTGCAGCAGCTCGCATAACCTATCAGGTTGATTAACTTATACATATGCAGCTGTTTGAGTTATTTGTATTTGTTTTTGTTCTAATGCTTCTTGCTTAATATTTCTTTATTGCAGTCTCCTAGGTTTACAAGCTGCAAGGTGGATAAGTTTATCCCTATGGGATGTCATGAGGCTGCTTCTGTGATGAAAGGTTCAGTGTTAGGTGCATGCTTAGATAATGTATTCCTAAATTATTCTTTGGTTGACTGCTTTCTGCCTCCACATTAGATAAAATACAATGCGGTTGTATCAGGGTTATTCAGTTATTTCCCGGAATACTATTGGATTTCTAATTCACAATTTCTCCCTTACAGCTTTTATGTTCTCCACAGGGAAGGTTATTGGAGGTTTCTACTTAATGAGCATTGATTTTCTCAGGTTTCAGGTTGGTGCTCCATGCTTCCATGTAATGCCCATGCAAAAAAAATTTGTTTGTTTGTACCGTGGACCCAAGGCAACGGTGATTTTCATGCACTAATAAAAATGCAATTAGATAATCTTCTCCAATTGGTTCTTGATTTGTTAACATGTCAATAAAACCACGACCTGCTACATTTTTGCTTGCCTTCTCTTTATCTACCGTTATATTCTCATGGTTCCAGAAATTAATTGAGCATGAAGCAAATAAGATGATGTTGGTCTGTAGAACCCTAATGCCCTCTATTTTCTTAGTTTTTCAAATATGTATATGCCCAACAGACATAATCTTCAGTTCGGTGTTATCACAAACAAGGAAGGTTCAGTTGATGCGATTGAGTTTCTCAGATTTTGCGCCACCGTGTACATAACTACATATCTGGAAGGAGTTTTTAAAGAAAATAAATGCTAGACTATATGCTCATAGGTAGATGAGTAGTACAGGAAGAAAAGCTTGGCTTGTGTATTTATACAGTGGCATAGGTTGAATCAAGGACACAGTAAGTAAGATTCTGAACTTTTATTTATGCCAACAAGAAAATCCAAAGCACAAATTGTATAAATACAGATTTAGTACAGGTATGTCAGAATGCATGAATAACTTTGCAAGCTCATTCTTGTGATAAATGTCTGCCATCCAGTATACTAGCTGCTAGCATAGTTTCCGAGTTCCAACTGAACAATTTAAACTGTGCATCTCTGGAAGTACAGTACAATTTAACTGTGCATACTTTTAGTGCTCTGTATGTGATCATCTTGTCATGTGCTTGTCTAAATAAGAAAATAGAAAATTAATGCTAATGTTAGGCCTGGGAGTAAACATGAACCAAGAATTAGCTTACAGCAGCAGGTAGATTTTGGAGGCCCCTTAGCTTGTATACAGATTTGAGGCAAAAAGAATATGTCCAGAAAACATGCATGCTACATTGTTGTTCCAGCTCCGTCCCTATATCCTTGTTACCAGAGTCTTATCTAACTATATTATACTCCTTAGACAGGGTCGAGATTTGCTCTGAGGCTTGAGGCTTGATCCAATGGTTTCAAATTCTTGCATTTCGATTATTGGCACTGTGTCTAAGGAGGGTTTTACTGCACATTAAGTCAAGTTATATAATGGGAGCATGTTAGCCTTAAATATTTTTGCCAGATCCTTTATTTTGGAGATTGGTTATTTATTTCTGGCCCAAATCACCATACTGATTCTCTAATAGTAGTGCAGAATATTATTATCTCACACTGTCAGTTTGGTTTTCATCCTCTGAACTGGAATTAAGTAGATTATGTTTGTGGATTTACCTAGGAAATATTTAAATAATTGGATCTATATCAGGTTATTCGTAAAGTATGAGTACTATTTACATTATTCCAAAACTGTCTTAAAAGAGTAGGTGAGATTTATTCGTCGATTATCCTTTCTATATAAGGTTGGTCTATATCAGGTTATTCATTTTGTTGTTTGAATGCTTTCTTTGTCAAGAGTGAAAATACTTGCGCATCATGACAGTCATCCATGTCGTCTATTTACAGGCGGCAAAACCATCAGTTCTTAAGTAAGCTAATGGACTGAGCATTGGTGACACAGTTGGAGCACGGAAATGCAACAGATTTCCAAGGTATCAAGGTCTTCTCACGGTTTAATTTTTGCCTTCGTTGCAGTACGATGTGACACTTATCATGCACAAATTTGTCTTCATGTAGTGGATAGACAGCAGATATGACTTCACCCTCCACTTGGACCTCAATGTGTTTCATTTCTCAGGAGTGATGTTGGATTTGTGTGATGGTATGTAAGCATAGTGTCAGATCGAGTCACATATATGAGACATACAATTTTTTGTGGTCTTAATTCCTTGCCATGTCATATTCGCAGTGTAAATATTCATTTGTTTGCTCTACGTATTTGAATGTATGATTTAACATCTAATCGTTTCTGTAGCTGAATTTGATTTGGGACTGGAAGGCCTTGGAGGCCGAGTAGGAAGGCGCCTCCGTAAATGGCCGCGGAGAAAAATGATGTCACCACTGATGATAAGCTGGAGGCTTGCAATTATTCAGTATAAAATGTAATTACTTCTGGCCAGTCCTGCTATTCCTCTTCATTTTCTCCCTAAAAAATATTTTTTGCCTGCCCTAAGTTATCTATCAAACTCCTCCACTCACTGTAGTTGCTGATTAGTGAAGTACATGTGCCTTCATTTTCTCCATAAAAAATATTTTTGGCCTGCCCAAAGTTATCTATAAAGCTCCTCTACTGCCTGTAGTTGCTTATTAGTGAAGTACATGTGCTTTTTTTCTAATAAAATCTTACCTGTAGTTTTTTTTTAGTATATTATATCTGACTGCATATTGAGCTGGTAATGGTTGTTCAGCTAGGAGTATGAGATGGATGAAAAAAGGACCTCTGGTTTGTCACTTCGTGTCTTGTAAAAGGCCTTTAGTTTCCATTTGGTTCATAACATCGGATTAGTCTTTGCATACAACTAAACTGATTGAAGACATATTCCAGTGATTTGCTTTCTTATTGATGGCTCAGTTGTGTTTGTCTTAATTGCCTATTGTTTTGCCTAAAAGCAGTTTTATTACATGTCGATGATTATTTAGATACCCTCCCTACCAAAGTACTTTCAGCCATTGTTTTTTTACTTTTTCTCCTAAACTGAAAAGCAACAAAGTTGAATATTGTGGTCAGCTTCGAAAATTATCAAAGATTTGGCAGATTTGCTCTTAAAGTAAGTTGGTAGGGCGCTGTCAAATGGTTCCTTATTTTACAAGTTTCATACTGTGCATGAATAATTTTGGTAATGTGGAATGGAATGAATATCAGTCCATCTCTTACAGTTTTATCAACAACAATTTATCATTCTATCTGGGATATCTGCTTGTAATTTATCATCTCTTACAGTTTCATCATCTCTTACGAAATGTAATATTTTTTGTTGAGAATGGTTACAGAAAACATGGATTTTTCTGGTGAGATTATAGAAATCTTAAAGATTAACTTTCTTATCCACACAAGTCTATTTCTGAACCAATACATGCAAGAACAAATGAAGGCAAACAAACAACATCGGTACTAAGTGTAGACGGAGAAGATGTTCAGGTAAGTTTGGGACTTTCAATCTGGCCTAGCATAACGGTTTCTCTCGGAAAAAAATAATTGGTAGCTGCAAATAAACAACAGTGATTTAATTAGCATAACTATGAAAATGCAGGTTCAAGGAGGGCATGTGGGAGAAGCACAGAACACAACGCAGACGCATGCATACTTATGCTCCATACCAGGGTTCTTGCACATCACTAAGCACTAAGAAGTATTCAGCTTGTTCTCTTTAAAGAAACTTACTTATTTCGTGTACCTGCGTATTTCATGCTTATTTCTTTAAAGAAAAAAGTTCCTGAATATATAATATTTAAATCAATGGGTTTATAGGTACTGCAACTTCAAGTGCATCTGCTACTTTGGTTTGGTCATCTAAACACAACCTGCTACGAAGTGGTTAATCTGAACAAGGTAGAATAGTTTGTGTCATCCTTTTTGCTCTAATATTTAATGTTTGGGGGCTTTTCTTCCTTTCTGGTTCTGTTTTTCGTAATGTTAAAAGTAACTTACATCATTATCTATATCAGATTTCTGAGAATAAGTGAGATTTCAAATGAAGTTACCTTCAAACAGATACAGACATATAATTTTTTTTGGATATCAGTAAAACCCATAACTATATGGACATTGTGTTGCTCTTTTCCAAGTTTGAGTCTTCGCTTATATTTATTTGAATATTTGCGCCATTTACTTGTTCATTCAGATGCGTGTTCTTTAGATTATGCATAAAATCTGAAGTCTAAAAAGATTACACATTATATTACTATACGGTCATATGCATTGTTCTTGACTGACCTTTTTCTCTTAAAAGCTCGCCCATGTCCTATTGGACATCATCTGTCCAATCTTTTGATGCATTCTCTGTACTTGACACTAACCACACAATCATCATTTAGTAGCATTTTCTTTTTCCCTGACTTCATTCAGAATAGCCTGGAACTGTTTTTACTATTGTACAAAATCACGACGCTTCAATAGAAGCAAATCTAAAACAAGAGAAGATGTGAGGCACCGATTTTTATGGCATCATCATGGTGCGCTGGAAATAAAAACATAATTGATCATTTTTGTCTTTCGGTGTCTAATTTTCATTTGTCATTTTCATTCTCAGAGTATTCTGCAGGAGAAGAATTCTAGCTTGGATAGGCAGCTGGAAGATGCTAAGACTAATATGCAAGAGGAGATCATTCTGTTACAAGGATAGAAGGAACACGCCCTTTATTGTTTACACAAGTCAAATGCTTCAGTCAGGAGTCTTGAGTGTGAGTTAGAGCAGCAAAGAGAAAACAACTATATCTCTGACCTGAAGAAAGGGTCTGAAGATGCCATGGTTAGTTTCCATGATGAAATTGTAGCAATTCAAGACAAGAAGAATAAAACCCTCTCAGAGTTGCAGCAGTCTGTGGTTTCCCTTGAGAATCTTAGAATTTAAAAGCAGATTTCTGATGAAGACATGAAGAATAGCAATGCTAGCTTGACCAAGCGATGGGAGGAATTAAGAGCAGCCTCCAAGGACAAGAAGTTTGACTGGAATGATAAATGTGAAGAAAGCTTTCAGCAGCTCAAGCTCAGATTAACCACAGCCCCAATTCTGATCATGCCCGATGTCACCAAGCCATTCGATGTCTATTGTGATGCCTCCAAGATTGGTCTTGGATGTGTGTTGATGCAAGAAGGCAAGGTGATATCATACCTATAAGGGCAACTGAAGCAACATGAACAGAACTATCCAACTCATGACTTGGAATTAGCAGCCGTAGTTTTAGCCCTGAAGGTTTGGCGTCATTACCTCATGGGTAATCGATGCGAGATATATTCAGATCACAAGAGCTTGAAGTATATTTTCACCCAGAAGGAGCTGAACATGAGACAGCGCAGATGGATAGAATTAATCAAGGATTACGACATGGAAATTCACTACCACCCCGGCAAGGCCAATGTGGTAGCGGATGCCTTGAGCAGACTGCCGTGTCAGTTGAACTCCATGATCGCAATAGAGCAGCCCAGCCTGTATCAAGAGTTTGAACAGTTCAGATTAGAGCTAGTGAGCGAAGGATTCTTAGCCAGCATTGAGCTCCAACCCACCTTGATGAGCCAGATAAAAGAAGCCCAAGGGAAATGCCGCATTGACGGAATAAAGAGTCGATAGCTGCAGAAAGGCACCAGGATTTACCATAGATGAAGAAGGAGTTCTTTGGTACAATGGACGCCTTTGTGTACCGTCGTCAGATTCGAGTTGAAGCAAGTCATTCTGAAGGAAGCTCACGATACCCGTATTCCATTCACCCTGGAGGACCCAAGATGTACCAAGACCTGAAGGAGCAATTCTGGTGGCACGGAATGAAGCGAGAGATAGGAAGCTACATCGCCAAGTGTGATATCGTCAACGAGTCAAGCAACATCAACGCCCCGCAGACTGTTACAACCCTTACAGATTCCCGAGTGGAAATGGGATTCTGTCGGTATGGACTTTATCACAGGATTGCCCAAATCTAGCAGAGGAAATGACTCCATTTGGGTAGTCATCGATAGGTTGACCAAGGTTGCACATTTCATCCCTGTCAAGACCACATACCAAGGCCCAAAGCTAGCTGAGTTATACATCTCCAGAATAGTCAGCCTGCACGGAACACCGAAGTCAATTGTGTCAGATAGAGGATCGCAATTCACCTCAAGATTCTGGCAGAAAGTTCATGAAGGACTAGGAACCCGTCTGAATTTCAGCACAGCCTATCACCCGCAGACTGACGGACCGAGAGAGTCAACCAGATAGGAAGATATGTTGAGAGCCTGTGCTAGAGTATGGATCCAAATGGGAAGACTGCCTACCTTACGCAGAATTCTCCTACAACAACAGTTACCAAGCCAGATGGCCCCTTTGAAGCCCGTACGGAAGGAAATGCCGTACCCCTTGAACTGGTCGGAAGTCGGAGATAGTCAAGTCTTCGGCCCTGATGTTCTCCGCCCGAAGAGAAGGTGCACAAGATCCGCGAGTATCTCAAGACCGCCCAATCAAGACAGAAGAGCTACGCCGACAAGAGACGTCGAGAGATGACATTCGAGATCGGAGATTTTGTGTATCTCAAAGTCTCACCCCTCAAAGGAATGCAGATATTCCAACTCAAAGGAAAGCTCGCCCCCATATGTCGGACCATTCAAAGTTCTGAGCCACCGAGGAGAAGTTTCATATCAGCTTGAACTACCGGAAGAGATGTCCGCAGTGCACAATGTGTTTCACATCTCACTGCTTCGGAAGTGCCTAGAAGTACCGGAGAAGACCGAAGTGTTCAAGAACATCGACCACAGAGCCATTGATATCAACCAGGATCTAACATACCGCGAAGTGCCGATTCGCATCCTTGAAGAAGCATTCAGGACCACCCGCACCAGAAGTATCAAGTTCCTGAAAATACAATGGAGTAATCACACTGAAGAAGAAGCAACTTGGGAACGCGAGGAAGACATGAAGAAGGAATACCCAGATCTCTTTAGTACCTAGTTTTCTCTAGATCTCAGGACGAGATCTTTTGTAAGGGGGAAGGGTTTGTAACATCCCAAGTTTTAATAAAAGGAACAAGAGAGAGAGGACTCAAGAATCCAGAATTTAGAACCAACAAAAACTTTTTCTCATCATCTAGGACTATGCATATAGCTCACCTTATTAATTTATTTGAGTGTGCTTTTGCCATGATGCTTGTTTATGTGTTACTCTCATTCTAAAACCCTAGCAATGATCACTTGATCATCCAAAGTCAAATAAAAATAAAATAGAAAAGAAATTCTAAAAATCAACTTCACACCCACATATGGCCTATGCCACTTTTACAAATCTTTGATCTAGGCCATTTTGGTTTGCACCATTAGTTGTAAATGGATACTAAACACTTATTAACACTTTTGGGATCAATCAAACTCAATTCAAACCAGATTTGAATCAAATTTGAGCTCACATATGATTATGGTCATATGTGCCATTTTTAGCCCGAGGCTCACTTTGAGCCCCTGGTTTTTAACTTTTCACTTCTACACTTTGTCAACTCTTTGCACCTCATCCAAGACAACATCAAGGACTTCAACTTTGCCCAAAACCACCACCCCAAATTCCTTATCAAATTCAAATGAGAATCAAGCAAAGTTGGAACAAACTCACATATGCAAGATCTTATGCAATTTGAGATTTTGCAAACCAACTCCAAATTTAACCAAACCACCACCATTCTACTCCTTTTATTATATGTTTGCAACACACCAAAAAGATTTTCAAAAATTCAAAAATTATTTTCTTGCGGCCATTTGCTCAAACACCTTGCAGGCATGGAATCAAATTGAGCCCATGCTGGTTTTGGAGAGGACCAAGTCCAAGCTCTGGCCCTCCTCAGATGCCCTGGCACCCCCTCTCACCCCTCAGCACCAGTAGCACCACTTGCACTAAGCCTTGTGTGATCAAATCATCAAGACCATGCCATGCCGTGGCATGGCATGCCACCATCATGCCACTCTCACCTCTGGCCATCTCTGGACCGAACCACCATGTCAGCTCGCTTCCTCTCACCTCCCTGGACACGCTCATGCACCCCCTTGACCAAGACTGAGCCCGCACGCGTCAGCACACGCGCGCCCAGTGGCGCCCAGGACATGCCCATGCCGCGCCAGAGCGCGCATGACGTCCGCGTTGGACGTGCCAGAGCGCCAGCTGCCCGGAGCCCCTGCGCCACCCCGACCTCTCCTCTCAGCGCCAGTCGACGCGCGACGAGTCACTGGACCGCCTGGACACGTCCACTTGACCGCGGGAACGCCGCAGACGACGACCGCGTCAACGACGTCCGCCATGGCCTGCTCTCGTCAAACTCACCATCGCTGCAGAGCCTCGGATGCGCCACGATCACGCGCGTCATCTTCGCCAGACGCCAACAATCGTACGCGCCCACTCCTTGCCCCTTCGCAGCCCTGGACCGACGACGACGCCGCGACCCTAGCTCCGCCCCACAGCCACCTCCCGCTCCTATAAAAGGAGAGCCCTCCCACGATCTGAGCACACCATCCTCCTCCACTCATCCGCACAGCACTCCTCGCCACCTCAATTTCACCAATTAGTCACCGGAGGCCTCCAATCGCAAGCTCGCCGCCGCCGCCAGTACACGGAGTTCACCGGAGCAGGAGGCCACCCCAGGACACGCCGCTGCTACCAGGGGGATCCTCGTCCTCGACAACGACGCGGCGCACCCCTCCGACGCTTTCCGGAGCTCCGACGACCGCTCCGACCCCTACCTCCGCCGCCAGTGAGTCCCCTTCTCGCCGTCGACGACGACGCTCCCCGACCATGCGATCCTCTTCTAATCGCACGGCTCACATTGCGCGTACCGCTTCGCGCGTGGAAACCCACTGACAGGTGGTTCCCACCTTGTCAGCTGGCCCGCTGCGAAGCTGGGCCGGCCCAACTCTCTCTCTCTCTTCCTAGCCCGTTAAGATCTCCCGCCAGCCCACCGTTTGAATTCAAACTTGAAAATTAGGGAATACCCCAATCAGATGCAAACTTTGAAATTCAATAGGGACAAATCTGCTAGGCCAATTTTTACAAACTTTATATTTTTGGAAACCTTAGGAAATTATCTACACAATGCCACTGGTTAGAACCCTAGATCTATTGTAGAATTAAAGTGACAAAATAAACAAGGCAGGGACTTTTCTGCCATATAATAATTCTTAAAAATCAACCATAAATGCTTTTCAGTTAATTCCTCCTCCAATAATTCACATTTCACTTATACTAATTGTTTCTACAAAAATATGCCATGCTTACTTTGAATGATCATGGCCTAGTTGAATTAAAGGACTTTATGGCTATTTCTAGTCAAAGATATTGTCCAAAACTATTAAGAAATCTTATGAGAGAGTTTCTCTCATTTAAATCTTGTCACCACCAATTCCAAATGAAGTAGAGACTCTGGTCAATTAGGTCTCATAGGAATTGTTGGTGATATTAAATCTTTGCTATGCTAGAATTAAATTGTATGAGGTGCTCACCTCATTTAAATCATTTTCTCAAAATGATAAGTGTGAAGAGGTTGACTTGGGTCAACCTAGGTCACCTATTATGCATAAGAGAAATTAAATCTTAATAAGATAATGAGAGGAAATTATTTCTCTGAATAATTCAAAGTAACATTTAAGATTAGTATGAGAGGAAATTATTTTTCTTAAATGATAAGAAGAACCCACCCACCAACTCAATATTAATGTATGATGCTAGTTTAAAGTGTGTAGCTCATGAGTGTGCCTAGTTTAGTAAATTAGTTTGGTATGATGATTGTGTACCCCGTATTCGTATTTTAGACGCTAGTACCGAGGAGTACCAGGAGGAGGAGGAGGTCTACTTCCAAGGAGAAGAAGACCACTTTGACCAATCCCCCAACCAAGGCAAGATAATACTCTTGCAAAGTGCAAAGCTCACCATGAGCAAGGCATTACCCCCTTTACTTTATGCTTATGATCCTATTTCCCAGTTTTACTTTACAAGCTTTATTTACTTTTGTTTTTATCAAAGTACTTTTTGATTCATGATTTACCTGGTTAGTATTGAATTAGTACAAGAGTATCAAACTTAGCCTAGAAGCAAAGCAAGTACTTAGCACACCTCATACATAGTTGCTAGTGCTAAATTAAAAATGACTACTCTAGGTGGGAACATGTGTTTATGAAATGATGATGGTGAAAACCTTGGAATGATGAGTCATTTCCATTGAAAGATTTTGAAGGTGAATATGACATGAAATTGACTTGGTGATTTTGGCTAAAAACTGATGATTGAGTTGGATGCGATACCATTCCAATTTTTGAGTACCCCCACAATACCTGATTATGGGTAAGGCTTAGCTGGAAACTTATGTGTCTTAGTATGGGTTCCTCTGAACACACATCATAGGGGTTATGCTTGAGGCTGCCTCCGTTGTTGAGAAATGATGTGAATTGAGGTGAATTGTACGGCCAAGCCCTGTGCAGTTCCGGGTTAACAGTTGGTTTTCACCGGAGGCCAAGCTCATGGGGAGAGGTGCCTATACTAGGGTGTGTAAGTGAAAGGTTAACGGTTGATGATCCGCGTACTGAGTTACGATTATTCGGGGTTTATCCCTGACGGATGTAATCAAATGTTGTGGCACAAGTGTGCAACCTCTACAGAGTGTAAACCTATTCGAATAGCCGCGTCCGCGGTCATGGACAGTTGGAAAGGCCATACTATTTCCGTCATCAGAATCTACATCTTTTTGAACTGGAACGGTGACTTTGAACTTGAATCACAACTGAGTTGTGGGAATGACACTAATGTTCCCACTTGAGTTAGTTAGCACATGAGGAGTTGTTTACAAAAATGTTTCTAAACTAAAATTGGCTTTATGCAAATAACCCTAGAGCTTAGAACACTTTCAATAGCAATGTTAGTACTTACATTAGTATTAGATTGCGAGTACTTAAAGTACTCACGGCTTTGTCCCTGGCTATTCAAATGGCTAGACTATGAAGCCGAGCAGCAGTACGAGGATGACGATCAGCAGGACATCTACCACAACTAGGAGCTTCTAACGTCAAGCGTTGGCCTGTGGAGAGTCCTTGTATCTTACGCTTCCGCTATGAACTTGTGTTTGTTCGTTGATCATTAGATCAACTATTTGTGTAATATGGATCATGTGATTCCAATTTGTAAGACATTATGGATTGCAATAAATGATGACTGTGATACTTAACTATTATGCCTCGCAACAACAATTTTCTGGGATTGCGATGTATGACATAATAGGCATCCGGACTTAAAAATCCGGGTGTTGACAGTAGTCCTCCTCGACAGAGTGGCCGACGATGAAGTTTTGCTCGGGGAAGTCCTCCGGGTCACCGCCGCCACGGAGGGCCGCCTGCTCCTCCGCCTACATCTCCCACCACGGCCTCTTCACCGGCGGGAATGTTGGCGAGCCCGCGGCGTTCTCCTCCTTGAGGCAGCGGCATTGGACTGACCCCGTCGTCCGACGGCTGGAGCCGAAGATGCGCGCCTCACCCCGTCGTCGATGACGACGCCACCCGAAGAAGGCGTGTGCGCGACCGAGTGCATGCGGTCGTCGGCGATCGACGATCCAATGCACGAGCTCCCAGACGACGTCGTCCTTGCCGGCGTCCTTTGTAGAGGCGGCGCCACTGGCTCCATGCACTCCGCATGCGGGTAGTAGAACAGGATGTGCGGGGGAACGTCGCGGACGCGCTAGCGGTACCCATGCTGCTGCAGCGTGGCATCGACGTCGCAGCCGAGACACTAGGCACGGCGGCCGACATTGTTGAAACGGCGTTCGCGCGGCCGGCCGCCCGCACAAGCTCGATGGCACTCCTCTTCGTAGCGCCGAGGCCATGCCGGGCTGTTGAGCGCGTTCGACGGCAGGCTTCTGTCCACCGGCGTCATGTGCTTCCACCGCTCGGTGATAAGGGCGCGCAATTTCGGTCCTGCCGGTGGTGGCGGTGGCACGGCGAAGCCGTTGTTGGATATGTGCCACCCGTGCGGCAGCTTGTAATGTACTGGCACGGGGATGTGCTTCCAGTACGGTTCGTCCGCCTTGTCGTACGTCAGTTGCAGCGAGTGGAGCACGCCACCGTCGGCCTCGTCGTTGTGCGCCATCGCGTCGGTGGGGTGCTTGTGTCGGTGGGTGTTTGGCGTGGCGTGTGCGACAATGGCAGTTGCGGCGGCTTGGGTTGGAAGACGGGGAAGAAGAGAGGCGTGCGCCAGTGAGGTTTTAAAGGAGGCGGCAGACATGTTGAAGGCGCATGAGGGAGGTGGGTGCTGGCCAGTCGCCGCCCTTGTCGCCGCTTCGATTTCTGCGGGGGAGACTATTAACGCTGACGACCAACCTTCCCACGTCGTTTTCAACGCGAACCGTCGCCTCCTCTCGCTACCAAGGCGGCCCCATCAACTGGGTCGGCGTTGCTTCGAGACGTCGGCACGTCCGATTCACGCCATTCGCGAAGGGAACGATATGGGGTTGCCGACACTTCTACTGTGCTCTAAATTGTTCCGTCCCTTTTTGGACGCGCCGTATGCTTTGTTTCAGCGACTCCGTGCAGCAATATTTTCCAATAGATAATGATAAATCATGGAAAGCAATCGTACTAAACTAGAACTCGGCGCCGAAGCCAGGAAATCCATTCGAGAAGGCTACCTGGAACGCCACGATATCATAAAGGAAACAACCTCTCTCTCTCTGAAAAAAAAAAGTGTCTCCCGGAGAGATATCGTTGATCTATATATTAGGAGTAGGAGCCGTCGTTGATCCAAATCTGGGACAGGTACCCGCTGCGGCTTTTGTTCGCCATGGCCCAGAACACGGTTAATCATGGCGAGGGCCTCCGGCTACCGGAGACATCGTCCCGTTGCGTCACGGATGGGGCGATCCACAATTTCGAGCTAAACAACTGGGCGCTGCTGGAAGGCCTGGGCGTCGGACAGTTCGTTACCTCCAGCAACTTCAACGCCGGCGGCTACGATTGGAATATCAAGTTTTACCCAGACGGAGACAGAAAGGATATTGCCGGCTATGCGTCAGTCTTCTTATCTTGTCTCAACCCTCAGGCCAAGAACCGCATCAGGGCAAAGTACACCTTAACCATGCAGGACGATCAAGGCAAGATATATGCAAGCAGTCAGGGAAAGGGAATCATCTTTTCTCCGGAAACTCCTTCCTGGGGCTACCCGAAATTCGTAGAGAAATCGAAGCTGGAATCCTCACCTCACCTCGACAGTGGCTACCTAACGATAAGGTGGGTCCTCTTTGTGATCAAAGAACCACCCGCTGAGTGCAATAGAAATCCTATTGTGGTTCCTATGGCAGAATTACCCGGTCATCTCGAGCGCATCCTCGAGAATGGGACATGCGTGGACGTCACATTCCTCGTGGGTGGCAGGGAATTTAAGGCACACAGTCTCATCCTGGCCGCGCGGTCGCCTGTATTTGAAGCTCAGCTATTTGGTACAATGAGGAACAAGAATACGCAACATATAGTGGTCGATGACATGGAGCCAGCCATATTTGAGATGCTTCTTCACTTCATATACACAGATTCTCTGTCACCATGTAACGAAGAAGATTACGATGTCGCCACGATGCAGCATTTGCTAGTTGCGGCAGATCGGTATGGCTTGGATAGACTGAAGGTCATGTGTGAAGATAAGTTGTGCAATAGCATTGGCGTGAAGACTGTCACAAGTACATTGGCTCTAGCTAATCAGCACTACTGTGAGCGACTCAAGGATGCCTGCGTGAACTTTATGTCGAAGCCCGGAGTAACAGGTGCTGTCCTCTTATCTGAAGGGTTCCAAAGCCTCATTGCACGCTGTACCCCGCTTGTTTTCGAGAAGGACAAGAAGAACAAGGAGGTGCCTGCTAAGAGGAAGTTAGACAAAATAGGTTAACTTTTAAAGGAGTTTCGAAGGTTCCATAGCTTATATTATTTTGTACTAGTTAGATGACCGTGCGTTGAGACGGAACTACAGACTTAAACGCAACGGCATATAGACATCGAATAAAAAAATATTAAGATTACGAAGAATTCCATATTCTAAGTCTGTCAAAGTATTCCCTATTGTGAGAATGTTAAACTATGCAGGTTCAAATTATGAACAAGAGTCGCATATCATTCATATTTTAGGAGAAAATTCAGGACAAATACACATCAATATCTTTGTAGTCATTTGTAGTCATCGTTTATGCCTATTTAGAATTGTCATGAATAAAATTCAGAAGAAACTTGTAATACACCAAGACAAAGGTGTATTTTATCTCACAATCAGCAAGGAATACTAACGAATCATTACAATAATTACCAAAAGTGAAATAACATTCCTGACATGTGACCAAAAAACCATAGCAACTATTGCAAGTTGTCAAACCATTTACACACTCTGAAAGCAAAAAATAACAGACAACTTCCAAACGCAAAAAAAAATCCTAGAAATACACATTTATTGGCAGATTCTGGTTGCAGGTGGGAGCGGGACGACTCCTCTAGCTTTCTAGAATACTTATTATGCCTTCAACTTGTTCTCAATAGTTGTTGAGTGTGAGGTCACGAGGATCTTTTCATAGTCCCTGAAAACATCACAGAAAAGGTTAGTACTGAAGATAAACATTTATAATCAAGGAGAGATTTCAGTCATGATAGTGTTGCGTGATTATATTAGCTTCGATTCTGTAATATGCTTCAAAGTGTATGTCCACCGTGGAGTGTTCTTAAGGGTGAACCTGGCTAGAAAATAGAGCAACACCAACAACCATGGAGTTGCTTGGATAACAGAAGCGATAGTTCAAAGAAAAATAAGAGCCATATTTTCCAAGTCCATTTAATCAACAAGGGAACCTTCAGCAAAAAAAAAAAACCCGGTTTGCTTAAGCGTGCAAATACATCTGGCAGTGGAAAATGCCAGCGATAGAGAAGATGGTGAAAATAAAATGGGCGAGGATTCAAAGTGGGTCTTGTCTATGCATAGGCGAGTTGGTGCGGTGTGGCAGAAGGCGTTTGGTGGCGATGGTTGTTGACTTGTAGATGTAGCCACTGCCACCTTGCCCGTCGATGTAGCATCGGCGTGTGACTCCTCTTCCTCTTCTGCATGCTCAAGTTTCTCTACTGCCCTCAAGACCCTACATCAGTATTGGAGCCAGAATACATTCAGATTAATCCTCCTTAGTATTGTTGCTCATCAGTATTGGACCATCATTTGGGACCTCAAAGATTTGAATAGTTTTTATACCCAGCAGATTACACGACTAAAGAATTTGGACCAAAGCTGCACTCCACCGTTTACTGCTATGATTGATTTGCTAGCTTTAGTTACATTAATTTCAAGAAGCTCGGACACTTGAGTTCAAATACTGAGAAACTAATCAGAGCTAAGCATGATTTACATATTGCTTATAGGACTAACCATTATTTTTGGACAAGTGTTCAGTGTAACAGCTCATGATTCCATTTGACAGTTCGAAAAAGAAAAGAAAGATACTGTTCCAGTTTATGTCAAACAAAATAACAGAAGAAACAGTAAGCTTTTAGAAATCCAATATTGTAGCAAAGAATGGAATAACTTAGCGAAAGCAGTAAACATTTTGGTAACTGTGTACCAAAAAAACATCTGAATGCAGAAATCAGGGAAGGAAGCAGTAGCATATAAACAACAATATATCGGGGAAAACATTGTTGGGAAAAGATACAAAGAGGCGCCGCGCAACCTCTCTACTGTGCGGCGGGCAGCGAACCGTCCTATTCGAATCCCATCGCCTCACCACGACACGGCCTCACCCAACCTTATCCGCTCACCTGCGCGGTCGCTCCAGCCACACATCCAACCTCCTCTCTAGTCTCTCCCCTCGAGTTCCCAACCGGAGATTTTCTCGAGGAAAGTCGGCCGCCAACAGGTGGTGGCGTCGCGGAGCAGCCCCGCGCTAGGATTTCGAGGCCGCCGCCGTATAACCACATCACGCCATGAAATCGCGGGGAGATGTGTCGAAGGCGGGGACCTTGCCGGGAACGCAAGTGCCACTGGTAAAAAAAGGGCCTTTAATCCCGGTTCGCAACTGCCATTAATCCCGGTTGCGCAACCGGGATTAAATATGCGCGACTAAAGCCCCCCTTTAGTCGCGGTTGCTTACGAACCGCGACTAAATGCCCTCTCGTCCTCCAGCTGTCGAGCGAGCCCGCTGGGCCCAGACCTTTGATCGCGGGTCGCCTCCCGAACCGCGACTAAAGACCCCTTTAGTCGCGGTTCGAAAGATTTGGGGACTAATGGGGGTGGATGGAAGCCTCATTTTCTATTAGTGCGCTGCTAGGGGAGCTAGAGGTGCGGCTGCTTGGCAAGGCGGAGGCGGAGCGGTCCGACGCTCCTCTAGGACGCGTGCCTCGGCACGTCGCGCTCGCAGCCATCGAGGCTCGGCTCGGTGACTCCGCTGCCGGCGTGGTCAGCGGCGAGAGCGCGACAGCTGCTTGGGGTGGAGCTTCAACAGGGGATGCCCGCACCGTGTGCGTGTTCGTGGCTGCAGTCTCCTCCGCGCTGTCACTGGCGGCTGGCGCTGCTGCGCGTGCAATTTGCTGGTAAACAAGGAGCTTCACAGGTACGGTGAACTTCCGCTGCTTGTGGCGCTGCTGTGCGCCGAGCGCGCTCGCGCTGAAGCTCTCCCTATGCGCTGCATAGTGGTGATCCCGGATGCGCTCCACGCCAAGGGCTTTGTCAATGCCTTCTCCAACCTTGGCAGCTCGCTCGACGATCTCATTCCGCTTGCTTTCTGATACTTAATGGTGTACATAATCGAAATATTTGATTTCTGATACTTAATTAGGTTTAATAGGTATGATACAAATTCAATATATATATGTGACATGTACCATACTTATGTGATGCCAAAATGTTACCGAATCCATACTTAGACCAAATTTTGTTTGTTTTATTTGAGTTGCTCACATATATTTGATTCCTGAAACAAGCTTAGATTTACTAGGTATGACACAAAATTCAGTAAAATATGTGATACGTTCCATACTTATGTGATATTTTATCTGAAACAAACTAAACCTATTTTTATAAAACAATTACTGGAATATGTGTGAACCATATTTGAAGATATTTTATTAAAAAACTGAAACGAACCAAACCTATTTTTATATAAAAAATAACCAGAATATGTGTGAATAAAACCTGAATATCTTCTATATATATTTTTAAAAGAATAATTAAAATCATGATTTCAGAAATGTAGTGGAAACAAACTGAACTTCTACTATATATATTCTATATCTGGTTGGATTAGCTCGCGTAGGTATGTTAGTTGTGTCATATTTGGTTCATAAAAAGAATTTCTCATTTCAATATGATATACAATAATCTGTTGATGTGATAGTGGTATCTACAATTTAAAAAAAAATTATGAACATTTTTTTTCTGGAATGGAGCTAAAACTATTTTGGAAATTTGTCAAATTTGAGTGAAAAATAATACAATATAAATGGTAAAGTTATTATACACATGAAAATGACTTAATTTTTGTTATGATAAGAACGGGCCTAGCAGACTACAATTTCTACTGAGAGCTGACCCACGGCTCTGCCCGGGCATAAAAAACCGAACCCGAAGACCGAACCCGAAAAAACCGGGACCGAACCCGAATAATCAGGTATTTCGGTCTTCGGTTACCTCTTCGGTCCTGGGAATCAAATGACCGAACTAAGTACGGGCTGTTCGGTTGTCGTGAGGACTAGACCGAATCGACCGAATAGACCGACCATTTCACCAGTGCGTCAAAAATATCTGGCCAGTATCCCCTATCCAGTGCAGGCAGCCCATCTAGGCCCGAGTTGCCTCTTCTCGCTTCCTCCTCGTCTCTCACTCTCCGTGACCTAGCCGACAGCAGGACCCAGAGGAGGCGCCCCCCTTGCGCCGCCGCCTACCGACAGCAGCCCAGCGCATTGCCGCCTACCGCCAGCCGCCCAGCGGCGCCACCTGCCGCCACACCGCCTCACCGTCAGTCCGCCACGGTGCCCTTCTCCAGCCCTGCCGCATATCCATCCTCTGGGCGCCGTGCCATCTCCAGCACCGCGCCGATACGGCGCCAGGACATCTCCAACGTCGGGCTGCCATCATCTATGCTAAGGTGTTCACAAGGTACTGTGAGGAAGATGCATTGTATGCATTGGACTTGGCTGAAGAGAAAGGAGGCGTTGGGTATCCAGATGAGCGTGATTGGCAAAATGCAAAGAAAATGGCTGATTTCCTTTGCCATTTTTACAATCTTACTGTTCGTGTGTCTGGCTCACTCCATGTCACTTCCAACAACTTCTTATTTGAGATTGGCGAGGTCCACATCTTGATTAAGGATTGGATGGCTAGTACAGATCCTTTGCAAGTTGCTATGGGAAAGCGGATGAAAGAAAAGTTTGAAAAATATTGGGGGACATGGCATGAGGAGAAGGAGAAGGAGAAGGAGGATGAAACAAGGCTGATTGCAAATGAAAGAGTTAAAGGGAAGAAGGAGGAGAAGGAGAAGGAAAATATCAACTTGCTCATATTTGTAGCTACAGCTCTTGATCCGGGGTATAAGCTATCTGATTATACCAAGATGGCTATAGAGGAAATTTATGGTCTTGAGATGGGAGATAAAGTCTGGGCTGCTATTAACAAATGTGTTCGTGAGCTGTTTGAAGAATATAGGATGCAATCCTCCACACCCGCAGCTGTAACACCATCCACTGACCAAGCAAAGGAGGAAGTCTGATGAAGCAACTAATTGCAAACAGATTGAGGCAAAGCAATAGTGCAAATGCCGCTAGTAAATCTGAACTTGATAAATACCTTGCCGAAGATTGTGAAGATCCGGATGCAAAACTTGACATCCTAGCATGGTGGAGTGTGAACTCATCAAGGTTTCCGACCTTGGCAAAGATGGCTCGTGATATCCTGGCTATTCCCATCTCAACGGTTGCTTCGGAGTCTGCCTTTAGCACAAGTGGACGCATACTAGATGATTTCAGGACCTCTCTTACTCCTTACATGATACAAGCTTTAGTTTGTACACAAGATTGGTTGAGACGGTCCACTGATCCAGTTGACATCCAAGAGAACTTGGAGGCACTAGAAGAGCTAGAAAAAGGTAACTTCTGCCACTGCCACAATCAGCATGTTATTTACATACAATCAGCATGTTATTTACGTACAATCAGCCATGTGTTCGTGTAATTTATGTACTTTTATTACTGCCACATTCAACCATGCTACATATGTACAGACTTGCTTGAAGAATTTGGCGACAAAGGAAAAGGGAAGCGCAAGGCTGATGGTATTCTTGCTGATGCATCCCCGACCGTGGGCAAGTCAAGCAAGTTCAATAAATAAATGGATGTGCACGGTCCAAAAACTTGTTTATCTATGTGTACTTGTGATCTGGAAGTTATTATTTGTCAAGTTCTGGCTTAGATTGAGACTTAATATTTGCTATCTCTGTGAGTTGTGCGTGTGAGAGTGAAACTGTTTGAACTAATGTTACTTATATGCTTTGAAGTATTAACTATTATCTTCCAGTTGCTACTACTTTGTGATGCCAACATGTACGTTGTGGTACTGCCATTTGTTGGCTGGCATTTATGTTGCAGATTGTGAAGTTAAATGCTTAAATGACTATTGTGTTGTCCTGCCATTTTGATATACTTGAGCTAGCATTTTGTTTGTTTGGTCTATATGGTCATGACCGAAGACCGAACCGAAAAGACCGAAGACCGAATACAGAAAGACCGAAAAGACCGAACCTAATATGGTTACCATTACTAGATGACCGAAATTTTCAATGACCGAAAAGACCGGACCGAACAGACCGAACGCCCGGCCAGACCCACGGCTGTAGAGAGCAATCTGATAAAGTTGTGGAGAGAGAGGAGAGGGGACAGAGCCACGTGGGTGGGACCTACACATGCAGCAGAAAATCACGAAAGAGCCAAATACGTTGAAATACATGGGCCGGGTAGATTGTAGCGTGTCAGCTGTCACCATGTGATTGGTTCGGGGGACTCCGGTAGTTACCGGCTCCACCAGAATTGACTATCCCACTAGCCGCACCGCTCCATCATCTTCTAGTCCTGCACGCCATCCTTACTGTCGTTGTTGACTACACAAGGCCACACCATTGTTGGACCAGCGAGGTGAAGCTCATACATGTTAGTTCATCCACGAAATTGTGAAATTGTTGACTACTCTGATTACTAGCATATTTTCTGCTCTGATTTAGTTGGT
Organism: Lolium multiflorum; assembly: GCA_030979885.1. NCBI lineage: Eukaryota > Viridiplantae > Streptophyta > Magnoliopsida > Poales > Poaceae > Lolium > Lolium multiflorum. Next base: position 10,675,201 of record CM061748.1, read on the forward strand.
GCTTGTTTGTAAACTAGTAAAAATGCCCGTGCGTTGCCACGGGTTTTCAAATTATATTTCTCAATACACATATATAATTCAAATCTCAAATATGAAAATTTAAAATAACTATACCTGAATCTGGAATGCGAATGAAAGTTAGGTCCATAACCGGTTATGGATCGTGTTTGGGTATCAAAATGATTTGAGAACTATACATGAATATGAAATGCAAATGAAAGTTAGGTTCAGAACCTTATTAGCCAGCCTGGAAACAAGGTAGAGACAAAAACATAAGAGGGCGGTGCAGCTGACAGTAGGGGATTGAAGTTGCATCCAATTCAACTTCTCTTCAACTAAGTGGGGTAATAATAACTTTGTTCTAATACTCTTTGTAAATATTATTATATGAATACCGATAGAACCGAGTGACATTAATTTCTTTATTGTCAAAATTCATTGTAAGGAAATATCTTAATACTTTTGAAAAAAAAATAGTTTTATTTTCTGTCTACGTGAATGTGAATTATATTTACACATGCGTGCTTCCAACTTTTCAACACAATATAGTTAATGTGAATGTGAAAAACAAAAATCACACCAGAATCGGGCTAAATTAGTTTCAGTCCACAGCCCATCGCAACCAGCTAAAGAGGAAAAAAAACGACATGAGATTCACCGACCGTTTCACTCTCTCCCACTCTCTCTATTCCCCAATGTCTAGCTAGCTCGCCGATCATCTCTTCTCCACCGCCGGCGACATGGCTGTCCACTCCCCTCCGTCTCCTAACTCCGCAGCGGAGGTTCCCATCAAAAGCGTGACCACCTCACATTCCCCTCCCAGCCATTGCTCTGCTCACTCCTCCTCCTCAAGCACCTACGGCTGCTCGGCACGAGGCGGTTACCTCTGCCCACATCGAAATTCCCGTTGTTTCCCGTCGCGTCCCTAAGCAGGCGAGTGCCGGTCGTGGCGGCGATCCAGCCACCATCGTGGGATCCGACGAGCTGCTTGCCCCAAGGAAAGCCTTGTAGCGGGACACGCAGTGCCCGGCCGTCCTTCTGGAATTTTGAAAAACCATGTTGCCTGTATGCACAGGAAAAGGAAATTTCTTCAGATATATCTGGGTGAAGAAAAAATTAGGTGGGTTAACATTAGTCAACATCAGAGTGTGTGATGATATCCTTTCAAGTCATACGTATCAACATTCTCACTTGGTAACTCAACATGTATAATTTTACATTGCACTGCGCTATTCCTGTAGAAACAAATCCTTTCGGAGATATTGGTCTAATGTTGCTTAACACCTAACATAGGGACAGTGGTAACTAAAAAAATTGTAGAAGTCTGAAAGATCAACCAATTTTGCTCTCAAAATATCAACCAAACCCATCACCTGCATGTAGCAGTAGAGATAGAGAAATAAGCAAAAGAGTAAACAAATTCTAACCTCACCTCTGGCTCTACGTTTAACTTGGTAATCATGAGATCTTTTTAACTTGTGGCTCCTTTGACAAATCGTCAACCTGTTTAATCATTATCTAGAGTATTAGATACACTTATGATTGGAATAAACACAAAAACTGGAACAACTGAATCCATCGTAGATGACTGTATTACATTTTCAGATACACTACTCGCACGATATGCTGACCTATATAACATCCGAGTTTGTAGCCTGCTCAACAACTTGTTGAGTATTTTTCGGATACGGCCAATTTGATTGATCATCCCACTCTCAAACTCCCAACAAACACTGATACCGTGTGGCACTTTACATGGATGCATCGTTGGGAAGAAAAATGTACCTCAACTTCAAGATCATAAGGGCATAAGAAATGTAGTACTATTCAGCGGGGGAAGAATCTTACGAGCCCGTGGAGCTGATAGGCACCTGCATGAGCCATTGGTGGCCGGAGATGCGGACGCGGCGGCGACAATCACGTGGCTGGCTTTTAGCCTAGATGAAAGGGGCTCCGAATTTATTTCTGATCTCATCCCTGATGTTGCTATTTCTTGGTGGTAGCTCATACATTCTCTCAATTTCCTCCTGAGCTCATCCATTCACAACTCGATCTATTTATCGATTAAAATTGAGAAAGAGAGAAAAATACTGAGAAAGATATGGGGCATAACATACGTTGCTGGAAGGAAGCAGCGAGAGAGGAGCGGCCCTGCCGTGACCGGCTCGACAAGATTGATGCCAAGAGTCTTCGACACAAAGAATCCATTGACCCTACGTATAAAATATAAAGGTTAAACGGAATAACTACAACATAACATAAGTTGGAGGAATAGGTATTACAAGTGTTAAGTTCGGTATTGTTTCATAAATAGTGAATGAACCCAACTTTCTAAACAGGCAAATATTAAATGAAAATCCATAAATGTACTAAACTATATGGAATGATTTTCTTCCATATTTTCCATTTGTACGATGTAAGAAAAGGATGCATGGCTTGGTCCATGGACTACTTGTGTGGTTCTGTAACTTCAGACAAAAGTTATTCACAGCATCTAGTTATATCCTTGTACAAGTTGCACCATGTTCAAAGCTCTACGTGGTATTCAAAATTAAGCACCCCACCTACCTCTGTTCCACAGGTAACACCAATTACACCATTTCGAAAGGAAAGGAAATTATTTTTAAAGCCAAAACATTAGCTCACACATGCTGGAAAAGAGGACAGTGAATCCTTTATAATCTACAGTCCTGGCACAACCATATTTGTTGGCACCCGAGGCATTTAACTGAGCAATCAAACCATAAGATAGTGCACCTTCAAATAAGTTGGGCCATATTGGAGCAGCGGGACAAAATACTTCCCAGAGTTACTTACCAAAAGGCAAACCGACCAAAAGTTCAGTTCATGCACATTGAGATAAAAATCTGAAAGACTAAAGAGAGAAATATGTAAATTTTACAAGAGATCCCATTTGTTGGTGCAAGCTTTCAAACCGACACACCGTGATATTTGAACAAGGATAAAATGACTGAGCAAGGAATATATATTGCTTTGATTCTCACCCTGTTTCTTCAAGCCTATCATCTCATCTAAATTGTAGATGTATTGGTCCCTCACGAGCTGTAACAAAAGAAATACATATAAATCTTCACTGGTCATAAGTATCACTTAGAATTATCACGTTCTAAATAACGTCAACAATGTTGCTGCTCTTCTCAGAAGTGGATCTAACTCACCTGTTGATTGGTTGCAGGAGAGTCAGAACGGTGTGCTCTGCACACCAAGCTTGACAAAATCCTTGGAGGTTGTAAGCTTGTAGCTGATGAAGAATACTTGTTGGACACTTGGACTCATTACAAGCAGAATTTCAAGAGGCGTAAGATGTCCGTCATCAGATCGATTAACCAGTCTGCAATACGATGAATTTCCAGCCACACCTAACTCAACTGCAAGCCACTAAATCTTCACCTGGCCGAGGCCCTCACAAGTCAGAACGGGACAGTCATACCTGAACAAGAGTTTGCTGGGTGTTCCACGAGAAGCACACCGACATCAATGACGAAGTCAAGCGGGACGATAACCCACAGAGGATGAAACGGCAGGAGGATACACCGCAGCATCCATCGATACACATAAATGTAGCATATCTTGTTCTCATTTGAATACATCAACAATCCACAATTTCCTGATAGGTTGCTAGTGACTTAAGTCATAGTTACATTATATATAATTCAAATCACTTATCACAGAAAATTCTGGGAAACCTCTATGTTTATTTTGCATACGATTGTAGAAAGTTTTGTGCATATTAGTGTTCAAAAATCGAGAATACCGTCTAGAAAAACATATACCTCAGAGTAAAAAATTACATACATAGCTGGTGCATAGCATAATTATAAGACCGTTAGTACATAGTCATCATGAATATAAGCAGTGGGTTACCACGGACAATTGGGCATAGCTCGATTCCATTATCGAAATTATTCTTCAATTCTCCCTTGTATAAATTAATATATGCTTCCATTCAGATCCTCCATTTATAAACCTAGTTAAAGTGGGAAAAAAAATTGTTGTCTGAGTTTGACTTTCTGAGCACAAACACCACATCAACATGGCAGGTATGCCAATGATAGCTTTTGCCAATGTCTGCTTGTTCTGAAAGTATTTGGTTGAGCTGCACCTGTTGATATGATAATAACTGTATGTGGTAACAATAATAACAGTAAGCAGTGGGTCACCCCAGACTATAACATTGGACGCTTCTCAAGAGAACAAAGGAAAGCAAGATTTTGTACATGAGGGTGAGCATGGTAAGATCTGTACTAAATACAAAGTCCAGGCCCCTATGCATAAACATTTGTGTCTATTCTAGAGGTTGTTTTTCCACGGTTCTTTTAAGAAGACTATAAAAAAATATATACAACTTATATCACTGTGCAAATTAAAACATTGAGCTCAATCAAATATGCAGTAAAAGTCTCATAGTCATGCGAGTAATGCAATTGTGTATAATCATTGTAACTGTATAGAAAACACATAACTACTCTGAACCCAAAAACTTCATACTGAACGTTCGCACCGCTGTAGACATTTTTTGAGAAGCTAAAAACACAATAGACATGAAATATGTATGTTCTCTAATACAGAATAAAGTGCAAAAAAATAGAGAAGGGGAGAGTGGATTGAATGCCACACTTAATCTGCCGCTTCAATGTCTTCTTAGGGAGTGTTAGTCTCCATTAACAAGAGTAATGCAAAATTTAATTAGTAGGTAGTACTGACTGCACAAATTGTGTCTGAATCTATACGGGCTGAGGAAATATTGTCTCTGAACCAACATCGTTAAGAGCATGTCTAATGGAACCCTTAAATCTGTATACAACCGTTTTTTTACGGATTTAAGGGTTCAAATGCCATTTAGTGGAACCCCTAAACTCCTAAATCTGTAAAAAAATTTAGAGGTCGAGGCCCCAACCCGTGCTCCGACCTGTACATGTAAGGGTTGGAGGGGCCAACCCCTACCACAACCTGTACAGGTAACCGTTTTTTACGGGTTTAAGGGTTCCACTAAATGCCTCCTGTTTTTCACACCTCCAACCCCTCCAATTTTACCAATTCTCGACCCTTATAGCTATAAGGGTTTAAGGGTTCCATTAGACATGCTCTAAGAAACAGGTCGCTCATACATGGGAAAGGAGGATCAGAACCACTCGAATTGGGCATCAAAAAATATAAATACCTAATTTGGTGCAGGTGACGCGGCATCGTCGGTCGGTGGAGGATGGTGTGGCGTTGAGCTGCTGCACCAGCGGCATCGTTCACGGCGTGATGTTGAGCTGCTGCACCAGATTGGGTAATTCATGGAGCCCAAGGCGAAAGGGCGGCGTTGAGCTGCTGCACCAGCGGCGCGGAGCCGCGACGCGTGAAGCTGTTGCCCTGCCGGAGCCGCGACATCAAAGGGCGGACCAATCGTGACTCGTGAGTGGACTTGGGAGATGGCTCCCGAAGATGGGGAACAGCAGGCGGCGCAGGAGGCGAGGGCGAGGAGCATCGCCAGGGTGGAGGCGAGGACGAGGATCTTGGCGTGCCGGCGGTGATCGCTTGTTTGGTTGAGGGCGGCCCATGTTGGCGCGGCCCAGGTAGCGCGTGCGGGACGGAACACGGAAGTACGACCAAAACGGACGACGAAAGTAGGGGAGAAGGGGGAACACGTTCCTTCTTTTTAAGTAGTAGAGATAACTTGGCATTCGTTTGCAATAAATCTGGTAGTCTTGTCAATAACCTGGAAGTCGTTTGTAAGAGCATCCCAGCCATTGGGGCTCCCACGCCCAAATCCGGCGCTATTTAGCGCCGGATGGACGTAAGTTTTGGTCCGGGGAGTCCATTTTTTCCAGCGGTGAGCCCAGGATGGATGTAAGTTTTTGACAAAATACGACGAATTCAGACAAAAATGAGCGAAACTCAGTCAAACATAAGCGAAATTTAATGGTATTTAACATATATAGGCGAGTTCGTACATAAGTAGGCCAAATTCGTACATATATTTGAATTCAGCGTTAGGCAAACTAAAACTTAAACTAAAAGCGGCCTTCTACATGCCGAAATGGCGGTAGAAGGCCGTGTAGTCGCCACCGTCGTCGTCGTCGCTGGAGTTGCCGGCGTCCTGGGGAGGCGGCGCCTCGTACCAGCGGCTCGAACCCTGGCCGGGGTCGCCGGCGCGTGGCGGCGACGGTCGGTAGAGGTCATCGTCGCTGCTCTCCTCGAGCTTGACCAGCTCGACGGGCCTGGACGGGGCGTTCCTTGCCGAGGTGGCGAGTCGCCGCGCGGCGGCTAGGTCCAACATCCGTCGATGCTGCTTCGCCTCCTGGCGCTCCCAGTCCCGCCTGGACCACTCCAGCGCGGCGTCCATGGGCAGGGTGTTGTCGGCGGCACCAGGTCCTGCAGCGACCTGGCGATCGCCTCCTCCATCGCGGCGTCCTCCGCCCGCTTTGCCTCCTCCTCGGCGAGCTGGTTGGCGGTGGAGGTGGCGGCGGCCTCCTTCTTCGCGGTCTTCCCCTTTCGCCCGCGCGATGGAGAAGCCGGCGCCGGCTGGTCGCGGATGACGAGGGCACCGCTGCTGTGCCCTCGTGTCGGCGTAGGAGACGCCGGCTCCTGCTTGACGGGGTAGCGCAGACACCGGCTCCTGCTTGACGGGGTAGCGCGGGGCGGATCCGCCGGACCGAGAGGCGGATCTGGATCCTGACGAGGAGGAGGACGCCGCCATCCTCCTCGGCGTCCTGGAACCCAAAGCGGAGAAATGCGTCTTCATAGGATACCCTAAGGAAACTATAGGGTACACTTTCTATCACAGATCCGAAGGCAAAATCTTTGTTGCTAAGAACGGAACCTTTCTTGAGAAAGAATTTCTCACTAAAGAAGTGACTGGAAGAAAAGTAGAACTCGATGAGATTGATGAATCTTTACTCGTTGATCAGAGTAGCGCAGTACCGGAAGCTGTTCCTGTGCCGCCTACATCGGCAACAGAGGAAGCTAATGATAATGATCATGAAACTTCAAACGAGATAGCTACTGAACCTCGCATATCGACAAGGGAACGTGCCACTCCAGATTGGTATGATCCTTGTCTAAATGTCATGATTGTGGACAACAATGATGAAGACCCTGCGACGTATGAAGAAGCGATGATGAGCCCAGATTCCAACAAATGGCAAGAAGCCATGAAATCCGAAATGGGATCCATGTATGATAACAAAGTGTGGACTTTGGTAGACTTACCTGATAGCCGCAAGGCTGTCGAGAATAAATGGATCTTCAAGAGAAAAACAGATGCTGATGGTAATATTACTGTCTATAAAGCTCGACTTGTCGCAAAGGGTTTCCGACAAATTCAAGGTGTTGTCTACGATGAGACTTTCTCACCTGTAGCGAAGCTAAAATATGTGAGGATTTTGTTAGCAATAGCTGCATTTTTCGATTATGAGATTTGGCAGATGGATGTCAAAACGGCGTTTCTTAATGGAGACATTGAGGAAGAGTTGTATATGGTACAACCCAAAGGTTTTGTCGACCCTAAAAATGCTGACAAAGTATGCAAACTTCAGCGTTCAATTTATGGACTGAAGTAAGCATCGAGAAGTTGGAACCGACGCTTTGATAAGGTGATCAAAGACTTCGGGTTTATACAGTGTCATGGAGAGGTCTGTATTTACAAGAAAGTGAGTGGGAGCTCTATAGCGTTCCTGATATTATATGTAGATGACATATTATTGATTGGGAATGATATAGAACTATTAAGCAGTGTAAAAGGTTATTTCAATAATAGTTTTTCAATGAAAGACCTTGGTGAAGCATCGTATATATTAGGCATCAAGATTTATAGAGATAGATCAAGACGTCTAATAGGGCTATCACAGAGTACATACCTGGACACGATTCTAAAGTAGTTTAGAATGGACGAAAGTAAGAAAGGATTCTTACCTATGTTACCAGGCAAGGTCTTGAGTAAGACTCAAGGTCCGGCTACGGCAGAAGAAAGAAAAAGGATGAGTCAGATCCCCTATGCCTCGGCAGAGGCTCTATCATGTATGCCATGCTATGTACTAGACCGGATATAGCACATGCTGTTAGTTTGACTAGCAGATATCAAAGTGATCCAGAATGGAACACTGGACAGCGGTCAAGAATATCCTGAAGTACTTGAAAAGAACTAAGGATATGTTTCTTTGTTATGGAGGTGACCAAGAGCTCGTTGTAACAAGTTACACCGATGCAAGTTGGAACACCGATCCTGATGACTCTAAGTCACAGTCTGGGTACGTGTTTATATTGAATGGTGTTGCAGTAAGCTGGGCAAGCTCGAAGCGTGCACGGTGGCGAAGTCATCAACAAATCGGAGTACATAGCGGCTTCGAGGCTTCATCAAGCGGTATGGATGAAGATGTTCATTGTAGAGCTCGGTGTGGTTCCTAGTGCATTGGACCCACTAGTCATCTATTGTGACAACATGGGTGCCATCGCCAATGCACAAGAACCAAGGTCACACAAGAGGCTGAAGCATATCAAGCTACGTTATCATTCGATTCGCGAGTACATCGAAGATGGAGAAGTAAAGATTTGCAAAGTACACAATGATCTGAATGTAGCAGATCCGTTGACTAAAGCTCTCCCTAGGGCAAAGCATGACCAACACCAGAATGCCATGGGTGTTAGGTACATTACAATGTAATCTAGATTATTCACTCTAGTGCAAGTGGGAGACTGTTGGAGATATGCCCAAGAGGCAATAATAAAAGTGGTTATTATATATCTTTATGTTTATGATAAATGTTTATATACCATGCTATAATTGTATTAACGAAACATTGATACATGTGTGTTATGTAAACAACAATGAGTCCCTAGTAAGCCTCTTAACTAGCTTGTTGATTAATAGATGATTAGTTTCATAATCATGAACATTGGATGTTATTAATAACAAGGTTATATCATTATATGAATGATGTAATGGACACACCCAATTAAGCGTAGCATAAGATCACGTCATTAAGTTATTTGCTATAAGCTTTCGATACATAGTTACCTAGTCCTTATGACCATGTGATCATGTAAATCACTTATGCTGGAAAGGTACTTTGATTACATCAAACACCACTGCGTAAATGGATGGTTATAAAGGTGGGATTAAGTATCCGGAAAGTATGAGTTGAGGCATATGGATCAACAGTGGGATTTTTCCATCCCGATGACGGATAGATATACTCTGGGCCCTCTCGGTGGAATGTCGTCTAATGTCTTGCAAGCATATGAATAAGTTCATAAGAGACCACATACCACGGTACGAGTAAAGAGTACTTGTCGGAGACGAGGTTGAACAAGGTATAGAGTGATACCGATGATCAAACCTTGGACAAGTAAAATATCGCGTGACAAAGGGAATTGGTATCGTATGTGAATGGTTCATTCGATCACTAAGTCATCGTTGAATATGTGGGAGCCATTATGGATCTCCAGATCCCGCTATTGGTTATTGGTCGGAGAGAGATCTCAACCATGTCTACATAGTTCGCGAACCGTAGGGTGACACACTTAAGGTTTGATGTTGTAATAGTAGAACTTGAATATGGAATGGAGTTCAAGTATTGTTCGAAGTCTCGGATGGGATCCCGGACATCACGAGGAGTTCCGAATGGTCCGGAGAATAAGATTCATATATAGGAAGTCATTTTATGTGTTTGAAAATGATCCGGTGCATTTATGGAAGGTTCTAGAAAAGTCCGGAAGAAATCACTTTGGAAGGCGGAGTCCCGAAGGGACTCCACCACCCATGGCCGACCAACCCTAGAGGGTGGAGTCCAAGGTGGAGTCCACCAAAGGTGGCCGGCCATCCCCTCCCAAGGAAAGGTGGGAATCCCACCTCAAGTGGGAATCCCACCTTGGGTAGGTTTCATGTCACATGGAAGGTTTTAGTTTGGGGTCTTATTCGAAGACTTGTAGACCAACTCTTGGGTGTTCCACCTATATAATGAGGGACAAGGGGAGGGGGCCGGCCACCCCAACACCACAAGGTGGCCGCACCCTATAGTGGCCGGCGCCCTTCTCCCAAACCCTAGCCGCCCTCTCCTCCACCTCTCCCGCACGCTTAGCAAAGCTCCGCCGGAGTTCTCCATCGCCACCGCCACCATGCCGTCGTGCTGCCGGATTCAAGGAGGAGCTACTACTTCCGCTGCCCGCTGGAACGGGGAGAAGGACGTCGTCTTCATCAACACCGAACGTGTGACCGAGTACGGAGGTGCTGCCCGATCGTGGCACCGTGATCAAGATCTTCTACGCGCTTTTGCAAGCGGCAAGTGATCGTCTACCGCAGCAACAAGAGCCTCATCTTGTAGGCTTTGGAAATCTTCAAGGGTGAGTCTCGATGATCTCCTCGTTGCTCCCGTCTTCTAGATTGCATCTTGGTTTGGATTGCGTTCTCGCGGTAGGAAATTTTTTGTTTTCTATGCAACGAATCCCTACACGCGACGTGCCTGCAGTAGTGCTCACCCTCAAGGACGATGCATTTGGTGTCCACGCACCACGGAGCACCACTTAGATCGCGGAGCCTGCTAATGGTGAGCCACCTCTGCCTCCACTTCCTCAAGTGGTTGTACACCTGAGTGGAGCAGACGGGCACACCACAATGCTCAAAAGGGCCCTTCGCCACAGAATTGAGATGGACTTCCTTAAATCCTTTGTCAGTTCTCACTCCGCTCTGGATCAAGCCGCACATCTTCTCCAACACGAAGCTGGACATGAATGGAAGCCATTTCATGGTGGCATTCCTTTCCTACCGGTTTTCAAGGCCATATCCGCTTCCCTGGGTTCTTGTTCTTCTTAGTGGTGGCCAACCTAGCCGCCACCTCTGCCACTACCTGAGCCTCCACGTCAGACACATGCAGAGGGGTGAACGCCACCTTGGACTCATACGCGGGCTGCGAATCGGGAACTTGCGAAGGGATCTGAGAGTCCCCAACGTAGACAAGAACCTGGGTAAAGTCATCGCAGAAGGAATCCTACACACATCGTAGTACATCATAAATCAAACAAGCAGTTCATTGCAACGGTGAATAGCACAAACCCTTGCAAGATCATGGCAGGTGAGCACATTTTGGACTAACCCCTGCTACAAGACCAAACCTAGACAAGATCATGGCAGCAGCAACCGGAAATGTCGAATCCTAGCAAGATCATGATAGCTCACCACAACCCGAACTAACCCCTGCTACAAGACCAAACCCTAGGCAAGATCTGACTACTCCTAACCTAGATCTAAATATTACTGCGGTACGGGGATAAGGGATGGCTTACAGTCATCGCCGGAGGTGAAGATGCGCTGGACCAGGAAGTAGATGAAGCAGCCCAAATGTACTCGCTGCCACCGCAACCGTCGCCGACTGGAGATGCGTGCGTCTCTTACCTGCTTGTTGACGGGGGGAGGAGCTCGAAAATTGGGGGGACAGTGGAGGAGGGGGTAGAAATAGGCCATGCGGCGCGACGGGATGTGACGGAATCCTTCCCGCCCCCTTTTCACTTTTCACCGATGCGCGCCGCAGCTCCCGCCATCTCCATTCTCGTCTCCACCCGTGCGGCGAAGATTCCCTTTTGCATCAGCGGGCGTGGAGATTTGCATGCACCGCTGGAAACTGCCGAACCGGGCGTTCCTCTAGCGCCTGGCCCGACACTGCTTCGAGAAGCGGTTCGTGGAAGAACGCGGCTCGGTCCAGGCAACCAAACGGGCCGAAAATTGCTGTCCCGATGCAAGCCAAGGGAGATGCAGGCAACCAGACGTGTCCTATGTATCCGCGATGCACTGAAGCCTGAGGTTATACTTTTGTGCAAGGATCTTTCACTCCATGTTTCTAAAAAGAAGAAAATAGAGAGCTGCACTACCGTGGCCACACATACACATCCCCATCGACCAGAAAGTGAATTAGACAGAAATCAAAAGAAAAAAAAAACATATATATTGACACAAGCATCCAAAGGTTGGCAGGTTGACATAGAATTAGCTATTTCTTAGGCGTGGCAGAATTAGCAATTCCATAAAACTAAATCATTGGCACGATTTGTCACTAACATGCTCTGTAACTTTTTTATTGCAAATTACAATAAACTAATTAATAAGCTGACAATCCATGCTAGTTCTGCTTATATATAGCATCACTTATAATGATTACAGAATGATGTGGACTTGTAGGTATAGTTATGTAAAAAAGAAAATTGACATACTCTACTAGTAACTAGTTTGGAACAACTTGTTATTCTCGATGGCTACGGTTTGTCCTGGAAGCTCCATCCTCCAAAGGGAGTGGACGGCAATTTTTCATGAAGTGCTCCTTAAGTTCGAGAGTCTCCAAAAGTGCGCCTAGGAGTTCGGGTGACGCCATAAACGTGACACATGCGGCCTTGAGCTGCTTGCAATTGTGCTCATTTGCCATCGCGAACATGGTTTTGATACTATCCATATCGATCTTATGGCACAGCTCTTCCTCGCACATCAGCTTCAGCTTGTCCATCTTGTACTTCACGGCGGCGACCATCAAGTGCTGCATCACAGCAACGTCGTAGCGTCCTTTATCTTGGCATTTCGGCAGCGATTCCGTGTAGACATAATGGAGGAGCATCTCGAAGATAGCCGGCTCGACGTCGTCAACAGCCTCGATGACGCGCGGCATGTCCTTCTCCGCCTCTGGGCACAAGAGCTTGTCGTGAAACTCGGGCGACCGCGCGGCGAGAACCGACGTGTGCGCGCGGAACTCGCGGTTGCCGACCATGAACGAGACGTCTGCTCTTCTCCCGTTGGCTACTGCCCCGCTGCCCCCCCCTCCCCCTAAAAAAAACTTTGTTCTACTTAGACGGCAAGGATCCGCTGATACCTCTTCGTGGGTTGACTTAACGTGTGTGTTTGGTTTATGGGTAAACATGTACGGAATGGAATGGAATAAAATATGTTTAACTAACGATTAATAGAAAAGGATAAATATGTTATTAACACACCAGTTAATATGTAACTAACGGGTTCTTTTCCCTTCGTGGCGGAGGCCGGACCTAGCGGGGCGGCCGCCTACCCGTGCCTAGCAAGGTCATTGCCGCACGTATTTAGCAAGGTCATTTCTGTTGACTGGGTGTAGCGCAGACGTAGCAAGCTCGCTGCTCGCCACGCCATGGAGACCGCTGCCGCGCCGAGCTAGGGAGCCACGTTGAAAATCAAGCCGGTCGCTCACCGCGCGCCCTGGAGGCCGCTGGTGCCGAGCTGGGGAGCCACGTGGAAAAGCAAGCCCACCGCTCGCCGTGACATGGTGGCCGACGCCGAGCTGGGGAGCCACACATACGACGGTGGCAGGTGTCGGAGTCGCGTCGACGGCCATGGATTCTCAGATAGTGAGATTAGTCATGAAATTTACGGATCATATGGTTCAGCCTTTCTCAGAAATATTCGGATTTTGGAATGGGATCATCCATATTTCTGGTCCCGAACCAAACACACCTTTACCCCCTTTAAGTTTGGTTGGAAGGGGGGTGTGGGGGGGGGGACACTGCGCCCCTCTCCCGTCCCGGAGCATTCGCTCGAGGTGGCCGGGCAGCTCCAGCGGCATCGACTCGTTCCTGACTGTGAGCACGCATCGTATGGTGAAGGCGCCGTCGCCGCCGTGGCGAGAGAACGATTTCAGCTTGGATTTCTGGACGAAATTTTGGAATCCCCACTCGGGCAGGTGTTCTGGCCCTGCTTCCTCTAGGCAGAAGACCTGATCTAATTCGCCGATGGCTACCGGTGCCTGGTCCTTTTTGCCCAGCAAGGTCAGGTTGAACTTGGCGCTCGTGTTCTTCCTCCGGCTGGCGCAGCGCAGGTAGGCCGAGGCGCAGTCCGCGCTCGGTCCGTTGGGGTAGAACATGATGTCCCAGTCGTAGCCGCCGACTCTGAAGAGGCGCGAGCTGACGAACTCGCCGACGCCCATGGCTTTGATCTGCTGGTAGTTGGTCTCCAAGCTGAACGTCGGGGTGGGGTGCTCTCCGTGATGGTTTTCTGCAGCGTGATCTCGGGTAAGCTCTCCCCTACTACCGTGGTAGATGAGCTGTCGGCCATGGCCATCCTCAAACGTATTGTTGAGAAGCAAACGGCGGACGGGTGAGAAGAAGTCAAGAAACCAGATTTACACGCGCGCGCGTTGGAGTACGATTCAGGGAGAGGTAGAGAGGAGATGAAGAAAATATATATGGAAGCAACGAAGACTTCTAGACCTACACGGACACCGAGTTGTGAGATGCCGTGAACGAGTATAGGTCGACATGCGATTGTGCGAACGTTGTGGTCGGTTTCGCAATGGCCAAACTGCTTAGCTGCACACTTGTAGAGTTAGACGATTATACGACTGCGTGATAGACAAGGGACTCTCTCTTCTCTTTGCCTAGGAGACTAGATAATTTTTGTTGGTTGTGTCTTATTTTTTTACGAACTAGCATGGTGGCCCTTGCAAAATACAACAACATCATCTTTAACATTTTCATCTACAGAGAAATTCCTAAGATATAAACCGCTTAAAACAAAAAAAAAATCAAAATGATAATTTGAAAACTAAATATATTATCAGTTAATTATCGTGATAACAATGTTGTTTTTGGTATTGATATTTTTCTAGTTGTGTCATAGTCTCCATGTGCAATCACATGCTTAGTTACTAACTATCGAGCTTCCACCTCGATGGAAATACTGCACATGATCTCTTTGGATCGCTTCCGTCTAACACAAATATATTACACTTACCAATTATGATGATTGTGCCGAAGTCCAATTACAATACCCAAATATTGTTCCTCTTCCAACACTAACCGTAAAGTCATGGTGAGTAAGTTCCATATCTCATTATTGCGTCCTCCTAAGATGATTTTAATAAATATATTTTAACATATAACCAACAAAATTTGAACTTTCTTATCACATGGTAGACTTAAAGATTTAAATTTTAAAGCATTGTTCCTTGTGTACCTCACAAAGGATGCATGGTTCAATGTGTACATATCGAATGCGGCTGAGGTAGATTGGCCTGGCTGTTGCAGGAACAACGTGTTTAAATCAGTTCAAACATTTATATATTCCTGTTGACTAACTAATAATTAGTCTCTGCCATGAATACTTGGTGATGTTTTCTGATATTAAATATGCAAGTGTATATATGTGATCATATAGAATAAACATTTAATGTAAGAATAGTCATTATTCAGATGTTAGTATTTTCATTTGGTGACATTCTGAAGACTTAATTAGTGTTTGTGATGAACTTTTAAATTTTTGTGATCATAATTTAAGACGGAGACTAATCCATAATTTCAAGTTTTGTTGTTTCCTTTCAACTTTAACGCCAAATCATACGATAGGTGCTGAATTTACGTGCCTACTTCAGACAAAGTTTATAGGATAAGGTTTTGGAATATGTTTTTATATGATTATATCCCGAGGAGGCACTTAAAGTAAGGTTAATCAATAGTCAAATGTTATATTTATTTTTCTTGACAGTAGAATTCCGAAGACTTAATTATTTATCTATTTGCACCAAGTTTTACAAAAAAAAATTGAAAATTTATGACGTAGATTCATTCATAGTTTTAATCTTCGCAATGTCTTTCCAAATTTACCGCCCAATCAAATGATTGGAGGTGAATACGCGCACACTTGAGTCGGAGGTTCTAGTATATGTTTTTATTATTTATAATATAATTAATAGTTTAATCACCACTCAACTATTTTTATATTTAATTTGTATTAAATTAACTTTGTACTTTATTATTTAGTATAATAAATCAATAAATAAATAACTTAGTACTTTGTAGTCTGGTATGATTTTTAGCTAACAGGTAGTTCTAAGTAGTGTAGCATATATTTTTTGGACACTGACGCAAACCATATTACCGCCCTACTGTGCCCAGGCTCCTTTTTCCTGGACATGTCCATCAACCACACGTTTCTTGGATGCGTTTGTATTTTTTTTTTCCTTTCTGGCTCAAGACGTGAATCCGCACTCCTCCATTAGCTCTTTAGCTTTGCCTGTACACCTTTTTTTTACTGTGTCTCTTCACGTTTAACGTGACCGGGACATATTGTGTACCCGTTACATGAGATATTGTGTTTACGTGTTAACTTTAAATCTTAACCATAAAAATATACAATTAAAGGTTACAATTTTTTCAGATGATGTGGGTTAATGTGATGTCTCTGTTAGACATACTTCGTATTATGCTTTTAGTATATAATAGATAGATATATAGATAGATAGACAGAATAGATAGATAGATAGATATGGATGAAACTTCTATTGGGTTTTTTCTCTCTAAATGGAGGGAATTCAATTGAGCTTTCAGTTATATGCTCCTTCCACCTAAACAAATACTTTTAATTATTAAAAAACTCAACCAAAAAATATTTTTAATTATTAAAAAATTCAGCGCCAGGAATGTTGACCAAGAGTTGCGCATGAAAGAGAAGGATCCATAGTGAGCATGTGCAACGATCTAATGTAAGTCTGCGCTCGATAAATATTTCATACATCATATTGTGCTTATTTCTGCTACGTGTGACTATCTGATATCGATAATGCGTAACTCTTTTTGCAATATTATCAGAATGCGGTTGTAATGAAACAATCATTATTAGAAGAGAGGTCCAAAAAAAATTCTTATCTTTCTTCCGATGCATCATCCAATAGCACCGATGCATCCTCCAATAGCAGTCAACCTTGATTATTCATCTCAAATGATAAATATCTCAAGGTTATATTGTATGCAGAAAGACAAGATGTTGTTGCTCTAAGATCTGTATCTGATATGCTGAAACGAATTGCCGTGTAATATCGCTTATTCTTTTATTTATACAAGTATTTAATTTAGTTTATTATCTAGAATGATATTTAAATGAATTGGACACAATGCTACAACGTGAAACACTAAGTCTGGCTATTAAATGTCTGTAAACTATATATTTTTGGGATATCAACTTTTAACTGTAATGGGCTTTCACAATTTGTGTAGCAGGACGCAGCTAAGTCGGCCCATGAACTTACTAGACAGAATACCTAACAGGGCCGGCTCAGACAGCAAATTGACCGGTCCAACTTTTTTGGGCCAGCCAACTTACTTATTGGGCAGGCCTAGTCAACGAATTGGTTGAACCAAGAGATAAGGTTGGACCGGCCCACTTACTATCTCAGCCGTCAAAGTTTACAAGTTAACTGGTCAAACAAAGAAAGTTGGCCCCTTCCATGACCTAAGTGGGTTGGCCTACTTATCTTGTTGACCAGTCAAACCAAGACAATCGGCCCGATCCGCATACATAGTGGGCCAGCCCGTGTAGACGATTGACCGGTCAAACCAAATTTACTAGATCGGCCCACGAACTGAACGGGTCGGCCCATTTGTTCTTTTACCGATCAAACTAAGAAATTAGGCCCGAGTCGCCCGACCCGCTTACCTAATGGCTCGGCCCAGTGTATCTTATTGGGCCGGCATATTTAAGGCGTGACATGCCTTGTGTGAGTCTACCATCTACCACTGGTTTTTAGCCGGTTAATAACGTTACCGGCCAATTAACGACGTCTGCCATATGTCAGTTACCATGACATCAGCAGTCAACGGTCTCCCGAAAATCTTTTGCAACGGTCCAATTTTTTGTACAACCTAATGCAACGAACCGTAAAATCCGTGGTGCATTCTCAGGTGATGCGATATGCACCACAGAACACCCATTAGCCGACAAAAATTTGACCTTATAGATAACAAATTTTCTTGTAGTGCCTCCTACGTCGTGCACGGGGCTCTTCAGCTGCAGCGTCGCGGCCTCATGGATGGCGTACTGTTGGCGGCGGAGCTCGAGCTGGGGTAGCGGCCCCCAGTTTCTTCGGCAGTTCCCGCCGGCATGGTGGTTGTTCGGGCAGCAGTAGGGCCTGAGCTGCGGTGGCAGGTACTGGACCTCAGCGTAGGAGTTGGTCGGCGAGGCAATGTGCAACATGGGTGGCAGCAAGTTGCTCCCTTGGAGGCATTCTGCTGGTCAGCAATGACCCTACGGTGCGTCATATCCTCTGATGCGCTCTGTGGGCATAATATGGCGGTGAGCTGGGGGACGGCGGCTTCGGCATGTGTCTTCATACCGGCGTCCTTGAGTGGATGCTCCGGAAGTTGGGTACTATCATTTCGTGACCCTAAGGTGGGACTTACGGGCAGCGGTGACGCTTCGTTGGTCCGGGGCACGTGGGCTTGGTCTTTGGCCTGGCATGCTCTTGGCAACTAGGGGTGCCCGCGTGGATGCCCCATGACATGTACATCGTTGGAGGTGGTTAGAATGTCATGGCGGTTGATACGTCTCCAACGTATCGATAATTTCTTATGTTCCATGCCACATTATTGATGATATCTACATGTTTTATGCACACTTTATGTCATATTCGTGCATTTTCTGGAACTAACCTATTAACAAGATGCCGAAGTGCCAGTTCCTTTCTGCTGTTTTTGGTTTCAGAAATCCTAGTAACGAAATATTCTCGAATCGGACGAAATCAACGCCTGTGTTCCTATTTTGCCCGAAGCATCCAGAACACACGAGAACCGCCAGAGAGGGGGCACGGGGCCACCAAACCCTAGGCCGGCCAAGGGGGGGCCCGCGCCCCCTATAGTGTGGCCACCCTGTCAGCCCTCCCGCGCCGCCTCTTCGCCTATTTAAAGCCTCCGTCGCGAAAACCCTGATACGTTCGACGAAACCACAGAAACCTTCCAGAGCCGCCGCCATCGCGAAGCCAAGATCTGGGGACAGAGTCTCCCGCGCGCCGCCGGAACGGGGAAGTGCCCGAAGGCTTCTCCATCGACACCGCTGCCATCTCCACCGTCATCTTCATCACCGCTGCTGCTCCCATGGAGGAGTAGTTCTCCATCGAGACTCGGGGCTGTACCGGTAGCTATGTGGTTCATCTCTCTCCTATGTACTTCAATACAATAATCTCATGAGCTGCCTTACATGATTGAGATTCATATGATGATGCTTGTAATCTAGATGTCGTTATGCTAGTCAAGTGAATTTTACTCATGTGATCTCCGGAGACTCCTTGTCCCACGTGTGTAAAGGTGACAGTGTGTGCACCGTGTGGGTCTCTTAGGCTATATTTCACAGAATACTTATTCACTGTTATGAATGGCATAGTGAAGTGCTTATTTATATCTCTTTATGATTGCAATGTATTTTGTATCACAATTTATCTATGTGCTACTCTAGCAATGTTATTAAAGTAGTTTTATTCCTCCCGCACGGTGTAATGGTGACAGTGTGTGCATCCATGTTAGTACTTGGTTTATGCTATGATTATGATCTCTTGTAGATTATGAAGTTAACTATTGCTATGATAGTATTGATGTGTATTATTCCTCCTACATAGCATGAAGGTGACAGTGTGCATGCTATGCTAGTACTTGGTTTAGTCGAATTGATCTTTCATGCACTCTAAGGTTATTTAAATATGAACATTGTATTGTGGAGCTTGTTAACTCCGGCATTGAGGGTTCGTGTAATCCTACGCAATGTGTTCATCATCCAACAAGAGTGTAGAGTATGCATTTATCTATTCTTATGTGATCAATGTTGAGAGTGTCCACTAGTGAAAGTCTAATCCCTAGGCATTGTTCCTAAATATCGCTATCGCTGCTTGTTTACTGTTTTACTGTGTTACTACTGCTGCAATACTACCACCATCAACTACACGCCAGCAGCTATTTTCTGGCACCGTTGCTACTGCTCATATATATTCATACCACCTGTATTTCACTATCTCTTCGCCGAACTAGTACACCTATTTGGTGTGTTGGGGACACAAGAGACTTCTTGCTTTGTGGTTGCAGGGTTGCATGAGAGGGATATCTTTGACCTCTTCCTCCCCGAGTTCGATAAACCTTGGGTGATCCACTTAAGGGAAAACTTGCTGCTGTTCTACAAACCTCTGCTCTTGGAGGCCCAACACTGTCTACAGGAAAAGGAAGGGGCGTAGACATCAAGCTATTTTCCGCGCCGTGGGAGGAAAGGTAAAAGGTACTCACACTCCGGATCTCGGCTACTAAGCTATTTTCGCCGTTGTAAGTACTCGAAGCTATTTCCTTTAGATTCTGCAATTGCAACTTTTTGTTTCTTGTTTACACTAGTTTGGCATAATGGACAAGAATGATCTTCTTATTCTATTTCCTGATTTAAAACATGGATTGTTTGATGCGAAAATTAAAAAACCTATGGAATCTTATTTGCATGCTGGTAGTAATATTAGTATGAACGCTTTAAACACCATTGTTGATAATAATATAGAAAGTTCTAAGCTTGGGGAAGCTGGTTTTCATGATCTTTTTATTCCCCCAAGCATTGAGGAGAAAATTTACTTTGATGATACTTTGCCTCCTATTTATGATAATAATATTGGTCTTTTAGTACCGCCTGTTATGGAGGATAAATTTGATTATGATTACAATATGCCTCCTATATATGATAGCTACTTCGTTGAATTTTCTCCCACTACAACTAATAAAATTGATTATGCTTATGTGGAGAGTAATAATTTTATGCGTGAGACTCATGATAAGAATGCTTTATGTGATAGTTATATTGTTGAGTTTGCTCATGATGCTACTAAAAGTTATTATGAGAGAGGAAAATATGGTTATAGAAATTTTCATGTTACTAAACCACCTCTCTATGTGCTGAAATTTTTGAAGCTACACTTGTTTTATCTTCCTATGCTTGTTACTTTGCTCTTCATGAACTTGTTTATTTACAAGATTCCTATGCATAGGAAGCATGTTAGACTTAAATGTGTTTTGAATTTGCCTCTTGATGCTCTCTTTGCTTCAAATACTATTTCTTGCAAGTGCATCATTAAAACTGCTGAGCCCATCTTAATGGCTATAAAGAAAGAACTTCTTGGGAGATAACCCTTGTGTTATTTTGCTACAGTATTTGTTTTATATTTGTGTCTTGGAAGTTGTTTACTAGCAACCTCTCCTTATCTTAGTTTTGTGTTTTGTTGTGCCAAGTAAAGTCTTTGATAGTAAAGTCAATACTAGATTTGGATTACTGCAAACAGAATTAGGCCCAGATTCGTGATAGCAAAGAAATCTGTTTCTGCAGAATCCAAATCTAGTATGAACCTTACTATCAACGACTTTACTTAGCACAACAATGCACAAAACTAAGATAAGGAGAGGTTGCTACAGTAGTAACAACTTCCAAGACTCAAATATAAAATAAAGTGCAGAAGTAAAATAATGGGTTGTCTCCCATAAGCGTTTTTCTTTAACGCCTTTCAGCTAGGCGCAAAAGTGTATATCAAGTGTTATCAAAAGATGCAGTATCAACATTACCTTGTGCTTTACCTTTACCTTTCTTGTTCTTTTTCTTACTCTTTGATTTAGGGAATATATGTCTACCCCCGGGTGTAGAGGTGAATTTTAGGGTGCCTTCTCCCATATCTATGACTGCTCCCAATAGTTTCAGCAGGGATCTCCCGCTCCTATAAAAGGAGAGCCCCTCCCACTGATCTGAGCACACCATCCTCCTCCACTCATCCGCACATCACTCCTCGCCACCTCAATTTCACCAATTAGTCGCCGGAGGCCTCCAATCGCAAGCGAGCCGCCGCTGCCAGTACACGGAGTTCGCCGGAGCAGGAGGCCACCCCAGGACACGCCGCTGCTACCAGGGGGATCCTCGTCCTCGACAACGACGCGGCGCACCCCTCCGACGCTCGTCGGAGCTCCGACGACCGCTCCGACCCCCTACCTCCGCCGCCAGAGTCCCCTTCTCGCCGTCGACGACGACGCTCCCCGACCGTGCGATCCTCTTCTAATCGCACGGCTCACATTGCGTACCGCTTCGCGCGTGGAAACCCACTGACAGGTGGTTCCCACCTTGTCAGCTGGCCCGCTGCGAAGCTGGGCCAGCCCAACTCTCTCTCTCTCTGACAAGGTATTAACTTGTCAATGCCTATGGATTGTAGGCTAGGGTTTAGTTAGAAGTAGAGGGTAAGTAGATCTCGAAGGTTTCAGCCGAAAAGTACTCGACGATTGTGAAAATTAGGGTTTGTAAACAATGATTCGATGCCTTCCTCGTCCCTCGACTCCCCCTTTATATAGGAGGCAGAGCCGAGGGATTCGTGTTGTACAAGTTACAGAGTCCGGGATGGTTTCTAACTCATCCCGCAAGATTACAAATAACACTTCCTATTACAACTCTAACTTTCCTTAATAACATCTTGGGCTTCCGAATCTTCTTATTCTTCGGGTAGTGGGCCTTCAGTAAACCCCGGGTAATATCTTCGGCAGGCCCATTTGGGATGCCTATGTCACTCTCTGCCTAGCCCGTTAAGATCTCCCGCCAGCCCACCGTTTGAATTCAAACTTGAAAAATAGGGAAATACCCCAATCATATGCAAACTTTGAAATTCAATAGGGACAAATCTGCTAGGCCAATTTTTACAAACTTTATATTTTTGGAAACCTTAGGAAATTATCTACACAATGCCACTGGTTAGAACCCTAGATCTATTGTAGAATTAAAGTGACAAAATAAACAAGGTAGGGACTTTTCTGCCTTATAATAATTCTTAAAAATCAACCATAAATGCTTTTCAGTTAATTCCACCTCCAATAATTCACATTTCACTTATACTAATTGTTTCTACAAAAATATGCCATGCTTACTTTGAATGATCATGGCCTAGTTGAATTAAAGGACTTTATGGCTATTTCTAGTCAAAGATATTGTCCAAAACTATTAAGAAATCTTATGAGAGAGTTTCTCTCATTTAAATCTTGTCACCACCAATTCCAAATGAAGTAGAGACTCTGGTCAATTAGGTCTCATAGGAATTATTGGTGATATTAAATCTTTGCTATGCTAGAATTAAATTGTATGAGGTGCTCACCTCATTTAAATCATTTTCTCAAAATGATAAGTGTGAAGAGGTTGACTTGGGTCAACCTAGGTCACCTATTATGCATAAGAGAAATTAAATCTTAATAAGATAATGAGAGGAAATTATTTCTCTGAATAATTCAAAGTAACATTTAAGATTAGTATGAGAGGAAATTATTTTTCTTAAATGATAAGAAGAACCCACCCACCAACTCAATATTAATGTATGATGCTAGTTTAAAGTGTGTAGCTCATGAGTGTGCCTAGTTTAGTAAATTAGTTTGGTATGATGATTGTGTACCCCGTATTCGTATTTTAGACGCTAGTACCGAGGAGTACCAGGAGGAGGAGGAGGTCTACTTCCAAGGAGAAGAAGACCACTTTGACCAATCCCCCAACCAAGGCAAGATAATACTCTTGCAAAGTGCAAAGCTCACCATGAGCAAGGCATTACCCCTTTACTTTATGCTTATGATCCTATTTCCCAGTTTTACTTTACAAGCTTTATTTACTTTTGTTTTTATCAAAGTACTTTTTGATTCATGATTTACCTGGTTAGTATTGAATTAGTACAAGAGTATCAAACTTAGCCTAGAAGCAAAGCAAGTACTTAGCACACCTCATACATAGTTGCTAGTGCTAAATTAAAAATGACTACTCTAGGTGGGAACATGTGTTTATGAAATGATGATGGTGAAAACCTTGGAATGATGAGTCATTTCCATTGAAAGATTTTGAAGGTGAATATGACATGAAATTGACTTTGGTGATTTTGGCTAAAAACTGATGATTGAGTTGGATGCGATACCATTCCAATTTTTGAGTACCCCCACAATACCTAATTATGGGTAAGGCTTAGCTGGAAACTTATGTGTCTTAGTATGGGTTCCCTCTGAACACACATCATAGGGGTTATGCTTGAGGCTGCCTCCGTTGTTGAGAAATGATGTGAATTGAGGTGAATTGTACGGCCAAGCCATGTGCAGTTCTCGGGTTAACAATTGGTTTTCACCGGGAGGCCAAGCTCATGGGGAGAGGTGCCTATACTAGGGTGTGTAAGTGAAAGTTTAACGGTTGATGATCCGCGTACTGAGTTACGATTATTCGGGTTTATCCCTGACGGATGTAATCAAATGTTGTGGCACAAGTGTGCAACCTCTGCAGAGTGTAAACCTATTCGAATAGCCGCGTCCGCGGTCATGGACAGTTGGAAAGGCCATACTATTTCCGTCATCAGAATCTACATCTTTTTTTGAACTGGAACGGTGACTTTGAACTTGAATCACAACTGAGTTGTGGGAATGACACTAATGTTCCCACTTGAGTTAGTTAGCACATGAGGAGTTGTTTACAAAAATGTTTCTAAACTAAAATTGGCTTTATGCAAATAACCCTAGAGCTTAGAACACTTTCAATAGCAATGTTAGTACTTACATCTAACGTTGTATATGATGCCCCCCATAGGGGGCCTCACAGAGATTAGCTGCTCGTAGCCGTTGGATCTTCCCGTCTGGCAATCTTGTCCGTCCATTTTTCACTGGTGGAGTAGTCCAGGACGCGAGGCCCTCACGCGAACCCGCTTTTTATCCATGGGTCGATGAAGCCCACGCGGCCCGGCGTTGGCGCGTCTCCCGCTCCCGCAGCCGCCGCCTCTCCCGCTCCCGCAGCCTCTCCCAATCCTCCCCAATCCAGCAGCCGCCGCCTCTCCCGCTCCCGCAGCCGTCGCTCCCGCTGCCGTCGCTCCCGCTCCCCGTCGTCGTCCTTCCCCTTCCGCCGTCGCCATGACCAGGAGCAGGCGAGCAGCGCCTCGTCCATCCCGCACAGTCGACGCGGGGCGGATCCTCAACGAGGGCGGCGGTGGCGGCGGCGACCCGAGGCGCCGCGCGCGGCCAGAGACGGGCCGGCGCTAGGCCGATCCGCGGCGGCGACGCCCGGAGGCGACGGTCGCGGGGCGCGGCCAGAGACGGGCCGGTGCTGGCCAGTTCCATGGCGTCCAGCAGTGACGGCACTCTCCCAGGTACGCCCTCCTGGCCTCTCAACTCCCTTGTCTCTGCCCCTCTCTCTCTCCCGTCTCACTTCCCATCTCTCTCAAACCAGCCGGCCGGAGGGCTTGTGGCCGGCGGTGAGGTGCTGCACGCGCTCCAGCTGGTTATTGGACGAGTGCAGGTATGATTCATAGTTGAATGCTCCAACAGATCTGCTCTCCTCCGCCTGAGCTGTTGCTCCTCTGCTCCTGGGATCTTCACCCCCACCGGCAGATTGATCTCCTCCTTCCCAACACTCTTTTACATGTTTTAGAGTCACTATGATCCAACAGATCAAGGGCATTAGCTGCTTGGCACAAGAGGTCCAGATTTTGTGATTTGGAGCCAAATACGTGTTTGTTGTTAGTTTGTAGTTATGCCTATGAGGAGCAAATCAATATATGTGCTTGCTTGCTACTTATCTCGCCTAATCTGATTGTACTGGTTTATATTTTCTGTAAAAATATACTCATTAATCATAGTCAGTTTGCTAAACAGAAAAAATCATAGTTTGTTTCATCATTGTAAGAACTAATATATTCAGTACAAAAACTGCTCTTTGTATTTTCAGTCCACCATCATTTTGTACAGATTTAGGCAATTGATTTTCTGTACCATTAGTGATTAATATGGAGTCAAATTTTATTTACCAAGTTTTCTTTTGCATCTCAGTATTAAGTAGTTTCCAAACCTGGACAGTTTAATATGTCCACTCCCAACAATTCTTAGTACTACTGCAGACTGAAGAGAAGAAGTGCTGAAAGCATGATTGCATTCACTATAGCGGGTTCATTGTGTTACAGAGAAGTGCTTTCCCCATCATTTATGATGCTCACTGTTTCATTGTCAAGTTGTGAACTTTTTACCATCATTTACTTGTTTGTTCGAAGGATAAACTTTTGGTTTCTTGAAACTACAAGTAACTTGTGGCAGCTATTTAGTAATACCATTGATGCTCTGAAATAATAATGTCTGTGAAGTCACATAATGTTTTCTAATGACCTTTGTTGTACAGATATTATCATCGTAAGAGAATTAAAATTTCCTTTTCCTCCTAGCAGAGTAAGTGTTGCTGATGGAGCTCATTTGACTTAATTTCCTACTGATTTAACCCATTTTGAGGGGCTTCAGGTATTTAGCATTTCAACGAGCATCAGCTATGCAAAACTTTCCTTTCGTAGTTTTTCCTAGACATTCTGGTCCACATCATCATTTATATATCATCCCCTGTGTTTCCCATAGAATTCTTCATTTTAGCAATTTGATCAACGATGTCGTAGAAATAGGGATAACTGATAGTTTGCATGAACGCATGTATATTGAAATCAGAACGCTATCTAAAGTTGGTCGATACTTAGTTTGCTTT
This sequence comes from Lolium multiflorum, assembly GCA_030979885.1. NCBI lineage: Eukaryota > Viridiplantae > Streptophyta > Magnoliopsida > Poales > Poaceae > Lolium > Lolium multiflorum. Next base: position 10,701,494 of record CM061748.1, read on the forward strand.
TTGTTTCATTGCCAATGCATCCAAAGCTGTAACTTGTTGTAACTCGTGGTTTCTGTCTTCTGCTTACTAGGTAGTGTCTCGCCTACAGACCAAGTTGGAGAAAGTTAAAAGACGCTTTCAGATGAGAATGATCATGCTTCTGATCCTTTGTAATATAACTACTGTGTCAACAACTTCTCAATGATTGTCATGGAAAAGCAGATCGAGAGGTAACAACAGATCATCCTTCCTCTAATGGATGAATCCATGCTTTGCTTGTGTGGCTATTGCACATATATATATTATTGACTGTTAAAGATTTGTTCTATGGATACTCAATTCCTCAATTTTCTGAGTGCTTGTGCTGCAAATATGGCCAAATGTAGCCTTCCATTGGTGTATATGTACAGATTGGTACTGAGCATGTATAGATTGGCACTCAGCAACAGCTGGATGACCTGCTACTACAACATGACTAATTATACATGGTTAATGATGTGCCTGGTGATAAAATTTTGATCTTATGCAAATCACTTATCTCAATTATGTGATCCTAATTGTACATATTCAAATTATGCAAGTTTAATGATGAACCTACAAGAATCGCCATATACTTAATAGTTTTTTTTCTTAAAGCTACAGCCAGTACATTATGTTAGCTCTCTCAACTATGTGACGTGCATATATGCAATCTATCACCATATACCAGCCTTTCTGTATGGTGTCAAAACTGAAATTTTGAGACACACATTGGTCCAATTGTACAGATTCTGATTATTATTAGTTGATGTCTGCATTTATGAGTTAAGCCTGTTGTTCTTTTCAGGAGGCGGTCATTTCAGTATAGAGAGGTGATGGCTTGAGATTCATCACTGGCCACCTATGGCAAGTCCAAACTAGATACATCAACTGTTAAACCTACATGGAAAAAGTAACGCTACACAAGATATTTGCGAGGTGATAGCCAGTTCATATTCAGATGCATGGCAAGACCTTTTCTTTTCTAAAGAATCATATCTGGTTTACTACTTCTTGGTTTCAGTCTTACCTCACCTGAATATTTCTCCTTTCCTATGCACAAATTATTTAGTTGGTTGAGCTACCCGTTTAGATGGTCAGTATTTACTATTTAGACATGGAAGCTCATGGACATTTTCTATACAATAAATCCCTTGATGCATATATAATACATGCAGTCTACGTTTCTATGTTGTTCTACAACACGTACAAAAGTGTGGAAGGCAGGTGTATTTAAATGCAATACCAGCCCATGAAAGATTAAAAGAAATTAACAGTGGAGATTGCCTTCGCCTTTTCTTGATATTGCCTTTGTTATTTCTGAATATTGCCTTCTCTTTATATTCTCATATTGCAGAAATTAATTGAGTATGAAGCAAATAAGATATCGATTTGTAGACCCCTTATGCATTCTTTCATGTCCCGCTGAATTCAGATTTTTGTGCTACTGTATGAGCCATATTTGGAAATCTACAGACTGCAGTATAGGAGGTGCAAGGAAAAAATTATGAAGAAATCTATTTGTGAGGTTTGCATTCAGAAGAAACTCCTATTTAGTGATGTAGTTTATGATCTGATTGGGAAACTTAATTTTATTTCACTTTGCTGAATGCTTGGATGATTCGTGGTGGATTTCAGGTTCGGGTGATCTGTTAATGTGCTAAATCAGGTTGGCTTCACTGATTAATCTTCACTCCTTGCCCCTTTTCTCCTGTTCTGCAAAGTATGATGTACTTATATCAAGTTACTGTTTCATGTTTTAGATGGTGCATTAATGGTATTTGAGCAATTAACATCTACTCTATACGTGTAAATTTTACATGCTGAATATGGATTTCTTATTTGGGGAGTTGCAGACCCAATTATCATGGACATGTATCTCTATAAGTTTACCAAAAAATCAAACAGGTCTGGGCTGGATGGCAAGTGAAGATAAATCAAGTAAATACTTTTCATATTTTCCTTTCAGTCAATGGGGTGCATTTAAATGCAATACCAGCCCATGAAAGATTAAAAGAAAGTAAGAGTAGATATTTCCTTCGCCTTTTCTAGATGTTGCCTTTGTTATTTCTGAATATTGCCTTCGCTTTATATTCTCATATTCTCATAGTTTCACGCTTGGCTAAGCAGAATGATTTTAATTTTAAGATACCATAAGTCTGTCATAATAGCTTGCTTACTTAGTATTTGTGCTTTTGTGCACTTCTCTGCTTTGTGCTTTCTTGCGTGTTTAGTACCGTGTTTATCGGTGTCTCTGGAATTTTCCATCCGTCGGATTTTGCTTGACATGGATGCTGCTTTCTGCAGGTGGTCATCTTGCTGGACATATTTGCTTGGGTGCTATCGTGGGCGATATATCCACTTTTTTCGGTTAAGATTCAACTATTCTTTGTAAGTTTCAGATTTTGTTCTGATTTTATATTAGATTAGTTGCGAGTTTGCTTTCGCGCTCAGTAGCTAAATGTGCTTGAGTTTATATATAAACTTGTATCCATAATGTGAGAACATTTTCACGGGGAATTTAGGAATAGTTGTGCCACCACTAAATATTTAAAGCAGTTATCTTTATCCCTTTTGGTGTTCCTGAGAATCCGGATAGCCATTTGTGTTTCGTTTTAGTTGAATAGTTAGTGCTTAATACATGCTCTTTGCAATCTATGGACAATTTTCGGTATATAGTTGGTGGTTTTCTTTATTCTAGCTTAATGGTCCTACCTTGCTATAATCTCCAGTATTTGTTTCCTTGCTGCAACACGAAAGCAAGACGGTGATCAATATCAGATTGTTTATTTTTGTATTTGCTGCATAAATGGATATAGGAAAAATAGAAGTTGAAAATAACTAATGTAATGATGTGCTTCTGTTGTCGTCAGAAACCCACCGGCGGGCAGCGACGGGCAACACCGTAGAGCCGGGAACAACCTAGAGCTGCGGCTGGCTGAGGTCCCTCCGAGCGACGGCCCGCAAAGCCTTCTGGTCACACGTCCGATGCTGATTGCAGGGGCGTGCCACCTGACCTACCTGGTCAGAAGGTGATGGAGATGCCTCGCTTAGTTTCGCATGGCATACACGTAAACATTAAATACGAGCCTCGATCGGCTCTCGGTTATCCGTGAATCGGCTCAAGGAGCCGATCCACCCATGATTCGTACGGGGTGCACGAATATATGGTGGTCCTGCTTGATCAAGATAAAGCTAATTAGATCTACGACGATTTAGGGTTTTCACCGCATAATCGGATCATCCTACTCCAGTTGGGCCTCGCGCCACGCACGGTGATCGTAAGCCGATCCTAAACAAGGCCTAAAAACCAACACGAAGTTGATCCCGGAACATCCTGTTTAGGACTAGCGAACGACACCCTACGTGCCGCTGGATCCTCCCCCTTCGTAAGGCCTAACTATTGCAGATATTAAACTAATCCTTGAGAACAAGGAGCAATCGTAACGGATCAGATCTACTAAATAATGATCAGCGGGGTGCCGCCCCCACAGATAGGTGTAAGGGCGGCTAGATATGCTAGGGTTGCACTACGACAGCATGTTTAAACGAAGAACAATGCTAACCCTAACATATCTATGATAACTACGTTACTCGCCATCAAAAAGGCTTCAGTACGAGCAACGCATGAACAACGTGTTGTGCCCTAGATCGCAAGATGCGATCTAGGCAGCATGTCGCTACCGGTAGAAACCCTCGAGACGAAGGAGTTGGCGATGCGCCGAGATTGATTTGTTTGGTTGAACGTTGGTTGTTGTTTATTCCATAAACCCTAGATACATATTTATAGTCCAAGGGACTTTCTAACTTTAGATGTGCACCTAACCGCACGGGCAAAACTCTAACTAATCGACACGTATCCTAATATATTACAGATACAAGGGCAAACTAGCCCAAACTCAGCATAACAGGCCGATTCACGTAATTCTTCCATGTATATCTCTTTAAGTCCATCTTGATCGCGGCCACCTCATTCGGTCAAATTCTGGTGATAACACATGCCCCCTGGTTTTGGAATTGGTAATTCCAAAATCACTCTTTTCCTTCGTCGGGTCATGTCGTGGCAGAACCGCGCAGTATCCTTCATCATGATGCCTTGCCTTCTCAACTTCTCCGCGTGACTGGCAGTTTTTTTTCTTTAGGCACCACTTCCTCGGAAACTGCTGTGGCATTGTTTCCACTATATCCCCTTTTATTTAACCGCTATGAACAGTTCTCCTCTGCATCTCCTTCGCATTAGCACTTCAAAAGCCCTCCTGCGCCACCATGTCTTCTTCCTCCTCTGCTCCATCGGATCCTCCCAGCCAGTCCTCCACGTCCCGTGAGCCGACGCCGGAGTACAACCCGGCGGAGGTCCAAGCGGCCAACACCCGCCGCGCCATTGCGGCCGGGGAGGAGTCTAGCCATGACTTCTCCATCTGGTCAGAGGACGACAAGTCCCCGACCGACGGGAGCGACCTCCGCTTCCTCGCCGACGGGGAACGGAGGAGGAGAGCGACGACGATCGCTTCTCCTGCGACCTCTCCGGAGGAGGAGGAGGAGGAGGAGGAGGACGACACTCCTCCGACGAGCCGCCGGCCAAACGGTTCTGCCCTTGGCCGGGAACCTCACTTCGACAGACGAGGACGACGTTGACGAAGAAGACGAGGACAACGAGGGCCCGGTCGGCGGCCATTGGAGCGACGACGAGCCCGCCGGGAGCAGCGCCGACAGCGGCGACGACGGCGACGACGAGGGCAGCGACGGCCCATAGATAGGACCTCTAGTATAGGATCAGTAGCAGTAGATGGGGCAATGTATCCCCTAGTACTTCCTTTTGGGAGCAATCAGCTCTTTATGTAAGAAATCTCGTCTGTCAATGAAGAACTTTCCCCAATTTGATTTTGCCGATTTCCTCTGAGCTTAATTTAGCCGATTTCCTCCCCTACTGATCTTGCCGATTTGCCCCCTCTGCCAATGCGTAATGAGCCGATAACAACGCATCGGTCCTTTAAAAATTCACCCTTCCATTCTTCAACTAATGACTTTGAAATCTGGTGGATAATGTAGAATCTTCAGGGAAACCTTCGAATTCTTCCAACCCATCCCAATGGTCTTCTTTAATACTCATCATTCGTGAAGAAGGTTGCAACGAAAGATCAGCCGATGGTATCCCAATCGGCTTCTGAACAAAGCAAAACAGAGTATCCACCAGGCCTGCTGCCCCCCGAGCCTTACTCGAGGCGAGAATGTCAGAGAGGATGCGCCAAAGTCGATCACCTTTCTTCCTTAGACAGCCGATACACCCTTCTTGTCAACACGGCTGAACTGGATTTGGTGGAGATTCGGTAAACCTCGCATAATTGCACTAGAGTCGATGGCCGCGCATCGGCTTCGTCTCTTAGTTCTAAAGTCGATGCCCTTGCATCGGCTGTAAATTTTTTTTACTGGCCGATTTTCTCCTAATCGGCCCCAATATTTCATTGCACACATGTTCTCCTGCACCTGTTCCCATGTTCATCGTGTTTAGGTGCCCCCCGAGCCGAATCTGTCAGGGAATGGCAGATATCGGCTCTGTAATTCGTACGTCGGCTCCTGTAGGAACTGGGACGAACACAAGCAAAACATGTGGTGAGGATAATTTCGGCCGATTGCTGGGATCGGCCTCCATAATGGTTGAAGCGCTGACTGAAGGTTCTGTAATGTCCCCTCATAGACTTTTGGGGCCGATCACAAGGATCAGCCTCGCCAAGTTGCACATCGCTTTGCTTCAACTACATGGTCAGGCCAGTGGAACCAGCTTCCCTTTGTCACGTCGATGCGCTCGCAGTCGTCCAAATTGATACCGAAAGGGGTTCTTGGCCTGCTGCTTCCCATGCGTTCATGCCCCAAATTTCGGCTGAGTCATCGGCCTGGACGACCTCTACCTCATCTCCATCCCACTGTATTATGCATTGGTGCATCGTGGAGGGAATGCAGCACCCTCGAAACGGCCAAGGCTTGATGATAGGGTTCATCGCTGACGCTGGTACCATCTGAATCTTCCCGAACATCTGGCAAGCTTGGCACCCCTTGTAGTAATTGAAGCAATCCTCAAGCATGGTGGGCCAATAAAACCCTGATCGCCTGATTAACCACTTCATCTTATGAGCCGACTGATGAGTTCCACAGGCGCCTTCATGCACCTCATGTAAGAGCCGATTAGACTCAGTTGGCCCAGGCACTTGAGTAGTAACCCTTCCAACGTCCTGTAGAACATATCGTCTCCTATGAGGACATACTTCATGGCTTTGTACCTTATCCGTTTAGGTGCCCCCGAGCCGAATCTTTTAAATAATGAAGATTTCGGCTCTCCAATCATCCTGTCCCAGGAATTGTACCTGAACTTCCGACCCGTCAGGTATATCTATATAGCCCGACGCCATTTGTGCGAGATTGTTGGCATCGGTATTTTGGGATCTTGGGACCCAATTAAAGTTGATGTACCGAAAACGTGTCATCAACTCACGGCATTCCACCCAGTATGGGAAAAGTGATTCTTTCGCACTTATACTCATCTGTGAGCTGGTTAATCACCAACTTAGAGTCTCCAAAAAGCTCTACTGCCTCTGCCCGGCTTCCAGTAACAACTCCATCCCTTTACGTATCGCCTGATATTCTCTACGTTGTTGGTGCAAGGGGTAGATAATCTGATGGAGAAGGAGTACTCTGCCCCCCGAGGCGACACGAGCAGAATGTCGATGCCACAACCATCGTCACAAGCTGATCCATCGAAGAACATAGCCCATGCACGTATGGATAGTGCTGCTATATTGGTGCTGATCCGTTCAGCGATAAGATCGGCTAACGCTTGTCCTTTGACTGCTTTCGCAGGCTGATACCGGAGATCGAACTCTGACAACGCAAACATCCACTTACCTAGTCGGCCTTTTAGGACAGGGGCCGACAGCATGTGCTTGACAATGTCTGACTTGCATATGATGAAGATTTCTGCCGTCAAAAGGATGTGATGAAGCTTGGTGGTAAAGAACAGGCAGAGGCATAGTTTCTCGACCTCCGGATACCTCGTTTCCGCGTCCAACATCCTTCTGCTGAGGTAAAAAACGACCTTCTCGACGCCCTCATAGAGTTGCACCACCACCGAAGCGATGGACGTGTCAGCTACTGACAGGTAGATATAGAACGGCCTGTCTTGCCGGGGCGGAACTAGCACAGGCGGCGTCGTCAGATAGCGTTTAATTTCATCAAACGCCGCTGTGCCCCTGGAATTCGTCATCGACTTAGTCTTCACCAGCGCCATGAATGGCTCGATTCGTCCCGACAGATTAGAGATGAATCGTCGAACAAAATTGATCTTGCCGATGAGACGTTGGAGCTCCTTCTTCGTGGTGGGCGGCTGCATGGTGCGCACCGCCTCTTGACTCTTCAGGCCGATCTCAACTCCTCGTTCATGAACTAGAAAACCTAGGAACTGACCAGCCGTCACACCGAAAGCGCACTTCTTCGGGTTCATTCTCAGTCCGAACTTCCGAGTTCGGTCCAGGACGCGCCGTAAATCATCCAAGTGTCCTTCCGTGGAGACAGATTTGACTACCACGTTGTCGATGTAGATCTCCACCAATTTACCGATCAGATCATGAAATATATAATTCATGGCTCGTTGGTACGTTGCACCAGCATTCTTCAACCCAAAGGTCATGACCACATATTCAAACAAGCCTACGCCCTGGTACTCTGAATGTGGTCTTGTGTATATCTTCCAAGCCATGAAGATCTGGTTATAACCGGCGTTGCCATCCATGAAGCTCAACACCTTGTGGCCAGCAGCGGCATTTATCAATGTTTCTACAGGCACCGGATACTCGTCCTTTGGAGTGGCTCTATTGAGATCTCGGAAATCGATGGCCACACGCCACCGGCCGTCCTTCTTCTCTACAGAACGATACTGGAGATCCACTCAGCATACCGCATGGCCCGATGAACCCAGCGGCCAACATTTTCTCGATCTCTTTCTTGACTTCTTCCAAATTTCGGCCTCATCTGACGTGCTCGTTGTTGGAACGGCCGAAATCCTTTCTTCAGGGGAGCCGATGTTCGATGATGCTCCTGTCCAACCCAGGCATCTCCGTGTAATCCCATGCGAAGCAATCTGGGTATTCCTTCAACAGGGCTATCATCTGTCCCCTGAGCTGTGGATCTAACTTCTTGCTGATAAAAGTCGGTCGCGGCTTATCCCCAGGACCGATGTCGACTTCTTCTAGCTCATCAGCTGATGTAAACCCATACCCTAGCTTTCCGTCACCTGTGAGGTCGACGCCACATACTGGGAGAACAGGTGATACGGATACTACGGGCCGATTGCTAGCATCGGCTTCTACCTTGATCATCACCAAGATGTTTTGGCGGTGTCGGGGCCGCTCGCATAGAGCAGCCTTCTCTTCATGTCTGCTATGAGAGCAGCTGCCCTCGTCTATGCCCTTGTCAGGGTGATGCCCCAGTTCCACCATGTTGATGTTGAACGAGTTTCTTGGCTGGCATCTCCCAGGATAAGCATCCTCGACGCTGTCAACGGCGCATGACGGCGAAATAGAAATTTCTGGTGCCGCCGATGCAAATGACGACGATGGACGAGACTGAAGTGGCACTTCTCCTTGGTAGGTCCCGAGAGCTGGTCCTAATAGAGGGTGCTGATACTTCATGACCTCCTGGATCATCCGAAAGGCGACATGCTCCAAGGTATTCACCAGGCTCTCGATGCAGCGAGTGAGTCACCACAGCGAATCTCCTGGCGTGGACGGGTACGTTCTTCCGACGGGACGGATAGGTCCACCCCGTTGAGCGCGCCTTCGGCGAGAACCCCTTCCACCCGATGCCATGTGAACGGGTTCGTGGAAAGAGCCGATGAGATCGGCTTCGAGGATGACTTTGATCTCGTCATACTTCTTCTTGAGCTCGTCCGTCGATCCTCGTACGTGACCGGCGTGCCGTCCGCCATCTCAGATGTAGATGGCGATGTGGTTGATGTAGAAGCTTGTCCCACCGGGCGTGCCAATGTGTTGTCATCGAACCCACCGGCGGGCAGCGACGGGCAACACCGTAGAGCCGGGAACAACCTAGAGCTGCGGCTGGCTGAGGTCCCTCCGAGCGACGGCCCGCAAAGCCTTCTGGTCACACGTCCGATGCTGATTGCAAGTGCCACCCGACCTATACCTGGTCGGGAAGTGATGGAGATGCCTCGCTTAGTTTCCGCATGGCATACACGTAAACATTAAATACGAGCCTCGATCGGCTCTCAGGTAAATCCTGTGAATCGGCTCAAGGAGCCGATCCACCCATGATTCGTACGGGGTGCACGAATATATGGTGGTCCTGCTTGATCAAGATAAAGCTAATTAGATCTACGACGATTTAGGGTTTTCACCGCATAATCGGATCATCCTACTCCAGGTTGGGCCTCGCGGCCACGCACGGTGATCGTAAGCCGATCCTAAACAAGGCCTAAAAACCAACACGAAGTTGATCCCAAGAACATCCTGTTTAGGACTAGCGAACGACACCCTACGTGCCGCTGGATCCTCCCCCCCTTCGTAAGGCCTAACTATTGCAGATATTAAACTAATCCTTGCAGAACAAGGAGCAATCGTAACGGATCTGATCTACTAAATAATGATCAAGCGGGGTGCCGCCCCTACACCTAAGATAGGTGTAGGCGCTAGATATGCTAGGGTTGCACTACGACAGCATGTTTAAACGAAGAACAATGCTAACCCTAACATATCTATGATAACTACGTTGCTCGCCATCAAAAAGACTTCAGTACGAGCAACGCATGAACAACGTGGAGCTTGTGCTGCCTAGATCGCAAGATGCGATCTAGGCAGCATGTCGCTTACCGGTAGAAACCCTCGAGACGAAGGAGTTGGCGATGCGCCGAGATTGATTTGTTTGGTTGAACGTTGGTTGTTGTTTATTCCATAAACCCTAGATACATATTTATAGTCCAAGGGACTTTCTAACTTTAGACGTGCACCTAACCGTGCACGGGCAAAACTCTTAACTAATCGACACGTATCCTAATATATTACAGATACAAGGGCAAACTAGCCAAACTCAGCATAACAGGCCGATTCACGTAATTCTTCCATGTATATCTCTTTAAGTCCATCTTGATCGCGGCCCACCTCTGACTCGGTCAAATTCTGGTGATAACAGCTTCTTCATGGTTATTTCTACAATTTATAGTACAATGGTTAATTGCCTGATTTTCTATTAATGCACCAAATTTGCAGCTCGGGACAAGCAGGAGATGATGGGAGTGAAGGCACTCCCATGTTTCACATGGTATGTTCTAACTTAATTTCCATGGTTTATGGAACTGCTGAATATGTTATATCAATACTACTATGTTAGTATATCTTTCATTTCTTCAGAAAATTTTCTGTTCGGAGTGGCTTCATATTATTGTTGAGGAATCCTTAAGTTGCTCTACAAGTTCCAAAAAAAAGTGGGTCTAATTTGTATCTACGTTAAGTTCACAAAAAAAATTCGAATCTCATTTTGTTTTTGAAAGTGTTATCTGAAAATATATGTAGGGACAGAGCAATTAGAAAGTCATGGAAATTTCAAATCAGATTTTTCGAACCAATGGTCACTGCATTCACTTTCGTTCATCCCATGGTTGCATCTCAGCATCTGTTATACTACTATGATAGCACTAAACACGAGCTGGTACTTGCTTGCATAGTAAAGCAGTCTGTTTATGAAATTTAGTTCATTTTTCAATGGTCATATATATTCAGATATCTAAAACTTGAGAAGCAAATTATGAGAGCTGGTTTCCTAACAACTTCTATTTTATTTACTAAAGGCTGAAACACATATTATAATAGATGGTTCACTAATTTCTATCTTATTTTCGAAATTTCTTAGAGAACCTGTACAGCGTATACAAACAAACAAAACATATTAATTTGAAGCGAATTTCGGTGTTGTTTGAGATTCTTAGATTCACTTTTTGCAGGTCGAACCACAAATAGGGAAACTAATCCAAGTTATTTTTAAAATCTCATATTCGGTTTCCGTATCGCCGTATCCGTCTTGCTGTATCGGTGCTTCATAGCTCTTTGTCCAGTCTGCGGTACACTGAAGAGAGCATTCACTGTTAATTATGTTCCCAGTGCCTTTGTAGATTACTATATCTTCTTGTAGTTTTCCTTCTGATATTCTTCAACTTTGATCCTGGTTTATTCTCACTTTACGTTGTGTCCCTTCTATGTCTTACCCAGGATGTTTTGCGATCTGGTCGTACTGTGATTATTGGTCCTATGGCATGCCTCTGCCGTGGTTGCGAGGGAATGGAAAAGCAATTATAGGGCAATTATCAATTTTCGCTTGGTGATCATAGGCAATTCTTTGGTGTTTAGTAGTTTATGTCAAGATTGTAGGATACTTTTTTATACACCGGAGGAAGAGCTCGCTAATTTGGTTCACATCCTCATATATTTTGTTAGCATTTCATTTCAGAATATCTGATTTTCGGCATATTTTTCTGTAAAGATTACAAAAAAATCAGTTATTTGTTAAATATTGTCTTCTATAGTGCCAAAGGCAAGCTGAGCCAGAAGGCAAGCTTGCTTCTTCACATGTGTTTTTGTGGTAAAGCTTACAAGCAACTTCTGTCATGTGTCATCTAAAGAATGTTGCCTTCTATAGTTCAGTGACGTGAAGCACGATACCAAAGTTGGTTGCTTCTGTTATTTAAGTGTGTCATTGTACTCTGGTATTAGTGGGTTATTAGTAATTGCCAATCTGAGTATATATTTGTTGGACAAGGTTGTATAATATATGGGCCAGAATATTCACTGGTTTGCAAAGCCAACTTATACAGAACTCATATTCATATTGCAGAATTATAATGTAGTTTCTTCACATGGATGTAGTCCTTCTGCTAGCATTCAGATATAGTAGTCAATTCTTTTGGCGACGTTGTAGAATATTGTAGCTGAACAGGTTTGCATATGTTCCTTGCATATATTTTTTCACATGCATGATCTGCAAAGTTCCATTTTGGTAAATAGCACCAAATTTACGGTCGAGTGTTCAATCAGTGCGGCTCATGGCAGTTTTTTCGAGATCCCTCTTGAAAACTGTTTCTCCTCTTTATAACTTTGACAGACTCTTTTAGGATTTGTTGTTGTTTACTAGCACATTCGAGGGTGTGCGAAGATGCTCCATTTGAAGATATTGGATCGGAAATGCTCTTTATTTCTTCTCTGTTATGCTCTTTATTGGATCGGAGTAATTTGAATTGGTGTTTTGGAAAATTTCACCTGATGGGTGCTAGGGAATGACTTTGCATTGCTACTTTAGATGGGAGCTTCACCAGAGAAATCTGGTTGCTTTTGACACCACCATATTTTCTCGCCCCCAGTCTCTAATAGATTGGACTAATATGTGTGAATTTCATACTGGTTCAAGTTATTATGTTTAAGACAATCTCGGTGTACAAGTTGCACCTTATATATATTATCTCGCTTTACTTTGCTGCTGAATTCTTCTGTAGCCTATTCTCTGAGCTTGATTAATACATCATTTTACAAAAAATCTTATTAATCCGAAAGAACTTTTGTCTTTTGAACTTCCTTTTGGAATGACTAGGTCCTGTGTGTTTTCACTTACTGACTGAGACCAATTAGAAGGTAGAATATATGTTCCTCAATGACGATATTGATTTCATTTCCTAGATGTTGAAACTTCAAACCTCTTAAAGTCGGAGCTGCCTTTGGTTTAAACCTGAATATTTTGTGTGTTGTGTTTCCGGCCTATTTTGTTTACACTCGGATTCGGTAACACCCCATGAATATCATATGGAGTAGAAATATAAAATGGATCAAGGTTTTTTTCCCCTTTATGCTACGAATGTTTGAGTGGACATACAATCAGGTATTTATTGCTTGTTATTTTACGTAACTGGTTGTCTACTTATTTTGTATTACCTAGCTTGCGCTAATTTACTGCGTGATTGTCATTTTTGTTTCTTGCTTCAGAGCACACTTTCTACTTGTCGTGGTTTTTTTCGTTTATGAATAAGAAAGTTCCCATTATAGATACTACAAGGCTTTAGGTGTATGCTTTGATATATTCTGTCTTACACCTATACACATGAAAGAAAGCAATGTGGTAAGTTTTAGATTTAGAAAATGGGTACAAAAAGGATACATGAGTAATATGGGGATATAATCAGTATGGCTGCATGTATTACATTTTATTTAATATTGGATCTTTCGATTTTCATGCCATAATTTCAGACTTCCGCCTTAATATAGTCACAAGGCAATAACACAGAGGTTAATTATTTCCAGGTTTTAATTTCCTGTATGAGTAAGGCCATCTACTACCTTATTTACTTTGGCCATCACAAATACTGTATTTTGCTTAGGAGATTACTGTTGGTATCAATATAGTGCTCTGAAACAATCTTATGCTGCCATGAAATTGAATAGATGGCCGTATCGTAATTTAGTTAGCTTGAAACTGTTTTTTTTGTAAATGGGGCTCTTCAAATTTTCTCCACAACTCCTATTTAATACGGAGTAATTATCACTTTTAACAATTTGTTGCTCTGTATTATCATATTGGTAGTAAATTTTATCGTTACATTGGCATGAGCTCCACGGGATCGTGCGCCAAGGCGCACATTTAAATCTAGTCTAACGTTGTATATGATGCCCCCCATAGGGGGCCTCACAGAGATTAGCTGCTCGTAGCCGTTGGATCTTACCCATCTGGCAATCTTGTCCGTCCATTTTTTCACTGGTGAAGTAGTCCAGGACGCGGCCCTCGCGCGAACCCACTTTTTATCCATGGGTCGATGAAGCCCACGCGGCCCGGCGTTGGCGCGTCGTGAGGCTGCTCCCCAATCCCCTCTCATTTCCACGCCCTATCCCCAACCGAGAAGAACAGGGCAGCGGCGGCGGCGCCGACCACGCGCTCGGGGACGAAGCCGAGCGCGTGCCTGAAGACGGCGAAGGGCGCGCCTGGCGACGGCGGCAAGCGCGAGCACGCGCCTGGGAGACGGCGGCCGCGAGCGCGCGCCTGGAGACGGCAGCGGCGAAGGCGCGCCTGGCGACGGCGGCGGCGAGCGCGCGGCTGGAAACGACGGAGGCAAGCGTGTGATCCTCTTCCAATCCCCTTGCCTCACCACTCCCTTGATTCCTCATTTCTCTCTCTACGTGCGGCCACTGCCGCTCACTCCTTGGGTCAAGATCCCGTCGCCGCCATAGCTCGGAACTCCAGCTTTCACTCGCGCCATCTTTCACAGGGAGGAGCACATGAGTAGAAAATCGCCGGGAGGAGCGGAAGGCTGCCGCAGTTTCGAGCAACCGCAAGTTGAGGTGAGATGCTGCTATAACCCCATCCCTTCTCTTTTTTTCTTCCATTGAGCTAGCACTTGTGTTCCTCTTCTTTTTTCCTCCTCACAGAACACCCGTGCAGCTGACCTCGGCTCATTGCCGCACTTGGTTGTCTCGCCGGGAGAGAAAGAGAGAGAAAGAGGAGGCTATGTAGGGAGGAGGAGCAACCCGAGGAGGAGGTGCGGCAACAGTAGCAAGTGGAGGTATGTACCTCCATCCGTAGCCCCTCTGCATCGGCCAACCGCCGGCTGGCCGGCTCAGCCTTCTTCGGCCCCATCTCTCCTCCTCTACGTCCTTGCGATTCAAGGTGCCCACCCATCTCTTCCTGTTGATTTGCCTCTTGCCTTCTCTCTTGCAGTTCCCATAGTTTCTAATATTTGTTTGTGTGGATGTTTTTGTATCTATGCAGATAAGGTGTTCGATGAAAATCAAACGAAGCTGCAGGTAGAGGTTAATTCATTTTTATGTTATGGTGTCTACTCAATAGTTCATTTCTTCTAAAATATACTTGCAATCAATGATGAATTACCTATTTGATATTACTCTCTCTTAGTTATGTGAATTGTATTTTTTTATATATACCTCTTTAGGTTATGTGACTTTCATGTATGTAAACTCATTTCACTCAGAGTTGGAACTGGAGCTACGAGTTTGGATAAAGTAGGTGGAGAAACCTTTAGGTTTATTTGATGGGCCTTACCTATTTGGTTTTGCTTCCAATGCAATGGGGTGCACGACGGGGTGTGTGAGGCACTGGCCATCTCAGAGTTGAGCTATGCGTTTCTAAGTGCACTTTGTTTCTCCCTTTGCAACGACGTGACTTTAGCGGCTCTGAGTTCTCTGAGTTGATTGACCTGAAACAGGGTTCCATATTCATTGATTCTCGAAGAGTTCCTTTGTTCGTACCACGGTTGATTTGTACATATCGGTTTGACCCTGATTTTGTTGAATTTCATGGGAAATGTTGCGAAGATCAGCCCTAGATATGGACACAGCGCGTGACATGCTCTTTCTCTACGGAACTTTCAGTATTGCAATGGAGCCAAGAAATTTTATTGAAGTTCGTTTTCCAGGACCTTGAGTAAATAAGGTGATCAGGGAATCCACCAGGGGGGAACCATCTAACCTAAAGGTTAAACAAAGCATGTCATCCTTCTTTTCAGATAACCGTTGATGTAGTTATGCACGTGTTTTAAATGCTACAGCTGTAGTTTTCAAAATAGGATCATATATGTGTTCAGGCCCCCTTCCAGTTTTATCTCATCATCTTCTATCATGCTTAATTTTTTATTTATTTAGACTAAGGCCAAGTGGTGGGAGTCCATTTGTGCAGCAGCTCGCATAACCTATCAGGTTGATTAACTTATACATATGCAGCTGTTTGAGTTATTTGTATTTGTTTTTGTTCTAATGCTTCTTGCTTAATATTTCTTTATTGCAGTCTCCTAGGTTTACAAGCTGCAAGGTGGATAAGTTTATCCCTATGGGATGTCATGAGGCTGCTTCTGTGATGAAAGGTTCAGTGTTAGGTGCATGCTTAGATAATGTATTCCTAAATTATTCTTTGGTTGACTGCTTTCTGCCTCCACATTAGATAAAATACAATGCGGTTGTATCAGGGTTATTCAGTTATTTCCCGGAATACTATTGGATTTCTAATTCACAATTTCTCCCTTACAGCTTTTATGTTCTCCACAGGGAAGGTTATTGGAGGTTTCTACTTAATGAGCATTGATTTTCTCAGGTTTCAGGTTGGTGCTCCATGCTTCCATGTAATGCCCATGCAAAAAAAATTTGTTTGTTTGTACCGTGGACCCAAGGCAACGGTGATTTTCATGCACTAATAAAAATGCAATTAGATAATCTTCTCCAATTGGTTCTTGATTTGTTAACATGTCAATAAAACCACGACCTGCTACATTTTTGCTTGCCTTCTCTTTATCTACCGTTATATTCTCATGGTTCCAGAAATTAATTGAGCATGAAGCAAATAAGATGATGTTGGTCTGTAGAACCCTAATGCCCTCTATTTTCTTAGTTTTTCAAATATGTATATGCCCAACAGACATAATCTTCAGTTCGGTGTTATCACAAACAAGGAAGGTTCAGTTGATGCGATTGAGTTTCTCAGATTTTGCGCCACCGTGTACATAACTACATATCTGGAAGGAGTTTTTAAAGAAAATAAATGCTAGACTATATGCTCATAGGTAGATGAGTAGTACAGGAAGAAAAGCTTGGCTTGTGTATTTATACAGTGGCATAGGTTGAATCAAGGACACAGTAAGTAAGATTCTGAACTTTTATTTATGCCAACAAGAAAATCCAAAGCACAAATTGTATAAATACAGATTTAGTACAGGTATGTCAGAATGCATGAATAACTTTGCAAGCTCATTCTTGTGATAAATGTCTGCCATCCAGTATACTAGCTGCTAGCATAGTTTCCGAGTTCCAACTGAACAATTTAAACTGTGCATCTCTGGAAGTACAGTACAATTTAACTGTGCATACTTTTAGTGCTCTGTATGTGATCATCTTGTCATGTGCTTGTCTAAATAAGAAAATAGAAAATTAATGCTAATGTTAGGCCTGGGAGTAAACATGAACCAAGAATTAGCTTACAGCAGCAGGTAGATTTTGGAGGCCCCTTAGCTTGTATACAGATTTGAGGCAAAAAGAATATGTCCAGAAAACATGCATGCTACATTGTTGTTCCAGCTCCGTCCCTATATCCTTGTTACCAGAGTCTTATCTAACTATATTATACTTCTTAGACAGGGTCGAGATTTGCTCTGAGGCTTGAGGCTTGATCCAATGGTTTCAAATTCTTGCATTTCGATTATTGGCACTGTGTCTAAGGAGGGTTTTACTGCACATTAAGTCAAGTTATATAATGGGAGCATGTTAGCCTTAAATATTTTTGCCAGATCCTTTATTTTGGAGATTGGTTATTTATTTCTGGCCCAAATCACCATACTGATTCTCTAATAGTAGTGCAGAATATTATTATCTCACACTGTCAGTTTGGTTTTCATCCTCTGAACTGGAATTAAGTAGATTATGTTTGTGGATTTACCTAGGAAATATTTAAATAATTGGATCTATATCAGGTTATTCGTAAAGTATGAGTACTATTTACATTATTCCAAAACTGTCTTAAAAGAGTAGGTGAGATTTATTCGTCGATTATCCTTTCTATATAAGGTTGGTCTATATCAGGTTATTCATTTTGTTGTTTGAATGCTTTCTTTGTCAAGAGTGAAAATACTTGCGCATCATGACAGTCATCCATGTCGTCTATTTACAGGCGGCAAAACCATCAGTTCTTAAGTAAGCTAATGGACTGAGCATTGGTGACACAGTTGGAGCACGGAAATGCAACAGATTTCCAAGGTATCAAGGTCTTCTCACGGTTTAATTTTTGCCTTCGTTGCAGTACGATGTGACACTTATCATGCACAAATTTGTCTTCATGTAGTGGATAGACAGCAGATATGACTTCACCCTCCACTTGGACCTCAATGTGTTTCATTTCTCAGGAGTGATGTTGGATTTGTGTGATGGTATGTAAGCATAGTGTCAGATCGAGTCACATATATGAGACATACAATTTTTTGTGGTCTTAATTCCTTGCCATGTCATATTCGCAGTGTAAATATTCATTTGTTTGCTCTACGTATTTGAATGTATGATTTAACATCTAATCGTTTCTGTAGCTGAATTTGATTTGGGACTGGAAGGCCTTGGAGGCCGAGTAGGAAGGCGCCTCCGTAAATGGCCGCGGAGAAAAATGATGTCACCACTGATGATAAGCTGGAGGCTTGCAATTATTCAGTATAAAATGTAATTACTTCTGGCCAGTCCTGCTATTCCTCTTCATTTTCTCCCTAAAAAATATTTTTTGCCTGCCCTAAGTTATCTATCAAACTCCTCCACTCACTGTAGTTGCTGATTAGTGAAGTACATGTGCCTTCATTTTCTCCATAAAAAATATTTTTGGCCTGCCCAAAGTTATCTATAAAGCTCCTCTACTGCCTGTAGTTGCTTATTAGTGAAGTACATGTGCTTTTTTTCTAATAAAATCTTACCTGTAGTTTTTTTTTAGTATATTATATCTGACTGCATATTGAGCTGGTAATGGTTGTTCAGCTAGGAGTATGAGATGGATGAAAAAAGGACCTCTGGTTTGTCACTTCGTGTCTTGTAAAAGGCCTTTAGTTTCCATTTGGTTCATAACATCGGATTAGTCTTTGCATACAACTAAACTGATTGAAGACATATTCCAGTGATTTGCTTTCTTATTGATGGCTCAGTTGTGTTTGTCTTAATTGCCTATTGTTTTGCCTAAAAGCAGTTTTATTACATGTCGATGATTATTTAGATACCCTCCCTACCAAAGTACTTTCAGCCATTGTTTTTTTACTTTTTCTCCTAAACTGAAAAGCAACAAAGTTGAATATTGTGGTCAGCTTCGAAAATTATCAAAGATTTGGCAGATTTGCTCTTAAAGTAAGTTGGTAGGGCGCTGTCAAATGGTTCCTTATTTTACAAGTTTCATACTGTGCATGAATAATTTTGGTAATGTGGAATGGAATGAATATCAGTCCATCTCTTACAGTTTTATCAACAACAATTTATCATTCTATCTGGGATATCTGCTTGTAATTTATCATCTCTTACAGTTTCATCATCTCTTACGAAATGTAATATTTTTTGTTGAGAATGGTTACAGAAAACATGGATTTTTCTGGTGAGATTATAGAAATCTTAAAGATTAACTTTCTTATCCACACAAGTCTATTTCTGAACCAATACATGCAAGAACAAATGAAGGCAAACAAACAACATCGGTACTAAGTGTAGACGGAGAAGATGTTCAGGTAAGTTTGGGACTTTCAATCTGGCCTAGCATAACGGTTTCTCTCGGAAAAAAATAATTGGTAGCTGCAAATAAACAACAGTGATTTAATTAGCATAACTATGAAAATGCAGGTTCAAGGAGGGCATGTGGGAGAAGCACAGAACACAACGCAGACGCATGCATACTTATGCTCCATACCAGGGTTCTTGCACATCACTAAGCACTAAGAAGTATTCAGCTTGTTCTCTTTAAAGAAACTTACTTATTTCGTGTACCTGCGTATTTCATGCTTATTTCTTTAAAGAAAAAAGTTCCTGAATATATAATATTTAAATCAATGGGTTTATAGGTACTGCAACTTCAAGTGCATCTGCTACTTTGGTTTGGTCATCTAAACACAACCTGCTACGAAGTGGTTAATCTGAACAAGGTAGAATAGTTTGTGTCATCCTTTTTGCTCTAATATTTAATGTTTGGGGGCTTTTCTTCCTTTCTGGTTCTGTTTTTCGTAATGTTAAAAGTAACTTACATCATTATCTATATCAGATTTCTGAGAATAAGTGAGATTTCAAATGAAGTTACCTTCAAACAGATACAGACATATAATTTTTTTTGGATATCAGTAAAACCCATAACTATATGGACATTGTGTTGCTCTTTTCCAAGTTTGAGTCTTCGCTTATATTTATTTGAATATTTGCGCCATTTACTTGTTCATTCAGATGCGTGTTCTTTAGATTATGCATAAAATCTGAAGTCTAAAAAGATTACACATTATATTACTATACGGTCATATGCATTGTTCTTGACTGACCTTTTTCTCTTAAAAGCTCGCCCATGTCCTATTGGACATCATCTGTCCAATCTTTTGATGCATTCTCTGTACTTGACACTAACCACACAATCATCATTTAGTAGCATTTTCTTTTTCCCTGACTTCATTCAGAATAGCCTGGAACTGTTTTTACTATTGTACAAAATCACGACGCTTCAATAGAAGCAAATCTAAAACAAGAGAAGATGTGAGGCACCGATTTTTATGGCATCATCATGGTGCGCTGGAAATAAAAACATAATTGATCATTTTTGTCTTTCGGTGTCTAATTTTCATTTGTCATTTTCATTCTCAGAGTATTCTGCAGGAGAAGAATTCTAGCTTGGATAGGCAGCTGGAAGATGCTAAGACTAATATGCAAGAGGAGATCATTCTGTTACAAGGATAGAAGGAACACGCCCTTTATTGTTTACACAAGTCAAATGCTTCAGTCAGGAGTCTTGAGTGTGAGTTAGAGCAGCAAAGAGAAAACAACTATATCTCTGACCTGAAGAAAGGGTCTGAAGATGCCATGGTTAGTTTCCATGATGAAATTGTAGCAATTCAAGACAAGAAGAATAAAACCCTCTCAGAGTTGCAGCAGTCTGTGGTTTCCCTTGAGAATCTTAGAATTTAAAAGCAGATTTCTGATGAAGACATGAAGAATAGCAATGCTAGCTTGACCAAGCGATGGGAGGAATTAAGAGCAGCCTCCAAGGACAAGAAGTTTGACTGGAATGATAAATGTGAAGAAAGCTTTCAGCAGCTCAAGCTCAGATTAACCACAGCCCCAATTCTGATCATGCCCGATGTCACCAAGCCATTCGATGTCTATTGTGATGCCTCCAAGATTGGTCTTGGATGTGTGTTGATGCAAGAAGGCAAGGTGATATCATACCTATAAGGGCAACTGAAGCAACATGAACAGAACTATCCAACTCATGACTTGGAATTAGCAGCCGTAGTTTTAGCCCTGAAGGTTTGGCGTCATTACCTCATGGGTAATCGATGCGAGATATATTCAGATCACAAGAGCTTGAAGTATATTTTCACCCAGAAGGAGCTGAACATGAGACAGCGCAGATGGATAGAATTAATCAAGGATTACGACATGGAAATTCACTACCACCCCGGCAAGGCCAATGTGGTAGCGGATGCCTTGAGCAGACTGCCGTGTCAGTTGAACTCCATGATCGCAATAGAGCAGCCCAGCCTGTATCAAGAGTTTGAACAGTTCAGATTAGAGCTAGTGAGCGAAGGATTCTTAGCCAGCATTGAGCTCCAACCCACCTTGATGAGCCAGATAAAAGAAGCCCAGAAGGGAAATGCCAGCATTGACGGAATAAAGAGTCAGATAGCTGCAGGAAAGGCACCAGGATTTACCATAGATGAAGAAGGAGTTCTTTGGTACAATGGACGCCTTTGTGTACCGTCAGATTCAGAGTTGAAGCAAGTCATTCTGAAGGAAGCTCACGATACCCTGTATTCCATTCACCCTGGAGGACCCAAGATGTACCAAGACCTGAAGGAGCAATTCTGGTGGCACGGAATGAAGCGAGAGATAGGAAGCTACATCGCCAAGTGTGATATCTGTCAACGAGTCAAGCAACATCAACGCCCGCAGACTGTTGCAACCCTTACAGATTCCTGAGTGGAAATGGGATTCTGTCGGTATGGACTTTATCACAGGATTGCCCAAATCTAGCAGAGGAAATGACTCCATTTGGGTAGTCATCGATAGGTTGACCAAGGTTGCACATTTCATCCCCCAAGACCACATACCAAGGCCCAAAGCTAGCTGAGTTATACATCTCCGAATAGTCAGCCTGCACGGAACACCGAAGTCAATTGTGTCGATAGAGGATCGCAATTCACCTCAAGATTCTGGCAGAAAGTTCATGAAGGACTAGGAACCCGTCTGAATTTCAGCACAGCCTATCACCCACCGACTGGACAGACCGAGAGAGTCAACCAGATCTGGAAGATATGTTGAGAGCCTGTGCTAGAGTATGGATCCAAATGGGAAGACTGCCTACCTTACGCAGAATTCTCCTACAACAACAGTTACCAAGCCAGCTTACAGATGGCCCCTTTTGAAGCCCTGTACGGAAGGAAATGCCGTACCCCTTTGAACTGGTCGGAAGTCGGAGATAGTCAAGTCTTCGGCCCTGATGTTCTCCGCGAAGCCGAAGAGAAGGTGCACAAGATCCGCGAGTATCTCAAGACCGCCCAATCAAGACAGAAGAGCTACGCCGACAAGAGACGTCGAGAGATGACATTCGAGATCGGAGATTTTGTGTATCTCAAAGTCTCACCCCTCAAAGGAATGCAGATATTCCAACTCAAAGGAAAGCTCGCCCCCAGATATGTCAGACCATTCAAAGTTCTGAGCCACCGAGGAGAAGTTTCATATCAGCTTGAACTACCGGAAGAGATGTCCGCAGTGCACAATGTGTTTCACATCTCACTGCTTCGGAAGTGCCTAGAAGTACCGGAGAAGACCGAAGTGTTCAAGAACATCGACCACAGAGCCATTGATATCAACCAGGATCTAACATACCGCGAAGTGCCGATTCGCATCCTTGAAGAAGCATTCAGGACCACCCGCACCAGAAGTATCAAGTTCCTGAAAATACAATGGAGTAATCACACTGAAGAAGAAGCAACTTGGGAACGCGAGGAAGACATGAAGAAGGAATACCCAGATCTCTTTAGTACCTAGTTTTCTCTAGATCTCAGGACGAGATCTTTTGTAAGGGGGAAGGGTTTGTAACATCCCAAGTTTTAATAAAAGGAACAAGAGAGAGAGGACTCAAGAATCCAGAATTTAGAACCAACAAAAACTTTTTCTCATCATCTAGGACTATGCATATAGCTCACCTTATTAATTTATTTGAGTGTGCTTTTGCCATGATGCTTGTTTATGTGTTACTCTCATTCTAAAACCCTAGCAATGATCACTTGATCATCCAAAGTCAAATAAAAATAAAATAGAAAAGAAATTCTAAAAATCAACTTCACACCCACATATGGCCTATGCCACTTTTACAAATCTTTGATCTAGGCCATTTTGGTTTGCACCATTAGTTGTAAATGGATACTAAACACTTATTAACACTTTTGGGATCAATCAAACTCAATTCAAACCAGATTTGAATCAAATTTGAGCTCACATATGATTATGGTCATATGTGCCATTTTTAGCCCGAGGCTCACTTTGAGCCCCTGGTTTTTAACTTTTCACTTCTACACTTTGTCAACTCTTTGCACCTCATCCAAGACAACATCAAGGACTTCAACTTTGCCCAAAACCACCACCCCAAATTCCTTATCAAATTCAAATGAGAATCAAGCAAAGTTGGAACAAACTCACATATGCAAGATCTTATGCAATTTGAGATTTTGCAAACCAACTCCAAATTTAACCAAACCACCACCATTCTACTCCTTTTATTATATGTTTGCAACACACCAAAAAGATTTTCAAAAATTCAAAAATTATTTTCTTGCGGCCATTTGCTCAAACACCTTGCAGGCATGGAATCAAATTGAGCCCATGCTGGTTTTGGAGAGGACCAAGTCCAAGCTCTGGCCCTCCTCAGATGCCCTGGCACCCCCTCTCACCCCTCAGCACCAGTAGCACCACTTGCACTAAGCCTTGTGTGATCAAATCATCAAGACCATGCCATGCCGTGGCATGGCATGCCACCATCATGCCACTCTCACCTCTGGCCATCTCTGGACCGAACCACCATGTCAGCTCGCTTCCTCTCACCTCCCTGGACACGCTCATGCACCCCCTTGACCAAGACTGAGCCCGCACGCGTCAGCACACGCGCGCCCAGTGGCGCCCAGGACATGCCCATGCCGCGCCAGAGCGCGCATGACGTCCGCGTTGGACGTGCCAGAGCGCCAGCTGCCCGGAGCCCCTGCGCCACCCCGACCTCTCCTCTCAGCGCCAGTCGACGCGCGACGAGTCACTGGACCGCCTGGACACGTCCACTTGACCGCGGGAACGCCGCAGACGACGACCGCGTCAACGACTGTCCGCCATGGCCTGCAAGCTCTCGTCAAACTCACCATCGCTGCAGAGCCTCGGATGCGCCACGATCACGCGCGTCATCTTCGCCAGGACGCCAACAATCGTACGCGCCCACTCCTTGCCCCTTCGCAGCCCTGGACCGACGACGACGCCGGCGACCCTAGCTCCGCCCCACAGCCACCTCCCGCTCCTATAAAAGGAGAGCCCCTCCCACTGATCTGAGCACACCATCCTCCTCCACTCATCCGCACAGCACTCCTCGCCACCTCAATTTCACCAATTAGTCACCGGAGGCCTCCAATCGCAAGCTCGCCGCCGCCGCCAGTACACGGAGTTCACCGGAGCAGGAGGCCACCCCAGGACACGCCGCTGCTACCAGGGGGATCCTCGTCCTCGACAACGACGCGGCGCACCCTCCGACGCTCCGGAGCTCCGACGACCGCTCCGACCCCCTACCTCCGCCGCTGAGTCCCCTTCTCGCCGTCGACGACGACGCTCCCCGACCATGCGATCCTCTTCTAATCGCACGGCTCACATTGCGCGTACCGCTTCGCGCGTGGAAACCCACTGACAGGTGGTTCCCACCTTGTCAGCTGGCCCGCTGCGAAGCTGGGCCGGCCCAACTCTCTCTCTCTCTTCCTAGCCCGTTAAGATCTCCCGCCAGCCCACCGTTTGAATTCAAACTTGAAAATTAGGGAATACCCCAATCAGATGCAAACTTTGAAATTCAATAGGGACAAATCTGCTAGGCCAATTTTTACAAACTTTATATTTTTGGAAACCTTAGGAAATTATCTACACAATGCCACTGGTTAGAACCCTAGATCTATTGTAGAATTAAAGTGACAAAATAAACAAGGCAGGGAATTTTCTGCCATATAATAATTCTTAAAAATCAACCATAAATGCTTTTCAGTTAATTCCTCCTCCAATAATTCACATTTCACTTATACTAATTGTTTCTACAAAAATATGCCATGCTTACTTTGAATGATCATGGCCTAGTTGAATTAAAGGACTTTATGGCTATTTCTAGTCAAAGATATTGTCCAAAACTATTAAGAAATCTTATGAGAGAGTTTCTCTCATTTAAATCTTGTCACCACCAATTCCAAATGAAGTAGAGACTCTGGTCAATTAGGTCTCATAGGAATTGTTGGTGATATTAAATCTTTGCTATGCTAGAATTAAATTGTATGAGGTGCTCACCTCATTTAAATCATTTTCTCAAAATGATAAGTGTGAAGAGGTTGACTTGGGTCAACCTAGGTCACCTATTATGCATAAGAGAAATTAAATCTTAATAAGATAATGAGAGGAAATTATTTCTCTGAATAATTCAAAGTAACATTTAAGATTAGTATGAGAGGAAATTATTTTTCTTAAATGATAAGAAGAACCCACCCACCAACTCAATATTAATGTATGATGCTAGTTTAAAGTGTGTAGCTCATGAGTGTGCCTAGTTTAGTAAATTAGTTTGGTATGATGATTGTGTACCCCGTATTCGTATTTTAGACGCTAGTACCGAGGAGTACCAGGAGGAGGAGGAGGTCTACTTCCAAGAGAAGAAGACCACTTTGACCAATCCCCCAACCAAGGCAAGATAATACTCTTGCAAAGTGCAAAGCTCACCATGAGCAAGGCATTACCCCCTTTACTTTATGCTTATGATCCTATTTCCCAGTTTTACTTTACAAGCTTTATTTACTTTTGTTTTTATCAAAGTACTTTTTGATTCATGATTTACCTGGTTAGTATTGAATTAGTACAAGAGTATCAAACTTAGCCTAGAAGCAAAGCAAGTACTTAGCACACCTCATACATAGTTGCTAGTGCTAAATTAAAAATGACTACTCTAGGTGGGAACATGTGTTTATGAAATGATGATGGTGAAAACCTTGGAATGATGAGTCATTTCCATTGAAAGATTTTGAAGGTGAATATGACATGAAATTGACTTGGTGATTTTGGCTAAAAACTGATGATTGAGTTGGATGCGATACCATTCCAATTTTTGAGTACCCCCACAATACCTGATTATGGGTAAGGCTTAGCTGGAAACTTATGTGTCTTAGTATGGGTTCCCTCTGAACACACATCATAGGGGTTATGCTTGAGGCTGCCTCCGTTGTTGAGAAATGATGTGAATTGAGGTGAATTGTACGGCCAAGCCCGTGCAGTTCCCGGGTTAACAGTTGGTTTTCACCGGGAGGCCAAGCTCATGGGGAGAGGTGCCTATACTAGGGTGTGTAAGTGAAAGGTTAACGGTTGATGATCCGCGTACTGAGTTACGATTATTCGGGGTTTATCCCTGACGGATGTAATCAAATGTTGTGGCACAAGTGTGCAACCTCTACAGAGTGTAAACCTATTCGAATAGCCGCGTCCGCGGTCATGGACAGTTGGAAAGGCCATACTATTTCCGTCATCAGAATCTACATCTTTTTTTGAACTGGAACGGTGACTTTGAACTTGAATCACAACTGAGTTGTGGGAATGACACTAATGTTCCCACTTGAGTTAGTTAGCACATGAGGAGTTGTTTACAAAAATGTTTCTAAACTAAAATTGGCTTTATGCAAATAACCCTAGAGCTTAGAACACTTTCAATAGCAATGTTAGTACTTACATTAGTATTAGATTGCGAGTACTTAAAGTACTCACGGCTTTGTCCCTGGCTATTCAAATGGCTAGACTATGAAGCCGAGCAGCAGTACGAGGATGACGATCAGCAGGACATCTACCACAACTAGGAGCTTCTAACGTCAAGCGTTGGCCTGTGGACTAGAGAGTCCTTGTATCTTACGCTTCCGCTATGAACTTGTGTTTGTTCGTTGATCATTAGATCAACTATTTGTGTAATATGGATCATGTGATTCCAATTTGTAAGACATTATGGATTGCAATAAATGATGACTGTGATACTTAACTATTATGCCTCGCAACAACAATTTTCTGCGATGTATGACATAATAGGCATCCGGACTTAAAAATCCGGGTGTTGACAGTAGTCCTCCTCGACAGAGTGGCCGACGATGAAGTTTTGCTCGGGGAAGTCCTCCGGGTCACCGCCGCCACGGAGGGCCGCCTGCTCCTCCGCCTACATCTCCCACCACGGCCTCTTCACCGGCGGGAATGTTGGCGAGCCCGCGGCGTTCTCCTCCTTGAGGCAGCGGCATTGGACTGACCCCGTCGTCCGACGGCTGGAGCCGAAGATGCGCGCCTCACCCCGTCGTCGATGACGACGCCACCCGAAGAAGGCGTGTGCGCGACCGAGTGCATGCGGTCGTCGGCGATCGACGATCCAATGCACGAGCTCCCAGACGACGTCGTCCTTGCCGGCGTCCTTTGTAGAGGCGGCGCCACTGGCTCCATGCACTCCGCATGCGGGTAGTAGAACAGGATGTGCGGGGGAACGTCGCGGACGCGCTAGCGGTACCCATGCTGCTGCAGCGTGGCATCGACGTCGCAGCCGAGACACTAGGCACGGCGGCCGACATTGTTGAAACGGCGTTCGCGCGGCCGGCCGCCCGCACAAGCTCGATGGCACTCCTCTTCGTAGCGCCGAGGCCATGCCGGGCTGTTGAGCGCGTTCGACGGCAGGCTTCTGTCCACCGGCGTCATGTGCTTCCACCGCTCGGTGATAAGGGCGCGCAATTTCGGTCCTGCCGGTGGTGGCGGTGGCACGGCGAAGCCGTTGTTGGATATGTGCCACCCGTGCGGCAGCTTGTAATGTACTGGCACGGGGATGTGCTTCCAGTACGGTTCGTCCGCCTTGTCGTACGTCAGTTGCAGCGAGTGGAGCACGCCACCGTCGGCCTCGTCGTTGTGCGCCATCGCGTCGGTGGGGTGCTTGTGTCGGTGGGTGTTTGGCGTGGCGTGTGCGACAATGGCAGTTGCGGCGGCTTGGGTTGGAAGACGGGGAAGAAGAGAGGCGTGCGCCAGTGAGGTTTTAAAGGAGGCGGCAGACATGTTGAAGGCGCATGAGGGAGGTGGGTGCTGGCCAGTCGCCGCCCTTGTCGCCGCTTCGATTTCTGCGGGGGAGACTATTAACGCTGACGACCAACCTTCCCACGTCGTTTTCAACGCGAACCGTCGCCTCCTCTCGCTACCAAGGCGGCCCCATCAACTGGGTCGGCGTTGCTTCGAGACGTCGGCACGTCCGATTCACGCCATTCGCGAAGGGAACGATATGGGGTTGCCGACACTTCTACTGTGCTCTAAATTGTTCCGTCCCTTTTTGGACGCGCCGTATGCTTTGTTTCAGCGACTCCGTGCAGCAATATTTTCCAATAGATAATGATAAATCATGGAAAGCAATCGTACTAAACTAGAACTCGGCGCCGAAGCCAGGAAATCCATTCGAGAAGGCTACCTGGAACGCCACGATATCATAAAGGAAACAACCTCTCTCTCTCTGAAAAAAAAAAGTGTCTCCCGGAGAGATATCGTTGATCTATATATTAGGAGTAGGAGCCGTCGTTGATCCAAATCTGGGACAGGTACCCGCTGCGGCTTTTGTTCGCCATGGCCCAGAACACGGTTAATCATGGCGAGGGCCTCCGGCTACCGGAGACATCGTCCCGTTGCGTCACGGATGGGGCGATCCACAATTTCGAGCTAAACAACTGGGCGCTGCTGGAAGGCCTGGGCGTCGGACAGTTCGTTACCTCCAGCAACTTCAACGCCGGCGGCTACGATTGGAATATCAAGTTTTACCCAGACGGAGACAGAAAGGATATTGCCGGCTATGCGTCAGTCTTCTTATCTTGTCTCAACCCTCAGGCCAAGAACCGCATCAGGGCAAAGTACACCTTAACCATGCAGGACGATCAAGGCAAGATATATGCAAGCAGTCAGGGAAAGGGAATCATCTTTTCTCCGGAAACTCCTTCCTGGGGCTACCCGAAATTCGTAGAGAAATCGAAGCTGGAATCCTCACCTCACCTCGACAGTGGCTACCTAACGATAAGGTGGGTCCTCTTTGTGATCAAAGAACCACCCGCTGAGTGCAATAGAAATCCTATTGTGGTTCCTATGGCAGAATTACCCGGTCATCTCGAGCGCATCCTCGAGAATGGGACATGCGTGGACGTCACATTCCTCGTGGGTGGCAGGGAATTTAAGGCACACAGTCTCATCCTGGCCGCGCGGTCGCCTGTATTTGAAGCTCAGCTATTTGGTACAATGAGGAACAAGAATACGCAACATATAGTGGTCGATGACATGGAGCCAGCCATATTTGAGATGCTTCTTCACTTCATATACACAGATTCTCTGTCACCATGTAACGAAGAAGATTACGATGTCGCCACGATGCAGCATTTGCTAGTTGCGGCAGATCGGTATGGCTTGGATAGACTGAAGGTCATGTGTGAAGATAAGTTGTGCAATAGCATTGGCGTGAAGACTGTCACAAGTACATTGGCTCTAGCTAATCAGCACTACTGTGAGCGACTCAAGGATGCCTGCGTGAACTTTATGTCGAAGCCCGGAGTAACAGGTGCTGTCCTCTTATCTGAAGGGTTCCAAAGCCTCATTGCACGCTGTACCCCGCTTGTTTTCGAGAAGGACAAGAAGAACAAGGAGGTGCCTGCTAAGAGGAAGTTAGACAAAATAGGTTAACTTTTAAAGGAGTTTCGAAGGTTCCATAGCTTATATTATTTTGTACTAGTTAGATGACCGTGCGTTGAGACGGAACTACAGACTTAAACGCAACGGCATATAGACATCGAATAAAAAAATATTAAGATTACGAAGAATTCCATATTCTAAGTCTGTCAAAGTATTCCCTATTGTGAGAATGTTAAACTATGCAGGTTCAAATTATGAACAAGAGTCGCATATCATTCATATTTTAGGAGAAAATTCAGGACAAATACACATCAATATCTTTGTAGTCATTTGTAGTCATCGTTTATGCCTATTTAGAATTGTCATGAATAAAATTCAGAAGAAACTTGTAATACACCAAGACAAAGGTGTATTTTATCTCACAATCAGCAAGGAATACTAACGAATCATTACAATAATTACCAAAAGTGAAATAACATTCCTGACATGTGACCAAAAAACCATAGCAACTATTGCAAGTTGTCAAACCATTTACACACTCTGAAAGCAAAAAATAACAGACAACTTCCAAACGCAAAAAAAAATCCTAGAAATACACATTTATTGGCAGATTCTGGTTGCAGGTGGGAGCGGGACGACTCCTCTAGCTTTCTAGAATACTTATTATGCCTTCAACTTGTTCTCAATAGTTGTTGAGTGTGAGGTCACGAGGATCTTTTCATAGTCCCTGAAAACATCACAGAAAAGGTTAGTACTGAAGATAAACATTTATAATCAAGGAGAGATTTCAGTCATGATAGTGTTGCGTGATTATATTAGCTTCGATTCTGTAATATGCTTCAAAGTGTATGTCCACCGTGGAGTGTTCTTAAGGGTGAACCTGGCTAGAAAATAGAGCAACACCAACAACCATGGAGTTGCTTGGATAACAGAAGCGATAGTTCAAAGAAAAATAAGAGCCATATTTTCCAAGTCCATTTAATCAACAAGGGAACCTTCAGCAAAAAAAAAAAACCCGGTTTGCTTAAGCGTGCAAATACATCTGGCAGTGGAAAATGCCAGCGATAGAGAAGATGGTGAAAATAAAATGGGCGAGGATTCAAAGTGGGTCTTGTCTATGCATAGGCGAGTTGGTGCGGTGTGGCAGAAGGCGTTTGGTGGCGATGGTTGTTGACTTGTAGATGTAGCCACTGCCACCTTGCCCGTCGATGTAGCATCGGCGTGTGACTCCTCTTCCTCTTCTGCATGCTCAAGTTTCTCTACTGCCCTCAAGACCCTACATCAGTATTGGAGCCAGAATACATTCAGATTAATCCTCCTTAGTATTGTTGCTCATCAGTATTGGACCATCATTTGGGACCTCAAAGATTTGAATAGTTTTTATACCCAGCAGATTACACGACTAAAGAATTTGGACCAAAGCTGCACTCCACCGTTTACTGCTATGATTGATTTGCTAGCTTTAGTTACATTAATTTCAAGAAGCTCGGACACTTGAGTTCAAATACTGAGAAACTAATCAGAGCTAAGCATGATTTACATATTGCTTATAGGACTAACCATTATTTTTGGACAAGTGTTCAGTGTAACAGCTCATGATTCCATTTGACAGTTCGAAAAAGAAAAGAAAGATACTGTTCCAGTTTATGTCAAACAAAATAACAGAAGAAACAGTAAGCTTTTAGAAATCCAATATTGTAGCAAAGAATGGAATAACTTAGCGAAAGCAGTAAACATTTTGGTAACTGTGTACCAAAAAAACATCTGAATGCAGAAATCAGGGAAGGAAGCAGTAGCATATAAACAACAATATATCGGGGAAAACATTGTTGGGAAAAGATACAAAGAGGCGCCGCGCAACCTCTCTACTGTGCGGCGGGCAGCGAACCGTCCTATTCGAATCCCATCGCCTCACCACGACACGGCCTCACCCAACCTTATCCGCTCACCTGCGCGGTCGCTCCAGCCACACATCCAACCTCCTCTCTAGTCTCTCCCCTCGAGTTCCCAACCGGAGATTTTCTCGAGGAAAGTCGGCCGCCAACAGGTGGTGGCGTCGCGGAGCAGCCCCGCGCTAGGATTTCGAGGCCGCCGCCGTATAACCACATCACGCCATGAAATCGCGGGGAGATGTGTCGAAGGCGGGGACCTTGCCGGGAACGCAAGTGCCACTGGTAAAAAAAGGGCCTTTAATCCCGGTTCGCAACTGCCATTAATCCCGGTTGCGCAACCGGGATTAAATATGCGCGACTAAAGCCCCCCTTTAGTCGCGGTTGCTTACGAACCGCGACTAAATGCCCTCTCGTCCTCCAGCTGTCGAGCGAGCCCGCTGGGCCCAGACCTTTGATCGCGGGTCGCCTCCCGAACCGCGACTAAAGACCCCTTTAGTCGCGGTTCGAAAGATTTGGGGACTAATGGGGGTGGATGGAAGCCTCATTTTCTATTAGTGCGCTGCTAGGGGAGCTAGAGGTGCGGCTGCTTGGCAAGGCGGAGGCGGAGCGGTCCGACGCTCCTCTAGGACGCGTGCCTCGGCACGTCGCGCTCGCAGCCATCGAGGCTCGGCTCGGTGACTCCGCTGCCGGCGTGGTCAGCGGCGAGAGCGCGACAGCTGCTTGGGGTGGAGCTTCAACAGGGGATGCCCGCACCGTGTGCGTGTTCGTGGCTGCAGTCTCCTCCGCGCTGTCACTGGCGGCTGGCGCTGCTGCGCGTGCAATTTGCTGGTAAACAAGGAGCTTCACAGGTACGGTGAACTTCCGCTGCTTGTGGCGCTGCTGTGCGCCGAGCGCGCTCGCGCTGAAGCTCTCCCTATGCGCTGCATAGTGGTGATCCCGGATGCGCTCCACGCCAAGGGCTTTGTCAATGCCTTCTCCAACCTTGGCAGCTCGCTCGACGATCTCATTCCGCTTGCTTTCTGATACTTAATGGTGTACATAATCGAAATATTTGATTTCTGATACTTAATTAGGTTTAATAGGTATGATACAAATTCAATATATATATGTGACATGTACCATACTTATGTGATGCCAAAATGTTACCGAATCCATACTTAGACCAAATTTTGTTTGTTTTATTTGAGTTGCTCACATATATTTGATTCCTGAAACAAGCTTAGATTTACTAGGTATGACACAAAATTCAGTAAAATATGTGATACGTTCCATACTTATGTGATATTTTATCTGAAACAAACTAAACCTATTTTTATAAAACAATTACTGGAATATGTGTGAACCATATTTGAAGATATTTTATTAAAAAACTGAAACGAACCAAACCTATTTTTATATAAAAAATAACCAGAATATGTGTGAATAAAACCTGAATATCTTCTATATATATTTTTAAAAGAATAATTAAAATCATGATTTCAGAAATGTAGTGGAAACAAACTGAACTTCTACTATATATATTCTATATCTGGTTGGATTAGCTCGCGTAGGTATGTTAGTTGTGTCATATTTGGTTCATAAAAAGAATTTCTCATTTCAATATGATATACAATAATCTGTTGATGTGATAGTGGTATCTACAATTTAAAAAAAAATTATGAACATTTTTTTTCTGGAATGGAGCTAAAACTATTTTGGAAATTTGTCAAATTTGAGTGAAAAATAATACAATATAAATGGTAAAGTTATTATACACATGAAAATGACTTAATTTTTGTTATGATAAGAACGGGCCTAGCAGACTACAATTTCTACTGAGAGCTGACCCACGGCTCTGCCCGGGCATAAAAAACCGAACCCGAAGACCGAACCCGAAAAAACCGGGACCGAACCCGAATAATCAGGTATTTCGGTCTTCGGTTACCTCTTCGGTCCTGGGAATCAAATGACCGAACTAAGTACGGGCTGTTCGGTTGTCGTGAGGACTAGACCGAATCGACCGAATAGACCGACCATTTCACCAGTGCGTCAAAAATATCTGGCCAGTATCCCCTATCCAGTGCAGGCAGCCCATCTAGGCCCGAGTTGCCTCTTCTCGCTTCCTCCTCGTCTCTCACTCTCCGTGACCTAGCCGACAGCAGGACCCAGAGGAGGCGCCCCCCTTGCGCCGCCGCCTACCGACAGCAGCCCAGCGCATTGCCGCCTACCGCCAGCCGCCCAGCGGCGCCACCTGCCGCCACACCGCCTCACCGTCAGTCCGCCACGGTGCCCTTCTCCAGCCCTGCCGCATATCCATCCTCTGGGCGCCGTGCCATCTCCAGCACCGCGCCGATACGGCGCCAGGACATCTCCAACGTCGGGCTGCCATCATCTATGCTAAGGTGTTCACAAGGTACTGTGAGGAAGATGCATTGTATGCATTGGACTTGGCTGAAGAGAAAGGAGGCGTTGGGTATCCAGATGAGCGTGATTGGCAAAATGCAAAGAAAATGGCTGATTTCCTTTGCCATTTTTACAATCTTACTGTTCGTGTGTCTGGCTCACTCCATGTCACTTCCAACAACTTCTTATTTGAGATTGGCGAGGTCCACATCTTGATTAAGGATTGGATGGCTAGTACAGATCCTTTGCAAGTTGCTATGGGAAAGCGGATGAAAGAAAAGTTTGAAAAATATTGGGGGACATGGCATGAGGAGAAGGAGAAGGAGAAGGAGGATGAAACAAGGCTGATTGCAAATGAAAGAGTTAAAGGGAAGAAGGAGGAGAAGGAGAAGGAAAATATCAACTTGCTCATATTTGTAGCTACAGCTCTTGATCCGGGGTATAAGCTATCTGATTATACCAAGATGGCTATAGAGGAAATTTATGGTCTTGAGATGGGAGATAAAGTCTGGGCTGCTATTAACAAATGTGTTCGTGAGCTGTTTGAAGAATATAGGATGCAATCCTCCACACCCGCAGCTGTAACACCATCCACTGACCAAGCAAAGGAGGAAGTCTGATGAAGCAACTAATTGCAAACAGATTGAGGCAAAGCAATAGTGCAAATGCCGCTAGTAAATCTGAACTTGATAAATACCTTGCCGAAGATTGTGAAGATCCGGATGCAAAACTTGACATCCTAGCATGGTGGAGTGTGAACTCATCAAGGTTTCCGACCTTGGCAAAGATGGCTCGTGATATCCTGGCTATTCCCATCTCAACGGTTGCTTCGGAGTCTGCCTTTAGCACAAGTGGACGCATACTAGATGATTTCAGGACCTCTCTTACTCCTTACATGATACAAGCTTTAGTTTGTACACAAGATTGGTTGAGACGGTCCACTGATCCAGTTGACATCCAAGAGAACTTGGAGGCACTAGAAGAGCTAGAAAAAGGTAACTTCTGCCACTGCCACAATCAGCATGTTATTTACATACAATCAGCATGTTATTTACGTACAATCAGCCATGTGTTCGTGTAATTTATGTACTTTTATTACTGCCACATTCAACCATGCTACATATGTACAGACTTGCTTGAAGAATTTGGCGACAAAGGAAAAGGGAAGCGCAAGGCTGATGGTATTCTTGCTGATGCATCCCCGACCGTGGGCAAGTCAAGCAAGTTCAATAAATAAATGGATGTGCACGGTCCAAAAACTTGTTTATCTATGTGTACTTGTGATCTGGAAGTTATTATTTGTCAAGTTCTGGCTTAGATTGAGACTTAATATTTGCTATCTCTGTGAGTTGTGCGTGTGAGAGTGAAACTGTTTGAACTAATGTTACTTATATGCTTTGAAGTATTAACTATTATCTTCCAGTTGCTACTACTTTGTGATGCCAACATGTACGTTGTGGTACTGCCATTTGTTGGCTGGCATTTATGTTGCAGATTGTGAAGTTAAATGCTTAAATGACTATTGTGTTGTCCTGCCATTTTGATATACTTGAGCTAGCATTTTGTTTGTTTGGTCTATATGGTCATGACCGAAGACCGAACCGAAAAGACCGAAGACCGAATACAGAAAGACCGAAAAGACCGAACCTAATATGGTTACCATTACTAGATGACCGAAATTTTCAATGACCGAAAAGACCGGACCGAACAGACCGAACGCCCGGCCAGACCCACGGCTGTAGAGAGCAATCTGATAAAGTTGTGGAGAGAGAGGAGAGGGGACAGAGCCACGTGGGTGGGACCTACACATGCAGCAGAAAATCACGAAAGAGCCAAATACGTTGAAATACATGGGCCGGGTAGATTGTAGCGTGTCAGCTGTCACCATGTGATTGGTTCGGGGGACTCCGGTAGTTACCGGCTCCACCAGAATTGACTATCCCACTAGCCGCACCGCTCCATCATCTTCTAGTCCTGCACGCCATCCTTACTGTCGTTGTTGACTACACAAGGCCACACCATTGTTGGACCAGCGAGGTGAAGCTCATACATGTTAGTTCATCCACGAAATTGTGAAATTGTTGACTACTCTGATTACTAGCATATTTTCTGCTCTGATTTAGTTGGTGCTTGTTTGTAAACTAGTAAAAATGCCCGTGCGTTGCCACGGGTTTTCAAATTATATTTCTCAATACACATATATAATTCAAATCTCAAATATGAAAATTTAAAATAACTATACCTGAATCTGGAATGCGAATGAAAGTTAGGTCCATAACCGGTTATGGATCGTGTTTGGGTATCAAAATGATTTGAGAACTATACATGAATATGAAATGCAAATGAAAGTTAGGTTCAGAACCTTATTAGCCAGCCTGGAAACAAGGTAGAGACAAAAACATAAGAGGGCGGTGCAGCTGACAGTAGGGGATTGAAGTTGCATCCAATTCAACTTCTCTTCAACTAAGTGGGGTAATAATAACTTTGTTCTAATACTCTTTGTAAATATTATTATATGAATACCGATAGAACCGAGTGACATTAATTTCTTTATTGTCAAAATTCATTGTAAGGAAATATCTTAATACTTTTGAAAAAAAAATAGTTTTATTTTCTGTCTACGTGAATGTGAATTATATTTACACATGCGTGCTTCCAACTTTTCAACACAATATAGTTAATGTGAATGTGAAAAACAAAAATCACACCAGAATCGGGCTAAATTAGTTTCAGTCCACAGCCCATCGCAACCAGCTAAAGAGGAAAAAAAACGACATGAGATTCACCGACCGTTTCACTCTCTCCCACTCTCTCTATTCCCCAATGTCTAGCTAGCTCGCCGATCATCTCTTCTCCACCGCCGGCGACATGGCTGTCCACTCCCCTCCGTCTCCTAACTCCGCAGCGGAGGTTCCCATCAAAAGCGTGACCACCTCACATTCCCCTCCCAGCCATTGCTCTGCTCACTCCTCCTCCTCAAGCACCTACGGCTGCTCGGCACGAGGCGGTTACCTCTGCCCACATCGAAATTCCCGTTGTTTCCCGTCGCGTCCCTAAGCAGGCGAGTGCCGGTCGTGGCGGCGATCCAGCCACCATCGTGGGATCCGACGAGCTGCTTGCCCCAAGGAAAGCCTTGTAGCGGGACACGCAGTGCCCGGCCGTCCTTCTGGAATTTTGAAAAACCATGTTGCCTGTATGCACAGGAAAAGGAAATTTCTTCAGATATATCTGGGTGAAGAAAAAATTAGGTGGGTTAACATTAGTCAACATCAGAGTGTGTGATGATATCCTTTCAAGTCATACGTATCAACATTCTCACTTGGTAACTCAACATGTATAATTTTACATTGCACTGCGCTATTCCTGTAGAAACAAATCCTTTCGGAGATATTGGTCTAATGTTGCTTAACACCTAACATAGGGACAGTGGTAACTAAAAAAATTGTAGAAGTCTGAAAGATCAACCAATTTTGCTCTCAAAATATCAACCAAACCCATCACCTGCATGTAGCAGTAGAGATAGAGAAATAAGCAAAAGAGTAAACAAATTCTAACCTCACCTCTGGCTCTACGTTTAACTTGGTAATCATGAGATCTTTTTAACTTGTGGCTCCTTTGACAAATCGTCAACCTGTTTAATCATTATCTAGAGTATTAGATACACTTATGATTGGAATAAACACAAAAACTGGAACAACTGAATCCATCGTAGATGACTGTATTACATTTTCAGATACACTACTCGCACGA
The DNA here is from genome assembly GCA_030979885.1 of Lolium multiflorum. Taxonomy (NCBI): domain Eukaryota; kingdom Viridiplantae; phylum Streptophyta; class Magnoliopsida; order Poales; family Poaceae; genus Lolium; species Lolium multiflorum. The sequence goes on from CM061748.1 coordinate 10,739,202, forward strand.
TATGCTGACCTATATAACATCCGAGTTTGTAGCCTGCTCAACAACTTGTTGAGTATTTTTCGGATACGGCCAATTTGATTGATCATCCCACTCTCAAACTCCCAACAAACACTGATACCGTGTGGCACTTTACATGGATGCATCGTTGGGAAGAAAAATGTACCTCAACTTCAAGATCATAAGGGCATAAGAAATGTAGTACTATTCAGCGGGGGAAGAATCTTACGAGCCCGTGGAGCTGATAGGCACCTGCATGAGCCATTGGTGGCCGGAGATGCGGACGCGGCGGCGACAATCACGTGGCTGGCTTTTAGCCTAGATGAAAGGGGCTCCGAATTTATTTCTGATCTCATCCCTGATGTTGCTATTTCTTGGTGGTAGCTCATACATTCTCTCAATTTCCTCCTGAGCTCATCCATTCACAACTCGATCTATTTATCGATTAAAATTGAGAAAGAGAGAAAAATACTGAGAAAGATATGGGGCATAACATACGTTGCTGGAAGGAAGCAGCGAGAGAGGAGCGGCCCTGCCGTGACCGGCTCGACAAGATTGATGCCAAGAGTCTTCGACACAAAGAATCCATTGACCCTACGTATAAAATATAAAGGTTAAACGGAATAACTACAACATAACATAAGTTGGAGGAATAGGTATTACAAGTGTTAAGTTCGGTATTGTTTCATAAATAGTGAATGAACCCAACTTTCTAAACAGGCAAATATTAAATGAAAATCCATAAATGTACTAAACTATATGGAATGATTTTCTTCCATATTTTCCATTTGTACGATGTAAGAAAAGGATGCATGGCTTGGTCCATGGACTACTTGTGTGGTTCTGTAACTTCAGACAAAAGTTATTCACAGCATCTAGTTATATCCTTGTACAAGTTGCACCATGTTCAAAGCTCTACGTGGTATTCAAAATTAAGCACCCCACCTACCTCTGTTCCACAGGTAACACCAATTACACCATTTCGAAAGGAAAGGAAATTATTTTTAAAGCCAAAACATTAGCTCACACATGCTGGAAAAGAGGACAGTGAATCCTTTATAATCTACAGTCCTGGCACAACCATATTTGTTGGCACCCGAGGCATTTAACTGAGCAATCAAACCATAAGATAGTGCACCTTCAAATAAGTTGGGCCATATTGGAGCAGCGGGACAAAATACTTCCCAGAGTTACTTACCAAAAGGCAAACCGACCAAAAGTTCAGTTCATGCACATTGAGATAAAAATCTGAAAGACTAAAGAGAGAAATATGTAAATTTTACAAGAGATCCCATTTGTTGGTGCAAGCTTTCAAACCGACACACCGTGATATTTGAACAAGGATAAAATGACTGAGCAAGGAATATATATTGCTTTGATTCTCACCCTGTTTCTTCAAGCCTATCATCTCATCTAAATTGTAGATGTATTGGTCCCTCACGAGCTGTAACAAAAGAAATACATATAAATCTTCACTGGTCATAAGTATCACTTAGAATTATCACGTTCTAAATAACGTCAACAATGTTGCTGCTCTTCTCAGAAGTGGATCTAACTCACCTGTTGATTGGTTGCAGGAGAGTCAGAACGGTGTGCTCTGCACACCAAGCTTGACAAAATCCTTGGAGGTTGTAAGCTTGTAGCTGATGAAGAATACTTGTTGGACACTTGGACTCATTACAAGCAGAATTTCAAGAGGCGTAAGATGTCCGTCATCAGATCGATTAACCAGTCTGCAATACGATGAATTTCCAGCCACACCTAACTCAACTGCAAGCCACTAAATCTTCACCTGGCCGAGGCCCTCACAAGTCAGAACGGGACAGTCATACCTGAACAAGAGTTTGCTGGGTGTTCCACGAGAAGCACACCGACATCAATGACGAAGTCAAGCGGGACGATAACCCACAGAGGATGAAACGGCAGGAGGATACACCGCAGCATCCATCGATACACATAAATGTAGCATATCTTGTTCTCATTTGAATACATCAACAATCCACAATTTCCTGATAGGTTGCTAGTGACTTAAGTCATAGTTACATTATATATAATTCAAATCACTTATCACAGAAAATTCTGGGAAACCTCTATGTTTATTTTGCATACGATTGTAGAAAGTTTTGTGCATATTAGTGTTCAAAAATCGAGAATACCGTCTAGAAAAACATATACCTCAGAGTAAAAAATTACATACATAGCTGGTGCATAGCATAATTATAAGACCGTTAGTACATAGTCATCATGAATATAAGCAGTGGGTTACCACGGACAATTGGGCATAGCTCGATTCCATTATCGAAATTATTCTTCAATTCTCCCTTGTATAAATTAATATATGCTTCCATTCAGATCCTCCATTTATAAACCTAGTTAAAGTGGGAAAAAAAATTGTTGTCTGAGTTTGACTTTCTGAGCACAAACACCACATCAACATGGCAGGTATGCCAATGATAGCTTTTGCCAATGTCTGCTTGTTCTGAAAGTATTTGGTTGAGCTGCACCTGTTGATATGATAATAACTGTATGTGGTAACAATAATAACAGTAAGCAGTGGGTCACCCCAGACTATAACATTGGACGCTTCTCAAGAGAACAAAGGAAAGCAAGATTTTGTACATGAGGGTGAGCATGGTAAGATCTGTACTAAATACAAAGTCCAGGCCCCTATGCATAAACATTTGTGTCTATTCTAGAGGTTGTTTTTCCACGGTTCTTTTAAGAAGACTATAAAAAAATATATACAACTTATATCACTGTGCAAATTAAAACATTGAGCTCAATCAAATATGCAGTAAAAGTCTCATAGTCATGCGAGTAATGCAATTGTGTATAATCATTGTAACTGTATAGAAAACACATAACTACTCTGAACCCAAAAACTTCATACTGAACGTTCGCACCGCTGTAGACATTTTTTGAGAAGCTAAAAACACAATAGACATGAAATATGTATGTTCTCTAATACAGAATAAAGTGCAAAAAAATAGAGAAGGGGAGAGTGGATTGAATGCCACACTTAATCTGCCGCTTCAATGTCTTCTTAGGGAGTGTTAGTCTCCATTAACAAGAGTAATGCAAAATTTAATTAGTAGGTAGTACTGACTGCACAAATTGTGTCTGAATCTATACGGGCTGAGGAAATATTGTCTCTGAACCAACATCGTTAAGAGCATGTCTAATGGAACCCTTAAATCTGTATACAACCGTTTTTTTACGGATTTAAGGGTTCAAATGCCATTTAGTGGAACCCCTAAACTCCTAAATCTGTAAAAAAATTTAGAGGTCGAGGCCCCAACCCGTGCTCCGACCTGTACATGTAAGGGTTGGAGGGGCCAACCCCTACCACAACCTGTACAGGTAACCGTTTTTTACGGGTTTAAGGGTTCCACTAAATGCCTCCTGTTTTTCACACCTCCAACCCCTCCAATTTTACCAATTCTCGACCCTTATAGCTATAAGGGTTTAAGGGTTCCATTAGACATGCTCTAAGAAACAGGTCGCTCATACATGGGAAAGGAGGATCAGAACCACTCGAATTGGGCATCAAAAAATATAAATACCTAATTTGGTGCAGGTGACGCGGCATCGTCGGTCGGTGGAGGATGGTGTGGCGTTGAGCTGCTGCACCAGCGGCATCGTTCACGGCGTGATGTTGAGCTGCTGCACCAGATTGGGTAATTCATGGAGCCCAAGGCGAAAGGGCGGCGTTGAGCTGCTGCACCAGCGGCGCGGAGCCGCGACGCGTGAAGCTGTTGCCCTGCCGGAGCCGCGACATCAAAGGGCGGACCAATCGTGACTCGTGAGTGGACTTGGGAGATGGCTCCCGAAGATGGGGAACAGCAGGCGGCGCAGGAGGCGAGGGCGAGGAGCATCGCCAGGGTGGAGGCGAGGACGAGGATCTTGGCGTGCCGGCGGTGATCGCTTGTTTGGTTGAGGGCGGCCCATGTTGGCGCGGCCCAGGTAGCGCGTGCGGGACGGAACACGGAAGTACGACCAAAACGGACGACGAAAGTAGGGGAGAAGGGGGAACACGTTCCTTCTTTTTAAGTAGTAGAGATAACTTGGCATTCGTTTGCAATAAATCTGGTAGTCTTGTCAATAACCTGGAAGTCGTTTGTAAGAGCATCCCAGCCGTTGGGGCTCCCACGCCCAAATCCGGCGCTATTTAGCGCCGGATGGACGTAAGTTTTGGTCCGGGGAGTCCATTTTTTCCAGCGGTGAGCCCAGGATGGATGTAAGTTTTTGACAAAATACGACGAATTCAGACAAAAATGAGCGAAACTCAGTCAAACATAAGCGAAATTTAATGGTATTTAACATATATAGGCGAGTTCGTACATAAGTAGGCCAAATTCGTACATATATTTGAATTCAGCGTTAGGCAAACTAAAACTTAAACTAAAAGCGGCCTTCTACATGCCGAAATGGCGGTAGAAGGCCGTGTAGTCGCCACCGTCGTCGTCGTCGCTGGAGTTGTCCTGGGGAGGCGGCGCCTCGTACCAGCCGCTCGAACCCTGGCCGGGGTCGCCGGCGCGTGGCGGCGACGGTCGGTAGAGGTCATCGTCGCTGCTCTCCTCGAGCTTGACCAGCTCGACGGGCCTGGACGGGGCGTTCCTTGCCGAGGTGGCGAGTCGCCGCGCGGCGGTAGGTCCAACATCCGCATGTGAGGTTCAGACAAATCCAGAGGTGGGCCGGGCTTGGAAGATTACATGTGGAAGATTTCTAAAGCGGCCTGGCACGAAGGGTTTTGGGCTGAATTGCCCGTGTATCTTTATTTAGTAGTTTATTATTTTAGATAAGAGATAGAATCTTACTCGTGCACGGTTTAGTGCACGCCCTCATTAGAAAGTCCCCTGGACTATAAATATGTACCTAGGGTTTATGGAATAAACAACAACTCACGTTCAACCCCAAACAAACCAATCTCGGCGCATCGCCAACTCCTTCGTCTCGAGGGTTTCAATCAGGTAAGCGACATGCTGCCTAGATCGCATCTTGCGATCTAGGCAGCACAAGCCCCACGTTGTTCATGCGTTGCGACTGAAGCGTTTTTGATGGCGCGCAACGTAGTTATCATAGATGTGTTAGGGTTAGCATTGTTCTTCGTATAAACATGCTTTACGTAGTGCAACCCTTGCATATCTAGCCGTCCTCACGCCTGTCTCAGGTGCGGCACCCTGCTTGTTCATCATCTAGTAGATCTGATCCGTTATTGCTCCTTGCTCTGCGATTAGTTTAATATCTGCAATAGTTAGGCCTTACAAAGGGGGGGAGGATCCAGTGGCACGTAGGGTGGCGTTCGCAAGTCCTAAACAGGATGTTCCGCGGATCAACATCATTGTTGGTTCTTTGGCCTTGTTTAGGATCGGCTTATGAGCACCGTGCGTGGCCGCGAGGCCCAACCTGGAGTAGGATGATCCGATTATGCGGTGAAAACCCTAAATCGTCGTAGATCTCATTAGCTATATCTTGATCAAGCAGGATCACCAAGTATTCGTGCACCCCGCACGGATCATGGGTGGATCGGCTCTTTGAGCCGACAGATAACCTGAGAGCCGATCGAGGCTCTTATTTAATGTTTACGTGTATGCCATGCAGGAACTAAGCGAGGCATCCCCATCACCTTCCCGACCAGGTATAGGTCAGGTGGCACGCCTTGCACTTCGCATCGCCGCGTGTGACCAAGAGCATTGCGGGCCGTCGCTCGGAGGGGTCTCAGCCAGCCGCAGCTCTAGGCTCTTCCCGGCTCTACCGTGCCGTCGCCGCCCGCCGGTGGGTGGTTTTGGCGGTCAACACATTCTGGCACGCCCGGTGGGACGATCATCTACATCAACCACATCGCCATCTACATCTGAGATGGCGACGGACGGCACGCCAGTCACCTATGAGGAGCTGCCTGACGACTTCAAGAAGCAATATGACGAGATCAAGGCCACCCTCGAAGCCGACCTCATCGGCTCTTTCCAGAGAACCCGTACCCATGGCATCAGATGGAAGGGTTTCTCACCACAAGGTGCACTCGATGGGATAGATCTCTCTACCCCGTCGGAGGAACGCACCAGGGGCCTGCGGCAGGAGATCAACTACTTGGTGGCTCACTCGCTACACCGCCACTCTGAAAACTTGGTCAACGTGTTGGAGCGTCTCGCTCGCGTGATCCAGAGATCATGAGCCACCAATACTCGTCGGACCAGCTCTCGGGACGCATCAAGGAGAGTTACCATTCCAGTCCCGTCCACCGCTGCCATTTGCGTTGGCAGCACCAGCTGAAGTGCCGACGACACCGGCATACGTCGTCTACAAGATTGGTGGTGACCCTAGTGACCACCAGTTCTTGCCTGAGATGCCTAAGGAGATCCCTCAAGGATACGCGTGCACGTATGTGCCAGATTGTGGTAACTGGGCGCTCACAAACCAGGCCACAACATCAGGGACTCCGGCAAAGATAGGAGGAACGTCAGCAGCAGAGCTTGAGAAGCAAACGTGGCTAACTAACTACGCCACCCCGACGAAACTCCCGGGCCCAACTCCTGCAGTTGGCCCAGAGCTGGAAAAGCAAACATGGCTGGCTAAGTACGCCACCCCGGCGAATCTTCGAGCGCATCTCCGCAGCCAGCACGGCGGATCAGATCAGTACCATACGAGAGACCAGTTCGGTATTATGCCGAAAAGGAGGGCAATCGGCTATTCCAAGCCCCGACGAGTACGAGATGATCCCGCTGCCTAAAAATCGGCTCCCGACTTCTCCAAATTCAGTGGATCGATGGCTCCAGCTCCATCGAGCACATCGGCCGATATTTGGCGCAACTAGGACCGGCTTCGTGTCGGATCAGCTACGCGTGAGGCTCTTTTCAAGTCCCTCACGGAATCGGCTTTTGGATGGTACACCTCTTTGCCAGCCAACTCCATCCAGTCTTGGAAGCAATTGGAAGAACAGTTCCATATGCAATATCATTCAGAAGCTTCCGAGTCTAGCATTGCCGATCTAGCACAACTACGTCAGAAGCGCGAGAAGCAAGTGTGAGTATCCGCGCTTCAGAATCTTAGGAACCGATGTTATTCGGTTCGTATAACTGAAAAGGAAGCGTCGAATTGGCAGTAGCTGGCCTTGCAACACAGCTCAAGGACATGGCCTCCCAAGCAGATTATCCTCGCTGGCGCACATGGTTCAGAAACTATCAGCATATGAACAGCGCCACCCAGACTGTACCAAGACAAGTTCAAGCGTGCAGAGTCATGGTCGATACAGAGGAAGTTGAAGTGCTGGGAGACCAAGAAGTAGCAGTGGCTGAGTGGACTCGGGGAGAAACCCCGTGTCCCGCAAATGGGTAAAGCCACCAGGGCCGCCTGGGGATTTGATTTTGACGTGACCAAGACTGAACAAATCTTCGACCTCCTGCTCAAGGAGAAACAGTTGACGATTCCTGAAGGTCTCAAGTTCCCTACGGCGCAAGAGCTAAACGGAAAGCCATACGCAAGTTCCACGACTCGCTTCCCATGCCACCAACGACGCAGGTGTGGCGTCGCACATCCAAGCGGCGATAGAGAAGGGGCGCTTAATTTTCAACCAGTACGCCATGAAGGTAGATACCCAGCCCTTCCCCGCCGTTAACATGGTAGAAGTCATCTACCCCGAAGGCTGCCAGCAAGGTCCCACGTTCAGCATCAACATGGTAGGAACCACTCTGGCAAAGATGGAGATGAGGGCAGCTGCTCTCATAGCAAGGATACAGAAGAGGCCGCTCCACGCGATCGGCTCCATCATGATGGCAAGCGCTACGTCACGGAGGGAGAAGTAAAGAACATAAGATGCCAACGACCTCTCTCTGATCACCTCCTCAACAAATATGTGAACCAGTATGACCAACGCCGACGGTCCAACTATGATGATGAAAGAGATCGTTTGGCTAGAGAAGCCAGAAGACATCGTCGGCAGAATCGCGATGAGGAGGAGCACGAGCGCTGTGCCACGGAAGCATCAAGGGAGCAAGATGACAACGCCAGACACTGGGACTGCCCTTTCTTCAAACACTGCTGGGATTCAGGAATGAGCCGATTGCCCACAATCGGCAATTGCCCAGAATGCAATCAGAAAAAGAAGGAGGCAGCCAACGTGTCTGTGTTTGAGCGCTTAGGGCCTCTCCCACCACCAAGCAAACGTGCTGAGTCACCTCGTTGGGCAGATATTGAGGATTCCGAAGACGAGGGACTAGAAGAAGAAGAAGACAGGTACCACCGTCCAAGGTGGTGCCCTGACGGACTCAGCCGTTCACAAAAGCGCAGGGTTCAGCGGTTGCGCAGCCTGGAGGAAGCCGAAAGATTATACTTGTATACGCTACGGAAGGCTCGGCCTGATCTGGCTGCAAAGGTTCAGCGAACTCTGGACGAACAGGGACGTCCACGGAAAATGGAGTGGCGCCCCAAACAGAGGAAAGCCGATGACGAAACATCGGCTGGCACAAACATGGTACTCGTCTTGCCGACAGAGCGTAGCGCTCCACGACTCTACGGAGCACTCAAGGTGAACGACAGCAAGCGCATTAAGTCAGAGGTTGGGTTGGTTTTATCCAACCTGACCAAGTAGCAAGATCAAACCAATGAGCAAACCAGGAGAGGCTGATCCTTGTGATCGGCCCCCAAAAAATTTATGAAGGGAACTTACAAAACCTTCAACGAGCGAGCAACGTGGAGGCCGATTCCAGCAATCGGCCAAAATTATCCTCACCCACCATTCTGCCTGGGTTCAACATGTCATCCAACACGAGCCGATACCATCAATTCTCTTGACAGAATCGGCTCGGGGGGGCACCCAGGTAGATAAAATACGAGGATATGCAACGGAAGCCTCTCATCTTCTGTTGATGGATATTGGAATATGGGGGCCGATGCACAGGTCGGCCGTAAAAACAAAAAAGTGAAAATTCGAAAATTTTCGAACATAGCCGATGCAGCAGGCATCGACTTAAGGACATGAAAGCCGATGCATGGCCATCGACTCAAGAGGGGTAACTGTTACGATCAGAGGGTCAATGGAGCGCAAAGGAAGATTGTTTATGAAGGAACTCCTCAATGGAGCAGTTTGGAAGCTCAGATCCTCTCTTCAAGAACAATGTCAGGAGCAGCATGGGCGTGCGGATCAGGTCAAGGGTGGATTGCATCAGGTCCACCGGAGGGAAGGAGCCTATCTGGCCGGCAGGAACTGAAAAACTCGGGGGGCAGCTCGCCTTGAAAGCTCTCTGCTTTGGGAAGCCGATTTATGTTCAAATCGGCTAGCTCGGCATAAGAAGTTCCCTCAGACATGATCGACCCCAGGTCCATACAGCTCTGTTTTTGCCTCGGCTAAGACTTGGGGGGCAACAAGCCTGGAAGATGCCCTGTTTTTAAGAGCCGATTAGGGTCACCTCGGCTGCGGCTGCATCATGGTCGTCTCAGGAAGGAACTGGGAAGGAAAAGCCGTCGTCTAGCACAGGGCCTGGACTGTGCTGTTGCTGCAAGAAAGGGAAAGAAGTCCGACGCATTGCTATCGGTCTTAGCATGACAAACGGAGGAATGAAATTGGAGCGATTAAAGGCTGAATGGAAAGAACAATTTCATTAATTCCAAGGAGCGGCTTTACAAGAAAGAGCCGATGGCTCTCAAAAGAGGGATCTGGTGCCTAGTGCACTGCTACTACTAGTCCTATACTACTAGTCGTCGCTGTCCTCGTATCGCCGCCGACGTCGTCGGCGCTGCTCCTGGGAGCTCCTCGTCGCCGCTGCCCCAGCCCTTGGCCGGAGCCTCTTCCTCCTCGTCATCATCATCATCCTCGCTGTCCGCCCAGGAGCGGAAGCGCTTGGTCGGCGGGTACCCGATGGAGGAGGAGGAGTCATCCTCCTCCTCTTCCTCTTCGTCATCGTCTTCATCCTCGCTGTCCGCCCACATGCGGGGGCGCTTCTTCGGCGGGAGCTTGGCGGAGGGGGAGGCCTTGGCCGTCGCTGCTTCTCCTTCTTTCTCCTCCTTGTCGGAGGAGAAGGGATTCACTGCGGGGTGGAGGCTGTCCTCGTTCTTCTTCTTCGACGAAGATTGGGGGAAGAGTTTTGAGAAGGAAGAGGAAGAGGAAGACATCGCTACAGGAGAAGAGGGTTTTTTTTGGTGCCGATAGCTGGGATGGAATAGAGGATAAAGAGAGCTAACCAGTCGGCACGGTTAAATAATGAGAAATCTGGTGAAGGTTTAATGCCATTACAGCTTCCAAGGGATCGATGCTAAAGCTGTCAGAATTTTTAGAGAAGCTGAGAAGACAGGGCATAATGATGACGGATGCTGTAACGGCTCTGCTCTGCCACGACATGACCCTTCGAAGGGAAAGCATAATGATTTTGGAAATGTTATTTCCAAAACCAGGGGGGCATGTGTTATCACCAGATTTTAGACAAATCCAGAGGTGGGCCGGGCTTGGAAGATTACATGTGGAAGATTTCTAAAGCGGCCTGGCACGAAGGGTTTTGGGCTGAATTGCCCGTGTATCTTTATTTAGTAGTTTATTATTTTAGATAAGAGATAGAATCTTACTCGTGCACGGTTTAGTGCACGCCCTCATTAGAAAGTCCCCTGGACTATAAATATGTACCTAGGGTTTATGGAATAAACAACAACTCACGTTCAACCCCAAACAAACCAATCTCGGCGCATCGCCAACTCCTTCGTCTCGAGGGTTTCAATCAGGTAAGCATGCTGCCTAGATCGCATCTTGCGATCTAGGCAGCACAAGCCCCACGTTGTTCATGCGTTGCGCGTACTGAAGCGTTTTTGATGGCGCGCAACGTAGTTATCATAGATGTGTTAGGGTTAGCATTGTTCTTCGTATAAACATGCTTTACGTAGTGCAACCCTTGCATATCTAGCCGTCCTCACGCCTGTCTGGGGGCACCCTGCTTGTTCATCATCTAGTAGATCTGATCCGTTACGGTTGCTCCTTGCTCGCAAGGATTAGTTTAATATCTGCAATAGTTAGGCCTTACAAAGGGGGGAGGATCCATGGCACGTAGGGTGGCGTTCGCAAGTCCTAAACAGGATGTTCCGGATCAACATCATTGTTGGTTCTTTGGCCTTGTTTAGGATCGGCTTATGAGCACCGTGCGTGGCCGCGAGGCCCAACCTGGAGTAGGATGATCCGATTATGCGGTGAAAACCCTAAATCGTCGTAGATCTCATTAGCTATATCTTGATCAAGCAGGATCACCAAGTATTCGTGCACCCCGCACGGATCATGGGTGGATCGGCTCTTTGAGCCGATTCACAGGATAACCCGAGAGCCGATCGAGGCTCTTATTTAATGTTTACGTGTATGCCATGCAGGAACTAAGCGAGGCATCCCCATCACCTTCCCGACCAGGTATAGGTCGGTGGCACGCCCTGCACTTCGCATCGCCGCGTGTGACCAGAAGAGCATTGCGGGCCGTCGCTCGGAGGGGTCTCAGCCAGCCGCAGCTCTAGGCTCTTCCCGGCTCTACCGTGCTGACTGTCGCCGCCCGCCGGTGGGTGGTTTTGGCGGTCAACAGCTGCTTCGCCTCCTGGCGCTCCCAGTCCCGCCTGGACCACTCCAGCGCGGCGTCCATGGGCAGGGTGTTGTCGGCGGCACCAGGTCCTGCGCGATCGCCTCCTCCATCGCGGCGTCCTCCGCCCGCTTTGCCTCCTCCTCGGCGAGCTGGTTGGCGGCGGCGGCCTCCTTCTTCGCGGTCTTCCCCTTTCGCCCGCGCGATGGAGAAGCCGGCGCCGGCTGGTCGCGGATGACGAGGGCACCGCTGCTGTGCCCTCGTGTCGGCGTAGGAGACGCCGGCTCCTGCTTGACGGGGTAGCGCAGAGACACCGGCTCCTGCTTGACGGGGTAGCGCGGGGCGGATCCGCCGGACCGAGAGGCGGATCTGGATCCTGACGAGGAGGAGGACGCCGCCATCCTCCTCGGCGTCCGGAACCCAAAGCGGAGAAATGCGTCTTCATAGGATACCCTAAGGAAACTATAGGGTACACTTTCTATCACAGATCCGAAGGCAAAATCTTTGTTGCTAAGAACGGAACCTTTCTTGAGAAAGAATTTCTCACTAAAGAAGTGACTGGAAGAAAAGTAGAACTCGATGAGATTGATGAATCTTTACTCGTTGATCAGAGTAGCGCAGATCGGAAGTGTTCCTGTGCCGCCTACATCGGCAACAGAGGAAGCTAATGATAATGATCATGAAACTTCAAACGAGATAGCTACTGAACCTCGCATATCGACAAGGGAACGTGCCACTCCAGATTGGTATGATCCTTGTCTAAATGTCATGATTGTGGACAACAATGATGAAGACCCTGCGACGTATGAAGAAGCGATGATGAGCCCAGATTCCAACAAATGGCAAGAAGCCATGAAATCCGAAATGGGATCCATGTATGATAACAAAGTGTGGACTTTGGTAGACTTACCTGATAGCCGCAAGGCTGTCGAGAATAAATGGATCTTCAAGAGAAAAACAGATGCTGATGGTAATATTGTCTATAAAGCTCGACTTGTCGCAAAGGGTTTCCGACAAATTCAAGGTGTTGTCTACGATGAGACTTTCTCACCTGTAGCGAAGCTAAAATATGTGAGGATTTTGTTAGCAATAGCTGCATTTTTCGATTATGAGATTTGGCAGATGGATGTCAAAACGGCGTTTCTTAATGGAGACATTGAGGAAGAGTTGTATATGGTACAACCCAAAGGTTTTGTCGACCCTAAAAATGCTGACAAAGTATGCAAACTTCAGCGTTCAATTTATGGACTGAAGTAAGCATCGAGAAGTTGGAACCGACGCTTTGATAAGGTGATCAAAGACTTCGGTTTATACGGTGTCATGGAGAGGTCTGTATTTACAAGAAAGTGAGTGGGAGCTCTATAGCGTTCCTGATATTATATGTAGATGACATATTATTGATTGGGAATGATATAGAACTATTAAGCAGTGTAAAAGGTTATTTCAATAATAGTTTTTCAATGAAAGACCTTGGTGAAGCATCGTATATATTAGGCATCAAGATTTATAGAGATAGATCAAGACGTCTAATAGGGCTATCACAGAGTACATACCTGGACACGATTCTAAAGTAGTTTAGAATGGACGAAAGTAAGAAAGGATTCTTACCTATGTTACCAGGCAAGGTCTTGAGTAAGACTCAAGGTCCGGCTACGGCAGAAGAAAGAAAAAGGATGAGTCAGATCCCCTATGCCTCGGCAGTAGGCTCTATCATGTATGCCATGCTATGTACTAGACCGGATATAGCACATGCTGTTAGTTTGACTAGCAGATATCAAAGTGATCCAGGAATGGAACACTGGACAGCGGTCAAGAATATCCTGAAGTACTTGAAAAGAACTAAGGATATGTTTCTTTGTTATGGAGGTGACCAAGAGCTCGTTGTAACAAGTTACACCGATGCAAGTTGGAACACTGATCCTGATGACTCTAAGTCACAGTCTGGTACGTGTTTATATTGAATGGTGTTGCGTAAGCTGGGCAAGCTCGAAGCAGTGCACGGTGGCGAAGTCATCAACAGAATCGGAGTACATAGCGGCTTCAGAGGCTTCATCAGAAGCGGTATGGATGAAGATGTTCATTGTAGAGCTCGGTGTGGTTCCTAGTGCATTGGACCCACTAGTCATCTATTGTGACAACATGGGTGCCATCGCCAATGCACAAGAACCAAGGTCACACAAGAGGCTGAAGCATATCAAGCTACGTTATCATTCGATTCGCGAGTACATCGAAGATGGAGAAGTAAAGATTTGCAAAGTACACAATGATCTGAATGTAGCAGATCCGTTGACTAAAGCTCTCCCTAGGGCAAAGCATGACCAACACCAGAATGCCATGGGTGTTAGGTACATTACAATGTAATCTAGATTATTCACTCTAGTGCAAGTGGGAGACTGTTGGAGATATGCCCAAGAGGCAATAATAAAAGTGGTTATTATATATCTTTATGTTTATGATAAATGTTTATATACCATGCTATAATTGTATTAACGAAACATTGATACATGTGTGTTATGTAAACAACAATGAGTCCCTAGTAAGCCTCTTAACTAGCTTGTTGATTAATAGATGATTAGTTTCATAATCATGAACATTGGATGTTATTAATAACAAGGTTATATCATTATATGAATGATGTAATGGACACACCCAATTAAGCGTAGCATAAGATCACGTCATTAAGTTATTTGCTATAAGCTTTCGATACATAGTTACCTAGTCCTTATGACCATGTGATCATGTAAATCACTTATGCTGAAAGGTACTTTGATTACATCAAACACCACTGCGTAAATGGATGGTTATAAAGGTGGGATTAAGTATCCGGAAAGTATGAGTTGAGGCATATGGATCAACAATTTTTCCATCCCGATGACGGATAGATATACTGGGCCCTCTCGGTGGAATGTCGTCTAATGTCTTGCAAGCATATGAATAAGTTCATAAGAGACCACATACCACGGTACGAGTAAAGAGTACTTGTCGGAGACGAGGTTGAACAAGGTATAGAGTGATACCGATGATCAAACCTTGGACAAGTAAAATATCGCGTGACAAAGGGAATTGGTATCGTATGTGAATGGTTCATTCGATCACTAAGTCATCGTTGAATATGTGGGAGCCATTATGGATCTCCAGATCCCGCTATTGGTTATTGGTCGGAGAGAGATCTCAACCATGTCTACATAGTTCGCGAACCGTAGGGTGACACACTTAAGGTTTGATGTTGTAATAGTAGAACTTGAATATGGAATGGAGTTCAAGTATTGTTCGAAGTCTCGGATGGGATCCCGGACATCACGAGTTCCGAATGGTCCGGAGAATAAGATTCATATATAGGAAGTCATTTTATGTGTTTGAAAATGATCCGGTGCATTTATGGAAGGTTCTAGAAAAGTCCGGAAGAAATCACTTTGGAAGGCGGAGTCCCGAAGGGACTCCACCACCCATGGCCGACCAACCCTAGAGGGTGGAGTCCAAGGTGGAGTCCACCAAAGGTGGCCGGCCATCCCCTCCCAAGGAAAGGTGGGAATCCCACCTCAAGTGGGAATCCCACCTTGGGTAGGTTTCATGTCACATGGAAGGTTTTAGTTTGGGGTCTTATTCGAAGACTTGTAGACCAACTCTTGGGTGTTCCACCTATATAATGAGGGACAAGGGGAGGGGGCCGGCCACCCCAACACCACAAGGTGGCCGCACCCTATAGTGGCCGGCGCCCCCTTCTCCCAAACCCTAGCCGCCCCCTCTCCTCCACCTCTCCCGCACGCTTAGCAAAGCTCCGCCGGAGTTCTCCATCGCCACCGCCACCATGCCGTCGTGCTGCCGGATTCAAGGAGGAGCTACTACTTCCGCTGCCCGCTGGAACGGGGAGAAGGACGTCGTCTTCATCAACACCGAACGTGTGACCGAGTACGGAGGTGCTGCCCGATCGTGGCACCGTGATCAAGATCTTCTACGCGCTTTGCAAGCGGCAAGTGATCGTCTACCGCAGCAACAAGAGCCTCATCTTGTAGGCTTTGGAAATCTTCAAGGGTGAGTCTCGATGATCTCCTCGTTGCTCCTGTCTTCTAGATTGCATCTTGGTTTGGATTGCGTTCTCGCGGTAGGAAATTTTTGTTTTCTATGCAACGAATCCCTACACGCGACGTGCCTGCAGTAGTGCTCACCCTCAAGGACGATGCATTTGGTGTCCACGCACCACGGAGCACCACTTAGATCGCGGAGCCTGCTAATGGTGAGCCACCTCTGCCTCCACTTCCTCAAGTGGTTGTACACCTGAGTGGAGCAGACGGGCACACCACAATGCTCAAAAGGGCCCTTCGCCACAGAATTGAGATGGACTTCCTTAAATCCTTTGTCAGTTCTCACTCCGCTCTGGATCAAGCCGCACATCTTCTCCAACACGAAGCTGGACATGAATGGAAGCCATTTCATGGTGGCATTCCTTTCCTACCGGTTTTCAAGGCCATATCCGCTTCCCTGGGTTCTTGTTCTTCTTAGTGGTGGCCAACCTAGCCGCCACCTCTGCCACTACCTGAGCCTCCACGTCAGACACATGCAGAGGGGTGAACGCCACCTTGGACTCATACGCGGGCTGCGAATCGGGAACTTGCGAAGGGATCTGAGAGTCCCCAACGTAGACAAGAACCTGGGTAAAGTCATCGCAGAAGGAATCCTACACACATCGTAGTACATCATAAATCAAACAAGCAGTTCATTGCAACGGTGAATAGCACAAACCCTTGCAAGATCATGGCAGGTGAGCACATTTTGGACTAACCCCTGCTACAAGACCAAACCTAGACAAGATCATGGCAGCAGCAACCGGAAATGTCGAATCCTAGCAAGATCATGATAGCTCACCACAACCCGAACTAACCCCTGCTACAAGACCAAACCCTAGGCAAGATCTGACTACTCCTAACCTAGATCTAAATATTACTGCGGTACGGGGATAAGGGATGGCTTACAGTCATCGCCGGAGGTGAAGATGCGCTGGACCAGGAAGTAGATGAAGCAGCCCAAATGTACTCGCTGCCACCGCAACCGTCGCCGACTGGAGATGCGTGCGTCTCTTACCTGCTTGTTGACGGGGGGAGGAGCTCGAAAATTGGGGGGACAGTGGAGGAGGGGGTAGAAATAGGCCATGCGGCGCGACGGGATGTGACGGAATCCTTCCCGCCCCCTTTTCACTTTTCACCGATGCGCGCCGCAGCTCCCGCCATCTCCATTCTCGTCTCCACCCGTGCGGCGAAGATTCCCTTTTGCATCAGCGGGCGTGGAGATTTGCATGCACCGCTGGAAACTGCCGAACCGGGCGTTCCTCTAGCGCCTGGCCCGACACTGCTTCGAGAAGCGGTTCGTGGAAGAACGCGGCTCGGTCCAGGCAACCAAACGGGCCGAAAATTGCTGTCCCGATGCAAGCCAAGGGAGATGCAGGCAACCAGACGTGTCCTATGTATCCGCGATGCACTGAAGCCTGAGGTTATACTTTTGTGCAAGGATCTTTCACTCCATGTTTCTAAAAAGAAGAAAATAGAGAGCTGCACTACCGTGGCCACACATACACATCCCCATCGACCAGAAAGTGAATTAGACAGAAATCAAAAGAAAAAAAAAACATATATATTGACACAAGCATCCAAAGGTTGGCAGGTTGACATAGAATTAGCTATTTCTTAGGCGTGGCAGAATTAGCAATTCCATAAAACTAAATCATTGGCACGATTTGTCACTAACATGCTCTGTAACTTTTTTATTGCAAATTACAATAAACTAATTAATAAGCTGACAATCCATGCTAGTTCTGCTTATATATAGCATCACTTATAATGATTACAGAATGATGTGGACTTGTAGGTATAGTTATGTAAAAAAGAAAATTGACATACTCTACTAGTAACTAGTTTGGAACAACTTGTTATTCTCGATGGCTACGGTTTGTCCTGGAAGCTCCATCCTCCAAAGGGAGTGGACGGCAATTTTTCATGAAGTGCTCCTTAAGTTCGAGAGTCTCCAAAAGTGCGCCTAGGAGTTCGGGTGACGCCATAAACGTGACACATGCGGCCTTGAGCTGCTTGCAATTGTGCTCATTTGCCATCGCGAACATGGTTTTGATACTATCCATATCGATCTTATGGCACAGCTCTTCCTCGCACATCAGCTTCAGCTTGTCCATCTTGTACTTCACGGCGGCGACCATCAAGTGCTGCATCACAGCAACGTCGTAGCGTCCTTTATCTTGGCATTTCGGCAGCGATTCCGTGTAGACATAATGGAGGAGCATCTCGAAGATAGCCGGCTCGACGTCGTCAACAGCCTCGATGACGCGCGGCATGTCCTTCTCCGCCTCTGGGCACAAGAGCTTGTCGTGAAACTCGGGCGACCGCGCGGCGAGAACCGACGTGTGCGCGCGGAACTCGCGGTTGCCGACCATGAACGAGACGTCTGCTCTTCTCCCGTTGGCTACTGCCCCGCTGCCCCCCCCCCCCCTCCCCCCCCCTAAAAAAAAACTTTGTTCTACTTAGACGGCAAGGATCCGCTGATACCTCTTCGTGGGTTGACTTAACGTGTGTGTTTGGTTTATGGGTAAACATGTACGGAATGGAATGGAATAAAATATGTTTAACTAACGATTAATAGAAAAGGATAAATATGTTATTAACACACCAGTTAATATGTAACTAACGGGTTCTTTTCCCTTCGTGGCGGAGGCCGGACCTAGCGGGGCGGCCGCCTACCCGTGCCTAGCAAGGTCATTGCCGCACGTATTTAGCAAGGTCATTTCTGTTGACTGGGTGTAGCGCAGACGTAGCAAGCTCGCTGCTCGCCACGCCATGGAGACCGCTGCCGCGCCGAGCTAGGGAGCCA
The DNA here is from genome assembly GCA_030979885.1 of Lolium multiflorum. NCBI lineage: Eukaryota > Viridiplantae > Streptophyta > Magnoliopsida > Poales > Poaceae > Lolium > Lolium multiflorum. Next base: position 10,757,606 of record CM061748.1, read on the forward strand.
CGTTGAAAATCAAGCCGGTCGCTCACCGCGCGCCCTGGAGGCCGCTGGTGCCGAGCTGGGGAGCCACGTGGAAAAGCAAGCCCACCGCTCGCCGTGACATGGTGGCCGACGCCGAGCTGGGGAGCCACACATACGACGGTGGCAGGTGTCGGAGTCGCGTCGACGGCCATGGATTCTCAGACGGCTAGTGAGATTAGTCATGAAATTTACGGATCATATGGTTCAGCCTTTCTCAGAAATATTCGGATTTTGGAATGGGATCATCCATATTTCTGGTCCCGAACCAAACACACCTTTACCCCCTTTAAGTTTGGTTGGAAGGGGGGTGTGGGGGGGGGGACACTGCGCCCCTCTCCCGTCCCGGAGCATTCGCTCGAGGTGGCCGGGCAGCTCCAGCGGCATCGACTCGTTCCTGACTGTGAGCACGCATCGTATGGTGAAGGCGCCGTCGCCGCCGTGGCGAGAGAACGATTTCAGCTTGGATTTCTGGACGAAATTTTGGAATCCCCACTCGGGCAGGTGTTCTGGCCCTGCTTCCTCTAGGCAGAAGACCTGATCTAATTCGCCGATGGCTACCGGTGCCTGGTCCTTTTTGCCCAGCAAGGTCAGGTTGAACTTGGCGCTCGTGTTCTTCCTCCGGCTGGCGCAGCGCAGGTAGGCCGAGGCGCAGTCCGCGCTCGGTCCGTTGGGGTAGAACATGATGTCCCAGTCGTAGCCGCCGACTCTGAAGAGGCGCGAGCTGACGAACTCGCCGACGCCCATGGCTTTGATCTGCTGGTAGTTGGTCTCCAAGCTGAACGTCGGGGTGGGGTGCTCTCCGTGATGGTTTTCTGCAGCGTGATCTCGGGTAAGCTCTCCCCTACTACCGTGGTAGATGAGCTGTCGGCCATGGCCATCCTCAAACGTATTGTTGAGAAGCAAACGGCGGACGGGTGAGAAGAAGTCAAGAAACCAGATTTACACGCGCGCGCGTTGGAGTACGATTCAGGGAGAGGTAGAGAGGAGATGAAGAAAATATATATGGAAGCAACGAAGACTTCTAGACCTACACGGACACCGAGTTGTGAGATGCCGTGAACGAGTATAGGTCGACATGCGATTGTGCGAACGTTGTGGTCGGTTTCGCAATGGCCAAACTGCTTAGCTGCACACTTGTAGAGTTAGACGATTATACGACTGCGTGATAGACAAGGGACTCTCTCTTCTCTTTGCCTAGGAGACTAGATAATTTTTGTTGGTTGTGTCTTATTTTTTTACGAACTAGCATGGTGGCCCTTGCAAAATACAACAACATCATCTTTAACATTTTCATCTACAGAGAAATTCCTAAGATATAAACCGCTTAAAACAAAAAAAAAATCAAAATGATAATTTGAAAACTAAATATATTATCAGTTAATTATCGTGATAACAATGTTGTTTTTGGTATTGATATTTTTCTAGTTGTGTCATAGTCTCCATGTGCAATCACATGCTTAGTTACTAACTATCGAGCTTCCACCTCGATGGAAATACTGCACATGATCTCTTTGGATCGCTTCCGTCTAACACAAATATATTACACTTACCAATTATGATGATTGTGCCGAAGTCCAATTACAATACCCAAATATTGTTCCTCTTCCAACACTAACCGTAAAGTCATGGTGAGTAAGTTCCATATCTCATTATTGCGTCCTCCTAAGATGATTTTAATAAATATATTTTAACATATAACCAACAAAATTTGAACTTTCTTATCACATGGTAGACTTAAAGATTTAAATTTTAAAGCATTGTTCCTTGTGTACCTCACAAAGGATGCATGGTTCAATGTGTACATATCGAATGCGGCTGAGGTAGATTGGCCTGGCTGTTGCAGGAACAACGTGTTTAAATCAGTTCAAACATTTATATATTCCTGTTGACTAACTAATAATTAGTCTCTGCCATGAATACTTGGTGATGTTTTCTGATATTAAATATGCAAGTGTATATATGTGATCATATAGAATAAACATTTAATGTAAGAATAGTCATTATTCAGATGTTAGTATTTTCATTTGGTGACATTCTGAAGACTTAATTAGTGTTTGTGATGAACTTTTAAATTTTTGTGATCATAATTTAAGACGGAGACTAATCCATAATTTCAAGTTTTGTTGTTTCCTTTCAACTTTAACGCCAAATCATACGATAGGTGCTGAATTTACGTGCCTACTTCAGACAAAGTTTATAGGATAAGGTTTTGGAATATGTTTTTATATGATTATATCCCGAGGAGGCACTTAAAGTAAGGTTAATCAATAGTCAAATGTTATATTTATTTTTCTTGACAGTAGAATTCCGAAGACTTAATTATTTATCTATTTGCACCAAGTTTTACAAAAAAAAATTGAAAATTTATGACGTAGATTCATTCATAGTTTTAATCTTCGCAATGTCTTTCCAAATTTACCGCCCAATCAAATGATTGGAGGTGAATACGCGCACACTTGAGTCGGAGGTTCTAGTATATGTTTTTATTATTTATAATATAATTAATAGTTTAATCACCACTCAACTATTTTTATATTTAATTTGTATTAAATTAACTTTGTACTTTATTATTTAGTATAATAAATCAATAAATAAATAACTTAGTACTTTGTAGTCTGGTATGATTTTTAGCTAACAGGTAGTTCTAAGTAGTGTAGCATATATTTTTTGGACACTGACGCAAACCATATTACCGCCCTACTGTGCCCAGGCTCCTTTTTCCTGGACATGTCCATCAACCACACGTTTCTTGGATGCGTTTGTATTTTTTTTTTCCTTTCTGGCTCAAGACGTGAATCCGCACTCCTCCATTAGCTCTTTAGCTTTGCCTGTACACCTTTTTTTTACTGTGTCTCTTCACGTTTAACGTGACCGGGACATATTGTGTACCCGTTACATGAGATATTGTGTTTACGTGTTAACTTTAAATCTTAACCATAAAAATATACAATTAAAGGTTACAATTTTTTCAGATGATGTGGGTTAATGTGATGTCTCTGTTAGACATACTTCGTATTATGCTTTTAGTATATAATAGATAGATATATAGATAGATAGACAGAATAGATAGATAGATAGATATGGATGAAACTTCTATTGGGTTTTTTCTCTCTAAATGGAGGGAATTCAATTGAGCTTTCAGTTATATGCTCCTTCCACCTAAACAAATACTTTTAATTATTAAAAAACTCAACCAAAAAATATTTTTAATTATTAAAAAATTCAGCGCCAGGAATGTTGACCAAGAGTTGCGCATGAAAGAGAAGGATCCATAGTGAGCATGTGCAACGATCTAATGTAAGTCTGCGCTCGATAAATATTTCATACATCATATTGTGCTTATTTCTGCTACGTGTGACTATCTGATATCGATAATGCGTAACTCTTTTTGCAATATTATCAGAATGCGGTTGTAATGAAACAATCATTATTAGAAGAGAGGTCCAAAAAAAATTCTTATCTTTCTTCCGATGCATCATCCAATAGCACCGATGCATCCTCCAATAGCAGTCAACCTTGATTATTCATCTCAAATGATAAATATCTCAAGGTTATATTGTATGCAGAAAGACAAGATGTTGTTGCTCTAAGATCTGTATCTGATATGCTGAAACGAATTGCCGTGTAATATCGCTTATTCTTTTATTTATACAAGTATTTAATTTAGTTTATTATCTAGAATGATATTTAAATGAATTGGACACAATGCTACAACGTGAAACACTAAGTCTGGCTATTAAATGTCTGTAAACTATATATTTTTGGGATATCAACTTTTAACTGTAATGGGCTTTCACAATTTGTGTAGCAGGACGCAGCTAAGTCGGCCCATGAACTTACTAGACAGAATACCTAACAGGGCCGGCTCAGACAGCAAATTGACCGGTCCAACTTTTTTGGGCCAGCCAACTTACTTATTGGGCAGGCCTAGTCAACGAATTGGTTGAACCAAGAGATAAGGTTGGACCGGCCCACTTACTATCTCAGCCGTCAAAGTTTACAAGTTAACTGGTCAAACAAAGAAAGTTGGCCCCTTCCATGACCTAAGTGGGTTGGCCTACTTATCTTGTTGACCAGTCAAACCAAGACAATCGGCCCGATCCGCATACATAGTGGGCCAGCCCGTGTAGACGATTGACCGGTCAAACCAAATTTACTAGATCGGCCCACGAACTGAACGGGTCGGCCCATTTGTTCTTTTACCGATCAAACTAAGAAATTAGGCCCGAGTCGCCCGACCCGCTTACCTAATGGCTCGGCCCAGTGTATCTTATTGGGCCGGCATATTTAAGGCGTGACATGCCTTGTGTGAGTCTACCATCTACCACTGGTTTTTAGCCGGTTAATAACGTTACCGGCCAATTAACGACGTCTGCCATATGTCAGTTACCATGACATCAGCAGTCAACGGTCTCCCGAAAATCTTTTGCAACGGTCCAATTTTTTGTACAACCTAATGCAACGAACCGTAAAATCCGTGGTGCATTCTCAGGTGATGCGATATGCACCACAGAACACCCATTAGCCGACAAAAATTTGACCTTATAGATAACAAATTTTCTTGTAGTGCCTCCTACGTCGTGCACGGGGCTCTTCAGCTGCAGCGTCGCGGCCTCATGGATGGCGTACTGTTGGCGGCGGAGCTCGAGCTGGGGTAGCGGCCCCCAGTTTCTTCGGCAGTTCCCGCCGGCATGGTGGTTGTTCGGGCAGCAGTAGGGCCTGAGCTGCGGTGGCAGGTACTGGACCTCAGCGTAGGAGTTGGTCGGCGAGGCAATGTGCAACATGGGTGGCAGCAAGTTGCTCCCTTGGAGGCATTCTGCTGGTCAGCAATGACCCTACGGTGCGTCATATCCTCTGATGCGCTCTGTGGGCATAATATGGCGGTGAGCTGGGGGACGGCGGCTTCGGCATGTGTCTTCATACCGGCGTCCTTGAGTGGATGCTCCGGAAGTTGGGTACTATCATTTCGTGACCCTAAGGTGGGACTTACGGGCAGCGGTGACGCTTCGTTGGTCCGGGGCACGTGGGCTTGGTCTTTGGCCTGGCATGCTCTTGGCAACTAGGGGTGCCCGCGTGGATGCCCCATGACATGTACATCGTTGGAGGTGGTTAGAATGTCATGGCGGTTGATACGTCTCCAACGTATCGATAATTTCTTATGTTCCATGCCACATTATTGATGATATCTACATGTTTTATGCACACTTTATGTCATATTCGTGCATTTTGGAACTAACCTATTAACAAGATGCCGAAGTGCCAGTTCCTGTTTTCTGCTGTTTTTGGTTTCAGAAATCCTAGTAACGAAATATTCTCGAATCGGACGAAATCAACGCCTGTGTTCCTATTTTGCCCGAAGCATCCAGAACACACGAGAACCGCCAGAGAGGGGGCACGGGCCACCAAACCCTAGGCCGGCGCGCCAAGGGGCCCGCGCCCCCTATAGTGTGGCCACCCTGTCAGCCCTCCTGCGCCGCCTCTTCGCCTATTTAAAGCCTCCGTCGCGAAACCCGATACGTCGACCCACGAAACCTTCCAGAGCCGCCGCCATCGCGAAGCCAAGATCTGGGGACAGAGTCTCTGTTCCGCGCGCCGCCGGAACGGGAAGTGCCCCAAGGCTTCTCCATCGACACCGCTGCCATCTCCACCGTCATCTTCATCACCGCTGCTGCTCCCATGAGGAGGGAGTAGTTCTCCATCGAGACTCGGGGCTGTACCGGTAGCTATGTGGTTCATCTCTCCTATGTACTTCAATACAATAATCTCATGAGCTGCCTTACATGATTGAGATTCATATGATGATGCTTGTAATCTAGATGTCGTTATGCTAGTCAAGTGAATTTTACTCATGTGATCTCCGGAGACTCCTTGTCCCACGTGTGTAAAGGTGACATGTGCACCGTGTGGGTCTCTTAGGCTATATTTCACGAATACTTATTCACTGTTATGAATGGCATAGTGAAGTGCTTATTTATATCTCTTTATGATTGCAATGTATTTTGTATCACAATTTATCTATGTGCTACTCTAGCAATGTTATTAAAGTAGTTTTATTCCTCCTGCACGGTGTAATGGTGACAGTGTGTGCATCCATGTTAGTACTTGGTTTATGCTATGATTATGATCTCTTGTAGATTATGAAGTTAACTATTGCTATGATAGTATTGATGTGTATTATTCCTCCTACATAGCATGAAGGTGACAGTGTGCATGCTATGCTAGTACTTGGTTTAGTCGAATTGATCTTTCATGCACTCTAAGGTTATTTAAATATGAACATTGTATTGTGGAGCTTGTTAACTCCGGCATTGAGGGTTCGTGTAATCCTACGCAATGTGTTCATCATCCAACAAGAGTGTAGAGTATGCATTTATCTATTCTGTTATGTGATCAATGTTGAGAGTGTCCACTAGTGAAAGTCTAATCCCTAGGCATTGTTCCTAAATATCGCTATCGCTGCTTGTTTACTGTTTTACGTACTTTGCAATACTACCACCATCAACTACACGCCAGCAGCTATTTTCTCGCACCGTTGCTACTGCTCATATATATTCATACCACCTGTATTTCACTATCTCTTCGAACTAGACACCTATTTGGTGTGTTGGGGACACAAGAGACTTCTTGCTTTGTGGTTGCAGGGTTGCATGAGAGGGATATCTTTGACCTCTTCCTCCCTGAGTTCGATAAACCTTGGGTGATCCACTTAAGGGAAAACTTGCTGCTGTTCTACAAACCTCTGCTCTTGGAGGCCCAACACTACAGAAAAGGAAGGGGCGTAGACATCAATTTTTGGGCGCCGTTGCCGGGAGGAAAGGTAAAAGGTACTCACACTCCGGATCTCGGCTACTAAGCTATTTTCGCGTTGTAAGTACTCGAAGCTATTTCCTTTAGATTCTGCAATTGCAACTTTTTGTTTCTTGTTTACACTAGTTTGGCATAATGGACAAGAATGATCTTCTTATTCTATTTCCTGATTTAAAACATGGATTGTTTGATGCGAAAATTAAAAAACCTATGGAATCTTATTTGCATGCTGGTAGTAATATTAGTATGAACGCTTTAAACACCATTGTTGATAATAATATAGAAAGTTCTAAGCTTGGGGAAGCTGGTTTTCATGATCTTTTTATTCCCCCAAGCATTGAGGAGAAAATTTACTTTGATGATACTTTGCCTCCTATTTATGATAATAATATTGGTCTTTTAGTACCGCCTGTTATGGAGGATAAATTTGATTATGATTACAATATGCCTCCTATATATGATAGCTACTTCGTTGAATTTTCTCCCACTACAACTAATAAAATTGATTATGCTTATGTGGAGAGTAATAATTTTATGCGTGAGACTCATGATAAGAATGCTTTATGTGATAGTTATATTGTTGAGTTTGCTCATGATGCTACTAAAAGTTATTATGAGAGAGGAAAATATGGTTATAGAAATTTTCATGTTACTAAACCACCTCTCTATGTGCTGAAATTTTTGAAGCTACACTTGTTTTATCTTCCTATGCTTGTTACTTTGCTCTTCATGAACTTGTTTATTTACAAGATTCCTATGCATAGGAAGCATGTTAGACTTAAATGTGTTTTGAATTTGCCTCTTGATGCTCTCTTTTGCTTCAAATACTATTTCTTGCAAGTGCATCATTAAAACTGCTGAGCCCATCTTAATGGCTATAAAGAAAGAACTTCTTGGGAGATAACCCTTGTGTTATTTTGCTACAGTACTTTGTTTTATATTTGTGTCTTGGAAGTTGTTTACTACTGTAGCAACCTCTCCTTATCTTAGTTTTGTGTTTTGTTGTGCCAAGTAAAGTCTTTGATAGTAAAGTCAATACTAGATTTGGATTACTGCGCAGAAACAGATTTCTTGCTGTAACGAATCTGGGCCTAATTCTCTGTAGGTAACTCAGAAAATTATGCCAATTTACATGAGTGATCCTCAGATATGTACGCAACTTTCATTCAATTTGAGCATTTTCATCTGAGCAAGTCTGGTGCCATTTTAAAATTCATCTTTACGGACTGTTCTGTTTTGACAGATTCTGCCTTTTATTTCGCATTGCTTCTTTCGCTGTGTTGGGTGGATTTCTTTGTTCCATTACCTTCCAGTAGCTTTGGGCAATGTCCAGAAGTGTTAAGAATGATTGTGTCACCTCTGAACATGTGAGTTTTTGATTATGCACTAACCCTCTAATGAGTTTGTTTCGAGTTTGGTGTGGAGGAAGTTTTCAAGGGTCAAGAGAGGAGGATGATATATTATGATCAAGGAGAGTGAAAGCTCTAAGCTTGGGGATGCCCCGGTGGTTCACCCCTGCATATATCAAGAAGACTCAAGCGTCTAAGCTTGGGGATGCCCAAGGCATCCCCTTCATCGACAACATTATCAGGTTCCTCTCCTGAAACTATATTTTTATTCCATCACATCTTATGTACTTTACTTGGAGCGTCTGTTTGTTTGTTTCTATTTTTGTTTTTGTTTGAATAAATGCTTGTGTGGGAGAGAGACACGCTCCGCTGTAGCGTATGGACAAGTATGTCCTTAGGCTTTACTCATAGTATTCATGGCGAAGTTTCTTCTTCGTTAAATTGTTATATGGTTGGAATTGGAAAATGATACATGTAGTAATTGCTATAAATGTCTTGGGTAAATGTGATACTTGGCAATTGTTGTACTCATGTTTAAGCTCTTGCATCATATACTTTGCACCCATTAATGAAGAAATACATAGAGCTTGCTAAAATTTGGTTTGCATATTTGGTCTCTCTAAGGTCTAGATAATTTCTAGTATTGAGTTTTGAACAACAAGGAAGACGTGTAGAGCCTTATAATGTTTACAATATGTCTTTTATGTGAGTTTTGCTGCACCGCTTCATCCTTGTGTTTGTTTCAAATAGCCTTGCTAGCCTAAACCTTGTATCGAGAGGGAATACTTCTCATGCATCCAAAATACTTGAGCCAACCACTATGCCATTTGTGTCCACCATACCTACCTACTACATGGTATTTCCTGCCATTACAAAGTAAATTGCTTGAGTGCTACCTTTAAACAATTCAAAATTTATCACCTCTGATTTGTGTCAATATTTTATAGCTCATGAGGAAGTATGTGGTGTTTATCTTTCAATCTTGTTGGGCAACTTTCACCAATGGACTAGTGGCTTCATCCGCTTATCCAATAATTTTGCAAAAAGAGCTGGCAATGGGATTCCCAGTCCCAAATTAATTAACAAAAATAGACACTCCTCCATGGTATGTGATTGTTGGACGGCACCCGAAGGATTCGGTTAGCCATGGCTTGTGTAAGCAAAGGTTGGGAGGAGTGTCATCATAATAAAACTAAAATAAAAAGGCGCTCCTTCATGGTATGAGATTGTTGGCAGGCACCCGAGGATTCGGTTAGCCATGGTTTGTGAAAGAAAAGTTGGAAGGAGTGCCACCCAAAAATAAAATAAAATGGGAGCCGCTATTTGAAGGTTTGTCTGGCAAGGGGTTAGAGTACCCGCTACCATTCGTTGACAACAACATACACCTCTCAAAACTTTATTTTTATGCTCTCTTTATGTTTTCAAAATAAAAGCTCTAGCACAAATATAGCAATCGATGCTTTTCCTCTATGGAGGACCATTCTTTTACTTTCATTGTTGAGTCAGTTCACCTATTTCTCTCCACCTCAAGAAGCAAACACTTGTTTGAACTGTGCATTGATTCCTACATACTTGCATATTGCACTTATTATATTACTCTATGTTGACAATATCCATTAGATATACATGTTACAAGTTGAAAGCAACCGCTGAAACTTAATCTTCCTTTGTGTTGCTTCAATACCTTTACTTTGAATTATTGCTTTATGAGTTAACTCTTATGCAAGACTTATTGATACTTGTCTTGAAGTACTATTAATGAAAAGTCTTTGCTTTATGATTCAGTTGTTTACTCATGTCATTACCATTGTCTTGGATTGCTGCATTCATTACATATGTTTACAATATGATCAAGTTTATGATGGCATGTCACTTCAGAAATTATCTTTGTTATCGTTTTACCTGCTCGGGACGAGCAGAACTAAGATTGGGGATGCTGATACGTCTCCAACGTATCGATAATTTCTTATGTTCCATGCCACATTATTGATGATATCTACATATTTTATGCACACTTTATGTCATATTCGTGCATTTTCTGAACTAACCTATTAACAAGATGCCGAAGTGCCAGTTCCTTTCTGCTGTTTTTGGTTTCAGAAATCCTAGTAACGAAATATTCTCGGAATCGGACGAAATCAACGCCCAGGTTCCTATTTTGCCCGGAAGCATCCAGAACACACGAGAACCGCGAGAGGGGCACGGGGCCACCAAACCCTAGGCCGGCGGCCAAGGGGGGGCCGCGCACCCTATAGTGTGGCCACCCCGTCAGCCCTCCCCGCGCCTCTTCGCCTATTTAAAGCCTCCGTCGCAAAAACCCCGATACGTTCGACGAAACCCACAAACCTTCCAGCCGCCGCCATCGCGAAGCCAAGATCCGGGGACAGAGTCTGTTCCGGCCGCGGAACGGGGAAGTGCCCCAAGGCTTCTCCATCGACACCGCTGCCATCTCCACCGCCATCTTCATCACCGCTGCTCCCATGAGGAGGGAGTAGTTCTCCATCGAGGCTCGGGCTGTACCGGTAGCTATGTGGTTCATCTCTCTCCTATGTACTTCAATACAATAATCTCATGAGCTGCCTTACATGATTGAGATTCATATGATGATGCTTGTAATCTAGATGTCGTTATGCTAGTCAAGTGAATTTTACTCATGTGATCTCCGGAGACTCCTTGTCCCACGTGTGTAAAGGTGACAGTGTGTGCACCGTGTGGGTCTCTTAGGCTATATTTCACAGAATACTTATTCACTGTTATGAATGGCATAGTGAAGTGCTTATTTATATCTCTTTATGATTGCAATGTATTTTGTATCACAATTTATCTATGTGCTACTCTAGCAATGTTATTAAAGTAGTTTTATTCCTCCTGCACGGTGTAATGGTGACAGTGTGTGCATCCGTGTTAGTACTTGGTTTATGCTATGATTATGATCTCTTGTAGATTATGAAGTTAACTATTGCTATGATAGTATTGATGTGTATTATTCCTCCTACATAGCATGAAGGTGACAGTGTGCATGCTATGCTAGTACTTGGTTTAGTCGAATTGATCTTTCATGCACTCTAAGGTTATTTAAATATGAACATTGAATTGTGGAGCTTGTTAACTCCGGCATTGAGGGTTCGTGTAATCCTACGCAATGTGTTCATCATCCAACAAGAGTGTAGAGTATGCATTTATCTATTCTGTTATGTGATCAATGTTGAGAGTGTCCACTAGTGAAAGTCTAATCCCTAGGCCTTGTTCCTAAATACGCTATCGCTGCTTGTTTACGTTTTACTGCGTTACTACTGCTGCAATACTACCACCATCAACTACACGCCAGCAAGCTATTTTCTGGCACCGTTGCTACTGCTCATATATATTCATACCACCTGTATTTCACTATCTCTTCGCCGAACTAGTACACCTATTTGGTGTGTTGGGGACACAAGCGACTTCTTGCTTTGTGGTTGGGTTGCATGAGAGGGATATCTTTGACCTCTTCCTCCCTGAGTTCGATAAACCTTGGGTGATCCACTTAAGGGAAAACTTGCTGCTGTTCTACAAACCTCTGCTCTTGGAGGCCCAACACTGTCTACAGGAAAAGGAGGGGGCGTAGACATCAGCGGTGGCCCTGGAGGGGTAGTGGTTTAATTTGCTGCTCCGATGGGGAGACTTGTAATGTGCAACTGCTAGGCTCATGTGGACTTCGGTGTCGGTGTTCCGGGTGTAAACCTAGGACTAGCCTCGGGCTAGTGCAGACGATGACGGCATTGTCCCGTGTCGTTTTTACTTCATGTAGGCATTGTCGGGGAACCCCGCCATTTCGCACCTCAAAGGCCAAGGTATCTTCAGGCGAAAACCTAAACTCCGTTGGACTGGGCGGTGGCGGCGTCCATGTCGCCATCTTCTTGTAGACACCTTCTTTGTGTTTTGCGGGAGTATTAGTTGTTGGGTAGCCTAGCTATGCTCGAGATGTCAGAGGATGTTGGGGCTGCGGCCCCGTATGGTGGTAGCCTTCTAAACTCGGACGCCTAGTTGACCTCCATAGGGAAGCTGGGTTTTAGAGCATCTCCGCCGGTGCTCTCAAATAGGCGCCGATAGGGATGCCGACAGAGCATCCTTTATTTAGGGATACTGTTCCCACACCGGCATCCTCATAAGGTAGCCCCAATAGAAATTCAGATGTAAATAAATGACATTTAAAAAACAAAATTCATACGAATATTGACTAGTTTTATACAAAAGTTACTCGAATTGAAACTAAAAACTAAAAAAACTAGCGGCAGCATGCGTCGAAGGCGCTGAAATCGAGGTTGTTGGCGTCATCGCCGTCGTCGTCGCTGGATGAGCCGAAGGACCAGTCGTCCTCCACCTCCTTTGGCGCCGGCGGTTCAGAAGGGCCGGCGAGGTCGACGAAGTTGGCGCCATGGTCCCTGGCGGACCACACCGCCGCCTGCAGCTGGTCCAACATCATTTGCCGGTAGTCCTCCTCGACAGAGTGGCCGGCGATGAAGTTTTGCTCGGGGAAGTCCTCCGGGTCACCGCCGCCACGGAGGGCCGCCTGCTCCTCCGCCTACATCTCCCACCACGGCCTCTTCACCGGTGGGAATGTTGGCGAGCCCGCGGCGTTCTCCTCCTTGAGGCAGCGGCATTGGACTGACCCCGTCGTCCGATGGCTGGAGCCAAAGATGCGCGCCTCACCCCGTCGTCGATGACGACGCCACCAGAAGAAGGCGTGTGCGCGACCGAGTGCATGCGGTCGTCGGCGATCGACGATCCAATGCACGAGCTCCCAGACGACGTCGTCCTTGCCGGCGTCCTCTGTAGAGGCGGCGCCACTGGCTCCATGCACTCCACATGCGGGTAGTAGAACAGGATGTGCGGGGGAACGTCGCGGACGCGCTAGCGGTACCCATGCTGCTGCAGCGTGGCATCGACGTCGCGGCCGAGACACTAGGCACGGCGGCCGACATTGTTGAAACGGCGTTCGCGCGGCCGGCCGCCCGCACAAGCTCGATGGCACTCCTCTTCGTAGCGCCGCGGCCATGCCGGGCTGTTGAGCGCGTTCGACGGCAGGCTTCTGTCCACCGGCGTCATGTGCTTCCACCGCTCGGTGATAAGGGTGCGCAATTTCGGTCCTGCCGGTGGTGGCGGTGGCACGGCGAAGCCGTTGTTGGATATGTGCCACCCGTGCGGCAGCTTGTACTGTACTGGCACGGGGATGTGCTTCCAGTACGGTTCGTCCGCCTTGTCGTACGTCAGTTGCAGCGAGTGGAGCACGCCACCGTCGGCCTCGTCGTTGTGCGCCATCGCGTCGGTGGGGTGCTTGTGTCGGTGGGTGTTTGGCGTGGCGTGTGCGACAATGGCAGTTGCGGCGGCTTGGGTTGGAAGACGGGGAAGAAGAGAGGCGTGCGCCAGTGAGGTTTTAAAGGAGGCGGCAGACATGTTGAAGGCGCATGAGGGAGGTGGGTGCTGGCCAGTCGCCGCCCTTGTCGCCGCTTCGATTTCTGCGGGGGAGACTATTAACGCTGACGACCAACCTTCCCACGTCGTTTTCAACGCGAACCGTCGCCTCCTCTCGCTACCAAGGCGGCCCCATCAACTGGGTCGGCGTTGCTTCGAGACGTCGGCACGTCCGATTCACGCCATTCGCGAAGGGAACGATATGGGGTTGCCGACACTTCTACTGTGCTCTAAATTGTTCCGTCCCTTTTTGGACGCGCCGTATGCTTTGTTTCAGCGACTCCGTGCAGCAATATTTTCCAATAGATAATGATAAATCATGGAAAGCAATCGTACTAAACTAGAACTCGGCGCCGAAGCCAGGAAATCCATTCGAGAAGGCTACCTGGAACGCCACGATATCATAAAGGAAACAACCTCTCTCTCTCTGAAAAAAAAAAGTGTCTCCCGGAGAGATATCGTTGATCTATATATTAGGAGTAGGAGCCGTCGTTGATCCAAATCTGGGACAGGTACCCGCTGCGGCTTTTGTTCGCCATGGCCCAGAACACGGTTAATCATGGCGAGGGCCTCCGGCTACCGGAGACATCGTCCCGTTGCGTCACGGATGGGGCGATCCACAATTTCGAGCTAAACAACTGGGCGCTGCTGGAAGGCCTGGGCGTCGGACAGTTCGTTACCTCCAGCAACTTCAACGCCGGCGGCTACGATTGGAATATCAAGTTTTACCCAGACGGAGACAGAAAGGATATTGCCGGCTATGCGTCAGTCTTCTTATCTTGTCTCAACCCTCAGGCCAAGAACCGCATCAGGGCAAAGTACACCTTAACCATGCAGGACGATCAAGGCAAGATATATGCAAGCAGTCAGGGAAAGGGAATCATCTTTTCTCCGGAAACTCCTTCCTGGGGCTACCCGAAATTCGTAGAGAAATCGAAGCTGGAATCCTCACCTCACCTCGACAGTGGCTACCTAACGATAAGGTGGGTCCTCTTTGTGATCAAAGAACCACCCGCTGAGTGCAATAGAAATCCTATTGTGGTTCCTATGGCAGAATTACCCGGTCATCTCGAGCGCATCCTCGAGAATGGGACATGCGTGGACGTCACATTCCTCGTGGGTGGCAGGGAATTTAAGGCACACAGTCTCATCCTGGCCGCGCGGTCGCCTGTATTTGAAGCTCAGCTATTTGGTACAATGAGGAACAAGAATACGCAACATATAGTGGTCGATGACATGGAGCCAGCCATATTTGAGATGCTTCTTCACTTCATATACACAGATTCTCTGTCACCATGTAACGAAGAAGATTACGATGTCGCCACGATGCAGCATTTGCTAGTTGCGGCAGATCGGTATGGCTTGGATAGACTGAAGGTCATGTGTGAAGATAAGTTGTGCAATAGCATTGGCGTGAAGACTGTCACAAGTACATTGGCTCTAGCTAATCAGCACTACTGTGAGCGACTCAAGGATGCCTGCGTGAACTTTATGTCGAAGCCCGGAGTAACAGGTGCTGTCCTCTTATCTGAAGGGTTCCAAAGCCTCATTGCACGCTGTACCCCGCTTGTTTTCGAGAAGGACAAGAAGAACAAGGAGGTGCCTGCTAAGAGGAAGTTAGACAAAATAGGTTAACTTTTAAAGGAGTTTCGAAGGTTCCATAGCTTATATTATTTTGTACTAGTTAGATGACCGTGCGTTGAGACGGAACTACAGACTTAAACGCAACGGCATATAGACATCGAATAAAAAAATATTAAGATTACGAAGAATTCCATATTCTAAGTCTGTCAAAGTATTCCCTATTGTGAGAATGTTAAACTATGCAGGTTCAAATTATGAACAAGAGTCGCATATCATTCATATTTTAGGAGAAAATTCAGGACAAATACACATCAATATCTTTGTAGTCATTTGTAGTCATCGTTTATGCCTATTTAGAATTGTCATGAATAAAATTCAGAAGAAACTTGTAATACACCAAGACAAAGGTGTATTTTATCTCACAATCAGCAAGGAATACTAACGAATCATAACAATAATTACCAAAAGTGAAATAACATTCCTGACATGTGACCAAAAAACCATAGCAACTATTGCAAGTTGTCAAACCATTTACACACTCTGAAAGCAAAAAATAACAGACAACTTCCAAACGCAAAAAAAAATCCTAGAAATACACATTTATTGGCAGATTCTGGTTGCAGGTGGGAGCGGGACGACTCCTCTAGCTTTCTAGAATACTTATTATGCCTTCAACTTGTTCTCAATAGTTGTTGAGTGTGAGGTCACGAGGATCTTTTCATAGTCCCTGAAAACATCACAGAAAAGGTTAGTACTGAAGATAAACATTTATAATCAAGGAGAGATTTCAGTCATGATAGTGTTGCGTGATTATATTAGCTTCGATTCTGTAATATGCTTCAAAGTGTATGTCCACCGTGGAGTGTTCTTAAGGGTGAACCTGGCTAGAAAATAGAGCAACACCAACAACCATGGAGTTGCTTGGATAACAGAAGCGATAGTTCAAAGAAAAATAAGAGCCATATTTTCCAAGTCCATTTAATCAACAAGGGAACCTTCAGCAAAAAAAAAACCCTGGTTTGCTTAAGCGTGCAAATACATCTGGCAGTGGAAGATGCCAGCGATAGAGAAGATGGTGAAAATAAAATGGGCGAGGATTCAAAGTGGGTCTTGTCTATGCATAGGCGAGTTGGTGCGGTGTGGCAGAAGGCGTTTGGTGGCGATGGTTGTTGACTTGTAGATGTAGCCACTGCCACCTTGCCCGTCGATGTAGCATCGGCGTGTGACTCCTCTTCCTCTTCTGCATGCTCAAGTTTCTCTACTGCCCTCAAGACCCTGCATCAGTATTGGAGCCAGAATACATTCAGATTAATCCTCCTTAGTATTGTTGCTCATCAGTATTGGACCATCATTTGGGACCTCAAAGATTTGAATAGTTTTTATACCCAGCAGATTACACGACTAAAGAATTTGGACCAAAGCTGCACTCCACCGTTTGCTGCTATGATTGATTTGCTAGCTTTAGTTACATTAATTTCAAGAAGCTCGGACACTTGAGTTCAAATACTGAGAAACTAATCAGAGCTAAGCATGATTTACATATTGCTTATAGGACTAACCATTATTTTTGGACAGGTGTTCAGTGTAACAGCTCATGATTCCATTTGAAAAAAAAAAAAGATACTGTTCCAGTTTATGTCAAACAAAATAACAGAAGAAACAGTAAGCTTTTAGAAATCCAATATTGTAGCAAAGAATGGAATAACTTAGCGAAAGCAGTAAACATTTTGGTAACTGTGTACCAAAAAAACATCTGAATGCAGAAATCAGGGAAGGAAGCAGTAGCATATAAACAACAATATATCGGGGAAAACATTGTTGGGAAAAGATACAAAGAGGCGCCGCGCAACCTCTCTACTGTGCGGCGGGCAGCGAACCGTCCTATTCGAATCCCATCGCCTCACCACGACGCGGCCTCACCCAACCTTATCCGCTCACCTGCGCGGTCGCTCCAGCCACACATCCAACCTCCTCTCTAGTCTCTCCCCTCGAGTTCCCAACCGGAGATTTTCTCGAGGAACGTCGGCCGCCAACAGGTGGTGGCGTCGCGGAGCAGCCCCACGCTAGGATTTCGAGGCCGCCGCCGTATAACCACGTCACGCCATGAAATCGCGGGGAGATGTGTCGAAGGCGGGGACCTTGCCGGGAACGCAAGTGCCACTGGTAGAAAAAGGGCATTTAATCCCGGTTCGCAACTGCCATTAATCCCGGTTGCGCAACCGGGATTAAATGTGCGCGACTAAAGCCCCCCTTTAGTCGCGGTTGCTTACGAACCGCGACTAAATGCCCTCTCGTCCTCCAGCTGTCGAGCGAGCCCGCTGGGCCCAGACCTTTGATCGCGGGTCGCCTCCCGAACCGCGACTAAAGACCCCTTTAGTCGCGGT
This sequence comes from Lolium multiflorum, assembly GCA_030979885.1. Lineage (NCBI taxonomy): Eukaryota > Viridiplantae > Streptophyta > Magnoliopsida > Poales > Poaceae > Lolium > Lolium multiflorum. Next base: position 10,775,199 of record CM061748.1, read on the forward strand.
TCGAAAGATTTGGGGACTAATGGGGGTGGATGGAAGCCTCATTTTCTATTAGTGCGCTGCTAGGGGAGCTAGAGGTGCGGCTGCTTGGCAAGGCGGAGGCGGAGCGGTCCGACGCTCCTCTAGGACGCGTGCCTCGGCACGTCGCGCTCGCAGCCATCGAGGCTCGGCTCGGTGACTCCGCTGCCGGCGTGGTCAGCGGCGAGAGCGCGACAGCTGCTTGGGGTGGAGCTTCAACAGGGGATGCCCGCACCGTGTGCGTGTTCGTGGCTGCAGTCTCCTCCGCGCTGTCACTGGCGGCTGGCGCTGCTGCGCGTGCAATTTGCTGGTAAACAAGGAGCTTCACAGGTACGGTGAACTTCCGCTGCTTGTGGCGCTGCTGTGCGCCGAGCGCGCTCGCGCTGAAGCTCTCCCTATGCGCTGCATAGTGGTGATCCCGGATGCGCTCCACGCCAAGGGCTTTGTCAATGCCTTCTCCAACCTTGGCAGCTCGCTCGACGATCTCATTCCGCTTGCTTTCTGATACTTAATGGTGTACATAATCGAAATATTTGATTTCTGATACTTAATTAGGTTTAATAGGTATGATACAAATTCAATATATATATGTGACATGTACCATACTTATGTGATGCCAAAATGTTACCGAATCCATACTTAGACCAAATTTTGTTTGTTTTATTTGAGTTGCTCACATATATTTGATTCCTGAAACAAGCTTAGATTTACTAGGTATGACACAAAATTCAGTAAAATATGTGATACGTTCCATACTTATGTGATATTTTATCTGAAACAAACTAAACCTATTTTTATAAAACAATTACTGGAATATGTGTGAACCATATTTGAAGATATTTTATTAAAAAACTGAAACGAGCCAAACCTATTTTTATATAAAAAATAACCAGAATATGTGTGAATAAAACCTGAATATCTTATATATATATTTTTAAAAGAATAATTAAAATCATGATTTCAGAGATGTAGTGGAAACAAACTGAACTTCTACTATATATATTCTATATCTGGTTGGATTAGCTCGGGTAGGTATGTTAGTTGTGTCATATTTGGTTCATAAAAAGAATTTCTCATTTCAATATGATATACAATAATCTGTTGATGTGATAGTGGTATCTACAATTTAAAAAAAAATTATGAACATTTTTTTTCTGGAATGGAGCTAAAACTATTTTGGAAATTTGTCAAATTTGAGTGAAAAATAATACAATATAAATGGTAAAGTTATTATACACATGAAAATGACTTAATTTTTGTTATGATAAGAACGGGCCTAGCAGACTACAATTTCTACTGAGAGCTGACCCACGGCTCTGCCCGGGCATAAAAAACCGAACCCGAAGACCGAACCCGAAAAAACCGGGACCGAACCCGAATAATCAGGTATTTCGGTCTTCGGTTACCTCTTCGGTCCTGGGAATCAAATGACCGATCTAAGTACGGGCTGTTCGGTTGTCGTGAGGACTAGACCGAATCAACCGAATAGACCGACCATTTCACCAGTGCGTCAAAAATATCTGGCCAGTATCCCCTATCCAGTGCAGGCAGCCCATCTAGGCCCGAGTTGCCTCTTCTCGCTTCCTCCTCGTCTCTCACTCTCCGTGACCTAGCCGACAGCAGGACCCAGAGTAGGCGCCCCCCTTGCGCCGCCGCCTACTGACAGCAGCCCAGCGCATCGCCGCCTACCGCCAGCAGCCCAGCGCCGCCACCTGCCGCCACACCGCCTCGCCGTCAGTCCGCCACGGTGCCCTTCTCCAGCCCTGCCGCATATCCATCCTCTGGGCGCCGTGCCATCTCCAGCACCGCGCCGATACGGCGCCAGGACATCTCCAACGTCGGGCTGCCATCATCTATGCTAAGGTGTTCACAAGGTACTGTAAGGAAGATGCATTGTATGCATTGGACTTGGCTGAAGAGAAAGGAGGTGTTGGGTATCCAGATGAGTGTGATTGGCAAAATGCAAAGAAAATGGCTGATTTCCTTTGCCATTTTTACAATCTTACTGTTGGTGTGTCTGCCTCACTCCATGTCACTTCCAACAACTTCTTGTTTGAGATTGGCGAGGTCCACATCTTGATTAAGGATTGGATGGCTAGTACAGATCCTTTGCAAGTTGCTATGGGAAAGCGGATGAAAGAAAAGTTTGATAAATATTGGGGGACATGGCATGAGGAGAAGGAGAAGGAGAAGGAGGATGAAACAAGGCTGATTGCAAATGAAAGAGTTAAAGGGAAGGAGGAAAAGGAGAAGGAAAATATCAACTTGCTCATATTTGTAGCTACAGCTCTTGATCTGGGGTATAAGCTATCTGATTATACCAAGATGGCTACAGAGGAAATTTATGGTCTTGAGATGGGAGATAAAGTCTGGGCTGCTATTAACAAATGTGTTCGTGAGCTGTTTGAAGAATATAGGATGCAATCCTCCACACCCGCAGCTGTAACACCATCCACTGACCAAGCAATAACAGAAGGAGGAGGAAGTCTGATGAAGCAACTAATTGCAAACAGATTGAGGCAAAGCAATAGTGCCAATGCCGCTAGTAAATCTGAACTTGATAAATACCTTGCCGAAGATTGTGAAGATCCGGATGTAAAACTTGACATCCTAGCATGGTGGAGTGTGAACTCATCAAGGTTTCCGACCTTGGCAAAGATGGCTCGTGATATCCTGGCTATTCCCATCTCAACGGTTGCTTCGGAGTCTGCCTTTAGCACAAGTGGACGCATACTAGATGATTTCAGGACCTCTCTTACTCCTTACATGATACAAGCTTTAGTTTGTACACAAGATTGGTTGAGACGGTCCACTGATCCAGTTGACATCCAAGAGAACTTGGAGGCACTAGAAGAGCTAGAAAAAGGTAACTTCTGCCACTGCCACAATCAGCATGTTATTTACATACAATCAGCATGTTATTTACGTACAATCAGCCATGTGTTCGTGTAATTTATGTACTTTTATTACTGCCACATTCAACCATGCTACATATGTACAGACTTGCTTGAAGAATTTGGCGACAAAGGAAAAGGGAAGCGCAAGGCTGATGGTATTCTCGCTGATGCATCCCCGACCGTGGGCAAGTCAAGCAAGTTCAATAAATAAATGGATGTGCACGGTCTAAAAACTTGTTTATCTATGTGTACTTGTGATCTGGAAGTTATTATTTGTCAAGTTCTGGCTTAGATTGAGACTTAATATTTGCTATCTCTGTGAGTTGTGCGTGTGAGAGTGAAACTGTTTGAACTAATGTTACTTATATGCTTTGAATTTTTAACTATTATCTTCCAGTTGCTACTACTTTGTGATGCCAACATGTACGTTGTGGTACTGCCATTTGTTGGCTGGCATTTATGTTGCAGATTGTGAAGTTAAATGCTTAAATGACTATTGTGTTGTCCTGCCATTTTGATATACTTGAGCTAGCATTTTGTTTGTTTGGTCTATATGGTCAAGACCGAAGACCGAACCGAAAAGACCGAAGACCGAATACAGAAAGATCGAAAAGACCGAACCTAATATGGTTACCATTACTAGATGACCGAAATTTTTAATGACCGAAAAGACCGGACCGAACAGACCGAACGCCCGGCCAGACCCACGGCTGTAGAGAGCAATCTGATAAAGTTGTGGAGAGAGAGGAGAGGGGACAGAGCCACGTGGGTGGGACCTACACATGCAGCAGAAAATCACGAAAGAGCCAAATACGTTGAAATACATGGGCCGGGTAGATTGTAGCGTGTCAGCTGTCACCATGTGATTGGTTCGGGGGACTCCGGTAGTTACCGGCTCCACCAGAATTGACTATCCCACTAGCCGCACCGCTCCATCATCTTCTAGTCCTGCACGCCATCCTTACTGTCGTTGTTGACTACACAAGGCCACACCATTGTTGGACCAGCGAGGTGAAGCTCATACATGTTAGTTCATCCACGAAATTGTGAAATTGTTGACTACTCTGATTACTAGCATATTTTCTGCTATGATTTAGTTGGTGCTTGTTTGTAAACTAGTAAAAATGCCCGTGCATTGCCACGGGTTTTCAAATTATATTTCTCAATACACATATATAATTCAAATCTCAAATATGAAAATTTAAAATAACTATACCTGAATCTGGAATGCGAATGAAAGTTAGGTCCATAACCGGTTATGGATCGTGTTTGGGTATCAAAATGATTTGAGAACTATACATGAATATGAAATGCAAATGAAAGTTAGGTTCAGAACCTTATTAGCCAGCCTGGAAACAAGGTAGAGACAAAAACATAAGAGGGCGGTGCAGCTGACAGTAGGGGATTGAAGTTGCATCCAATTCAACTTCTCTTCAACTAAGTGGGGTAATAATAACTTTGTTCTAATACTCTTTGTAAATATTATTATATGAATACCGATAGAACCGAGTGACATTAATTTCTTTATTGTCAAAATTCATTGTAAGGAAATATCTTAATACTTTTGAAAAAAAAAATAGTTTTATTTTCTGTCTACGTTAATGTGAATTATATTTACACATGCGTGCTTCCAACTTTTCAACACAATATAGTTAATGTGAATGTGAAAAACAAAAATCACACCAGAATCGGGCTAAATTAGTTTCAGTCCACAGCCCATCGCAACCAGCTAAAGAGGAAAAAAAACGACATGAGATTCACCGACCGTTTCACTCTCTCCCACTCTCTCTATTCCCCAATGTCTAGCTAGCTCGCCGATCATCTCTTCTCCACCGCCGGCGACATGGCTGTCCACTCCCCTCTGTCTCCTAACTCCGCAGCGGAGGTTCCCATCAAAAGCGTGACCACCTCACGTTCCCCTTCCAGCCATTGCTCTGCTCACTCCTCCTCCTCAAGCACCTACGGCTGCTCGGCACGAGGCGGTTACCTCTGCCCACATCGAAATTCCCGTTGTTTCCCGTCGCGTCCCTAAGCAGGCGAGTGCCGGTCGTGGCGGCAATCCAGCCACCATCGTGGGATCCGACGAGCTGCTTGCCCCAAGGAAAGCCTTGTAGCGGGACACACAGTGCCCGGCCGTCCTTCTGGAATTTTGAAAAACCATGTTGCCTGTATGCACAGGAAAAGGAAATTTCTTCAGATATATCTGGGTGAAGAAAAAATTAGGTGGGTTAACATTAGTCAACATCAGAGTGTGTGATGATATCCTTTCAAGTCATACGTATCAACATTCTCACTTGGTAACTCAACATGTATAATTTTACATTGCACTGCGCTATTCCTGTAGAAACAAATCCTTTCGGAGATATTGGTCTAATGTTGCTTAACACCTAACATAGGGACAGTGGTAACTAAAAAAATTGTAGAAGTCTGAAAGATCAACCAATTTTGCTCTCAAAATATCAACCAAACCCATCACCTGCATGTAGCAGTAGAGATAGAGAAATAAGCAAAAGAGTAAACAAATTCTAACCTCACCTCTGGCTCTACGTTTAACTTGGTAATCATGAGATCTTTTTAGCTTGTGGCTCCTTTGACAAATCGTCAACCTGTTTAATCATTATCTAGAGTATTAGATACACTTATGATTGGAATAAACACAAAAACTGGAACAACTGAATCCATCGTAGATGACTGTATTACATTTTCAGATACACTACTCGCACGATATGCTGACCTATATAACATCCGAGTTTGTAGCCTGCTCAACAACTTGTTGAGTATTTTTCGGATACGGCCAATTTGATTGATCATCCCACTCTCAAACTCCCAACAAACACTGATACCGTGTGGCACTTTACATGGATGCATCGTTGGGAAGAAAAATGTACCTCAACTTCAAGATCATAAGGGCATAAGAAATGTAGTACTATTCAGCGGGGGAAGAATCTTACGAGCCCGTGGAGCTGATAGGCACCTGCATGAGCCATTGGTGGCCGGAGATGCGGACGCGGCGGCGACAATCACGTGGCTGGCTTTCAGCCTAGATGAAAGGGGCTCCGAATTTATTTCTGATCTCATCCCTGATGTTGCTATTTCTTGGTGGTAGCTCATACCTTCTCTCAATTTCCTCCTGAGCTCATCCATTCACAACTCGATCTATTTATCGATTAAAATTGAGAAAGAGAGAAAAATACTGAGAAAGATATGGGGCATAACATACGTTGCTGGAAGGAAGCAGCGAGAGAGGAGCGGCCCTGCCGTGACCGGCTCGACAAGATTGATGCCAAGAGTCTTCGACACAAAGAATCCATTGACCCTACGTATAAAATATAAAGGTTAAACGGAATAACTACAACATAACATAAGTTGGAGGAATAGGTATTGCAAGTGTTAAGTTCGGTATTGTTTCATAAATAGTGAATGAACCCAACTTTCTAAACAGGCAAATATTAAATGAAAATCCATAAATGTACTAAACTATATGGAATGATTTTCTTCCATATTTTCCATTTGTACGATGTAAGAAAAGGATGCATGGCTTGGTCCATGGACTACTTGTGTGGTTCTGTAACTTCAGACAAAAGTTATTCACAGCATCTAGTTATATCCTTGTACAAGTTGCACCATGTTCAAAGCTCTACGTGGTATTCAAAATTAAGCACCCCACCTACCTCTGTTCCACAGGTAACACCAATTACACCATTTCGAAAGGAAAGGAAATTATTTTTAAAGCCAAAACATTAGCTCACACATGCTGGAAAAGAGGACAGTGAATCCTTTATAATCTACAGTCCCGGCACAACCATATTTGTTGACACCCGAGGCATTTAACTGAGCAATCAAACCATAAGATAGTGCACCTTCAAATAAGTTGGGCCATATTGGAGCAGCGGGACAAAATACTTCCCAGAGTTACTTACCAAAAGGCAAACCAACCAAAAGTTCAGTTCATGCACGTTGAGATAAAAATCTGAAAGACTAAAGAGAGAAATATGTAAAATTTTACAAGAGATCCCATTTGTTGGTGCAAGCTTTCAAACCGACACACCGTGATATTTGAACAAGGATAAAATGACTGCGCAAGGAATATATATTGCTTTGATTCTCACCCTGTTTCTTCAAGCCTATCATCTCATCTAAATTGTAGATGTATTGGTCCCTCACGAGCTGTAACAAAAGAAATACATATAAATCTTCACTGGTCATAAGTATCACTTAGAATTATCACGTTCTAAATAACGTCAACAATGTTGTTGCTCTTCTCAGAAGTGGATCTAACTCACCTGTTGATTGGTTGCAGGAGAGTCAGAACGGTGTGCTCTGCGCACCAAGCTTGACAAAATCCTTGGAGGTTGTAAGCTTGTAGCTGATGAAGAATACTTGTTGGACACTTGGACTCATTACAAGCAGAATTTCAAGAGGCGTAAGATGTCCGTCATCAGATCGATTAACCAGTCTGCAATACGATGAATTTCCAGCCACACCTAACTCAACTGCAAGCCACTAAATCTTCACCTGGCCGAGGCCCTCACAAGTCAGAACGGGACAGTCATACCTGAACAAGAGTTTGCTGGGTGTTCCACGAGAAGCACGCCGACATCAATGACGAAGTCAAGCGGGACGATAACCCACAGAGGATGAAACGGCAGGAGGATACACCGCAGCATCCATCGATACACATAAATGTAGCATATCTTGTTCTCATTTGAATACATCAACAATCCACAATTTCCTGATAGGTTGCTAGTGACTTAAGTCATAGTTACATTATATATAATTCAAATCACTTATCACAGAAAATTCTGGGAAACCTCTATGTTTATTTTGCATACGATTGTAGAAAGTTTTGTGCATATTAGTGTTCAAAAATCGAGAATACCGTCTAGAAAAACATATACCTCAGAGTAAAAAATTACATACATAGCTGGTGCATAGCATAATTATAAGACCGTTAGTACATAGTCATCATGAATATAAGCAGTGGGTTACCACGGACAATTGGGCATAGCTCGATTCCATTATCGAAATTATTCTTCAATTCTCCCTTGTATAAATTAATATATGCTTCCATTCAGATCCTCCATTTATAAACCTAGTTAAAGTGGGAAAAAAAATTGTTGTCTGAGTTTGACTTTCTGAGCACAAACACCACATCAACATGGCAGGTATGCCAATGATAGCTTTTGCCAATGTCTGCTTGTTCTGAAAGTATTTGGTTGAGCTGCACCTGTTGATATGATAATAACTGTATGTGGTAACAATAATAACAGTAAGCAGTGGGTCACCCCAGACTATAACATTGGACGCTTCTCAAGAGAACAAAGGAAAGCAAGATTTTGTACATGAGGGTGAGCATGGTAAGATCTGTACTAGATACAAAATCCAGGCCCCTATGCATAAACATTTGTGTCTATTCTAGAGGTTGTTTTTCCACGGTTCTTTTAAGAAGACTATAAAAAAATATATACAACTTATATCACTGTGCAAATTAAAACATTGAGCTCAATCAAATATGCAGTGAAAGTCTCATAGTCATGCGAGTAATGCAATTGTGTATAATCATTGTAACTGTATAGAAAACACATAACTACTCTGAACCCAAAAACTTCATACTGAACGTTCGCACCGCTGTAGACATTTTTTGAGAAGCTAAAAACACAATAGACATGAAATATGTATGTTCTCTAATACAGAATAAAGTGCAAAAAAATAGAGAAGGGGAGAGTGGATTGAATGCCACACTTAATCTGCCGCTTCAATGTCTTCTTAGGGAGTGTTAGTCTCCATTAACAAGAGTAATGCAAAATTTAATTAGTAGGTAGTACTGACTGCAGAAATTGTGTCTGAATCTATACGGGCTGAGGAAATATTGTCTCTGAACCAACATCGTTAAGAAACAGGTCGCTCGTACATGGGAAAGGAGGATCAGAACCACTCGAATTGGGCATCAAAAAATATAAATACCTAATTTGGTGCAGGTGATGCGGCATCGTCGGTCGGTGGAGGATGGTGTGGCGTTGAGCTGCTGCACCAGCGGCATCGTTCACGGCGTGATGTTGAGCTGCTGCACCAGATTGGGTAATTCATGGAGCCCAAGGCGAAAGGGCGGCGTTGAGGGAAACGAACACCGCCCCGCTCCCCTCCCCACCTAACCCTAACCCCTCCTCCCTCCCCCCTCGCCCCGCCGCCGCCGATGGTCGCCGCCGGGCCTAGCCCGCGCGGTTGACGGCGGCGGCGAGGCCCCCCTCTTCGCGGTCGGCTGGCGGAGGCTCAGCACGCCGCTGGTGCAGGCTCCCCTCGAGATCTTGGCGATGGCGTCCGGTCGAAGGCGGCGGGCGGCGCGGGCGGCGCCGCTGGCCAGCTTCTGCGGGCGGCGCGAGCGGCACGGGCACGGTGGGCGGCGCGCCGAGCGTCCGCTCCGCCGGGGGCGTCTTCCTGGAGGGCGCAGGGCGCGGGGTGCAGGGTGGTTCGGCCGGCCGGGCAGGGGCCCGGCCCCGTTTCGAGCCCTCTTCCTCACGTCTCCTCCGCCGGATCTCTCGCTGCCGGCAGCCGGGATGGTTGCTGGCCGTGGATCGCGCAGCGGAAGCTCTTCTCCGTCCTTCCTCCTCAGATCCGGCGGCAGCACTCGTCGTGGTGGCTGTGGGCTGCCTAGATCTGTGGAGCTGCTCACTCACCTGGTGTGCTGCATGGGGCAGATGCCGGTGAGGTCGGTCGTCGCCTTTTCGAGAGCGGGTGTTTTGCGTCGGTGGCGGTTCTCGGTGCTCTGTTGCGGTCCGGCGGCGCGAGGAGTTTGGTTCCAAGGCGGCGGCCTTGGTCGGTGGGAACCTTGCTGGTTGTCGGGCGAGCCAGAGGTTCAGGTGCTGGTCGGTGGCCATGGTCATGCGGGCGACGTGGTCGCGGCGAGCCGTGTGTTGTGGCGGCGGTTGGGTCGCCGTTCGACGACCTAACCCTGTGTAGAAGGAGGAGAGGCCATGCCGAGGGGAAACCCTTGCCCTTTTGGGCCATGATGGCGACGTCTGTGGACGCCGTCCCCTTCCTGAAGGCATCATGGGGCTTCTCTCCGTCTTTTTACAGTCTCCGGGTGAAAACTCAAGATCCTCGGATCGGGCGGTGGCGGCACTCCGGTGTCGCGATCTTCTTGAAGACATCGTCTTGGAGTCCACAACAAGTAGCTCTCCGAAGGTTGTGTGGCGAAGGTGGCTTCGTTTGGCGATCTTCGGCAAGGCTTGCTCCGTCCCCTTCCCTGGTCGAGCCTCCTTGGTGCTACTTCTCGGTCTGTGAGCAACGCGGGTCGGTCCTCGGTGGTGGTCGGCCTCCGGTGGCGCTTCTACGACGGAGGAGTGTTGTTGAGGCGCGCGTGAAAATGGCTCGCTCTCGGGTGAGCTCCGGCCCGACACTGTAGACTCCAGCTCTTCTTCGAGTCCTCGTAGGCGCTTTGGCTGAGCTTCTTGGTCGCACTTCCGGCTGTAGCTTCTTCGGTAGTTCGTGTGGGTGTGTGGTGTCGGTCTGTAAGCTGGGTTCAGCACTTTGTATCAATCTCGCCGTTGTTGGCTTTGTTAATTCAAAGTCGGGCACTTTCAGTGCCTTTGATCTAAAAAAAAGGGCGGCGTTGAGCTGCTGCACCAGCGGCGCGGAGCCGCGACGCGTGAAGCTGTTGCCCTGCCGGAGCCGCGACGTCAAAGGGCGGACCAATCGTGACTCGTGAGTGGACTTGGGAGATGGCTCCCGAAGATGGGGAACAGCAGGCGGCGCAGGAGTCGAGGGCGAGGAGCATCGCGAGGGTGGAGGCGAGGACGAGGATCTTGGCGTGCGGGCGGTGATCGCTTGTTTGGTTGAGGGCGGCCCATGTTGGCGCGGCCCAGGTAGCGCGTGCGGGACGGAACACGGAAGTACGACCAAAACGGACAACGAACGTAGGGGAGAAGGGGAACACGTTCCTTCTTTTTAAGTAGTAGAGATAACTTGGCATTCGTTTGCAATAGATCTGGTAGTCTTGTCAATAACCTGGAAGTCGTTTGTAAGAGCATCCCAGCCGTTGGGGCTCCCACGCCCAAATCCGGCGCTATTTAGCGCCGGATGGACGTAAGTTTTGGTCCGGGGAGTCCATTTTTTCCAGCGGCGAGCCCAGGATGGATGTAAGTTTTTGAAAAAATACGACGAATTCAGACAAAAATGGGCGAAACTCAGTCAAACATAAGCGAAATTTAATGGTATTTAACATATATAGGCGAGTTCGTACATAAGTAGGCCAAATTCATACATATATTTGAATTCAGCGTTAGGCAAACTAAAACTTAAACTAAAAGCGGCCTTCTACATGCCGAAATAGCGGTAGAAGGCCGTGTAGTCGCCACCGTCGTCGTCGTCGCTGGAGTTGCCGGCGTCCTGGGGAGGCGGCGCCTCGTACCAGCGGCTCGAACCCTGGCCAGGGTCACCGGCGCGTGGCGGCGACGGTCGGTAGAGGTCGTCGTCGCTGCTCTCCTCGAGCTTGACCAGCTCGACGGGCCTGGACGGGGCGTTCCTTGCCGAGGTGGCGAGTCGCCGCGCGGCGGCTAGGTCCAACATCCGCCGATGCTGCTTCGCCTCCTGGCGCTCCCAGTCCCGCCTAGACCACTCCAGCGCGGCGTCCATGGGCAGGGTGTTGTCGGCGGCACCAGGTCCTGCAGCGACCTGGCGATCGCCTCCTCCATCGCGGCATCCTCCGCGCGCTTTGCCTCCTCCTCGGCGAGCTGGTTGGCGGTGGAGGTGGCGGCGGCCTCCTTCTTCGCGGTCTTCCCCTTTCGCCCGCGCGATGGAGAAGCCGGCGCCGGCTGGTCGCGGATGACGAGGGCGCCGCTGCTGCGCCCTCGTGTCGGCGTAGGAGACGCCGGCTCCTGCTTGACGGGGTAGCGCAGAGACACCGGCTCCTGCTTGACGGGGTAGCGCGGGGCGGATCCGCCGGACCGAGAGGCGGATCTGGATCCTGACGAGGAGGAGGACGTCGCCATCCTCCTCGGCGTCCTGGAACTACCGTGTCGACGCGACACGGTAGCCGCCTCCGGCGATGGCATCCCCAGAACTGGGGAGTTCCCATCCTGGATGTGCGCGAGCACATTGGCGAGAGTGCGGTTAGGCGCGCTCCACCACCGGCGGCGGCCGGTGGCGTTGTTCCTTGCCGAAGGAGGAGGAGGGCAGTCATACGCGGTGAGCTCGCGCTCGTACCTGCGCCGGAAGAAGTCGCTTCACGAGACGTAGTTGTCGTGGAAGAAGCGCGAATCCGTGCGCTGCCGCATCGATCTCCGTCTCGAGGGTGGCTCGAGTCATCGGCGGCGGCGGGATCGGGACGCCGCTCGCGCTGAGTCGCCACCCTCCCGGCGCGCGGAAGTCCGGCGGCGCCGGGTAGCCCTCCATGTGGAGAAGCCGGCCCTCCCATTGGTGGAGAGAGCGCCGGCCGAAGCCATTGTTGGCCGCGCCGTCGTTCACCATTGTTTGTTTGCCGCTAGGTCTCGCTCGAGGTTGGGGAAGATTGGGGAAGATTGAGCACAGTGAGCGTGGTGAATGCGGCCAGACGCGGTAGTTCCGCGATAAATAGAGGACGACGCCCGTGAAACCGAGGCGACGGCATTAACTCGCCGCGTGGAAACGACGTGTCCGGCGAAGACTGACCGGCGGCAGCCTTTTCCAGTGCGCGGAAGACGATAGGATGAGGACGACGATCGGTCTCTCTCGCTGACAATTTGGGGCCACCATCCGCGCGGGAAACTTTCTAGGCGGTTCTCGCGCTTTTCTCTCGTCCGGAGTCCCCGAGCGCTCCCCGGGGGGCCGGAGATGGCCTGGGCTCTCCGGACGGATGAAAGGCCTAATCCGGATGAAATCGAGGAGCAGGGGGCGCGACTGGATCGTTTTCGTCCATCCGGATGAAAAAAAAAACGTCCTGGGAGCCTCGTCGGGGAGACGGCTCAAGATGCTCTAATTAGTCTGGTAGTCCTGGTCAATAATCTGGTAGTCCTTTATAACTAATATAATAGTACTACTCCCTCCATACCGGTTTATTGGGCTCATTAGAGTGAGCGTTGCGACCAAGGCGGGCTATGAGTGGACGAGATAATTTTTCAGTGGACTTTTTTCAGCCAATCAACATGCTACAAAACTGCAATTTATAGATAGTAATTACGGTCCTTAATGTTGAGAGGAGAAACAGCCCCCGTCCACCTAGGCTGCCGCATGCAGGATCCCTTTTTCTGCCAATCACAACCGCCATGCACAGGTGTTTTCCACCCGCAGAAGAATTAAAGGGGTTGTGGGGAGGCGAACGAGCGGCTGAGGGAGCCATGCACCCTATTTAAGCGGAGCACTAATTTCAAATTGGCCCTAATTATCGGTATTTTCCTGATTTCACTATGAGCCTAATAAACCGGTATGGAGGGAGTAGTAGTTTGTAATTAATCTGGTAGTCATTGTCAATAATCTAGTTGCCCTTTGTAAATAATCTGGCAGGCGCGGCATCCGTAAATATCCTAGCAGTTCAGTTGATACTGAAAACGTGGTTGGTACCGTTAAATAACTTGTATTGAAGAACTTTTAAAAAATATTGTGAAAAATATGGTGATCATTTGCAAATAATCTGCTAGTCGTTTTTGATAACCTGGTAGTTGATGTAAATAACCTGGCAGTTGATACAAGAAACTTTGTTGCTACTCCTACCTCTTTTTGATAAATCTTGTAGTCGTTGTAAATAATCTGATAGTTATTACATGAAACGTTTGGAAAACCTGATATTTCTTCTAAAAAAATTTGTATGTATTGCAAAAATAATTTGATAACCAAAACTCTGATAGTTGTTGCTAAAATCTTTTGCAAATAGCCAAACGGACAACATACTGTACCAAAATAGTACTCCGTATTAGTATACTATAGTCATCAGCGGGTGCATGGAGTCATGGAGATGACAATGTCGGGAACTAGACTACTATCATAGGCTGACACGCATGTGCTAGCTACTGGTGCATGTAAATTTTCGTTTCGTGCATGTAGATGATTCGCGTGCGTGCTTGCTCCGGTGGTACGGTGCCGCCGCACCAAAATAGAATTGTGCGGCGCCGCTAGGTAGTCCTGTCCAACATTGTTTGATATTATGCAAGAATATGCAGAGTAAAGAGTTGTTCACGTTGGAGTCAGAGCAGTGTTTATGTAACCAGTGTTTATGCAGAGTAAAGAATTGTTCATATGAGAGAACTTTTTGTACCTCTATTGTAACATTCAAAGTTACCACAGTGAGATCCAACTGGGGATGAAGTTGACAAAAACTCCTTAAAATCCAACAAAAAATCTACAATCAAATCGATATGTATCAATCCTTCTTATGATTCAAAGTGTAGCTTGGGAATCGATCAAACCGTGGCTGCCGATCGATCAAGAAAGAAAACTCATTCCCACTAAACTGATGTCTTACATGCAAACGGAGAAAAAAGTGCTCTTAGAATCTCAAAAAGACCACACCTGTGAGATCATCTTAACCTGCCACAACGGCACGCCACCTTCCACGCCCCATTGCAGAGGAAGGACAATCCATGTAATGAGAAGACTATTCAGTTCAGTATGTTTTTTACGATAAAATGTTTTGTACGATAAAAAGCTGATCTAAAAACCTATGTCTGTGAATATCACCGAAACAGAATAACTATCTACATAGAGAAAAGGGAAGCATGTTTAACACCTTATGGACAATTGGATTTCTCCGTCTCCTTGCACTTGCGCACCATGTCAAGGAAGGAGTCCATTTGGACGGACGTCCATGCCTCTCGCTGTTGCATCATAGGAGCAATATTCATTCTGGACCTCGCGGAGCTCCCCTGCGGCAAGTGAAGCGTGGAGCGGAGCGTAGCGGCGATGCAGCACTCAAATGCGGGTGTCCACCACTCGGCAGCGTCGGTGCCGATGGGCTCGAAGTCCAGATATAGAATACAGAACACATGCCTAATACATCACCTTTGCTCCATGGTAGTGGATCACTCGCGAACCTGATGCCTAGTTTCTCTGAATTTATCATGTCTCAAACAAGACTTTCCTCAAGCACATACTCGATGATGCACTACTGCTTCAGTATCGTCTTGTCCGCAGAGGCAGAGCAACATTAATCCGATGAGAGCGCATCGTCACGGCTAATATAAGAAATTCAAGTTTAGAATTATTTTCAACAATATGTATGTTCATTCATAATTTACACAACGAAAATGATACAAAATCCACTGAATGAAAAAAATGAATATTGCAATGAATGATCATACTTATTTCTTCAGGACATGGATATAAAAATTTGGTAGCAGTTACTTGTCTAGTATTAGCAGAGTAGCAGACTGCAGGCAACACCAATAATTTAGAATTTCCCAGCCACATGGTTTTTGTATTAGCATTTCCCATTTACACCAGAGTACAGTTTCAACTAACAATTATACTACCAGTATATGTTCAAAAAAAAATACTACCAGTATCAAATGGACTACACGCTGCAGTCTAGTAGAATTTCAGTGATAAATTTCATGCCAAGTGAATAACCTACCCACAATCCAGAAGTTGATCCATCCTAAAATAAAGAAGATAAAAAGTTGAGCCTACAGCCAAGTATAAATACTCGACTGTAGCCTCGGGGGCTACTCCCATCGAAAGAGCTGATCGCGCACCCGATAAAATAAAAGGTGGAGCAGAAAGGAGTCATTTTTAATAGAGTAAGTTGAGCATACAGCCAAGTATAAATACTCGACTGTAGCCTCGGGGGCTACTCCCATCGGGAGCGCTGGTCGCGCACCCGATAATTTGTGCTGAGGAGAATGGTCGATAAAATACAAGGAGTATGACTATCGTCATACATTTTCGAGTTACACATAACTCTTCATGAACTCCCATCGGGAGTGCCAAGATATTATCATTAATTGGCTCGACAAAATTGGCTATTCCAGCAGCCGATAAAGGTACTCGATAATATATTTCTGGAGCGCGTCCGCCGCGATAAAACCTTTGGATGCCGTAAAATTTTATGAAGGTAAGATCCCAGGTTCTGTCCTAAGTGGCGTGGTATCGCACCCGAATGCGCTCTGCTACTTTTTTCCGTATCAACAGATACGAAGAAATATTCCTAGCGGACGCGCTATGGATTTTATAAACGTGACTAGAATTCGATTCATGAATAAATCCTAAAGCGGCACATGTCGAATTGCGCCAGTATCTCGGGGTCATGTCCAGGGACTTGACCTTGAAGTAGGTTTTTGCGCGTTTGCCACAAGAGCAGTTAACTAGTACCTGATCCGTCAGATGAACCAGCCCCATCTACCATTATCCCTGTACAATATATATATGTCGCAAAAGAGTTATTTGTTACTCGAAGAATTTGCGGATGAATTATACGATGGAGATTTTACTCGACTCTACGATTCAAGCAAAATCTCGGGGGCTACTGACATAGGCATCCCGGAAGGGCCTGCCGAATATAATACCCGGAGTTTACTGAAGGCCCATCACCCGAAGTTTATGAAGCCCGGAATCCCATTGAAGCATTTTCTATGGCAAGTAGAGATAGATTAGGAATAGAGACTTGTAATTCTACGGGACGGATTCAAGAGCCTCCCGGCAATTGTAACTTGTGTAATACGAAACTCTCGGCTCCGTCTCCTATATAAGGGGGAGTCGAGGGACAAAGAAAGGATCAATCTCATTGTCAACTCAACCCTAGTTTTTAACAGTCGAGCACCTTTTTGGATGAAACCTTCGAGATCTACTTGCCCTCTACTTCCGCGAAACCCAAGTCTACAACTTGTAGGCATTGACAAGTTAATACCTTGTCACTAACCATATGGCATGAATTGTTTTTCAGGAAGAAACGTGTGTTTCAGCCCCTTTTAATTGAACCGCTTTGTCCAACCAAAAAGGCAAGAATTGGGGGTGTAGAAAGAATAGGAGTGTGTTGACTGTGTTCGGCTCTGTGCAACCTGGAGCAGTTTTGGAAGAACTTGGTCCTGTTTTGGAGGATGTCCAGATTGATGCTGGTTTGGAGGATGTGCAAACTGAATCTGTTTTCGAGGATGTGCAAACTGAAGCCGCTTTGGACCAAGTGCAAACTGATGATGTTTTGGACCAAGTGCAAACTGAAGCTGCTTTAGAGCATGTTGTCCAACCTGAAATTCTGCCTCCAAGCCGTGCTGTGGGAAGGCCTAGTGAAAGTGATGCAAAGAAAAAAAAGGAGCATGAATGATCTTCTTGGTATAAAAGAAAAAAAAAGCAAAAGCAAGCCGAACCCAAAGAAGAAGAAATCAAAAGCTAAGAATAAGTGATGTATTGTATTGTTACTTTGATTCTTGAAACTTGTGTGATTTGTAATTTGTATTATGAATATTTCAAATTCAAATTTGAACCAAATTCAAATTTGAAAGTTGGCATGCTATTTGGATGTTGCAATGCTATTTGATTGTTCTGCATCACTACTGTTTTGTAATTTGTTCATTTTCTGGAGTAAACTCATTTTCATCATTTTCAAGAACGCCTCTAAGATGTATTCAAAAACGGCTCCGGGGTGGGGGTAAACGACCCCATTCCTAAGCACTTTTTCAACCTTGTCTAAATCAACTTATATTTTAGGAATCGTTAGTACATCACATTAGAAGACTATGCGAGTTGGTTTTACATTTTTCTGATTTTTTTTTAATTTTATATCCTCATTTCAAATTTGGTCAAACTCATGTTTGACCAAGATTTGAACAAGTTTAAGACATGAAAATGAAAAATTATGCCTAGATACTTTTTACTTACTTCTAAATGAAGCTATTACCCAAGTTTTGTTCCATTTCATGATTCAAAGTTCAAACCCTAAACCCTAACCCTAACCCTAACCCAAACCCTAACCAAGATTTGAACAAGTTTAAAACATGAAAATGGAAAACTATGCCTGGATAATTCTTATTTACTCCAAATTGAAGCTATTACCCAAGTTTTGTTCCATTTCATGATTCAAAGTTCTAACCCTTCTCTTCAACCCTTGACTTCATATGACAGAGTTAGAGATATCACATTCCTTACATGATTTTTTTTGTTTCATGCTATCTACACCTTGTTTATCATTTTATATGGTTAGCATTTGACATAAGAACACTATGTGAGCAGGTTTCACATTTTTCTGATTTTTTTTGAATTATATCCTCATTTCAAATTTGGTCAAACTCAGGCCAAACTCAGGTTTGACCAAGATTTGAACAAGATTAACTCATGAAAAAGGAAAACTAAGCCTTGATCCTTCTTACACTACAAGGAAAAGGCCTACCGCCGGCGAACCTAAAAGGCCCATTGCCGGCGCACCAGGAGCCCGCCGGTGCGAACGGGCCGGTGATAACTGGCCACTGCCGGCGCACATGGCTGTGCGCCGGCGATAGGACGGATACTGCCGGCGCGCCATTGATGCTTCGCCGGCAAAGAACAAGCTCCACCGGCGCATCAGCAGCTGCACCTGCAGTAGTGCTTCCAGCACTGGCGCATGCCACGTGCGCCGGCAGTAGGTCATTTAGGTGCGCCGGCAATAAATTCGAAAATTCTTTTTTCAGCTTTTTTCCAGCATATTAGAATACATATTTGATAGCAGTATATATTTACAATACAGTTCATATTTGTACAGCAGCAGATGCAATATGAGAAGCACATAGAGAGTCAAGTATCATTTCGGTATCAATACACAAATATACAAGTCTCGTTCCGGAATGTTGATTCATACAACACATGTGCATATGCAACACCGAACGACGAAGTTTCACAAAGTTAGAAGTCTCGGTACATAGTCGTCACAAGTATCGTCATACACCTCACAATGTAGGTCCTAACCTAAACTACAATCACATAGAACATGACCAACATGGTCATGATGACCATCATCACGAAGGCCATGGTCTTCATCCGGTTCCTCCTCATGTCCCTCATCTCTCCCGCTACATAACGGGCGTATCTTCCTTCCGCCTCCACCCTAGTGGGGTATCCCTTGTAGATGTTGCCGCTGAAACGGTGCACCTGTCTCCGACAGTCCTCCCAGTCGTCGTAGACTCCAGGAACCCTCCCCTTGTACATGACATATGTCGTCGGCATCTCCATTCACAAGACAAGTAAAACGTTAGTACCAATGCAATGAACAAGTGCCAACTCAAATAAGAGACAAGTAGTACGAACTAAATAGCATGTGCCTCATACTTTGTTGGTCGAAATAAATAATAACATACAGGGATGGGGTCAGCGAGGCTAGGTAGGATGCACAATAGATTGATATTTGTGGCCATCACACTAAGCCTCACTAGCCCCACCCCGAGTGTACAAGTGACCAAACATTTTAATCATCGGCCAATGCAATTAAGAAGTGCGAACTCAAATAAAAGACAAGTAGTACGAATTAAATAGCGTGCCTCATACTTTGTCGGTCGAAACACATATTAACATCCAGGGATGGGGTCAGTGAGGCTAGGTAGGATGCACAATAGATTGATACTTGTGGCCATCGCACCAAGGCTCACTGGCTCCACCCCGAGTGTACGAGTGACCGAACATTCTAATCATCGGCGAACTCCAAATACGAGGCAAGTAGGGGTCGAGTAAATGCAAATAATTATTAAGGTATCTACGCCATAATCTTGAAATATATAGCAAAGTAAATGAAACTATAGACACATGTTCACATGCACATCCATACAACTAAATAAAAGCAACAAGTCGATTCTATGGGAATATGTAGCAAGTATTACAATACGGAAGTTCAAAGACATATCGTTCAAGCTTTAGCAATAGTGTTCCCGTCGTAGGATCAGGTTGTACGCCTAGGGGGAATGGACGGCAGCCCTCAAGCGTGTTGAACGGCCTCTCATCACGTGACATCTCCAAGCGGAGTTCTATCTCGTCATTAGGTGGTAGACCGTAGCCGTAGAAGAACTCGCCAGACCTATTGTTGACATCCTGCAGGATTATCGTGCAAATGAACTGCTGGATGCGACCCCAGTTCTTTCTAATCTCTCTATCAGGGGCATCCGCCATGTTTGCAAACCTCTTTTTGAGATTCTCTGGCAGCAACATGTCATCTGCGTACTTTATGTACTCCTGCATCTGAAGGATGGCGTACCACGCGTCCATCCCATTGTCTTCCTTCGACTGCCTGAGGCAGGGGAAGTTGGTTGTGTGGGTTAAGACCAAGCCTCCTCGGGATTTCCTCTCTACTTTGAGGGGGCCTGCCTTGTTGGCGAAGCCGGTGAGAGCATCATTGAGAAGGGCCCTGATGTGGGAGTAGTCTTTCTTCTTGTCCCTACCCGAGTCGAGATAGACTGCATGCGAGTGTTGCGGGTGCACGACGATGAGGGTGCAGAACTTGTCTCTGCGGAAAACACACGGATTAACCTTTGGAAATGCAAATGGAGATATAGGATAGAATGGTGATGGGGACTAGCGAGTGATTACTTACTCGGGGAAGTAAGGGATGAGAATGGCGCCCTTCTTAATGTTCGCCAGCATGAAATCCTCGACCTGCCGGGTGGCAATCGCCCGATCCCCAGCGTTGCAGATGATGCTCTCCCGCATATAGAAGGGGTCCATTATCGCGATGGTCGGCGTCCCCTCCTTAACGATCTGGGAAGACAAGCTAAGAGCAACTAGGCGAACCACACTAAAGTGGAGCATTTGCATGCGAAAGATGCTGAAGATGTCATTGAACCGGATGAAGCACAAGTCCGGGGTACTTCTCGACGAAGTTCATGCCAGTTGGCACCTTCGCCACGAAGAGAGGGTAACTAGGATCTTTTGATTTGAGAAGCTGCTTCTCCAAATACTGGACTTGGTTATGCAAGCTCGCCATATCCCCGGTGAGTAACTTGAGGACATGCTCCGGCAGCATCGGTTCACCCAAGTGATGCAGAGGTCGCCAATTGTTTGGCAACTTGTCAAGGAGTGCCACCTTGTCCTTGTCTTTGGCCGCCGCCTTGTCTTTGGCGTCCTTCTTATTTGGCCTCTTCCTCTTCTTGGGTTGTAGTACTGGACCATCTTCCATCGCCGTAACCGTAGCACGGAGTGTGTTTGGGCTCAGCATCTTTTTGACGGTGGCGGCGGCGACCTCCTCAGGATTTTCCTCCTCAGCCGTTTCTTGAGAATCGAACAACTTCTTGGAGCACACATATTTCAAGGCCGGCGCATCCTCATGGACAACTTGTGAAGACGTAGGAATATCCCATTGGAAGTCGTCACGTTCGTATTCCTCGGCCTCTGGCGCCGCTGCTGTTGTGGGCGCTGACCATCGGCGCAGCTGGCCGTTGTGGTGGGGCGCTGACCTCTGGCGCAGCTGGCCGTTGTGGTGGGGCGATGACCATCGGCGCCGCTGGCTGTCGTGGAGGGACGCTGACCTGTGGCGCCGCAAGGTGCTTGTCTTTGCTTGTCGTCGACCCCGAGTAGGTGTTGATCCTAATTAGGGTCTTCGGCCATAGCAGTACCCAACCCTTCAGTGAGGCCAGATTCAACGGGCTATCGTCATCGGCACCATGCGGTTGATTAGGAGGAAACAAATCCTCATAGCCCGGTAACGCCCGATCCACTTCAACCCGGTAAACGTCATCCTCCATATCTCGTGTGTGCTGATACGTCTCCGACGTATCGATAATTTCTTATGTTCCATGCCACATTATTGATGTTATCTACATGTTTTATGCACACTTTATGTCATATTCGTGCATTTTCTGGAACTAACCTATTAACAAGATGCCGAAGTGCCTCTTTTCTGCTGTTTTTGGTTTCAGAAATCCTAGTAACGAAATATTCTCGGAATCGGACGAAATCAACGCCAAAGATCTTAGAATCCCCGAAGCATCCGAACACACCAGAGGTCGAGGGGGCCACAGCCACCAAACTATAGGCTGGCGCGGCCGAGGGGGCCGCGCCGCCCTATAGTTTGGCCCCCCTGTCAGCCCTCCTGCGCCGCCTCTTCGCCTATATAAAGCCCCTGGATCGAAAACCCTATCGCGTTCGACGAAACCCACAGAAACCTTCCAGAGCCGCCGCCATCGCGACGCCAAGATCTGGGGGACAGGAGTCTCTGTTCCGGCACCCTGCCGGAGCGGGGAAGTGCCCCCGGAAGGCTCCTCCATCGACACCGCTGCCATCTCCACCGCCATCTTCATCACCGCTGCTGCTCCCATGAGGAGGGAGTAGTTCTCCATCGAGGCTCGGGGCTGTACCGGTAGCTATGTGGTTAATCTCTCTACTATGTACTTCAATACAATGATCTCATGAGCTGCTTTACATGATTGAGATTCATATGAGTTTGTATCACAATTTATCTATGTGCTACTCTAGCAAAGTTATTAAAGTAGTTCTATTCCTCCTGCACGTGTGTAAAGGTGACAGTGTGCACCGTGTTAGTACTTGGTTTATGCTATGATCATGATCTCTTGTAGATTGCGAAGTTAACTATTGCTATGATATATTGATGTGATCTATTCCTCCTACATATGCATGAAGGTGACAGTGTGCATGCTATGCTAGTACTTGGTTTAGTCTTTTGATCTATCTTACACTATAAGGTTACTTAAACATGAGCATTATTGTGGAGCTTGTTAACTCCGGCATTGAGGGTTCGTGTAATCCTACGCAATGTGTTCATCATCCAACGAGAGTGTAGAGTATGCATTTATCTATTCTGTTATGTGATCAATGTTGAGAGTGTCCACTAGTGAAAGTGTAATCCCTAGGCCTTGTTCCTAAATACTGCTGCGTTATCGCTGCTTGTTTACTATTTTACTGTGTTACTACTGCAATACTACCACCATCAACTACACGCCAGCAAGCTATTTTCTGGCACCGTTGCTACTGCTCATACTTATTCATACCACCTGTATTTCACTATCTCTTCGCCGAACTAGTGCACCTATTAGGTGTGTTGGGGACACAAGAGACTTCTTGCTTTGTGGTTGCAGGGTTGCATGAGAGGGATATCTTTGACCTCTTCCTCCCGAGTTCGATAAACCTTGGGTGATCCACTTAAGGGAAAACTTGCTGTTCTACAAACCTCTGCTCTTGGAGGCCCAACACTGTCTACAGGAAAGGAGGGAACGTAGACATCAAGCTATTTTCGCGCCGTTGCCGGGGAGGAAAGGTAAAAGGTACTCACACGGATCTCGGCTACCAAGCTATTTCCGGCGCCGTAAGTACTCAAAGCTATTTCCTTTAGATCCTGCAATTGCAACTTTTTGTTTCTTGTTTACACTAGTAAGGCATAATGGAAAACATCTGTGAGCTTTTTATTCTATTTCCTGAGTCAAGACATGAATGGTTTAATGCGAAAATTAAAAAACCTATGGAATCTTATTTGCATGCTAGTAGCAATGATATTAGTTTGAACGCTTTGAACACCATTGTTGCTAATGATATGGAAAATTCTAAGCTTGGGGAAGCTGGCTTTGATGAGCATGATATTTTTAGTCCCCCAAGCATTGAGGAGAAAATTTACTTTGATGATACTTTGCCTCCTATTTATGATGATTATAATGATAGTGGTCTTTTGGTGCCACCTACTATGGAGAGTAAATTTTGTTGTGATTATACTATGCCTCCTACACTTGATGAGAATAATAATGATAGCTACTTTGTTGAATTTGCTCCCACTACAATTAATAAGAATAACTATGCTTATGTGGAGAGTAATAATTTTATGCATGAGACTCATGATAAGAATGCTTTATGTGATAGTTATATTGTTGAGTTTGCTCATGATGCTACTGAAAGTTATTATGAGAGAGGAAAATATGGTTGTAGAAATTTTCATGTTACTAAAACACCTCTCTATGTGCTGAAATTTTTGAAGCTATGCTTGTTTTATCTTCCTATGCTTGTTACTTTGCTCTTCATGAACTTGTTTATTTACAAGATTCCTATGCATAGGAAGCATGTTAGACTTAAATGTGTTTTGAATTTGCCTCTGGATGCTCTCTTTCGCTTCAATTACTATTTCTTATGAGTGCATCATTAAAACTGCTGAGCCCATCTTAATGGCTATAAAGAAAAGAACTTCTTGGGAGATAACCCATGTGTTATTTTGCTACAGTACTTTGTTTTATATTTGTGTCTTGGAAGTTGTTTACTACTGTAGCAACCTCTCCTTATCTTAGTTTAGTGTTTTGTTGTGCCAAGTTAAGCCGTTGATAGAAAAGTAAGTACTAGATTTGGATTACAGTTCCAGATTTCTTTGTTGTCGCGAATCTGGGTCCACCTCCCTGTAGGTAGCTCAGAAAATTATGCCAATTTACGTGCATGATCCTCAGATATGTACGCAACTTTCATTCAATTTGAGCATTTTCATTTGAGCAAGTCTGGTGCCATTTTAAAATTCGTCAATACGAACTGTTCTGTTTTGACAGATTCTGCCTTTTATTTCGCATTGCCTCTTTTGCTATGTTGGATGAATTTCTTTGATCCACTAATGTCCAGTAGCATTATGCAATGTCCAGAAGTGTTAAGAATGATTGTGTCACCTCTGAATATGTTAATTTTTATTGTGCACTAACCCTCTAATGAGTTGTTTCGAGTTTGGTGTGGAGGAAGTTTTCAAGGGTCAAGAGAGGAGGATGATATACTATGATCAAGAAGAGTGAAGAGTCTAAGCTTGGGGATGCCCCGTGGTTCATCCCTGCATATTTCAAGAAGACTCAAGCATCTAAGCTTGGGATGCCCAAGGCATCCCCTTCTTCATCGACAAATTATCAGGTTCCCCCCTGAAACTATATTTTTATTCCATCACATCTTATGTGCTTTTCTTGGAGCGTCTGTTTGTTTGTTTCTATTTTTGTTTTTGTTTGAATAAATGCTTGTGTGGGAGAGAGATACGCTCCGCTGGTTCGTATGAACACATGTGTTCTTAGCTCATAATATTCATGGCGAAGTTTTCTTCTTCGTTAAATTGTTATATGGTTGGAATTGGAAAATGATACATGTAGTAATTGCTATAATGTCTTGGGTAATGTGATACTTGGCAATTGTTGTGCTCATGTTTAAGCTCTTGCATCATATACCTTACACTTATTAGTGAAGAAATACATAGAGCTTGTTAAAATTTGGTTTGCATGAGTGGTTTCTCTAGAGTCTAGATATTTTCTAGTAAGATGTTTGAACAACAAGGAAGACGATGTATAGTTTTATAATGCTTGTAATATATCTTTTATGTGAGTTTTGCTGTACTAGTTCGTGCTTGTGTTTGCTTCAAACAACCTTGCTAGCCTAAACCTTGTATCGAGAGGGAATACTTCTCATGCATCCAAATCCTGAGCCAAACAACACTATGCCATTTGTGTCCACCATACCTACCTACTACATGGTATTTTCTGCCATTCCAAAGTAAATTGCTTGAGTGCTACCTTTAAAATTCCATCATTCACCTTTGCAATATATAGCTCATGGGACAAATAGCTTAAAAACTATTGTGGTATTGAATATGTACTTATGCACTTTATCTCTTATTAAGTTGCTTGTTGTGCGATAACCATGTTCACTGGGGACGCCATCAACTACTCTTTGTTGAATTTCATGTGAGTTGCTATGCATGTTCGTCTTGTCTGAAGTAAGGGCGATCTACCACCTTATGGTTAAGCATGCATATTGTTAGAGAAGAACATTGGGCCGCTAACTAAAGCCATGATCCATGGTGGAAGTTTCAGTTTTGGACATATATCCTCAATCTCAAATGAGAAAATTATTAATTGTTGTTACATGCTTATGCATAAAAGAGGAGTCCATTATCTGTTGTCTATGTTGTCCCGGTATGGATGTCTAAGTTGAGAATAATCAATAGCGAGAAATCCAATGCGAGCTTTCTCCTTAGACCTTTGTACAGGCGGCATAGAGGTACCCCTTTGTGACACTTGGTTAAAACATGTGCATTGTGATGATCCGGTAGTCCAAGCTAATTAGGACAAGGTGCGGGCACTATTAGTATACTATGCATGAGGCTTGCAACTTGTAAGATATAATTTACATGATACATATGCTTTATTACTACCGTTGACAAAATTGTTTCATGTTTTCAAAATCAAAGCTCTAGCACAAATATAGCAATCGATGCTTTTCCTCTATGAGGACCATTCTTTTACTTTCAATGTTGAGTCAGTTCACCTATTTCTCTCCACCTCAAGAAGCAAACATTTGTGTGAACTGTGCATTGATTCCTACATACTTGCATATTGCACTTATTATATTACTCTATGTTGACAATATCCATGAGATATACATGTTACAAGTTGAAAGCAACCGCTGAAACTTAATCTTCTTTTGTGTTGCTTCAATGTCTTTACTTTGAATTATTGCTTTATGAGTTAACTCTTATGCAAGACTTATTGATGCTTGTCTTGAAAGTGCTATTCATGAAAAGTCTTTGCTATATGATTCACTTGTTTACTCATGTCATATACATTGTTTTGATCGCTGCATTCACTACATATGCTTTACAAATAGTATGATCAAGGTTATGATGGCATGTCACTCCAGAAATTATCTTTGTTATCGTTTTACCTGCTCGGGACGAGCAGAACTAAGCTTGGGGATGCTGATATGTCTCCGACGTATCGATAATTTCTTATGTTCCATGCCACATTATTGATGTTATCTACATGTTTTATGCACACTTTATGTCATATTCGTGCATTTTCTGGAACTAACCTATTAACAAGATGCCGAAGTGCCGTTCCTTTTCTGTTTTTGGTTTCAGAAATCCTAGTAACGAAATATTCTCGGAATCGGACGAAATCAACGCCAAAGATCTTAGAATCCCGAAGCATCCAGAACACACCGAGAGAGGTCGAGGGGGCCACAGACCAAACTATAGGCCGGCGCGGCAGGGGCCGCGCCGCCCTATAGTTTGGCCCCCCGTCAGCCCTCCCGCGCCGCTTCGCCTATATAAAGCCCCTGGATCGAAAACCCTATCGCGTTCGACGAAACCCACAGAAACCTTCCAGAGCCGCCGCCATCGCGACGCCAAGATCTGGGGGACAGGAGTCTCTGTTCCGGCACCCTGCCGGAGCGGGGAAGTGCCCCCGGAAGGCTCCTCCATCGACACCGCTGCTGCTCCCATGAGGAGGGAGTAGTTCTCCATCGAGGCTCGGGGCTGTACCGGTAGCTATGTGGTTAATCTCTCTACTATGTACTTCAATACAATGATCTCATGAGCTGCTTTACATGATTGAGATTCATATGAGTTTGTATCACAATTTATCTATGTGCTACTCTAGCAAAGTTATTAAAGTAGTTCTATTCCTCCTGCACGTGTGTAAAGGTGACAGTGTGCACCGTGTTAGTACTTGGTTTATGCTATGATCATGATCTCTTGTAGATTGCGAAGTTAACTATTGCTATGATATATTGATGTGATCTATTCCTCCTACATATGCATGAAGGTGACAGTGTGCATGCTATGCTAGTACTTGGTTTAGTCTTTTGATCTATCTTACACTATAAGGTTACTTAAACATGAGCATTATTGTGGAGCTTGTTAACTCCGGCATTGAGGGTTCGTGTAATCCTACGCAATGTGTTCATCATCCAACGAGAGTGTAGAGTATGCATTTATCTATTCTGTTATGTGATCAATGTTGAGAGTGTCCACTAGTGAAAGTGTAATCCCTAGGTCTTGTTCCTAAATACTGCGTTATCGCTGCTTGTTTACGTTTTTTACTGTGTTACGCTGCAATACTACCACCATCAACTACACGCCAGCAAGCTATTTTCTGGCACCGTTGCTACTGCTCATACTTATTCATACCACCTGTATTTCACTATCTCTTCGCGAACTAGTGCACCTATTAGGTGTGTTGGGGACACAAGAGACTTCTTGCTTTGTGGTTGCAGGGTTGCATGAGAGGGATATCTTTGACCTCTTCCTCCCCGAGTTCGATAAACCTTGGGTGATCCACTTAAGGGAAAACTTGCTGCTGTTCTACAAACCTCTGCTCTTGGAGGCCCAACACTGTCTACAGGAAAGGAGGGGGAACGTAGACATCATGTGCCACTTCTTATCCAGGGGCCGAAGGATGGACCCCCTCGCGACGTCTTTGAGTTCGCCGTTTACTCTCATCAGGAAGGTGCATGGCGTTGAGAGCGCCTGCGAGAACATGTGTATGGCGTTAGAGAGAGGGCAAGGATGACGAAACTAATATATTAACTTGATGTACACATGGGTTAATTACCGTGAGGGCGTTGAGCTCGGCTAATGTCGACGGGCCGGCACATGCGGCGGCGGGCGTGCAAGTGACGGAGGGGCTGCTACCCGGCATGGACGGTGAATCCCTAGCACCAGCGACATTGCCGGCGGCCGGAGGAGTCTCCATTATAACATTGTCATTGCCGGCGGACGGCGGCGCCATCGAGTTGCTGCCGTCGAAGCTAACCACTTGCGGGGGGGGGGCCTTGTTTGCCACCCTCATACCACGTGTGTAGAGCGTCGAAATCTGCTTGGACTGAAGCGGCGACTTCAGCTTTGACTTCAGGTACGAGCGTAGCTTTGAGTTGCGGTACCAGTTGCGGTACCAAACCAGCTTGGACTTGGGCTAGGATTGACTCCCTCATTTCCTCCGCCTCCCGCTGCTTCCTCTCACTGCGCGCATTTTTATCGGCCGCAGACGACAAGCCGTAGTGACCATGCTTGTAGCATGTACCGGCGCCAGCCACACGGCCTCTATGCGGCCTTCTCGTCGGTGAATGCTCATTAACGATGTTTAGCGCCCGTACGAGAGGCTTGTCCTAGGCTACCCTGCCCGTCGACACCTGGGAGGAGGAGCCTTCGTCACATTGAGAAAGTCTTTGTCTTTCTTCTTCCTGCGGAAGAAACGCGAACCATTTAGAAATGTTGCTACTATTATATGAACGATACTTGATCTAATTAAACCGGTAAATTGCTTACCAGTTTTTTCTCCAACGCCAGGACCTTCTTGTCGTTCGTGAACCAAATTATGTCGGTTACGACCTTCGGGTCCGTGACAAGTTCCCCGGTTAGTTTCTTCTTATGGTACCGGGACCTGATGAATCTTCTTTCAAGCGGGTCCTTGTACTTGAGCCAGGGGTTCTCAATGCCGGCATTTACATACGCCTCGTCCTCCTTCGCCCAATAGGGCTCCTTTCCCTCGTACCCACGGCTCCCAAGGTTGTGGTTGCCGATGTTAAGCTCCCGCATTTCCTTCCCCCACAACTTGCGATTCTTGGTTGCTTGTAGCTCTTCATTGGCCACAAAAGCATCAAAGTCCGCCTGGGAGACATGCGGAAAGGCGGAGTGGACCTCTTCGAAACCTTTGCCCTCAGCAATCAGCTTCCGCACCATGTACTTATAGCTGCTGAGGTGTTTGGTGAACTTCAGGAGGGCTTGTGAGTTCACAATGTTGTTGGTTTGATGACTGGAGGCGTAGTCGCCTAGGAACTTGTATCGTGCGTGCAACCTCGCAATGAGCTGGGCTCGCAAAGGCGCTTTGTTCTCAGCTCGGAGGTCCGTCTCATTGAGATTGACGACCTCTCGGAGGATACATGCCAGTTGGTTGTCGTACCCCTTGGCAACATCCTTAGGCTCCACCGGCAAACCACTGGCGGGGTCCACCTCTTTGACTGTGTCTCTGCCGGTGCCGACCGTGTTTTGGCGCCTTGCCTTCCGCGGCCTCTTG
This sequence comes from Lolium multiflorum, assembly GCA_030979885.1. NCBI lineage: Eukaryota > Viridiplantae > Streptophyta > Magnoliopsida > Poales > Poaceae > Lolium > Lolium multiflorum. The sequence goes on from CM061748.1 coordinate 10,804,771, forward strand.
GAACCACTTGTCCCGGTGCCACTACTCCCGGCGGCGCCGCTAGGATCATCGCCGCTTGTCTCGCCGCCACCCCCGGCGGCGCCGGTTGCCTCGTCGCCGCTTGGCGCGTAGGTACTACCCCCGGCGGCGTCGCTTGCCTCGTTGCCGCTTGGCTCGTCGGCACTACCCCCAGCGTCATCCTCCATCTCATGGTCCTCGTCGCCGCCAACACCAGCGGCCTCGGCATCCTCCTCCATCCTAAAGAAGTGCCTATTGTAGTGCTCCTCTAATTGTTCTTCAGACGCCATGGTGGCTTGCACTAATAGAAGATGAAAAAGAGTTAGAATTCACGGAAAAATTCGGCATGACCTTTGCTAAAAATTGGTCATGCCGAGTGCTAGAATTGCCGGAACGGAAATGAATCGACATTCCGGCACTCAATAGCAACTCAATCCCTGTAACAGAAATGCAATTCACATATATGATACATTTTTCATTTTCATTTCTTTTCCAACCAGCAGCAGAGAATGAACATAGCAACAACATGTGTCATTTCTCATTTGTGAACACTTGACAACATCTACTGAACAAATACTAATAAGCAGTTGGAAATTCTTGTTACAGGGGAATATGTAGCACACCAGTCAAGATGCTAGCATTTTCTGGGCATTTTATAAATCATCAGTAATAGCACTATTTTCATTTCAAACCAGAGAATTAATTCATATATAACCAGAGACAACTATTTTCATTTTTATTTGCAACATTTCCATCTCAACCAGAAGCAAACCAGAAGCATTTAGTATAACAAATACAACCAGAGACAACATTTCCATCTAATCATTTCCAACTACTGCCTTTTTCTTTATTTATTTCTGTAGTTGCTACTATCATACCAAACATCTAAATACTGCAGAGTTTAGAAAATTAAACATAATGATTAGGCATTCCCTTACTGTCAACTGCTAATTCATTTTCATTAGGCATTTCATTTTCATTTAATGAAATGAAAAACTAACATACTGCCTAGTGCCTAGTTCTTCTCCAACAAACATTTCATTTTCTTTTTTCACCATGTATTCTAGTCTGTACAAAAAGCTAATTCATTTCATTTTCATTTCACAATAACCATCAGTAATAGCACTACAGTAGCATCATTTCCAGTGAGTCAGTGACAGAATTTCATCATACTAGCCCTGGATTCAAACCAGAATTCAAACACTAAAATAAAAACCATAACCATTTTACATCAACACCATGCTACTCTCTGGCTACATAATTAAAACAGTGCCAAACAGAGCTTGTACCCACTTATACAAAATACACTAGGTACCTTATCATTTTCATTTTGTTTTAAATGAACCAGATAAGGAACATAGCACCAATTTTCATTTTCTTTTAAATGAACCAGAGAAGCTCCAATTATAAATCAACTAAATGAACCTAGCTAGCTACTGTCCATTTGCAACAGCACATCATATATTTGCAAAAACACAATTTTTTAAATGAACAATTCCCATCTCAAATTACATAACCAGAGAACTAGCATCAACCATGCATAGCACCAATTTAAATCCATTTTAGCAAACCATTTTAGCTAACCATTTTAGCAAACCAGAGACCAAAACCTAAATGAACTAAACCAATTTAGCTAGCAAAACCATTTTCATTTTCTAAAAGACCCAAAATTTGCATAAGGGCCAGTTTGGGGTTGCATAGTATGCTTCAGCTTTGCCTTGGAAAATTAGTATTCAGATCAACACCTCAACCAGATAAATCGAGCATTCCTAAATCAACCAATAACACGTGCATTTCTGAATTGACTGTAAGTGCAATTGCAAAGTTCAAAGGAGGACTTCAACCAGATAAATCAAGCATGCCTTTCATCATCCTGCAAGTGCAAATTGCAAAAGAGCAACATGCTGATTCACCTGACACAAGCACTAAGTAAATAACTAGCAGGTTGTTTTTCTTCAACTATTCTGGCCATGATTGTTCCTATACATATTTAACTAGCACATTAGCACAATTAGATGATTCATTCCTGGAGCTACGATCTTGTGATCTTGTGATCGATGCCGGGTACGTGTAGAAGGAACTCCAATGAACCCTAATCACTAGCAGGAACCCTAGCCGGGAGGGGGAAGGTGGAGGGAAGGGGAGAGGGGAGGGAAGAGGGGAGGGGGGAAGGTGGAGGGAATCTCACCGACGGTGAAGGTAGCGACGACGGTGGCGACGATGGTGGCCTCTCCTCCTCCTCCTCCTCCTCCTCCTCGATGTGCGGCGGCCTCCTCCTCCTCGATGTGCGGCGGCCTCCTCCTCCTCGATGTGGTGCGGGAAGGGCGTGGGGATGGGCTTCCGCGGCGGCGTGGCGGGGCGGCTCCAGCGTGCAGAGAGGTCGACGACGGCGCGGTGGCTCCGGCGTGCTAGGCGGCGGGTGCTTCTCCAACGGCGGCGCTCGATCTAGAGGCAGAGAGATGTGGTGGCGGGGATGTGCGTGGCTGGAGAGAAAAAAATGGTTAAGTCCTTATTACAGCTGTGCCAGGGTTATTGCTGGCGCACTGATGACGCGTAAAGCACACGCTCGTTGGGAACCCCAAGTGGAAGGTGTGATGCGTACAGCAGCAAGTTTCCCTCAGTAAGAAACCAAGGTTTATCGAACCAGTAGGAGTCAAGAAGCACGTTGAAGGTTGATGGCGGCGGGATGTAGTGCGGCGCAACACCAGGGATTCGGCGCCAACGTGGAACCTGCACAACCAAACTACTTTGCCCCAACGAAACAGTGAGGTTGTCAATCTCACCGGCTTGCTGTAACAAAGGATTAACCGTATTGTGTGGAAGATGATTGTTTGCAGAAACAGTAGAACAAGTATTGCGTAGATTGTATTTCAGTAAAGAGAATTGGACCGGGGTCCACAGTTCACTAGAGGTGTCTCTCCCATAAGACAAACAGCATGTTGGGTGAACAAATTACAGTTGGGCAATTGACAAATAAAGAGAGCATGACCATGCACATACATATCATGATGAGTATAGTGAGATTTAATTGGGCATTACGACAAAGTACATAGACCGCCATCCAACTGCATCTATGCCTAAAAAGTCCACCTTCAGGTTATCATCCGAACCCCCTCCAGTATTAAGTTGCTAACAACAGACAATTGCATTAAGTATTGCGCGTAATGTAACTAGTGACTACATCCTTGAACATAGCACTAATGTTTTATCCCTAGTAGCAACAGCACATCCATAACCTTAGTGGTTCTTGTCACTCCTCCAGATTCACGGAGGCATGAACCCACTATCGAGCATAAATACTCCCTCTTGGAGTTACTAGCATCAACTTGGCCAGAGCATCTACTAATAACGGAGAGCATGCAAGATCATAAACATCACATAGATATAACTTTGATAATCAACATAACAAGTATTCTCTATTCATCGGATCCCAACAAACGCAACATATAGAATTACAGATAGATGATCTTGATCATGTTAGGCAGCTCACAAGATCCGACAATGATAGCACAATGGGGAGAAGACAACCATCTAGCTACTGCTATGGACCCATAGTCCAGGGGTAGACTACTCACACATCACACCGGAGGCGACCATGGCGGCGTAGAGTCCTCCGGGAGATGATTCCCTCTCCGGCAGGGTGCGGAGGCGATCTCCTGGATCCCCCGAGATGGGATCGGCGTTGGCGGCGTCTCTGGAAGGTTTTCCGTATCGTGGCTCTCGGTACTGGGGGTTTCGTCACGGAGGCTATTTGTAGGCGGAAGGGCAGGTCAGAGGCGGCACGGGGGCCACACACCACAGGGCCGCGCGGCCAAGGGGGGGGCCGCGCCGCCCTAGGGTGTGGCCCCCTCATGGCCCCTCTTCGTCTCTCCTTCGGACTTCTGGAAGCTTCGTGGAAAAATAGGCCCCTGGGCGTTGATTTCGTCCAATTCGAGAATATTTCCTTACTAGGATTTCTGAAACCAAAAACAGCAGAAAACAGCAACTGGCACTTCGGCATCTTGTTAATAGGTTAGTTCCAAAATGCACGAATATGACATAAAGTGTGCATAAAACATGTAGATAACATCAATAATGTGGCATGGAACATAAGAAATTATCGATACGTCGGAGATGTATCAGCATCCCCAAGCTTAGTTCTGCTCGTCCCGAGCAGGTAAAACGATAACACAGATAATTTCTGGAGTGACATGCCATCATAATCGTGATCATACTATTTGTAAAGCATATGTAGTGAATGCAGCGATCAAAACAATGTATATGACATGAGTAAACAAGTGAATCATATAGCAAAGACTTTTCATGAATAGCACTTCAAGACAAGCATCAATAAGTCTTGCATAAGAGTTAACTCATAAAGCAATAATTCAAAGTAAAGGTATTGAAGCAACACAAAAGAAGATTAAGTTTCAGCGGTTGCTTTCAACTTGTAACATGTATATCTCATGGATATTGTCAACATAGAGTAATATAATAAGTGCAATAAGCAAGTATATAGGAATCAATGCACAGTTCACACAAGTGTTTGCTTCTTGAGGTGGAGAGAAATAGGTGAACTGACTCAACATTGAAAGTAAAAGAAAGGTCCTCCATAGAGGAAAAGCATCGATTGCTATATTTGTGCTAGAGCTTTGATTTTGAAAACATGAAACAATTTTGTCAACGGTAGTAATAAAGCATATGCATCATGTAAATTATATCTTATAAGTTGCAAGCCTCATGCATAGTGTACCAATAGTGCCCGCACCTTGTCCTAATTAGCTTGGACTACCTGGATTATCACCGCAATACATATGCTTTAACCAAGTATCACAAAGGGGTACCTCTATGTTGCCTGTACAAAGGTCTAAGGAGAAAGCTCGCATTTGGATTTCTCGCTTTTGATTATTCTCAACTTAGACATCCATACCGGGACAACATAGACAACAGATAATGGACTCCTCTTTTAATGCTTAAGCATTCAACAACAATTAATTCTTTTCTCATTAGAGATTTGAGGATGTTTGTCCAAAACTGAAACTTCCACCATGGATCATGGCTTTAGTTAGCGGCCCAATGTTCTTCTCTAACAATATGCATGCTCAAACCATTCAACTCAGTGTAGATCGCCCTTACTTCAGACAAGACGAACATGCATAGCAACTCACATGAAATTCAACAATGAAAAGTTGATGGCGTCCCCAGTAAACATGGTTATCGCGCAACAAGCAACTTAATAAGAGATAAAGTGCATAATTACATATTCAATACCACAATAGTTTTTAAGCTATTTGTCCCATGAGCTATATATTGCAAAGGTGAATGATGGAATTTTAAAGGTAGCACTCAAGCAATTTACTTTGGAATGGCGGAAAATACCATGTAGTAGGTAGGTATGGTGGACACAAATGGCATAGTGGTTGGCTCAAGTATTTTGGATGCATGAGAAGTATTCCCTCTCGATACAAGGTTTAGGCTAGCAAGGCTTATATGAAACAAACACAAGGATGAACCGGTGCAGCAAAACTTACATAAAAGACATATTGAAAACATTATAAGACTCTACACCGTCTTCCTTGTTGTTCAAACTCAATACTAGAAATTATCTAGACCTTAGAGAAACCAAATATGCAAACCAAATTTTAGCATGCTCTATGTATTTCTTCATTAATGGGTGCAAAGCATATGATGCAAGAGTTTAAACATGAGCACAACAATTGCCAAGTATCACATTACCCAAGACATTAATAGCAATTACTACATGTATCATTTTCCAATTCCAACCATATAACAATTTAACGAAGAAGAAACTTCGCCATGAATACTATGAGTAGAAACCAAGGACATACTTGTCCATATGCTACAGCGGAGCGTGTCTCTCTCCCATAAAGTGAATGCTAGGATCCATTTTATTCAAACAAAACAAAAACAAAAACAAACCGACGCTCCAAGAAAAAGCACATAAGATGTGATGGAATAAAAATATAGTTTCAGGGAGGAACCTGATAATGTTGTCGATGAAGAAGGGGATGCCTTGGGCATCCCCAAGCTTAAACGCTTGAGTCTTCTTGATATATGCAGGGGTGAACCACCGGGCATCCCCAAGCTTAGAGCTTTCACTCTCCTTGATCATGTTGCATCATACTCCTCTCTTGATCCTTGAAAACTTCCTCCACACCAAACTCGAAACAACTCATTAGACGGTTAGTGCACAATAAAAATTAACATATTCAGAGGTGACACAATCATTCTTAACACTTCTGGACATTGCATAATGCTACTGGACATTAGTGGATCAAAGAAATTCATCCAACATAGCAAAAGAGGCAATGTGAAATAAAAGGCAGAATCTGTCAAAACAGAACAGTTCGTATTGACGAATTTTAAAATGGCACCAGACTTGCTCAAATGAAAATGCCCAAATTGAATGAAAGTTGCATACATATCTGAGGATCATGCACGTAAATTGGCTTAATTTTCTGAGTTACCTACAGGGAGGTGGACCCAGATTCGTGACAGCAAAGAAATCTGGAACTGTGCAGTAATCCAAATCTAGTACTTACTTTTCTATCAACGGCTTAACTTGGCACAACAAAACACAAAACTAAGATAAGGAGAGGTTGCTACAGTAGTAAACAACTTTCAAGACACAAAATAAAAACAAAGTACTGTAGGTAAAAACATGGGTTGTCTCCCATAAGCGCTTTTCTTTAACGCCTTTCAGCTAGGCGCAGAAAGTGTGCATCAAGTATTATCAAGAGACGAAGTGTCAACATCATAATTTGTTCTCATAATAGAATCAAAAGGTACCTTCATTCTCTTTCTAGGGAAGTGTTCCATACCTTTCTTGAGAGGAAATTGATATTTTATATTACCTTCCTTCATATCAATAATAGCACCAACAGTTCGAAGAAAAGGTCTTCCCAATATAATGGGACAAGATGCATTGCATTCAATATCCAAGACAACAAAATCAACGGGAACAAGGTTATTGTTAACGGTAATGCAAACATTATCAACCTTACCCAAAGGTTTCTTTGTAGAATGATCAGCAAGATTAACATCCAAATAACAATTTTTCAGGTGTGGCAAGTCAAGCATATTATAAATTTTCTTAGGCATAACAGAAATACTTGCACCAAGATCACATAAAGCATTACAATCAAAATCTTTAATCTTCATCTTAATGATGGGCTCCCAACCATCCTCTAGCTTTTTAGGAATAGAGGCTTCGCGCTCTAGTTTCTCTTCTCTAGCTTTAATGAGAGCATTTGTAATATGATGTGTAAAAGCCAAATTTATAGCACTAGCATTAGGACTTTTAGCAAGTTTTTGCAAGAACTTTATAACTTCAGAGATGTGGCAATCATCAAAATTTAAACCATTATAATCTAAAGCAATGGGATCATCATCCCCAATGTTGGAAAAAATTTCAGCAGCTTTATCACAGGCAGTTTCAGCAGTTTCAGGCAGTTTCTCGCGCTTTGCATTAGAAGTGGAAACATTGCTAACACCAATTCTTTTATTAGTATTAGTAGGAGGTGCAGCAACATGTGTAGCATTAGCATTACTAGTGGTGGTAATAGTCCAAACTTTAGCTACATTCTTCTCTTTAGCTAGTTTTTCATTTTCTTCTCTATCCCACCTAGCACGCAGTTCAGCCATTAACCTTATATTCTCATTAATTCTAACTTGGATGGCATTTGCTGTAGTAACAATTTTATTATGATGATTCTCATTAGGCATAACTTTCGATTTCAAAAGATCAACATCAGCAGCAAGACTATCAACTTTAGAAGCAAGTATATCAATTTTCCCAAGCTTTTCTTCAACAGTTTTGTTAAAAGCAGTTTGTGTACTAATAAATTCTTTAAGCATGGCTTCAAGTCCAGGGGGTGAACTCCTATTATTGTTGTAAGAATTCCCATAAGAATTACCATAGCCGTTGCCATTATTATAAGGATATGGCCTATAGTTGTTACTAGAATTGTTCCGGTAAGCATTGTTGTTGAAATTATTATTTTTAATGAAGTTTACATCAACATGTTCTTCTTGTGCAACCAATGAAGCTAATGGAACATTATTAGGATCAATATTAGTCCTATCATTCACAAGCATAGACATAATAGCATCAATTTTATCACTCAAGGAAGAGGTTTCTTCGACAGAATTTACCTTCTTACCTTGTGGAGCTCTTTCCGTGTGCCATTCAGAGTAGTTGATCATCATATTATCAAGAAGCTTTGTTGCTTCACCAAGAGTGATGGACATAAAGGTACCTCCAGTAGCTGAATCCAATAAATTCCGTGAAGAAAAATTTAGTCCTGCATAGAAGGTTTGGATGATCATCCAAGTAGTCAGTCCATGGGTTGGGCAATTTTTAACCAAAGATTTCATTCTTTCCCAAGCTTGAGCAACATGTTCAGTATCTAATTGTTTAAAATTCATTATGCTACTCCTCAAAGATATAATTTTAGCAGGGGATAATATCTACCAATAAAAGCATCCTTGCATTTAGTCCATGAATCAATACTATTCTTAGGCAGAGATAGCAACCAATTTTTAGCTCTTCCTCTTAATGAGAAAGGGAACAATTTTAATTTAATAATATCACCATCTACATCTTTATATTTTTGCATTTCACATAGTTCAACAAAATTATTAAGATGGGCAGCAGCATCATCAGAACTAACACCAGAAAATTGCTCTCGCATAACAAGATTCAGTAAAGCAGGTTTAATTTCAAAGAATTCTGCTGTAGTAGCAGGTGGAGCAATAGGTGTGCATAAGAAATCATTATTATTTGTGGTTGTGAAGTCACACAACTTAGTATTTTCAAGGTTGGCCATTTTAGCAACAGTAATAAAGCAAACTAGATAAAGTAAATGCAAGTAAACTAATTTTTTTGTGTTTTTGATATAGCAAACAAGATAGCAAATAAGGTAAAACTAGCAACTAATTTTTTTGTATTTTGATTTAGTGCAGCAAACAAAGTAGTAAATAAAACTAAGCAAGACAAAAACAAAGTAAAGAGATTGAGAAGTGGAGACTCCCCTTGCAGCGTGTCTTGATCTCCCGCAACGGCGCCAGAAATTTAGCTTGATGACGCGTAAAGCACACGCTCGTTGGGAACCCCAAGTGGAAGGTGTGATGCGTACAGCAAGTTTCCCTCAGTAAGAAACCAAGGTTTATCGAACCAGTAGGAGTCAAGAAGCACGTTGAAGGTTGATGGCGGCGGGATGTAGTGCGCGCAACACCAGGGATTCCGGCGCCAACGTGGAACCTGCACAACACAACCAAACTACTTTGCCCCAACGAAACAGTGAGGTTGTCAATCTCACCGGCTTGCTGTAACAAAGGATTAACCGTATTGTGTGGAAGATGATTGTTTGCAGAAAACAGTAGAACAAGTATTGCGTAGATTGTATTTCAGTAAAGAGAATTGGACCGGGTCCACAGTTCACTAGAGGTGTCTCTCCCATAAGACAAACAGCATGTTGGGTGAACAAATTACAGTTGGGCAATTGACAAATAAAGAGAGCATGACCATGCACATACATATCATGATGAGTATAGTGAGATTTAATTGGGCATTACGACAAAGTACATAGACCGCCATCCAGCATGCATCTATGCCTAAAAAGTCCACCTTCAGGTTATCATCCGAACCCCTCCAGTATTAAGTTGCTAACAACAGACAATTGCATTAAGTATTGCGCGTAATGTAACTAGTGACTACATCCTTGAACATAGCACTAATGTTTTATCCCTAGTGGCAACAGCACATCCATAACCTTAGTGGTTCTTGTCACTCCTCCAGATTCACGGAGGCATGAACCCACTATCGAGCATAAATACTCCCTCTTGGAGTTACTAGCATCAACTTGGCCAGAGCATCTACTAATAACGGAGAGCATGCAAGATCATAAACATCACATAGATATAACTTTGATAATCAACATAACAAGTATTCTCTATTCATCGGATCCCAACAAACGCAACATATAGAATTACAGATAGATGATCTTGATCATGTTAGGCAGCTCACAAGATCCGACAATGATAGCACAATGGGGAGAAGACAACCATCTAGCTACTGCTATGGACCCATAGTCCAGGGGTAGACTACTCACACATCACACCGGAGGCGACCATGGCGGCGTAGAGTCCTCCGGGAGATGATTCCCCTCTCCGGCAGGGTGCCGGAGGCGATCTCCTTGATCCCCCGAGATGGGATCGGCGTTGGCGGCGTCTCTGGAAGGTTTTCCGTATCGTGGCTCTCGGTACTGGGGTTTCGTCACGGAGGCTATTTGTAGGCGGAAGGGCAGGTCAAGAGGCGGCACGGGGGCCCCACACCACAGGGCCGCGCGCCAAGGGGGGGGCCGCGCCGCCCTAGGGTGTGGCCCCCTCGTGGCCCCTCTTCGTCTCTCCTTCGGACTTCTGGAAGCTTCGTGGAAAAATAGGCCCCTGGGCGTTGATTTCGTCCAATTCCGAGAATATTTCCTTACTAGGATTTCTGAAACCAAAACAGCAGAAAACACTGGCACTTCGACATCTTGTTAATAGGTTAGTTCCAGAAAATGCACGAATATGACATAAAGTGTGCATAAAACATGTAGATAACATCAATAATGTGGCATGGAACATAAGAAATTATCGATACGTCGGAGACGTATCACGCACCAGGTCCCTGGTTCGCCGGGGACAAGTATTCCCCCGGCGAACAAAGGACGTGGTGCGCCGGCAATAAGCCTGGCACAGCTGTAACCTGGGACTTGTGTGTAGCAGTTTATACACATGTGCATTAAAAAATCCTATATTATTTTTATTTATTTATTTATTTTCTCTTTATTGTATGTTTCTTCATGCCGCTGAAGTTTCGTTTCTTGGGGTCCATGTATCTGCTTATTAGCCCGGAGTAACCGAAGGGCACTCTGACTCCTAGAAGGCAATTGAAAAATTGATCGACCTCGGCCGGACTAAAAGTGAAGCAGGAGGGGGGACAGTAATAGTCTGGCTGCTTAATCCTTTTGCGCTTCTGACCGCCGTCCGCCTCCTCCTCCGACTGTCCCTCTTGGGCCGGCGGGATCTGAAGCTCTTCCCTGATGCCCAAAACTTTCAGGTCATGTCTTGCTTTCGGCCCATCTTTGGTCCGGTCCGGCATGTTGAGAAGAGTGCCAAGCAAGCTCTCGCACACGTTCTTTGTAATATGCATGACATCAAGGCAGTGAGGTGTATCGAGAATTTTCCAGTACGGCAAGTCCCAAAACACGGACCTCCTTTTCCATACACCAATGAGCGGCGTCGTTTCCTTTTTCTTCTTCTTCTCTCCAGGCTTTTGACGAATCTTTCCCGGCGCAGGGCACTCCTTCCAACCTTTCAGTAATGTATCGATCTCTTCGCCGCTCTTCTTACGTGGAGGTCCTCGGGGTTCATTTGTACCATCGAATAGATCTCCACGCTTTCTCCACGGGTCAGTCTTCTGTAGCCACCTTCGATGCCCCATGTAAACTGTTTTCGAAGAGCCGGGATCCTTACCAAGCTGCAAAAACATCGTCTCTTCCATGCACCTGACACATGCCTTGTGTCCATGGCACACCTGGCACGAAATGTAACCGTATCCGAGGTAGTCCTGCACCGTCGTGATCAACACGGCTCTCAAAGGGAAATATTCTTCCGCGGCGGCGTCCCATGTATCTACCCCTTCCTCCGCCCACAACGTTTCAAGCTCCTCCTTTAATAGTTCGAGATACATGTTGATATCGTTTCCTGGCTGTGTCGGCCCTTGAATTAGCATACTCATCTGTATGTACTTCCTCTTCATGCACAGCCAGGGCGGGAGGTTGTAGATCCATACAAACACGGGCCATGTGCTATGTGTGCTGCTCTGGTTTCCGAACGGATTGAATCCGTCCGTGCTCGCACCCAACCTGATGTTTCTGGGATCTTCCCCAAAACTTCCGAATTCATTGTCTAATGCTTTCCACTGGCTTGCATCCGAAGGGTGCGTCAGCACTGGGTGCTCAATCCGATCTTCATCATTCAACACTGCCTCCTTTCTTTCTGCGTGCCAGCATGAGCTTTGCTTCCTTGCGGTCCGCGTAGAACCGTTGAAGCCGGGGGCGAGAGGGAAGTACCACACAACTTTCCGAGGAGCTTTCTTCTTCCCTTTCTTGTACCGTTCAGCTTCACACACAGGACATTTGGTCTTGTCCATGTGCTCCTTGCGATACATGATACAGTCGTTGATGCAGGCGTGATACTTTTCGTGGGGTAAGTCGAGAGGGCACGTGATTCTCTTGGCCTCGGCTAGACTACCAGGACACGTGTTCCCGGCAGGAAGGAGATCTTTCATGTATTCCAGGATGTCGTCGACGCTTGTGTCCGTCCATCCGTGTTTCGCCTTCATCTGCAACATCGAGAGCTACTCTCAAGCGAGACTCCCCCAACCCGCGACCTGAGTCGTACAACGGAGTATTCGAGTCTATCTCGAGTTGCTCGAGCTTTGATTTCCGCTTGGCGCCTTTCATCTTTTCGAGAAGCTGTTGCGGTCAGAAACCCACCGGCGAGCAACGACGGCAACACAGGAGAGCCGGGAGCAACTTAGGGCTACGGCTGGCCCTGGTCCCTCCGAGCGACGGCCCGCAAAGAACCGGCACGCACGTCCGATGCTGGTGCAGGGCGTGCCACCTGACCTATACCTGGTCAGGAAGGTGATGGATGATGCCTCGCTTAGTTTCGCATGGTACACACGTAAACATTAAATACGAGCCTCGATCGGCTCTCAGGTTGTCCTGTGAATCGGCTCAAAGAGCCGATCCACCCATGATTCGCACGAGGTGTATGAATATATGGTGGTCCTGCTTGATCAAGATAAAGCTAAAGCAATCTACTACGATTTAGGGTTTTCACCGCATAATCGGAACATCCTACTCGTGATTGGGCCTCGCGGCACGACGGTGATCGTAGCCGATCCTAGACAGGCCTAAAAACCAACACGGTTGATCCCAACATCCTGTCTAGGCTAGCAAACTACACCCTACGCGCCGCTGGATCCTCCAACCCTTTGTAAGGCCTAACCATGCAGATATTAAACTAATCCTTGAAGAACAAGGAGCAACCATAACGGATCGGATCTACTAAATAATGATCAAGCGAGGTGCCGCCCTACACCTAAGATAGGTGTAAGGGCGGCTAGATGTATAAGGGTTGCACTACGACAGCATATGATACGAAGAACAATGCTAACCCTAATACATCTAAGATAACTACGTTGCTCGCCATCAAAAAGGCTTCAAACGCATGAACAGCGAATAAACTTGTACTGCCTAGATCGGAAGATGCGATCTAGGCAGCATGATGCTTACCCGGAAGAAACCCTCGAGACAAGGGAGTTGGCGATGCGCCTAGATTGGTTTGGGGTGAACGTGATTGTTGTTTCTTTCATAAACCCTAGATACATTTTTATAGTCCGTAGACTTTCTAACGTGGGAATAATCCCCACCGTGCACGAGACAAACTCTAACTAACCGACACGTATCCTACTATATTACAGATACACGGGCAAACTAGCCCAAACTTTGCATAACAGGCCGATTCACGTATTTCTTCCGTATATAATCTTCAAGCCCATCTTGATCGCGGCCCACCTCTGTCTCGGTCAAATTCTGGTGATAACACATGCCCCCTGGTTTTGGAATTGATAATTCCAAAATCACTGCTTTTTTCTTCGTCATGTCGTGGCAGAACCGTCGCATCCTTCATCGGATGCCTTGCCTTCTCAACTTCTCCGCGTGACCTGCAGTTTTTTTTAGGCACCACTTCCTCGCTGTGGCATTGAATTTCCACTATATCCCCTTTTATTTAACCGCTCCAAACAGTTCGCTTCCGCATCCCCTTCGCATTAGCACTCCAAAAGCCCTCCTGCGCCACCATGTCTTCTTCCTCCTCTCGTCATCGGATCTTTCCACCCAGTCCTCCTTTCCCGCGAGCCGACGCCGGAGCAGAACCCGGAGGAGGTCCATGCGGCGAACACCCGCTGTGCCATCGAGGCCGGGGAGGAATCCAGCCATGATTTCTCCGTCTGGTTTGAGGACGACAAGTCCTTGACCGACGGGGAATGTGACCTCCGCTTCCTCGCCGACGGGGAAACGGAGGAGGAGAGCGATGACGATCGCTTCTCCTGCGACGACTTCACCTCTCCCGAGGAGGAGGAGGAGGAGGAGAAGGAGGAGGAGGAGGAGGACGATACTTCCTCCAACGAGCCGCCGGCCAACGCGCCCCTGGCCGGAACTCGGCGACCGGCCGACGACGACGACGCCGACGAGGAGGATGAGGATAACGAGGGCCCGGCCGGCGGCCGCTGGAGCAGCGACGACGAGCCCGCGGGAGTAGCGCCGACAGCGGCGATGACGACGACGACGAGGGCAGCGACGGCCCATAGATAGGACCATTAGCATAGGATCAGTAGTAGTAGACGGGGCAATGTATCCCCTAGTACTTCCTTTTGAGAGCAATCAGCTCTTTATGTAAGAAATCTTGCTTATCAATGAAGAATTTCCCCAATTTGATTTTGCCGATTTCCCTTGAGCCAATTTAGCCGATTTCCCCTCATACTGATTTTGCCGATTTGTCCACTTAGCCAATGCTTAATGAGCCGATAGCAACACATCGGTCCTTCACAAACCATCCTTCAATTCTTCAGCTGATGTCCTTGAGATCTGGTGGATAATGTAGAGTTTTCAAAAAAGCCCTTAAACTCCTCCCACCAGGTCCAGTGATCCTCTTCTGCAAGAATTCACCATTTTTGAAGAAGGTTGCGACGAAGGATCAGCCGATGACACCCCAATCGGCTTCTAAAACAGAGCATCTACCGGCCAGCTGCCCCCGAGCCTCAGTCAAGGCGAGAATACTGGTGAGGATGCACAGATCAGACAAAGCTTTGAACTCAGGTAATTCTGAGAGAGCCACCCTGCCGATTCAGCCGCACTTGATCCCATCGATCGCCTCTTCTTCCGTTGCAAGCCGATATTGTAGACGAAACACCAACGGCTTAAAGAGCAGAAGGCTACCTTGTACGCCAAACTGACGCTTCTGACAGTACCGCTGACCTGGCGCAAAGGGTTGGAAGTCCTTGACGAGAAGGTTCAGGCACCAACATCGGCTCATTGCAGCCGAGGAAGCTCTCATTGTTCACTCCTTCGAGGACGCAGAAGGCCTCACAGCTGAACTGGACTTGGTGAAGATCCGCGTCTTGAACACGCAGCAAGTAGATCCTGTGTAATTGTACTAGAGTCGATGGCTGTGCATCGGCTTTGTTTCTTAGTTCTAAAGTCGATGTCCTTGCATCGGCTGTATATCAAAAAAAAAAATTTACTGGCCGATTTTCCATCGGCCCCCAACATTTCACTGCAACATTTCACTGCACACATGTTCATCTGCACATGTTCATCTGATTAGGTGCCCCCGAGCAATCTGTCAGTGAACTGCAGATATCGGCTCTGTAGTTAACCAAGGCACGTATTTGCACGTCGGCTCCGGTAGGACCAATGTCGATTTTTCCTAACTCATCAGCCGACGTAAAACGCTGCCCAGTAGATCGATGTTGAACACAAGCAGAACATGTGGTGAGGATAATTTTGGCCGATTGCTGGAATCGGCCTCCATATTGATCGAAGCGCTCAATGAAGGTTTTGCAATGTCCCTCCATATATCTTTGGGGCCCCAAGGATCGGCCTCGCCACGTTTGTCCATAGGTTGGTTCTTGCTACACGGTCAGGCCGGTGGATAGGACCAGCCTAACCCCATCCTTCGTCACGTCGATGCGCTCGCAGTCGTCCAAATTGATACCTGAGAGTGGCTCTTGGCCTGCTATTTCCCAAGCGTTCATGCTAGCCGTTGAAATCTCGGCTGAGTCATCGGCCTGGACGACCTCTACCTCATCTCCATCCCACTGTATTACGCATTGGTGCATCGTGGAGGGAATGCAACTGGCGTGGATCCAATCTCTTCCTAGCAGAACAGCATAGGTGCTCTTGCTATCGACGATGAAGAACGTCGTAGGGATGGTTTTCCTTCCTACGGTCAGATCCACGTTCAGAACACCTTGTGCGTCAGACGCTTGGCCGTTGAAATCGCTCAATGTCACGTTGGTCTTGATCAGATCCGAGCTAGAGCGTCCAACCGACGTAGCATAGAGTATGGCATAATGTTGACTGCCGCTCCGGTGTCCACCACATCTTGTTGACAGGCCTCCCATCGATGTAACTCGCAAGTACAGGGCCTTGGATGTCTGTAGCTTCTTTCTCGTGGCTTCTCACGTGGTGCCCGCAGTCGTCCACAGGTGCATCGTCTAACCGTGGAGCACTAAACTCCATCGGAAGGATGAACACCATATTTGTGCCAGCCGATGTTTCATCATCGGCTTTCCTTTGCTTGGGGCGCCACTCCATTTTTTGTGGTCGACCCTCTTCATCCAGGGTTCGTTGAATTTTCGCGGCCAGATCAGGCCGTGCCTTCCTTAGCGTGTGTAGGTATAGCCTTTCGGCTTCCTCCAAGCCACGCAGTCGCTGAACCCTATGCTTTTGGGAACGGCTGAGTCCATCAGGGCACCACCTTGGTCGGTGGTACTTGTCTTCTTCTTCATCATCGCTTCCAAATCCTCGAGATCTTCCACCCGAGGGGACTCAGCGTGCTTGTTCGAGGCGGGAGAGGTCCTAAGCGTTGGAACACGGACACGTTAGCTGCCTCCTTCTTCTGTTTACATTCTGGCAATTGCCGACAGCAATCGGCTCATTCCTGAATCCCAGCAGTGTCTGAAGAAGGGATAGTCCCAGTGCCTATCCTCGTCGTCTCGCTCCCTTGACTTTTCCTTGGCACGGCGCTCGTACTCCTCCTCATCGCGATCATGCCGACGATGTCTTCTGGCTTCTCTAGCCAGACGATCTCTTTCATCATCGTCGTTGGACCGTCGGCGTTGGTCATACTGACTCACGTACTTGTTGAGGAGGTGATCAGAGAGAGGTCGCTGATATCTTACATTCTTCACTTCTCCCTCTGTGATGTAGCGCTTGCCGTGACGGAGCCGATCGCGTGAGCGGCTCCTCTATGTCCTTGCTACGAGAGCAGCTGCCCTCGTCTCCGTCCTTACCAGGGTGGTGTCCAAGTCCTACCATGTTGATGTTGAACGAGAAGCTTGGCTGGCACCCTCCGGGGTAAGTGCACTCCACCGTGTTCACGGCGGGGAAGGGGTGGGTGTCGACCTTCATGGCGTACTGGTTAAAAATCAGACGTCCTTGTTCTATCACCATTTGGATCTGCTGACGCCACACCCTGCAGTCGTTGGTGGTATGGGAGAACGAGTTATGCCATTTGCAGTATGGCTTTCCGTTCAGCTCCTGTACCGTGGGGATTTTGAGGCCTTCGGGTAACTTCAACTGCTTCTCCTTGAGTAGGAGGTCGAAGATTTGCTCAGTTTTAGTCACGTCAAAATCGAACCCTCTGGGCGGACCTGGTGGCTTAACCCATTTGCAGGACACGGGGTTGCCCCCCGAGTCCATTCAGCCACTGCTACTTCTTGACCTCCCGCAGAGCCTTCGTCTTCATCTGCCTCAACCAGGACTACCGCACGCTTGAATTTGTCTTGGTACAAGTCCGGGTGGCGCTGTTCATATAACGACAGTTTCTGAACCATGTGCGCATGAAGGGTAGTCTGCTTGGGAGGCCATATCCTTGATTGGTGATGCAAGGCCCACCACTGCCAACTCGACTGCTTCTTTTTCAGTCACACGAGCCGAATAACATCGGTTCCTAAGATTTCTGAAGCGCTGGACGTATTCTGCCACAGTTTCTCCACGCTTCTGACGTACTTGTGCTAGATCGGCAATGCCGGCCTCGGAAGCCTCTGAGTGATACTGCATGTGGAACTGCTCTTCCAATGCTTCCACGTCCGGATTGAGTCTGGTGGCAGCGATGTGTACCACCCGGCCGATCCTGTGAGGGACGTGCGAAGAACCTCACATGTAGCTCATCTGTGCCGAGATCGTGCCCAGCTGTGCCAAATATCGCCTCACATGCTCGATGGAGCTGGAACCATCTGATCCATTGAACTTGGAGAAATCAGGGAGCCGATATTTGGGTGGTAGCGGGATCAACTCGTACTCGTTGGGGTACGGCTTGGAATAGCCGATTGTCCTCCTTTCGGCACCATGCCGAACTGGTCTCTCGGGATCGTACTGATTTGATCCGCGGTGCTAGCTGCAGGAGTCGAACTCTAAAGATTCGCCGGAGTGGCATACTTAGCCAGCCATGCTTGCTTTTCCAGCTCTGAGCCAACTGCAGGAGCTGAGCTCTGGAGGTTTGTCGGAGTGGCATACTTAGCTAGCCACGTCTGCTTCCCAAGATCTGTCGCTGAAGTTCCTCATGTTTTTCCAGAAGTCCCCTGCTGTTGCAGTCTGGTTTGCGAGCGCCTGCCATCAGCCTGTATGTATGTGCACGTGTAACCGTGAGGGATCTCCTTAGGCGCCTCATACAAGAACTGGTAGTCGCTAGGGTCACCACCGATCTTGTAGACGACGTATGCCTGAATTCGGCACTTCGGTGTTGCCGCGCGAATGGCAGCGGTGGACGGGACTGTAGTGGCATCTCTCCTTGGAAAGTCCCGAGAGCTGGTCCTGACGGAGAGTACTGACGACTCATGATTTCCTGGATTACCCGAAGAGCGACACGCTCCAAAGTGTTCACCAGGTTCTCAGAGTGGCGGTGTAGCGAATGAGCTACCATGAAGTTTATCTCCTGACGCAGGGACCTGGTGCGTTCCTCAGACGGGGCGGACAGGTCCACTCCATCGAGCGCACCTTCAGGTGAGAACCCTTTCCACCTGATGCCATGTGAGCGGGTTCTGTGAAGGAGCCGATGAGGTCGGCGAGGATCGCTTGACCTCGTCATACTTCTTCTTGAGCTCCTCGGTCGATCCTCGTACGTGACTGGGGTGCCGTCCGCCATCTCAGATGTAGATGGCGAGGTGGTTGATGTCGAAGATTGTCCCACCGGGCGTGCCAGAATGTGTTGCGGTCAGAAACCCACCGGCGAGCAACGACGGGCAACACAGTAGAGCCGGGAGCAACTTAGGGCTGCGGCTGGCCCTGGTCCCTCCGAGCGACGGCCCGCAAAGAACTCCGGCACGCACATCCGATGCTGGTGCAAGGGCGTGCCACCTGACCTATACCTGGTCAGGAAGGTGATGGATGATGCCTCGCTTAGTTTCCTGCATGGCATACACGTAAACATTAAATATGAGCCTTGATCGGCTCTCAGGTTGTCCTGTGAATCGGCTCAAAGAGCCGATCCACCCATGATTCGCACGAGGTGTACGAATATATGGTGGTCCTGCTTGATCAAGATAAAGCTAAAGCAATCTACTACGATTTAGGTTTTTACCGCATAATCGGAACATCCTACTCGTGATTGGGCCTCGCGGCCGCGCACGATCGTAAGCCGATCCTAGACAGGCCTAAAAACCAACACGAAGTTGATCCCCGAACATCCTGTCTAGGGCTAGCAAACTACACCCTACGCGCCGCTGGATCCTCCAACCCTTTGTAAGGCCTAACCATGCAGATATTAAACTAATCCTTGAAGAACAAGGAGCAACCATAACGGATCGGATCTACTAAATAATGATCAAGCGGGGTGCCGCCCCTACACCTAAGATAGGTGTAAGGGCGGCTAGATGTATAAGGGTTGCACTACGACAGCATATGATACGAAGAACAATGCTAACCCTAATACATCTAAGATAATGATGTCTACGTTCCCCCTCCTTTCCTGTAGACAGTGTTGGGCCTCCAAGAGGAGAGGTTTGTAGAACAGCAGCAAGTTTTCCCTTAAGTGGATCACCCAAGGTTTATCGAACTCGGGAGGAAGAGGTCAAAGATATCCCTCTCATGCAACCCCGCAACCACAAAGCAAGAAGTCTCTTGTGTCCCCAACACACCTAATAGGTGCACTAGTTCGGCGAAGAGATAGTGAAATACAAGTGGTATGAATATATATGAGCAGTAGCAACGGTGCCAAAATAGCTTGCTGGCGTGTAGTTGATGGTGGTAGTATTGCAGCAGTAGTAACGCAGTAAACAGTAAACAAGCAGCGATAGCGTATTTAGGAACAAGGCCTAGGGATTACACTTTCACTAGTGGACACTCTCAACATTGATCACATAACAGAATAGATAAATGCATACTCTACACTTTTGTTGGATGATGAACACATTGCGTAGGATTACACGAACCCTCAATGCCGGAGTTAACAAGCTCCACAATAATGCTCATATTTTAGTAACCTTTAGTGTAAGATAGATCAAAAGACTAAACCAAGTACTAGCATAGCATGCACACTGTCACCTTCATGCATATGTCGGAGGAATAGATCACATCAATATTATCATAGCAATAGTTAACTTCGCAATCTACAAGAGATCATGATCATAGCATAAACCAAGTACTAACACGGTGCACACACTGTCACCTTTACACACGTGCAGGAGGAATAAAACTACTTTAATAACATTGCTAGAGTAGCACATAGATAAATTGTGATACAAACTCATATGAATCTCAATCATGTAAAGCAGCTCATGAGATTATTGTATTGAGGTACATGGGAGAGATGAACCACATAGCTACCGGTACAGCCCCGAGCCTCGATGGAGAACTACTCCCTCCTCATGGGAGCAGAGCGGTGATGAAGATGGCGGTGGAGATGGCAGCGGTGTCGATGGAGAAGCCTTCGGGGGCTTCCCCGTCCGGCAGCGTGCCGAACAGAGACTCCCGTCCCCCGTAACTTGTCGCGATGGCGGCGGCTCTGGAAGGTTTCCGTGGTTGGCCAATCGTATCGTGGTTTTCGATCCGGGGCTTTATATAGGCGAAGAGGCGGGAGGGTCGAAGGGGCGATGACACCATAGGTCGGCGCGGCCAGGGCCTGGGCCGCGCCGGCCTAGGGTCTGGGGGCCCAGTGCCCCCTCTGGTCCTTCCCTGTTCGGATGCTTCCGGTGAAAATAGGAACTTGGGCGTTGATTTCGTCCGATTCGAGAATATTTCGTTCCTTAGGATTTCTGAAACCAAAAACAGCGGAAAACAGGAACTGCCACTTCGGCATCTTGTTAATAGGTTAGTTCGAGAAAATGCACAAATATGACATAAAGTGTGCATAAAACATGTAGATAACATCAATAATGTGGCATGGAACATAAGAAATTATCGATACGTCGGAGACGTATCAGCCCTTTAGTTCTGCTCGTCCCGAGCAGGTAAACGATAACAAAGATAATTTCGGGAGTGACATGCCATCATAAACTTGATCATACTATTTGTAAAGCATATGTAGTGAATGCAGCGATCAAAACAATGGTAATGACATGAGTAAACAACTGAATAATATAGCAAAGACTTTTCATGAATAGCACTTCAAGACAAGCATCAATAAGTCTTGCATAAGAGTTAACTCATAAAGCAATAATTCAAAGTAAAGGCATTGAAGCAACACAATGGAAGATTAAGTTTCAGCGGTTGCTTTCAACTTGTAACATGTATATCTCATGGATAGTTGTCAATGCAAAGCAATATAACAAATGCAATATGCAAATATGTAGGAATCAATGCACACTTCACACAAGTGTTTGCTTCTTGAGGTGGAGAGAAATAGGTGAACTGACTCGACACAATGAAAGTAAAAGAATGGTCCTCCATAGAGGAAAAGCATCGATTGCTATATTTGTGCTAGAGCTTTTATTTTGAAAACATAAAGAGAGCATAAAAATAAAGTTTTGAGAGGTGTATGTTGTTGTCAACGAATGGTAGCGGGTACTCTAACCCCCTTGCCAGACAAACCTTCAAAGAGCGGCTCCCATTTTATTTTATTTTGGGTGGCACTCCTTCCAACCTTTCTTTCACAAACCATGGCTAACCGAATCCTCGGGTGCCTGCCAACAATCTCATACCATGAAGGAGTGCCTTTTATTTTAGTTTTATTATGATGACACTCCTCCCAACCTTTGCTTACACAAGCCATGGCTAACCGAATCCTTCGGGTGCCGTCCAACAATCACATACCATGGAGGAGTGTCTATTTTTGTTAATTAATTTGGGACTGGGAATCCCATTGCCAGCTCTTTTTGCAAAATTATTGGATAAGCGGATGAAGCCACTAGTCCATTGGTGAAAGTTGCCCAACAAGATTGAAAGATAAACACCACATACTTCCTCATGAGCTATAAAACATTGACACAAATCAGAGGTGATAAATTTTGAATTGTTTAAAGGTAGCACTCAAGCAATTTACTTTGGAAAGGCGGGAAATACCATGTAGTAGGTAGGTATGGTGGACACAAATGGCATAGTGGTTGGCTCAAGGATTTTGGATGCATGAGAAGTATTCCCTCTCGATACAAGGTTTAGGCTAGCAAGGCTATTTGAAACAAACACAAGGATGAATGGTGCAGCAAAACTCACATAAAAGATATATTGTAAACATTATAAGACTCTACACCATCTTCCTTGTTGTTCAAACTCAATACTAGAAATTATCTAGACCTTAGAGAGACCAAATATGCAAACCAAATTTTAGCATGCTCTATGTATTTCTTCATTAATAAGTGCAAAGTATATGATGCAAGAGCTTAAACATGAGCACAACAATTGCCAAGTATCACATTATCCAAGACATTTATAGAAATTATTACATGTATCATTTTCCAATTCCAACCATATAACAATTTAACGAAGGAGAAACTTCGCCATGAATACTATGAGTAGAAACTAAGGACATACTTGTCCATATGCTACAGCGGAGCGTGTCTCTCTCCCACAAGCATGATGTAATCCAATTTATTCAAACACAAACAAAAATAAAAGCATACAGAAGTAAAGCACATAAGATGTGGACGAATAAAAATATAGTTTCAAGAGAAGGAACCTGATAATTTGTCGATGAAGAAGGGGATGCCTTGGGCATCCCCAAGCTTAGACGCTTGAGTCTTCTTGATATATGCAGGGGTGAACCACGGGGGCATCCCCAAGCTTAGAGCTTTCACTCTTCTTGATCATAGAATATCATCCTCCTCTCTTGACCCTTGAAAACTTCCTTCACACCAAACTTCTCATAAACTTCATTAGAGGGGTTAGTACATAATCAAAAACTCACATGTTCAGAGGTGACACAATCATTCTTAACACTTCTGGACATTGCTCAAAGCTACTGGAGTTTAATGGAACAAAGAAATCCATCCCACATAGCAAAAGAGGCAATGCGAAATAAAAGGCAGAATCTGTCAAAACAGAACAGTCCGTAAAGATGAATTTCCAATAAATACTTCCGTTGCTCAAATTAGAAAACTCAAAACTAATGAAAGTTGCGTACATATCTGAGGAACACGCACGTAAATTGGCATATTTTTATGATTTTTCTACAGAGAGAAAATCCCAGATTTGTGACAGATAGAAATCTGTTTCTGCGCAGAAATCCAAATCTAGTATCAACCTTCGATTAGAGGCTTCACTTGGCACAACAAAACACAAAACTAAGATAAGGAGAGGTTGCTACAGTAGTAAACAACTTCCAAGACATAAAATAAAAACCAAGTACTGTAGCAAAATAATACATGGGTTATCTCCCAAGAAGTTCTTTCTTTATAGCCATTAAGATGGGCTCAGCAGTTTTAATGATGCACTCGCAAGAAATAATATTTGAGGCAAAAGAGAGCATCAAAAGGCAAATTCAAAACACATTTAAGTCTAATATGCTTCCTATGCATAGGAATCTTGTAAATAAACAAGTTCAAGAAGCATAATGCAACAAGCATAGAAAGATAAAACAAGTATAGCTTCAAAAATTTCAGCACATAGAGAGGTGTTTTAGTAACATGAAAATTTCTACAACCATATTTTCCTCTCTCATAATAACTTTCAGTAGCAACATGAGCAAACTCAACAATATAACTATCACATAAAGCATTCCTATCATGAGTCTCATGCATAAAATTATTACTCTCCACATAAGCATAATCAATTTTATTAGTTGTAGTGGGAGCAAATTCAACAAAGTAGCTATCATATATAGGAGGCATATTGTAATCATAATCAAATTTCTCCTCCATAACAGGTGGTAACAAAAGACTACTATCATTATAATCATCATAAATAGGAGGTAAAGAATCATCAAAGTAAATTTCCTCCTCAATGCTTGGGGGACTAAAAAGATCATGAAAACCAGCTTCCCCAAGCTTAGAACTTTCTATATTATTATCAACAATGGTGTTCAAAGCGTTCATACTAATATTACTACCATGCAAATAAGATTCCATAGGTTTTTTAATTTTCGCATCAAACAATCCATGTTTTAAATCAGGAAATAGAATAAGAAGATCATTCTTGTCCATTATGCCAAACTAGTGTAAACAAGAAACAAAAAGTTGCAATTGCAGGATCTAAAGGAAATAGCTTTGAGTACTTACGGCGCCGGAAAATAGCTTGGTAGCAGAGATCCGGAGTGTGAGTACCTTTTACCTTTCCTCCCGGCAACGGCGCCGTAAAATAGCTTGATGTCTACGTTCCCCCTCCTTAGACAATGTTGGGCCTCCAAGAGCAGAGGTTTGTAGAACAGCAGCAAGTTTTCCCTTAAGTGGATCACCCAAGGTTTATCGAACTCAGGGAGGAAGAGGTTAAAGATATCCCTCTCATGCAACCCCGCAACCACAAAGCAAGAAGTCTCTTGTGTCCCCAACACACCTAATAGGTGCACTAGTTCGGCGAAGAGATAGTGAAATACAAGTGGTATGAATATATATGAGCAGTAGCAACGGTGCGAAAAATAGCTTGCTGGCGTGTAGTTGATGGTGGTATGCAGCAGTAGTAACGCAAAGAAAACAAGAAACAAGCAGTAGCAATATTTAGGAACAAGGCCTAGGGATTACACTTTCACTAGTGGACACTCTCAACATTGATCACATAATGAATAGATAAATGCATACTCTACACTGGATGATGAACACATTGCGTAGGATTACACGAACCCTCAATGCCGGAGTTAACAAGCTCCACAATAATGCTCATATTTTAGTAACCTTTAGTGTAAGATAGATCAAAAGACTAAACCAAGTACTAGCATAGCATGCACATTGTCACCTTCATGCATATGTAGGAGGAATAGATCACATCAATATTATCATAGCAATAGTTAACTTCGCAATCTACAAGAGATCATGATCATAGCATAAACCAAGTACTAACACGGTGCACACACTGTCACCTTTACACACGTGCAGGAGGAATAAAACTACTTTAATAACATTGCTAGAGTAGCACATAGATAAATTGTGATATAAACTCATATGAATCTCAATCATGTAAAGCAGCTCATGAGATTATTGTATTGAGGTACATGGGAGAGATGAACCACATAGCTACCGGTACAGCCCCGAGCCTCGATGGAGAACTACTCCCTCCTCATGGGAGCAGCAGCGGTGATGAAGATGGCAGTGGAGATGGCAGCGGTGTCGATGGAGAAGCCTTCCGGGGGCACTTCCCCGCTCCGGCAGCGTGCCGGAACAGAGACTCCTGTCCCCAGATCTTGGCGTCGCGATGGCGGCGGCTCTGGAAGGTTTCTGTGGTTTTCGCCAATCGTATCAGGTTTTCGGTCAGGGGCTTTATATAGGCGAAGAGGCGGCGCAGGAGGGTCGAAGGGGCGACGACACCATAGGCGGCGCGGCCAGGGCCTGGGCCGCGCCAGCCTAGGGTCTGGGGGCCCAGTGCCCCCTCTGGTCCTTCCCGGGTGTTCTGGATGCTTCCGGTGAAAATAGGAACTTGGGCGTTGATTTCGTCCGATTCTGAGAATATTTCGTTACTAGGATTTCTGAAACCAAAAACAGCAGAAAACAGGAACTGGCACTTCGGCATCTTGTTAATAGGTTAGTTCCAGAAAATGCACAAATATGACATAAAGTGTGCATAAAACATGTAGATAACATCAATAATGTGGCATGGAACATAAGAAATTATCGATACGTCGGGACGTATCGATAACTACGTTGCTCGCCATCAAAAAGGCTTCGTACGAGCAACGCATGAACAGCGAATAAACTTGCCCTAGATCGCAAGATGCGATCTAGGCAGCATGATGCTTACCCGGAAGAAACCCTCGAGACAAGGGAGTTGGCGATGCGCCTAGATTGGTTTGTGGTGAACGTGATTGTTGTTTATTTCATAAACCCTAGATACATTTTTATAGTCCGTAGACTTTCTAACGTGGGAATAATCCCCACCGTGCACGAGACAAACTCTAACTAACCGACACGTATCCTACTATATTACAGATACACGGGCAAACTAGCCCAAACTTTGCATAACAGGCCGATTCACGTATTTCTTCCGTATATAATCTTCAAGCCCATCTTGATCGCGGCCCACCTCTGACTCGGTCAAATTCTGGTGATAACAGAAGCAAATCTTGAAGATGAGGGTCCCGCACGACTGAAGCTAGCGGCACCTCTTCGTCGTCGTCAAGGTTATTGTCGTCGTCAAGGTTATCGTCCTGTGCGACAAACTCTTCATCGTCATCAATATCATGATGCCCTCCTTCTTGCCGGCCATTACCACCTGCGCCGTCCCCCATTGACCTCCGCGCCATCATCACTCATCCATTGAGTGTGTCCATGCATGAAACCATTAGTGAGCAGGTGCCCCTGCAATTTGCCTGAATACGGGTCAAACCATTTCCCTCGTTTGCATCTCCGGCACGGACACAATACCTCCGTGCGGTTATTTTCATACATGTCGATGATCGCGTGTTTCAGATATCTCATCACGATGCTTTCACTCATCTCGATAACCATTATCGCCTGCATGATAAGATTACATAATTGATTAGAACCATGCATCCGTCGGTAGTTTTCACGGAAAATTTCGGCATGACCTTCCTACACGGTAGGACATAGGAGCGCCAGAAATGTGCCGAAACGGAAACTTAAAGAATCAACATTTCGGCGCAATGTTGGCAACTCATTTTCAACGCCAACACACACACAAGCACAAGCACAACATATATATATGCCACACACGAGAGCTTTGCTTCAAATGTCCAACATACGTCGATTTCATTCCTCAATTTGTTCATTAATCACCTATTGGTTTGATATATTCGTCAACGAGATCGAGACGTCGCGCCGCTACCACGGCGTATGGAAGCCGACTTTCTAGATCTAGATCTAGATTGAGCGGTCAATGCGGGATAGTAGATCTAGATCTACATAGGGGGATGTGGGAGATGCATGTAGGAAGGGAAGATTTGCTCAAAAATATGATTTTGTTTGGTCAAATTGGTGAAATTGGGGATATAAATGGGCAAAAATGAGCTGGGTTGGGAGAAGGCTCGGGTTTGTGTGGAGGAGTGGAGTGGTAGTAGTGGGGGAGTGGGTTGAGCAGAAATAACTGCCCAGGTTACTGCCGGCGCACCAGGGCATGGGTACGCCGGCAGCACATAGCCCTTTCGGCTATATCACCCCCGGGCCAGGCCCAAGATCATTGCCGGCGCGCCAGCCCGTGTGTGCGCCGGCAATAGCGCAAGTTCCGCCGGCGCACACCTGGGCTGCGCGGCGCATGATGCTTGGGCCTGGCCCGCCGGCGCGGCCATGGCGCGGCTGAAATAGCGCCGGCAACAGCCACCGGCGCCTCTGGTGCGCCGGCACCTATTGCCTCCAACTATAGGCTTTTTCCTAGTAGTGTTACTTACTCCAAAATGAAGCTATTACCCAAGTTTTGTTCCATTTCATGATTCAAAGTTGAAACCCTTCTCTTCAACCCTTGACTTCATACGACAGAGTTGGAGATATCACATTCCTTACATGATTTTTTTTGTTTCATTCTATCTACACATTGTTTATCATTTTATATGGTTAGTATATGACATAAGAAGACTATGTGAGCTGGTTTCACATTTTTTTGATTTTTTTGGGATTTTGTAGCCTCATTTCAAATTTGGTCAAACCTTAGGTTTTAGCACCATACAGGCAAAAACGGCAAAGTGAAATGAAAATCCAAGCCCAGATCCTTGTTCCTCACTAAAAGGTGAAGCTATTGAAATTTGCAAACTTTGAAAAAAATCTTATGCAACCCTTCAAATCGTGGACTAAGCCGAAAACCCCTCAAACCCCCATTTCTTGACCAGCTAACCCTATTGACCAATGTCAGCCGTAGATCTAACCTTAACGCGCTACGCTGTTCATCCGATCTAGTCTTATAGAAGGAAACTAGCCCGATCCGTGGGAAGCTCTACTTGGAGCATACACCGTTCATTGAGGCAACCTCAGCCGTTCGATCATGGCTTATAGAAGGAATCATGCCCGATCTGCGGCAGCACCCGTTCTTCCACGTGATTGGCTTCTCTCAGCGCTTCGAGGACAGTTGGCGTGAGACAGGGAAATTCCGCGTCAACACCTAGCTCACGGGCCCGTCTAGGCTTGGCACGCATGCGCTGCTCGCAACCTTTTCCATGCATGCCCCATGCAGCGTCGTACCAACACGTCGGCTAGAAATCGGTGAGACATTAAATCCACCCACTTAATTACACCGTAATTTTCTCCTCTTTTATTCCGGCTTTTTCTTTGCAATAGCTAGCAACCTAGAAATTATTTTTTTCTGTCACCTGATAAATCTCTCCGGCCCTAAATTCCCAAAAAGAGGGAAGATGCACGTAATTAATTTTTTCTGTCCCCTAAGGTACACTCGTCGGTCCGTTGGGTGGAACCCTAAACCCCGCTTCCATAGCTGGTCGACGCAGAGGAGCGCAGCGTGTCGACGCAGAGGAGGGCAGACCATCGTGCAATGCACGCATGCATGCAGGGGACGTGCAATGTACGCATCGGACCTATTTTCAGTCAAATCATTGATCGCGGGCAGCACAACGCAGAGCGCGCGGCTGCCATCACCTAGCACACGTTACCATTACTTCCTACGCTTTCCCATGTAGCTTGATCGACTGGCTTCATCTCACCCAATTAATTCACTACGCCTCAAGTTCTTCACCCTAGGTAAATAAATAGTGCGCCTCAACTTCCTCTTATTCTTCATCTTCCAAAAGCCCTAGCCACCATACCGTACCACCCACCATTGAGCAGCAGCTTCCACGAGGTCAGCGACGAGGACAACCACCCAAACCGTCGCCATTAGTGGGAACGGGAGCCGGAGAAGAAGCGCGCCCGACGCGGGCGATGCGGGCGACGCACCACCCACGACTCCGACTCCCCCAAGCAGTCGGTCGGCGAGTGACATAGGCATCCCGAATGGGCCTGCCGAAGAAGCTAACCGGGGTTTCCTGAAGACCCACGATGCGAAGAATATGAAGCCCGGAAGCCCATTGGAGTGTCGATATGGAAAATAGAGATAGAGTAGGAATAAAAGAGATGTAATTATACGGGTCGAACTAAGAGAGTTTCCCGATGTTTGTAACTTGTACATCACGAAACCCTCGGCTCCACCTCCTATATAAGGGGGAGTCGAGGGATAACGAAAGGATCGATTTCATTGTGAACGCAACCCTAGTTTTTAGCAGTCGAGCACATTTTCGGCTGAAACCTTCGAGATCTACTTGCCCTCTACTTTCTGCGAAACCCTAGTCTAAAACTCGTAGGCATTGACAAGTTAATCCTTTATCAGCGAGTTCGTCCACAACCCCGACCCCGACGACGTCATGATCGCCCGCTCCAACAAGTACTGGGGAAAACAGCTACGAAAGGAGGCTGTTGAAGAAGCTCGTGAGGAGCGGTGGGCTGCGGCGAGGGAGAAGCGCGGCGAAGCGGGCGGCAGCGAGGGAGGATCGCTTGGCGGCACGGGCCCGAGCCAAGGGTGAGGCCACGTTCCATGAGGCCCAGATGGCTGCAAGGGCGGCGGAGTGGACGGCAGCGGGGTGGAGGCCACCGGCGAGGCAGTAGGCCAGCCTCCCGGCGGCGAGGTTGGCCGCCAGATCGTGGGGCCAACCTCCTAGGGTTTGGGGTGCGCCAACCTCCTAGGGCTTGGGGTGGGGCCAGCCTCCTAGTATTTATCTTTTTTATCATGTAAAAACGCTACTAAATATCGTAATGCACTATCCTAATGCGTTCCCTATTTGTGTTCGTGTAGTGTCCGTGTCTAAAAATATGTGTTCGTGTCGTGTCGTGTCGTGGCTACTATGTGTTCATGTCGTGTCCGTGCATGTTTCAATTTTATGTGGTAACATTTTTATGAATAATCCAAAAATATTATCGTTCCCAAAAATATTATCGTGCCCAAATAATATTCGTGAATAATATTCGTCAATTATCCTTGTTTTTATTATCTATTTCTTGTTGTGTGAGTTTGTATGGTGTGCGTTTGTATCGTGTGTGGGTGATGGACATGTTACTAAGTGGGGCATATATGCACCACTTTATCTAGATTATTTTCTTGTTTTATGAGTGTTTTCCATGTTTTATGAGTTTTCTTATCTAGTATCCATTTTATTTGGCCAAAAATTGTGGTAAATCACTTGTGTATAAAAATGCTCAATCTAACGGGAACATGCACTGCCTTCCACTAAAACACTTATAAAAATGCTCAATCCTAGTTAGTTTGGACCGTATTGGGCCTGGAAACGCAATATTGGGCTTGGCCTTTCCTAGAACGTGTCGTCGTTTTTTTTTTTTCATTTAACTGAACTTTGCAAACCGTGCACACACCGCGACCTGAACAACATGGTAGTTTTGCCAAATTGTTGTTGCATTTGATTAAACGAAAAGACAATGAGCATAAGATCCATCTCAGTACTATTACAAAGCATGGAAATTGTTAAGCGAACACTGATTACTTTGTCTAACGCTTAATGATCAAGAGATAAACAAAGCTGAGACAAATTACACAAAAATAAAATAGCCCGGCCATCAAATTATCCTGCTTTTTCAAATTCACAAGTTTCACTAGCTGCTTGTTGATCTTCTTCAACTCCTTCAACCCCATCTCTTCCGCAACCCCTTCCGATTTCCCCACCGTAGCAGCAGATCCCAATTGCTCCACCGCCGACGGCAAATTGAGCCCCAGGGTTGCGCCCTCCATCTCAATCCTCCTGATGTACTCATCAAGCCACTCAAAATGGCTGCATTTCGCCAGATCCTGAAAAAAGAAAAATATTAACCCTAATTCTCAAATCGGATGAAAACGCAAAATTGAGGAAAATAAAACGAAATTGGCAGAGGGGAAACTCAGATCCCACCTTCCCTAGCTCTGATTTTCTCTCGCATTTCACAAACTCACGCCCGGCGTTGCCATTCTTGTCGCTCGTGGTGACTAGCCTCTTCAAGGGCGCCGTCTGTGGGCAATCAGGGCAGCTGCCCAACGGCACTGGACCGTAGCATGGCCATTTGCGCTGGGAGGCGGAAGAGGAGCTCGACATCGTCTGTCGGTGTTGTCGCGCGTCGTCGTTGGAGAAGAAGGGGGGAGAGAGGATGCAGAGGAGGATGGAACGGTCGGGGATTGCTCCGACGCGGGGGCGAGGCGGCTCTGTCTTGTACCAGCTGAGAGCTGTGGGTCCCATGCAGTAAGGTGGATAAGTTGTGGGTCCCACGGTGAGGTGGACAAGAGGTAGATTCCGCGCTCGGAGGTGTCCAGTGCTGACGTGGATAAGTTGTGGGCCCGCTCAGCCCATGTAATTTGAGTTGATAAGCTGTCTACTGCTGTTTAAGAGAAGTGTCACATGCTAGCTATTTGCGTCGTCAGGAACATCGCATGCCGGCTATTCCAACGAACAGTTCTTTCCAATTGCGAGGAAAGATGTCGCACAGGGGCTATTCACCCATTTGTGTGTGCCTCACCTGCGCTTGCTTGATAAATGAAGCAAAGGTGGAATTGGAACTAGGAGTCCCTGCCGTGGATAGTTGACGGCCATGACGCCTGCGTGTTGGCCACACGTGAATGGCATGGCCAATAGATCTTGTCCGGGAGACTGCAATGCCGAGAGGCTATTGGTGCCGTCGGTGAGCTCACATATGGGGCCCTCGAGCAGCGCGGCAACACGGGCGCCGTAGTCATCTGCCCGATCTCAGCAAGGCCCTTCCTCGCGGCCGTGCCGCCACCACATGGTAGGGCCTCCACGGTCAGATCGCTTGAGGTGGAGGTGGTTGTGATGACATCGGACGGGCTAGAGGCAAGGCTTGGGAGTCGGTGGCGTAACAACTTTGGAGGTTTCGTTGGCGATGGTTGTGGCGGCTTCATCGTTCCAGTCGGCGTTGATCGTGAGGCGCTGCAATATATATGGGGGTGGCTGCGGCGGAAGTGCAGGGCTGGGCGTGTGTGCGATGAGGGCAGGCCTGCGGGCGGACTGTTTGAAGGAGGCGTGAAAACCGGGTGCGGGGGTGGGGAGAATGGGGCGTCTCTGTCTGTTTGATGGAGTCACATGGACGGCTAAAATTTGATTTTCCTACGGCACTTCGTGCCTTTATAAGTAGTAGAGATAGAGATGAGCAATGAAATTCAGGTGGGGACTTCCGTCCCGTCCCCCCTCCCCCCTGAATATTAAAAAAAAGGCTGAATGTGTCAAATAGTGTGAACATTTTATAGTAATATTATTATCTGCATACAGTGTTCACTATGCCTAGCTAGTGTGAATTGTTTAGTCATTTTCTGTTTGTATTTCCGAAACTATCCTAATTAACTGAATTTTTGCCCTAAGAATGAAGGCTGCTTGAGATTGTGTTTGACTCTGATAGTTATGCTTGCACAACCGGCTTTTGCTAATTTTACCAGTTTCATTCATTGTCCAACTTTCGTGCTTCTGATTCAGAAAGTAAGAAGTACTGCGTTATCCTGTTTGGCACTAGAAACAGGCATAAAATTCATGGCAAGCTAATCAAAATGATACACAATCAAGCTTACTAATATTTAGATGTCCCTACTGCATAATTTCGGGCTCGTTTTGCTTCCTCTCAGGATTCTTATTAGACCACCCGGCCGGTGCAATGGGCCGCCGTGAGGTCTTTGAATCCGTCTCTCATCACGACTGCGCCCATTACATCCGGCAGTGATATGAAGGCCTTGCAGGCATCCTTGAGTCGCTTACAGCAGTGTCGATCTGCCACCGCCAACATGCTCAGCACTGTTTTCAAGTCAATTCTTCTGCATAGTTTCTCTTCACATATCATCTTGAGTCTATCCAGCCTGTACCGATCTGCCGCGACTAGCAGATACTGCATCGCCACGGTTCCATAATATACTTGGTCTACATTACATGGTGGTAGTGAATCCGTGTAGACGAAGTGAAGAAGCATCTCGAAGATGTCCGGCTCCATGTCGACGACCTCTAGGTGCTGCGTGACCTTATTAGCGATCGTCGGATGAGAGAGCTCCGCCTTGAACACTGGCGACCGCGCCGCGAGTATGAACCTGTGCGCGCTGAACACCCGGCCACCAACGCCCAGCTTGACGTCTGCGCCCCTCCCGTCCTTCAAGGCGCGCTCGAGGTCGCCAGGCAGCTCCGGCGGCGGAACCGCGCTAAGGTTCCTCTTGCTCCCCGTGCGTGGTTCCTCTATAACAGTGACGACGCACCTCACCGTGAAGTACCCATTGCTGAGGCGAGAATTCAGCGATCTCAGCCTCGATTTCTCGATGAATCTCGGCAGACCCGACTGGCTCGCCGGAGCAAACGTATGCCTGGTGGTGGCACGAACTCTCGGTGCTCGTGCTTTGCCTGGGTCGTTCTCCATGATGTCTAATGTGAACTCGGTCCTCGCGGCGTTCCCTCCCGCCGGCCCGACGAAACGCAAGAAGGCTGATGCGTAGCCGGCACAGTCGACCCCGGATCCGTCCGGATAGAACAAGATGCACCAATTGTAGCCGCCGGCGGCGAACGTGGTCGAGCTAACGTATCTGCCCACGCCCATGCCGTCGAGCAGCGGGTAGCTGGCCACCTCGAAGTTGTGCGCCGCCGTGGCGCTCTCCGCGGCACATCTGGAGGACGTCTCCGCCTCTCCGGCAGGCGCACGCGTTGGTACCGTGTGGAGATGATGTTACCCATCGCAAAGGGAAGAAAAAACGTCCCGTCAACACGAGGTTATCGATCTCCAAGGCGAAGTGTCTCGCCGGAATTGAATCCCCGGAAATCTCCTATCCTCGTACGATAAGCTCTCTTACCTTGGAATTCTTTCCATATGGTTGACCCGTGTAAGCATTTCCATGACCTAGGTATCCTGCTGTGCTTTCCTCCCTTGCCAGACCTATAGGTATCATGATGTGCTTTCCTCCCTTGCCAGACCTGGAGGTATCAAATGGAATTATCCATAATTTTACGCATTACTTCCTTCATTTACAATTACATGTGT
Organism: Lolium multiflorum; assembly: GCA_030979885.1. Classification (NCBI taxonomy): domain Eukaryota; kingdom Viridiplantae; phylum Streptophyta; class Magnoliopsida; order Poales; family Poaceae; genus Lolium; species Lolium multiflorum. The sequence continues at coordinate 10,839,113 of CM061748.1, forward strand.
TTTGGCTTTAGTCTCAAACAAAAAAAAACATTTAACTTTATAAATTCCGACTCAATATGTAGGAAAAATATCAATATCTGTATTTTTTTATATCGTATGCATTTGGTATTATATGTGCTGATATAGGTATTTGGTCAAATTTTATAAATTTTAACTTCAACTAAACCTAAAACTCTTGAAACATATGGGGTGTATAATTAGTAAGTCCTGCCTCATTCATTTTTAGATACTCATATAATTCTCAAAGGTGTTAGGGTTTTATATCTATGTTCGCCGGGGTTTTAAATAGAAGACTGTAGCCTACATCGGCAGCCTGCGAAAAGGCTAGCGGGATACTTTTAGTAGGATAATGCACTTACCGCATCTTTCCGAAGGGCTATAATGGTACAGCTATTTAAAATTATGTTATTCCCCTTGTATAATGTTTTCTCTATACTTTATCTCACACATGTACATGCACTACTAGAAAAAGGCTTATTAGTGGTGCACTCGTTTTGGCTTTCAGTGGCACACCCGGGTGCGCCACTTCTATCACGCCACCGCTAACTACTAGTAGTGGTGCACCAGTGGTGCGTCATTGCTATGTGGCTTAGCAGTGACGCACCACCTAGTGCGCCATTGCTATATTTTTGAAATTTTAAAATTTGAATTTCTTCTTTTTATTTCTTTTTTGGTGCGCCACTGTGCTTTTTTTTTTGGTGGGCCTAATTTTTCTTTCCTTTTCTGTTTGTTTTCGAATTTTGTTCTCGGTGAGCTTTTCTCCCTACGTCCGTTCTCTGTGGCTGGCGTTCATAGGGATGGCCGGAAGAGGAGGGAGCAGGGGGCACCATGAATGGAGGAAGGAGGAACGAGAGAAGGGATGGACAAGGGAGGAGAGGAGATGGTGGAAACAAGGGGAGGGAGAAAGTAGAGAGGAGAGGGGAGAAGGGAGGAAAGAGATGGTCGGCGAGGGAAGGAAGGAGGAAGCTGATGGCTGGAGGAGGACTGATACGTCTCCGACGTATCGATAATTTCTTATGTTCCATGCCACATTATTGATGTTATCTACATGTTTTATGCATACTTTATGTCATATTCGTGCATTTTCTGGAACTAACCTATTAACAAGATGCCGAAGTGCCAGTTCCTGTTTTCTGCTGTTTTTGGTTTCAGAAATTCTAGTAATGAAATATTCTCGGAATTGGACGAAATCAACGCCCAGGGTCCTATTTTGCCACGAAGCTTCCAAGACCGAAGAGGAGACGAAGTGGGGCCACGAGGTGGCCACACCCTAGCGGCGCGGCCCAAGCCCGGCGCGCCGGCCTGTAGTGTGGGCCCTCGTGCCGCCTCTTGACCTGCCCTTCCTCCTACAAATAGCCTCCGTCAAACCCCCAGTACCGAGCCACGATACGGAAAACCTTACTGAGACGCCGCCGCCGCCAATCCCATCTCGGGGGATTCAGGAGATCGCCTCCGGCATCCTGCCGGAGAGGGGATTCATCTCTCGGAGGACTCTACTCCGCCATGGTCGCCTCCGGAATGATGTGTGAGTAGTCTACCCCTGGACTATGGGTCCATAGCAGTAGCTAGATGGTTGTCTTCTCCCCATTGTGCTTCATTGTCGGGTCTTGTGAGCTGCCTAACATGATCAAGATCATCTATCTGTAATTCTATATGTTGCGTTTGTTGGGATCCGATGAATAGAGAATACTTGTTATGTTGATTATCAATTCATGTCTATGTGTTGTTTATGATCTTGCATGCTCTCCGTTATTAGTAGATGCTCTGGCCAAGTTGATGCTAGTAACTCCAAGAGGGAGTATTTATGCCCGATAGTGGGTTCATGTCTCCGTGAATCTGGAGGGGTGACAAGAACCTCTAAGGTTATGGATGTGCTGTTGCCACTAGGGATAAAACATTGGTGCTATGTTTGAGGATGTAGTTACTGATTACATTACGCGCAATACTTAATGCAATTGTCAGTTGTTAGCAACTTAATACTGGAGGGGGTTCGGATGATAACTGAAGGTGGACTTTTAGGCATAGATGCATGCTGGATAGCGGTCTATGTACTTTGTCGTAATGCCCAATTAAATCTCACAATACTCATCATAATATGTATGTGCATGGTCATGCCCTCTCTATTTGTCAATTGCCCAACTGTAATTTGTTCACCCAACATGCTGTTTATCTTATGGGAGAGACACCTCTAGTGAACTGTGGACCCCGGTCCAATTCTCTATACTGAAATACAATCAACTGCAATACTGTTCTACTGTTTTCTGCAAACAATCATCATCCACACTATACATCTAATCCTTTGTTACAGCAAGCCGGTGAGATTGACAACCTCGCTGTTTCGTTGGGGCAAAGTACTTTGGTTGTGTTGTGCAGGTTCCACGTTGGCGCCGAATCTCTGGTGTTGCGCGCACTACATCCCGCCGCCATCAACCTTCAACGTGCTTCTTGACTCCTACTGGTTCGATTAAACCTTGGTTTCTTACTGAGGGAAACTTGCCGCTGTGCGCATGACACCTTCCTCTTGGGGTTCCCAACGGACGTGTCAACTACACGCATCAAGCAAATTTCTGGCGCCGTTGCCGGGGTGATCAAGACACGCTGCAAGGGGAGTCTCCACTTCCCAATCTCTTTACTTTGTTTTTGTCTTGCTTAGTTTTATTTACTACTTTGTTTGCTGCACTAAATCAAAATACAAAAAAATTAGTTGCTAGTTTTACTTTATTTTCTATCTTGTTTGCTATATCAAAAACACAAAAAATTAGTTACTTGCATTTACTTTATCTAGTTTGCTTTATTTACTACTGCTAAAATGGCCACTCCTGAAAATACTAAGTTGTGTGACTTCACAACCACAAATAATAATGATTTCTTATGCACACCTATTGCTCTACTACAGCAGAATTCTTTGAAATTAAACCTGCTTTACTGAATCTTGTTATGCGAGAGCAATTTTCTGGTGTTAGTTCTGATGATGCTGCTGCCCATCTCAATAATTTTGTTGAATTGTGTGAAATGCAAAAATATAAGGATGTAGATGGTGATATTATTAAATTGAAATTGTTTCCTTTCTCATTAAGAGGAAGAGCTAAAGATCTTTGCCTAAGAATAGTATTGATTCATGGACTAAATGCAAGGATGCTTTTATTGGTAGATATTATCCCCTGCTAAAATTATATCTTTGAGGAGTAGCATAATGAATTTTAAACAATTAGATACTGAGCATGTTGCACAAGCATGGGAAAGAATGAAATCTTTGGTTAAAAATTGCCCAACCCATGGACTGACTACTTGGATGATCATCCAAACCTTTTATGCAGGACTGAATTTTTCTTCGCGGAACCTATTGGATTCAGCTGCTGGAGGTACCTTTATGTCCATCACTCTTGGTGAAGCAACAAAGCTCCTTGATAATATGATGATCAATTACTCTGAATGGCACACGGAAAGAGCTCCACAAGGTAAGAAGGTAAATTCTGTCGAAGAATCCTCTTCCTTGAGTGATAAGATTGATGCTATTATGACTATGCTTGTGAATGATAGGACTAATGTTGATCCTAATAATGTTCCGTTAGCTTCATTGGTTGCCCAAGAAGAACATGTTGATGTAAAGTTCATTAAAAATAATAATTTCAACAACAATGCTTATCGAAACAATTCTAGTAATAACTATAGGCCATATCCTTATAATAATGGTAACGGTTATGCTAATTCTTATGGGAATTCTTACAATAATAATAGGAACACACCCTGAACTTGAAGCTATGCTTAAAGAATTTATTAGTACACAAACTGCTTTTAACAAATCTGTTGAGGAAAAGCTCAATAAAATTGATATTCTCGATTCTAAGGTTGATAGTCTTGCCTCTGATGTTGATCTTTTAAAATTGAAAGTTATGCCTAATGAGGATATTGATAATAAGATTACTACTACAGCAAATGCCATCCAAGTTAGAATTAATGAGAATATAAGATTAATGGCTGAATTGCGTGCTAGGTGGGATAGAGAAGAAAATGAAAAACTAGCTAAAGAGAAGAATGTAGCTAAAGTTTGGACTATTACCACCACTAGTAATGCTAATGCTACACATGTTGCTGCACCTCCTACTATTAATAATAAAAGAATTGGTGTTAGCAATGTTTCCACTTCTAATGCAAAGCGCGAGAAACTGCCTGAAATTGCTAAAAACTGCCTGTGATAAAGCTGCTGAAATTTTTTCCAACATTGGGGATGATGATCCCATTGCTTTAGATTATAATGGTTTAAATTTTGATGATTGCCACATCTCTGAAGTTATAAAGTTCTTGCAAAAACTTGCTAAAAGTCCTAATGCTAGTGCTATAAATTTGGCTTTCACGCAACATATTACAAATGCTCTCATAAAAGCTAGAGAAGAGAAACTAGAGCGCGAAGCCTCTATTCCTAGAAAGCTAGAGGATGGTTGGGAGCCCATCATTAAGATGAAGGTTAAAGATTTTGATTGTAATGCTTTATGTGATCTTGGTGCAAGTATTTCTGTTATGCCTAAGAATATTTATAATATGCTTGACTTGCCACCGCTGAAAAATTGTTATTTGGATGTTAATCTTGCTGATCATTCTACAAAGAAACCTTTGGGGAAAGTTGATAATGTTCGCATTACCGTTAACAATAACCTTGTCCCCGTTGATTTTGTTGTCTTGGATATTGAATGCAATGCATCTTGTCCCATTATATTGGGAAGACCTTTTCTTGAACTGTTGGTGCTACTATTGATATGAAGGAAGGTAATATAAAATATCAATTTCCTCTCAAGAAAGGTATGGAACACTTCCGTAGAAAGAGAATGAAGTTACCTTTTGATTCTATTATTAGAACAAATTATGATATCAATGCTTCATCTCTTGATAACACTTGATATACACTTTCTGCGCCTAGCTGAAAGGCGTTAAAGAAAAGCGCTTATGGGAGACAACCCATGGTTTTTACTACAGTACTTTGTTTTTATTTTGTGTCTTGGAAGTTGTTTACTACTGTAGCAACCTCTCCTTATCTTAGTTTAGTGTTTTGTTGTGCCAAGTAAAGTCTTTGATAGTAAAGTTCATACTAGATTTGGATTACTGCGCAGTTTCAGATTTCTTTGCTGTCACGAATCTGGGCAAAATTCTCTGTAGGTAACTCAGAAAATTATGCCAATTTACGTGAGTGATCCTCAGATATGTACGCAACTTTCATTCAATTTGGGCATTTTCATTTGAGCAAGTCTGGTGCCATTTTAAAATTCGTCTTTACGAACTGTTCTGTTTTGACAGATTCTGCCTTTTATTTCGCATTGCCTCTTTTGCTATGTTGGATGAATTTCTTTGATCCATTAATGTCCAGTAGCTTTATGCAATGTCCAGAAGTGTTAAGAATGATTATTTCACCTCTGAACATGTTAATTTTTATTGTGCACTAACCCTCTAATGAGTTGTTTCGAGTTTGGTGTGGAGGAAGTTTTCAAGGATCAAGAGAGGAGTATGATGCAACATGATCAAGGAGAGTGAAAGCTCTAAGCTTGGGGATGCCCCGGTGGTTCACCTCTGCATATTCTAAGAAGACTCAAGCGTCTAAGCTTGGGGATGCCCAAGGCATCCCCTTCTTCATCGACAACATTATCAGGTTCCTCCTGAAACTATATTTTTATTCCATCACATCTTATGTGCTTTGCTTGGAGCGTCGGTTTGTTTTTGTTTTTGTTTTGTTTGAATAAAATGGATCCTAGCATTCACTGTATGGGAGAGAGACATGCTCCGCTATAGCATATGGACAAGTATGTCCTTAGTTTCTACTCATAGTATTCATGGCGAAGTTTCTCCTTCATTAAATTGTTATATGGTTGGAATTGGAAAATGATACATGTAGTAATTGCTATAAATGTCTTGGGTAATGTGATACTTGGCAATTGTTGTGCTCATGTTTAAGCTCTTGCATCATATGCTTTGCACCCATTAATGAAGAAATACATAGAGCATGCTTAAATTTGGTTTGCATATTTGGTTTCTCTAAGGTCTAGATAATTTCTAGTATTGAGTTTGAACAACAAGGAAGACGGTGTAGAGTCTTATAATGTTTACAATATGTCTTTATGTGAGTTTTGCTGCGCCGTTCATCCTTGTGTTTGTTTCAAATAACCTTGCTATCCTAAACCTTGTATCGAGAGGGAATACTTCTCACGCATCCAAAATACTTAAGCCAACCACTATGCCATTTGTGTCCACCATACCTACCTACTACATGGTATTTCTCCGCCATTCCAAAGTAAATTGCTTGAGTGCTACCTTTAAAATTCCATCATTCGCCTTTACAATATATAGCTCATGGGACAAATAGCTTAAAAACTATTGTGGTATTGAATATGTACTTATGCACTTTATCTCTTATTAAGTTGCTTGTTGTGCGATAACCATGTTCCTGGGGACGCCATCAACTATTCTTTGTTGAATATCATGTGAGTTGCTATGCATGTTCGTCTTGTCTGAAGTAAGAGAGATCTACCACCTTATGGTTAAGCATGCATATTGTTAGAGAAGAACATTGGGCCGCTAACTAAAGCCATGATCCATGGTGGAAGTTTCAGTTTTGGACAATATCCTCAATCTCATATGAGAATAATAATTGTTGCCACATGCTTATGCATAAAAGAGGAGTCCATTATCTGTTGTCTATGTTGTCCCGGTATGGATGTCTAAGTTGAGAATAATCAATAGCGAGAAATCCAATGCGAGCTTTCTCCTTAGACCTTTGTACAGGCGGCATAGAGGTACCCCTTTGTGACACTTGGTTAAAACATGTGCATTGCGATGATCCGGTAGTCCAAGCTAATTAGGACAAGGTGCGGGCACTATTAGTATACTATGCATGAGGCTTGCAACTTGTAAGATATAATTTACATAACTCATATGCTTTATTACTACCGTTGACAAAATTGTTTCATGTTTTCAAAATCAAAGCTCTAGCACAAATATAGCAATCGATGCTTTTCCTCTATGGAGGACCATTCTTTTACTTTCATTGTTGAGTCAGTTCACCTATTTCTCTCCACCTCAAGAAGCAAACACTTGCGTGAACTGTGCATTGATTCCTACATACTTGCATATTGCACTTGTTATATTACTCTATGTTGACAATTATCCATGAGATATACATGTTATAAGTTGAAAGCAACCGCTGAAACTTAATCTTCCTTTGTGTTGCTTCAATGCCTTTACTTTGAATTATTGCTTTATGAGTTAACTCTTATGCAAGACTTATTGATGCTTGTCTTGAAGTGCTATTCATGAAAAGTCTTTGCTTTATGATTCACTTGTTTACTCATGTCATATACATTGTTTTGATCGCTGCATTCACTACATATGCTTTACAAATAGTATGATCAAGGTTATGATGGCATGTCACTCCAGAAATTATCTTTGTTATCGTTTTACCTGCTCGGGACGAGCAGAACTAAGCTTGGGATGCTGATATGTCTCCGACGTATCGATAATTTCTTGTGTTCCATGCCACATTATTGATGATATCTACATGTTTTATGCACACTTTATGTCATATTCGTGCATTTTTCCGGAACTAACCTATTAACAAGATGCCGAAGTGCCGATTCTGTTCTGCTGTTTTGGTTTCAGAAATCCTAGTAACGAAATATTCTCGGAATTGGACGAAATCAACGCCTAGGGTCCTATTTTGCCACGAAGCTTCCAGAAGACCGAAGAGGAGACGAAGTGGGGCCACGAGGTGGCCACACCCTAGGGCGGCGCGGCCCAAGCCCTGGCCGCGCCGGCCTGTAGTGTGGGCCCCTCGTGCCGCCTCTTGACCTGCCCTTCCGCCTACAAATAGCCTCCGTCGCGAAACCCCCAGTACCGAGAGCCACGATACGGAAAACCTTTGAGACGCCGCCGCGGCCAATCCCATCTCGGGGATTCAGGAGATCGCCTCGGCACCCTGCCGGAGAGGGATTCATCTCTGGAGGACTCTACGCCGCCATGGTCACCTCCGGAATGTGTGTGAGTCTACCCCTGGACTATGGGTCCATAGCAGTAGCTAGATGGTTGTCTTCTCCCCATTGTGCTTCATTGTCGGGTCTTGTGAGCTGCCTAACATGATCAAGATCATCTATCTGTAATTCTATATGTTGCGTTTGTTGGGATCCGATGAATAGAGAATACTTGTTATGTTGATTATCAATTCATGTCTATGTGTTGTTTATGATCTTGCATGTATTAGTAGATGCTCTGGCCAAGTTGATGCTAGTAACTCCAAGAGGGAGTATTTATGCTCGATAGTGGGTTCATGTCTCCGTGAATCTGGAGGGGTGACAAGAACCTCTAAGGTTATGGATGTCTTGTTGCCACTAGGGATAAAACATTGGTGCTATGTTCGAGGATGTAGTTACTGATTACATTACGCGCAATACTTAATGCAATTGTCTGTTGTTAGCAACTTAATACTGGAGGGGTTCGGATGATAACCAAGGTGGACTTTTAGGCATAGATGCATGCTGGATAGCGGTCTATGTACTTTGTCATAATGCCCAATTAAATCTCACAATACTCATCATAATATGTATGTGCATGGTCATGCCCTCTCTATTTGTCAATTGCCCAACTGTAATTTGTTCACCCAACATGCTGTTTATCTTATGGGAGAGACACCTCTAGTGAACTGTGGACCCCGGTCCAATTCTCTATACTGAAATACAATCAACTGCAATACTGTTCTACTGTTTTCTGCAAACAATCATCATCCATACTATACATCTAATCCTTTATTACAGCAAGCCGGTGAGATTGACAACCTCGCTGTTTCGTTGGGGCAAAGTACTTTGGTTGTGTTGTGCAGGTTCCACGTTGGCGCTGGAATCTCTGGTGTTGCCGCACTACATCCCGCCGCCATCAACCTTCAACGTGCTTCTTGACTCCTACTGGTTCGATTAAACCTTGGTTTCTTACTGAGGGAAACTTGCCGCTGTGCGCATCACACCTTCCTCTTGGGGTTCCCAACGGACGTGTCAACTACACGCATCAGAGACGCTCGACGGAGGAGGTGCGCCGGCCGGCGGAGGAGGAGATGGCTAGAGCTTGCTGTGACGAGAAGTGTGAGAGGAGAGGAGGAAGGAGAAATGACACAGGAAGGGATGTGTGGATGAAATAGAGTGACCATCCTGGACCAATCAAAACACAAAAATAAGGGACACAAGGATTGTGTGTTTGTTTGTACATGGTGTGAGCAGTACGATCATGGAGTAGGATCTAGTGCAATCCAACATAGCAGTGGCGCACCACAAGGTTTGGTGCGCCACTACTACTTTTTCTTTTTCTTGCCTGAAATCTTAAACTTGCAAAAAAAATTGTTTTATTTTTTATTTTTGAAATTGGATGTAATATTTCGCGTAGATACATTTTCATAGAAATATTTTTTTCATCGGAGGTTGTATGGAACCAAAAATCCCGTTTCAGCAAAACATGACGCGATTTTGCAAAAAAATTGAAATTCATGTTTGTTAATTCTCATTAAAACTAGATAACATAATACATGGGCATCTTGAAGGATTTTATTTTTTCAATTTTCTATCTATTTCTTTTATTTATTTTTCAAAACTAAAAAGACGATTCGGGAATGGAAATGTTTGGGCACCACTCAGTAGTGGCGCATCAATCATGATGCGTCACTGCTAAGTGTCCAGAACCCTATACATAGCAATGGTGCACCACGTAAAGGTGCGCCACTGTTACCTCTAATGGCGCGCCTCTACATGGTGGACCATTGCTATGTATAAGGGTGGGTCAAACCTTGGTCAAACATAGTAGTGACAGACCTGTCTAGTGGTGTGCTGCTGCTAACATGGTTACCACGCCAGCCAGTGCTAATCATCCTATAACTAGACCTTTTTGTAGTAGTGATGTTGCCTTTGCCATTCTGAAAATAATGTACAAGCTGCTCAATTTCTTAACATGGTTTCAGAGACTGAAGTGCTGAGTTCAACTTCTGAATTCATAATTTATTCATAAAACGTTGGTAGCCTCCCTTTTTCCACATATATGCCTCTTGAGTCATAAGTGAGATTCGCGCATTGTCATTCTCCTCCGGTTGCACGTGTTGGCCCCTTCGTGTTACACGTGGTAGGAGGTGAATTGTATTAGCGTGTTCATAAACTTATGGTTGTATTCACTAGAGCATGTAATTAACATGGTATCATTGATAGGGATACTCCCTAGAGGGCTCATCACCCAGCTCACTCGTCGGATGAAGAGAGCCGGCCAGACTAGCTCTAGTCGGCGGGTGACATAGGCATCCCCAATAGGCCTGTCGATGATGGTACCCGGGGTTTACTGAAGGCCCACTATCCGGAGAATAAGAAGGTTCGGAAGCCCAAGATATTGTTAAGGAAAGTTAGAGTTGTAATAGGAAGCATTATTTGTAATCTTGCGGGAGGAGTTAGAAACCTACCCGGACTCTGTAACTTGTACAATACGAAACCCTCGACTCCGCCTCCTATATAAGGGGGAGTCGAGGGACGCAAAAAGGATCGAATCATTGTTTTCTCAAACCCTAGCTTTCATATTCGTCGAGTACTTTTCGGCTGAAACCTTCGAGATCTACTTGCCCTCTACATCCAACTAAACCCTAGTCTACAATCCGTAGGCATTGACAAGTTAACCTTGTCAATTGGCGCCGTCTGTGGGATCTAGAGGCGACAAGGAGCTGATCTCGATGGCACGTTCAAGATCGTCGACTTCATCGGTAGCAAGCAACATCATGGAGAGAGGTAAACAGATCGAAACTGGTCTCGTTGATTTTATTCCTCACCCGCCTCCCGTTTGGATGCATATGCGTATCTGGAGGAGCCCATGAAGATGACGTTTGGAAAATTCCACTTCCACGTCGAAAGAAGGATCGTATCGTCTCGAAGTTCCGATTTCGTCGGGATTATCGGCGGATGGTCTTGACCTCTCAAACTCAGTATCATCCGTCGAGTCAAGCGACAAGGAGATTTCGTCGCCACGCTTCATCGGCAGCAGGGCAAGTGAAAAACTCGCCAAAATCTTCAGCGACATGTCCTTCGAGTCATCGGCGGACTCCTATATAAGCGATGATTCAAGCGACACCGATAGCTTCGACTTCATCGACAAATCCATCTCTACTGGGAAGGTCTTCACCAATCTCTATGATGGTGTCACCGAACCAAGCAAAGTGAAAACTCCAAAATATCACCAAGTTTATGCCATTGGAGAAGCAAGTCGCGATCAAGAGGAAACATCAGAGGCTTTCGACGATTTGGGAAACCCCTATGTCGATCCCTCAGATCTAAGGAGAGGTTTGGGCACTAAATATGTCGGGCCCACACCGCGTGCTAGAGTTCAACTTCCACAAGCAGCCTGGGATAGAGCTGCGAAAGCTTTGGATGGCTCTGAACCAATGGAGACAACTGCTACAGTCGAAGAACTGCAAGCTTATCAATATAGACTCGCCAGGCGGAAGAGAGTTAGAAAACAGGCTGTTTCGAAAGTTTTCCGCGAGCGACGAGCGGAATTAAGTCGACATTCAGAAACTTCGGGAGATAGTCATAGAGAAGCTCGGAGGAGAGCAAGATCTCGGTTGCAAAATATACCGAAAGCTGAAAGAGAAACTCTAATCCAAAACCTCGACATGTCCTTTATGACAATCGACACGAGGGGGAATATTATCCCAAAAACACCGGAAGCAGGGTACATGGCGACACAAGCCTTCATCTTATCATCCAGGCCACCTCCCGGAGATCCAAGGGAAGCGCTATACAACATGGCCATGGCAGGATGTGGAGCCATGGGAGCAGCGTTCACACCACACCTCCCGAAGGAACCGCAAGGCAAAATAGTCCGAGACCTCCGCACGAGTGCAAGATCCACCAAGAGCAAGTGGAGCCAGGGACACAACAACTCAAGCCAGAGTTGATAGAGCGCGACAAGAAAGAAGGGAACGTCGGCATTCACCAGAACTTGCTGAAGAGGACATGTGTGGACTCCCATGCTTCACACGACGGGTCCAAAAAACTCGAGTTCCATCAGGATTCAAGCTACCCGATAGTTTCAAGAAATTTTATGGCCTGCAAGACCCCGAGGATTGGCTTGTGGATTATCTCGAGACAGTAAAATTGATAGGCGGGACCAGAGCGACAGCCATGCAGAGCATCCAGATACATCTGAGCGGAGCCGCCAGATCATGGATAAAAAAGCTTCCCCCAGGTTCCATCGACAGCTGGGAAAGTTTCTAGGACGTGTTTATCAAGAATTTCCGGTCAACCTGCGAAAAACCTGCGACACTAGAAGAGTTGAGGTCATGTCGACAAAAGCATGATGAATCAATGAGGAAGTACATTCAAAGGTGGAACATCATCAAAAACTCGGCAGAAAATATATCTGACGAAAGAGCGATAGATGCATTTGTTGCAGGAGTTCGACGAGGAGATTTCGTGGAGGACTTGGGGAGGACAAACCCAAGAACAGTATCAGCTTTAATGGAGATAGCAAACAGATGGGTAGATGGCGAAGATGCGGTACATAACAAACGACATAGGTCCCCAGAGGAAGATCGCAGTCGAAATTTTCAAAATAGACGTCGATTCCCTCGTCAATTTTCAAGTTACGATGCACCTGGCCAAATATCGGCTGGCTTCGGGGAAACAATGGAGGAAACAGTAGAGATGACTACCAGAGAAGTAATGCACATCAAGGCGACAATAGAGATAACAGGCAAAATAGCGGGCCAAGGTTCCAGAGACCTTTTGTGTCTCCCGAAGAGATGATGAACGGGCCGTGTCAGATGCATTTTTTCTCGATAGCAATGGAAAAAGACAGTCAGGACACTTGCAAAAGGATTGCCGAAATTTCCAGGCAATGTTAAGATGGGTAGGACATGCAAATGCTCAGGCAGCACACAGAAATCCTCCAGGACCTAGGAGTGAGATTCACTTGCCACCTCCTCCCGCGGTTACGGATGAAAATCGACATCAGCTCAGAATAGCGGCAGCACCCCACCGCCCTACGTCGATCCTAACTCTAACGGAGCGGTCTCGATGATTCGAAAGGCGGGCCATCCAATAGAGCTCGAGAAAGTAATCTCGCGACAGTGTTTATGGCGAGAAAGATGCCACCACCAACATCGAGTACCTTAATGGTCAGGGCAAGATATTGGCTTCACAATAGCTGATCATCCATAGCAAGTTCTCGACAGGGCATCAGCACTGATCTTACCAGCAGTAATTGCAGGATTCGATATATCTCGAGTATTCATAGATGGCGGCAGCAGTCTAAACCTTATGTACGCAGATACGCTAAGAAAGATGAATATTTCCCTCGCAAATTTGGAACCAACCGACACACGTTTCCACGGCATCACACCAGATAAGCCAAGTTACCCACTGGGGAAGATCAATCTCGACGTTCAGTTTGGGACCTGAGAAAACTACAGGATAGAGAGGTTGGAATTCGAAGTTGTGGATTCCCGTCGCAATATCACGCTTTGTTGGGGCGACCAGCATACGCCAGATTTATGGCAGTACCACATTACACGTACTTGCTTTGGAGGTTACCTAGACCCAAGGGACCAATCACAGTCAAAGGAAGCTTCGCGCTAGCCGAGAAATGCGACAAAGATTTCCATCGACTATCAGAAACTTTCGGGATGCAGGCAGAGTACACAGCGTCAAGGCTCATGACTGATTATGATGTGCTGCCAGACGTAGGGAGGCCCAACAAGGAATCAACTTTCAATACAGCAAAAGATTCTAAGGAAGTGCAGATTCACCCGACAGATCCGAAGAAAACGACGTCCATCGCAACCATGGACCTCGCATAGGAAAACGCGCTCGTCGAGTTCCTCCGTGAGCACTGGAAAATCTTCGCATGGTGTCCAGCAGACATGCCAGGAGTACCCAGGGAACTTGCCGAGCACCACCTAAACTTGGATCCTATTGCGAGACCAATCAAGCAACCTTTGCGGCATTTTTCGGAACCAAACCGCAAAGCCATGCTGTCAGAAATTGATCGACTTAGAGAAGCTGGTTTCATCAAAGAGATATCTACTGAGGCCACTTGGGTAGCTAACCCAGTGATGGTGCCGAAGAAAAACACGAAAGTCCTTCGCATGTGTGTCGAACTTACGTGCCCCAATAAACATTGTCCAAAGGATCATTTTCCCCTCCCAAGGATCGATCGATTATCGACTCCACGGCAGGATGTGAACGTCTTTCCTTCTTGGACGCATATTCTGGTTACAATCAGATCAGATTAAAAGAAGACGATGAAGCTAAAACAGCGTTCATCACACCCGGCGTATTTTGTTACAAAACAATGCCCTTCGGGTTGAAAAACGCGGGAGCAACATATCAACGGATGATGCAGAAGTGCCTAGCAACACAGATCGGGAAAAATGTACAAGTGTACATCGATGATGTCGTCATCACATCAAAAAAGGGAGCAACATTAATCGAGGACTTGAAGGAAACTTTCGACAACCTCAACAAATATTGTCTCAAGTTGAACCCGACGAAATGTTCTTTCGGCGTCCCTGCAGGAGAACTTCTCGGTTTCCTAGTTTCAGTGAGGGGGATTGAAGCAAATCCTGAAAAAATCCAAGCTATCGTAACAATGAGGAAGCCAACAAAGTTGAAGGAAATACAGCAGCTAACTGGGCGAGTCGCAGCTTTAAGCAGATTCGTCGCCAGGCTGGGAGAAAAGGCGTTGCCATTCTACGCCTTAATCAAACAAGGAGAGAAGTTCCAATGGAACGAAGATGCAGATAGGGCCTTCGAGGACCTCAAGCGGAAAATTTCGACACCACCAATTCTAGTAGCACCAAAAGAGAAAGAACCGCTCCTGTTATATATTGCGGCTACACCTCAGGTGGTCAGCACAGCGCTAGTTGTCGAAAGAGAAGAAGAAGGAAAACTCCATGAAGTGCAGAGGCCAGTATATTTCATCAGGGAAGTATTATCGCCTTCAAAATAGAGGTACCCGCAGTACCAAAAGCTAGCATATGGAGTATTCACAACCGCAAGAAAGTTGCGCCACTATTTTTCGGCGCATCCGATAATAGTGGTCAATGAGGCGCCTTTATCCAACATACTCAACAATCCAGAAGCCACAGGCCATGTCTCCCTTTGGGGAATAGAACTTTCTCCTCGGGACATCACGTATGAAAAAAGAAAGGCAATAAAGTCACAAATTCTACCAGACTTCATCGCAGAGTGGATGGAGTTGCAAAATACAGGACCTCCGGATTTATCGAGAACCTGGACTATGAACTTCGACGGGTCCAAAAGGTTAGAAGGAGCTGGAGCAGGGGTAATACTCATATCACCTGAAGGCGACAAATTGAAGTACGTCCTGCGGATGACGTTCCCAAACACATCTAATAATGAGGCAGAATATGAAGCCCTTATACATGGGATGAAGATGGCGAAAGCCTGCGGCGCAACTCGACTAAAAATATTTGGCGACTCACAATTGGTAGCTCAGCAAGTCATGAACCAATGCGATGCGATCAATGATAGCATGGTGGCGTACAAATAGATGTATAATGAGCTGGAGAAACTGTTTGATGGATGCGAGGTAAACCATATCAGCAGGTTGAGCAATGATGAAGCCGACGTTCAAAACATCGGGTCGCAGTGCCTCGCAATTCCCAGGTGTGTTCTGGGAAGAAATAACAGAGAGGTCCACGAAGCCGAAGAAACCAACAAAGAAGGAGAAGAGCGAGAAACCCTCGGGGCTGTGAAAGAAGCATTGGAAGAAGAAGACGAGGAACAGGATCTAGTACTGATGGTACAAATCCCATGGATGCAAGCGTACATATCATACATCCTAAGAAAGACAATACCCGATGATCCAGTTGAAGCAAGGCGAGTTATTAGGCGATCCAAAGCTTTCACGGTGGTCAAAGGAGAATTGTACAAACGCAGTATCTCGGGTGTGTTACAACGATGCGTCACACCCGAAGAAGGAAGGATAATTCTGAAGGACGTACACGAAGGAGTAAGTGGCCACCACGCGAGCTATTGCAGCCAAAGTTTTTCGAGCAGGATTCTACTGGTTGACAGCAATTGAGGATGCGAAGGAGATAGTACGAACTTGTGACGCATGTCAGAGATTTGCCTCAAAACCTCACTCTCCGGCAGCAGAATTAATGCCAATACCCTTATCTTGGCCTTTCGCTCAATGGGGTCTCGATATGGTGGGAAAATTACACAAAGCTTCGCCAGGAGGATACGAGTACATGTTGGTTGCTGTCGACAAATTCACCAAGTGGATAGAAGCAAAGCCGATAAATTCTCCAGATGCAGCATCAGCAATAAAGTTCGTGAAGGACATCGTTTTTCGATTTGGAGTACCTCACAGCATCGTCACAGACAATGGCAGTAACTTTACGTCAAAGGAGTTCAAGGCGTACTGTGCAGGTAGGCATCAAATTGCACTTCGCATCAGTTGCACATCCTCAAACCAATGGTCAAGTCGAGAAAGCCAACGGTATCATCTGCAACGGCATCAAGAAACGCTTGTTAGGATCACTGGAAAAAGCTCAACATACCTGGCCAGAAGAGTTACCAAGTGTGTTATGGAGCATCCGAACAACACCAAATACAGCAACACAGGAGACCCCGTTTTTCCTTGTCCACGGAGCAGAGGCAATGCTGCCGATAGAAATAGAGCACGACTCCCCCAGAGTCACAGAATATAACGAAGAAGTTTCCAGGAAAGCACTGGAAGACAACGTCGACGCACTCGACGAAGCTCGAGACGAAGTATTGTCAAGGGTAACTAAATATCAGCAGGACCTAAAAAATTACCACAGTCGACGTTTGCGACCAAGATCTTTTCAAGTCGGAGACTTAGTTTTGCGACTCAATCAAGAGCACACTGAAAAACTCGAGTCGCCATGGCTTGGCCCCTACGTCATCACGGAAGTAATTGAAGGAGGAGCGTACAAGATAAAAGACAAGAAGACAGGGGTTCCGAGAAAACCCCTGGAACGTGGCACAGCTCAGGCGGTTCTACGCTTAGAGTCGAAATATAGTCCTCCTCTGTAAAAATACAATGTACTGAAACGCCCGCGAGTTTCAGACACACTCTTTTCCTTTTCGGGGCACCGAGTGGGGCCGGAAAGGTTTTTAATGAGGCGGGCTCGCGGTGCTGCAATATAATAAAGATAGTGAAGATATACTTCTTATTCTTCGACACGCTCGGGGGCTCAATGCCTTCAAGTCACAAAATATATACAATATAGATAAACTAGACTTACCGAAATATTTCGCCTTGGTACAAGATTACCTCGCCAAATAGAATATCGGAAGCTAAATATAGCGTACTCGTCAAAATATTATTGCTTTGGTCTGAAAACCTTGCAACAAAAATATAGAACGTGACCACCAAGACACTCGGGGGCTCATGACCATTGATAGTAAAATATATATACCTTCTCGCAATAAGAGAAAAATCTTCGAGATAACAAAATAGTACAAACTCCAGCCAAAGGCTTGGGGGCTGGACGATCAAAAATAAAAAGAATACATACTTACAGAGTCGACAGTTTTATAATATAGATCATGTTTACAAAGGTGTATCAATGGTGAAACTACAGCAAGAAAAAAGGAAAAACCCTCAATGGATACCTAGCACATGGTCTATGGTTACTTGTTCATTGGAAGGACGAGTACTATGCTCGGCATAGCTACCCTTCACGAAGAATTCAGCGTCCATCCGAAGAAGTTCATCCATCATATCTTCGGCTACAGGAGTCACCAGATCATCAATCTTGCTCATATTTCTCTTTTTCTTCGACATCTTAGCCAGGCACGTGGGAACAATTTGATCCATGGGCAATTTTGGATGGCAAATCTTTATCATCATCATAGCAAATCTTGCGCCAGCAGAGAGTTGAGCCCGCACAAAGCCATGGATTCGAGGAGCATCTCGAAATTTTTCCATTAATGCAAGAAGAGTTTCTGGCATTTTGTTGCGAGGGAACATGGTTCCGTAAACTAAAAATAAGGTCTTCGTACAGAAATCAAGGAAATCACGGACCTGACCCGCGCGATCTTGGAATCTGACAATTTGACGGGTACGCTCGGGAGTAACCCAAAAGTTTGAACCATGTTGTGCAGACAGTTTGAGCAAAGTATTGGATCGAGCTTCAACACGTTGATCTTCGGCAGCAGTATCCAAAAATGAGCCTGGTACATCGAAGAAATTGATAAGGAAGGAAAACTAGCAAAAATAACGTCCATCATGGTTATAAACAAGAAACATACCTGTCATGTCCAAGCTGGCATCAGTCATCAGCTGAAGCATATAATTTTCTCGAGAGGAAGCTTCGGTAGCCTCAGCAACAGCAGCATCCCTTGCAGCAATGGCTTCTTGTGCCTGTTGAAGAGCAAGTTTTTCTCTCTCGGATGCTTGTCGAGATTGTTCCATCATTGCAAGAGTTTGTTTTTTCATGGATTGGAGTTGTTGGCGCAACTCTTGCAAATTTTGCGACAGATATTGCCCAGAAGAACCGTCGACAAAGTTGTCATTGACCAGCGTTTTCTTCGAGAATGAGGAAGCAGGAGAAGTATCGGCAGAACGAGGATCGGCAGAGTAGTTATCAAATATCAACTGGAAAAGAAAATTCCAATATCAAAGGATTGCACAAGACAGAATTCCATTGATCTTCAAGAAATTTACATGGATATTACATAAGGAGTTCTTCAAAAGTACTAAGGAAATTGTCGCCAAAGCTAATATGGCGACAATAGCTAAAGAAACAAGAAAAATAAAAAGAAGGGGCATTCAACTAGACCTCCGACTTTGATGAGCTAGGAGTCGAAGATGGCTTGATCCCGAGATAGGGAAGGATTTTCTTCGTGTTGGGCTTTGCCGCCTTGATCAACGATCGCCATTTTTTCTGCTCTATCTGTTCTGTGTCGCCTACTTTCGCCCAGTCGATGGTTTGTTGGCTATCAGCAACTAAGGCAACAGTGCTTTCAACAGCGACCTTCATATTTTCCTGGCGCATCTTCAGCCCAAGATCTTCAGGAGGATTAAAGCACTTGGCAAGAGTAAGGAAAGTCGCGGGTTCCTCTTTCTTCGGGAAGAAATAGGAGAAGAGTCGCGACAACCCGGCTTTAGCTTCATCAATGCCCTCGCGTGCTTCTGTTCCATGAAACTCAAGGAACGAAATGGCGTCAAGAAGAGGATCATTGTCGGGATCTTCAAGCTCAAATTCCTGAGAAGTTTTATCTGTCAAGATAAAAAACTTATTAATCAACAAACAAGTGAAGGAAAGAAAGTCCAAAGGAGATGAAGTGGTTCAGATACTTACTAACAAAGCGACGGTTTTGCAACTTTATGCGCTTAATGATCGCTTCCTCACGAGCAAATTGTGCGGCTATATGCTCGCTCAGCGAGGTCTCGGCATCGTGAAGTCTCTTCCTAAGATCTTCGACACCAGCGGCATCGGCCTTAGCCTTGTCAGCCTCTGTTCTAGCTTGGATAGCATCTGATTCGGCCTTCTTATGAGCCTCTACACTTTGCTCTAATTGTTGAGCAAGTGTACTGGCACGTTCGTTGACCTCCGCCAGTTTTTCTGCCAAGAAAGTTAAATATAGTTAAAAACATCGACAACAAAGGAGTAAGAAAGCAAGGGCAAAAAGAAGCAGCAAGGCATTACCTTCAGTCTTACTCGCATACTCACGATACCCAATGAATTGGGCACCGATACGAATAAGCTCTTTGATCATAGGCTGTCAAAGAAGGACAAAGAAAGAAAATATCGGTATGGGAAAAATATGATGGCATAAAGAAGCAAATGGAGGAAATATAGACAGTGACAAGAAAATTAAGAACTTACATCATCCAAGAGAGGGTTAGAGGAGTTACTCAATTGAAGAGTAGGCTCCGGGATTGTTTCAACCCTTGCCCTTTTCGGTGAAGGGACAAGGGGGCTTGAAGGAGGAGTAGAAGCGCCGAAGTTTTGTTGAGGAGGCGAGGATTCCTCTCCTTCAACTGGCATCTCCGAAACAACTAGAGTATGTGACGTACTCGTTCGAGCAGCCACATCAACAGTTGGTACTTCTTCCTCATCATCACTGCGATTAAATGTTGGCAGCATAAAAAGCAAGATAGGAAAAAATCTTCGAGTGCAAAAAAAAAGGGAGAGAAATAAGTGACTTACGAACTGATGATGGCCTCAAGGTATGGATCATAAGCTGCCTTCTGATGTGGAGGAACAGCTTCTTCGGCTTTGGAGGTGCCGGAATCTTCGACATCATTCCTTTTCCTTTTGTTCTTTGGAGAAAGCAGGAGGAGGAGATTGTGCTGATGCAGTGCCTTTAGGCGGCTTCCTTTTCAACATCCCGCAGATTTTCGAGAATCTGCGGGTTCATTCACAAAAGAGGGGCATCTTGGTTGTCGTCGGTAACAACCCTTTCCTCGACTTCTCCACCTTCAGAAGGGGAGGAAGCGAGACAAGATTTGGATGGTTCTATATAAAAACAGGGGAAGATGTCAATAAAAAGGAATTACAGGAAAATAGCAAGGCAATAACAAATCAACCGACAAAAATTACCTCGGGCGCATTGGTGGCGCTGTACGGTTTTACACGGAAGAAGGGATAGAATCTTTTTCTGAGGAGATTTTTCGGACAAGCTTTTCTAAATCCTTGACCTCCAAATCCACCGACACCGATCTACGTCCTCGTCGCCAGCATACTTCCGAGAGGATTTTTGTGAGCCGAAGAGGCTGCACTCTAGTTCTAAGAAAATACGCGTGATTTGGATACCTGACAATTCTTCGCCACGAGTATTTTGCAACTCATGGATGCGAGTCATCAAGGCCTCTGTCGATGATTTTTCTTCCTCGGTAGCCTCTGCATCCCAGGAGCGGCGGCGAAGGATTTTTTCGGCACCATCGAAAGGAGGGATGTTGTCTTCAGCGCATCCATGGTTTTCCTCTTCAATATACAACCACTTCTTGCGCCACCCTTGAACTGAGTCAGGGAGTTTGACGTCGAAGTAATCGACAGTGGGGCGCACAGAAATAACGACGCCGCCTATATTATAGGCGACATTGGGAGAGCCATTACAGCGATAGAAGAAAATGCGCTTCCATAGCGTCCAGTTAGGCTGGACGCCAAGGAAGGCCTCACAGAGGGTGATGAAAATGGAGATATGAAGGATAGAGTTGGGCGTGAGGTGGTGAAGTTGAAGACCATAAACAAAAAGCAATCCACGGAGGAAAGGATGAATGGGGGCGGAAAGACCGCGGATGAGATGGTCGATGAAACTTAACCGATACCCCATTGGAGGAGTTGGGTAGCTTTCTTCACTAGGGAAGCATAGCGCCTTAGGCTTCTTGCTAATCCCCAGCTTCTTCAAGAGATTGATGTCCTGGGTGGAAATCTTGGACCTTTCCCATTCCGCGCTTCCCAGATCTACGGCAGCCATTGATGATTCAAGCTTGTTGCGCTTGATCAATCGACGAGCCGGCATCAACAATGGCGCAGGAATGCAGCTTGGAGAAGAGGAGCTTAGGAAGTTGTAGGGCGCAGGCGGAGGTTTTGCAAAGGAGAGTAGGAGAGCGGCGTGAGCGGAAGTGCTCGAGGAAGAAGAAGGAGATCTTATATAGAGGTGCGGCGAAGCGGCGGACCGTTGGATGGAAAAAATGTGTGGCAGATGATAACCACGTGGAAACAAGGGTAAAAAAGTATTTTAACACTGGAGCAGTTACGATACGTGCGCCAGGAAAAGCGGAGGACGTGTGTCCCCCACGACGTGTCAAGATAATGGATAATTTGGGCCCGCAAGGCAGTGGGAGAAAACTTCTCGCCATTTTCGGATTCACAATCGTGGCTATCGTCAGCAATACCGTCACCTTGTCAGAGAGAAAAATTCGACTCAACAGCGGCATAAAAAGGCGATATGAAAAAATGTTAGAGAGCCTTTGATCAAATACAAGTTTTTGATCAAATGCTCGGGGGCTACTCTGAAAAAATGAAAAGATCAAGAAAGACAAAATAGAAAAGGCATGAGCCTATGATCAAATACAAGTATTTGTTCATAGCCTCGGGATACTCCCATCGGGAGCGCTGTTCGCGCACCCGAGAAATTATAAAACTTCGGGAGAGAAAGAAAATATAGCGGCATAAGGCGTGGAGCCTACAACCAAGAACAAGTCCTTGGCTGTAGCCTCGGGGGCTACTCCCATCGGGAACGCTGTTCGCGTGCCCGATGAAATTATAAAAAGAAAGAATGAATGAAAAGAAGAAAGATAGAAGAGCAAAAGAGTATATTTCGAGTTATAAATAACTCTGCATATACTCCCATCGGGAGAGCAATATAAGTCATCTTTGACTCAATAAAATGTGCCATTCCAACAGCCGAATAAGCACTCGACAATATATTCTCGAACGCCAAAGTTGCGATCAATTTCTGAATGCCGCAGAACTTGCGAAGGTAAGACCCCAGATCCATTCTGTGAGGCGTGGCGCCGTCTCTGACGTCGGTTTGCTACTTTTATCCATATCAACAGATATGAAGAAAAATCCTAACGGACGCGTTAGGTACCCAATAAATATAACTGGGACTCGACAGAATGGTAAGACCTTAAGCGGCACCTGTCGAAGTTTACACCAGTATCCAGAGATCATGTCCAGGGACGTGATTTTGAAGTAGGTTTTTGCGGATTGCCACTAGAGCAGTTAACTAGTACCTGATCCGTTAGATGAACTAGCCCCAACTACCATTATCCCTGCACAATATAGAAACTTATGTGAAGAAATATAGAAAGGTTTTTGAATTGTCGAGTAAAAATAAACAGTGGAGATTTTCCCTGACTCTACGATTCAAGCAAAATCTCGGGGGCTACTGACATAGGCATCCCCAATAGGCCTGTCGATGATGGTACCCGGGGTTTACTGAAGGCCCACTATCCGGAGAATAAGAAGGTTCGGAAGCCCAAGATATTGTTAAGGAAAGTTAGAGTTGTAATAGGAAGCATTATTTGTAATCTTGCGGGAGGAGTTAGAAACCTACCCGGACTCTGTAACTTGTACAATACGAAACCCTCGACTCCGCCTCCTATATAAGGGGAGTCGAGGGACGCAGAAAGGATCGAATCATTGTTTTCTCAAACCCTACCTTTCATATTCGTCGAGTACTTTTCGGCTGAAACCTTCGAGATCTACTTGCCCTCTACATCCAACTAAACCCTAGTCTACAATCTGTAGGCATTGACAAGTTAATACCTTGTCAGCGGGCGACTGGGCCAAGCGCCCTGGCGACTGAAGCCCAGAATGACTAGATCTGCACACGGTCCATGAAGGAAGCGTAATGGCCCAAACGGCATTATACTTGTAAACCCTAGGTGGCTGCATATATAAAGCCACCAGGGGTACCTCCTTGAGGACATATTACCTCAGATTAGATCCAATCTCCCCCTTCGCCTCTGGCGGTACCACAAAGAAAGTAGCCTAACGCTGACGACATTATGATCATAGTGATTTATAACATGACGTAGCGATCCTCCATCGAGGGGACGTGAACCTGGGCACATCGTGTGCCAATCTCGTTCTCGGATTCTCCTCGCCGCCTTGCTCCACACCTCTCATGTGCTAGCCTGTAGTACTTGCCGTGGTTAAAACCTCGACAATGGCGCCCACCGTGGGGCAAGCGACGCTTGGAGCGGTGCGGGTGGGAT
Source organism: Lolium multiflorum (assembly GCA_030979885.1). Taxonomy (NCBI): domain Eukaryota; kingdom Viridiplantae; phylum Streptophyta; class Magnoliopsida; order Poales; family Poaceae; genus Lolium; species Lolium multiflorum. Next base: position 10,862,837 of record CM061748.1, read on the forward strand.
CCATCATCATCAACACCGGCCAAATCAACATCAACAAATAACAGCCAGATTGCATTTGTCTCTCGCCAGACCAGCACGGAAGCGACATCATTTTCCGTGGTGATAGGGATACTCCCTAGGGGGCCCATCACCCAGCTCACTCGCCGGATGAAGAGAGCCCAGGATTTCTCCAGTTGGCGGGCGACTGGGCCAAACACCCTGACGACTGAAGCCCGAAACGACTAGATCTGCACAAGGCCCATGAAGGAAGTGTAATGGCCCAAACGGCCTGATACTTGTAAACCCTAGGTGGTTGCATATATAAAGCCACCAGGGGTACCTCCTTGAGGATAGATTACATCTCATTAGACATTTCATTAGACCTCTCATTAGATCTCTCATTAGACAATCTCTCCCTCCGCCTCCGGCGGCTACCACAAAGCAAGTCGTCTAACGCTGGCGACACTATGATCATAGTGATTTATAGCAGGACGTAGCGGTCATCCACCGAGGGAACGTGAACATGGGTAGATCGTGTGCCAATCTCGTTGCCGGAATCTCCTACGCCACCTTGCTCTACACCTCTCATGTGCTACCCCGTAGTACTTGCCTTGGTTAAAACCTCGACAATCATAGCCCAACTAGGGTTCTCGCTCCTTGTGTTGCTCCTGCATGACCCTAGCTTGTGCGCTTGACGTAGAAATCAGGCCACGATCATCGTACTTAACGGTCGCTGCCTCTGTTCCTCCACTGGATCCAAGATCATTGTGTCGGTCTTCTTCTTCGTCCACACTCGGGGCGATAGACAACGATCCCATTCGTACAATACTGGCCCAAATCTGGTTGGATCCGGTGAAGGTTGGCCACCTCCAGCAGGTTCCCGTCCATGTTGACTGCTAATTTTAGCCCTACTGGCTGGTTCCTTTGTCTTCACCCCGCAATTTCTCCATTGAGCATTCTGGGCATGACCTGAATGCATCACTCCCCATAGATCTAAAAAATAGAGAGACAACAATATCTTTCGTCCTCATCAGGCTATGTTGTCGTTCCTTGCCGCCCGCTAACTCAAACTAGGAGTATGTTGTGTTCATGTGTATCCACATGAGCAACATGAGCTCCCGTACAGCACACCCTGTTGCTCCTGTGGATCCTAAAAGACTGAGATATGGCAACTAGAGAGGAGTGAATTTGTAAAACTATCACCAAATAAAATTTACGTGGAGCGGAAACGCGCAGATAGATTGATAGATAGATACTTAGTGGATAACTGATATGAAGCACAACATTAAGCGCACAACGATAAGGATTCTTAAGTTCATGTTAAGCAGACATAAATATCACTTAACTAGCTTGTATGGATTCTTAAGACTATGTTATTAGGCAAGTATATAATTGATCATACAAATGGAAGTTATGGAATCAATATAGAATAAGATATGTTGGATGTAGATGGGCTGCAGCCTAATAAGGCAGCTCATGTAGTCTACAATTTCTGAAATCTCAAGGCCCATCACGTTGACAGCTTGGGACAGCCTTGGTGGATAAAGTTTAGTCCCACATTCGCACTCCTCCTCCTCCGCCCGCCTCATCACTCACGCACGTCGCATTTCGTGACTCGAGTTCTAGTTCGAGACACACTCAAGTAAGCCTAAATTTTTGCTTAGTGCACCAACTGAGTTGGGTACGTGTCGACCTGCATGTGGACAACCGTTCGGGAGAGCAGGTCTCCGAAACCCCGACCGTTGAGATCCTGCATCGGGAAGCAGGCGATAAGGATGCTATTCATGCTCTTCTTCGCCAATTCGACTGCTTCCTCGACAAATCCAACTACACCATGGGCGACATCAACGATTCCCATGGTGGTGTTGCTGATGCGACCTCTCCGGTCGCGATGTACGTGCTTTTCCTCTCCTACCTTGCACTGCTACTTGTTCCATGTTTAGATCTGATGCATGTGCTTAGTCTGATGTGTTTGGTGAAGTATGCATGTGCATCTGTAATGTTGTTTTCGGTAATTACACTCACACGAAAATTGCCTAATAATCTAACAATCCAAAAACCTTAAATGATTATGAAATTTTCACCGTCTGGTTCTGCTGCTGCGCTCAAACCGAGCCCGTTTACGGGTTCTCATTTCAAGAGATGGCAGATTAAGATCCTCTTGTGGCTCACTGCTATGGGCGTGCACAGAATTGCGGATGGTACTCCCAGAGGTCCGCTTACTCCTTATGAGGATAAAGCATTCGGGGATGCCACCATAATCTTTGTGGGTGCCATCCTAAGTGTGCTTGGAGACAAGTTGGTTGATGCTTATCTGCAGATCCGAAATGGGAAAGAACTGTGGGATGCACTGGATGCTAAGTTCATTGCAGCCGATGCCGGAGGTGAACTGTATGCTATGGAGCAGTTCAATGACTACAGAATGGTAGAGAACCGATCTGTAGTGGAACAGGCTCATGAGATACAGATCATGGCAAAGGAACCTGAGCTCCTCAAGTGTGTGCTACCGGACAAGTTTATCGCGGGATGCATTGTCGCTAAGCTTCCCCCTTCGTGGAGGAACTTTGCCACTTCTCTGAAACATCAGAGACATGATTTCTCTGTTGAGAATATTATTGGCTCTCTAGATGTTGAGGAGAAGGCGAGGGCAAAAGACAAACACAATGGAGGAACTGAGGGACGTTCTGCTGCCAATATGGTGCAGAAAAAAGCCCACAAGTCCAAAGGAAAGAACAAGGGAGTCTCCCAGACTACCAACTTCAAGAAGAAGGGGAAAACGAAGAAGAAAGATCCTTGCTGGGTGTGTGGCGAGACGGGTGATGCGTGCAATTAAGACACGTCCGTTGGGAACCCCAAGATGAAGGTGTGATGCAGACAGTAGCAAGTTTTCCCTCAGAAAGAAACCAAGGTTTATCGAACCAGGAGGAGCCAAGAAGCACGTTGAAGGTTGATGGCGGCGAAGTGTAGTGCGGCGCAACACCAGTGATTCCGGCGCCAACGTGGAACCTGCACAATACAACCAAAGTACTTTGCCCCAACGTAATAGTGAGGTTGTCAATCTCACCGGCTTGCTGTGAGCAAAGGATTAACCGTATTCTGTGGAAGATGATTGTTTGAGAAGAACAGTAAAGAACAAGTATTGCAGTAGATTGTGTTTCAGATGTAAAGAATAGGACCGGGGTCCACAGTTCACTAGAGGTGTCTCTCCCATAAGATAAATAGATGTTGGGTGAACAAATTACAGTTGGGCAATTGACAAATAAAGAAGGCATAACAATGCACATACAAATATCATGATGAGTACTATGGGATTTAATCAGGGCATTACGACAAAGTACATAGACCACCATCCAGCATGCATCTATGCCTAAAAAGTCCACTTTCAGGTTATCATCCGAACCCCTTCCGGTATTAAGTTGCAAGCAACAGACAATTGCATTAAGTATGGTGCGTAATGTAATCAACACAAATATCCTTAGACAAAGCATCGATGTTTTATCCCTAGTGGCAACACACATCCACAACCTTAGAACTTTCTGTCACAGATTTAATGGAGGCATGAACCCACTATCGAGCATAAATACTCCCTCTTGGAGTCACAAGTATCAACTTGGCCAGAGCCTCTACTAGCAACGGAGAGCATGCAAGAACATAAACAACATATATGATAGATTGATAATCAACTTGACATAGTATTCAATATTCATCGGATCCCAACAAACACAACATGTAGCATTACAAATAGATGATCTTGATCATGATAGGCAGCTCACAAGATCGAACATGATAGCACAATTAGGAGAAGACGACCATCTAGCTACTGCTATGAACCCGTAGTCCAGGGTGAACTACTCACACATCGATCCGGAGCGATCATGGCGATGAAGAGACCTCCGGGAGATGATTCCCCTCTCCGGCAGGGTGCCGGAGGCGATCTCCTGAATCCCCGAGATGGGATTGGCGGCGGCTGCGTCTCTGGAAGGTTTTCCGTATCGTGGCTCTCGGTCGGGGGTTTCGCGACGAAGGCTATATGTAGGCGGAAGGGTAGGTCGGGGCGTCACGAGGGCCCACATAACAGCCGGCGCGGCCCAAGCCCGCCGCGCCGCCTAGTGTGGCGTCGCCTCGTGGCCCCACTTCGTTTCCTCTTTGACTTCTGGAAGCTTCGTGGAAAAATAGGCCCTGGGCGTTGATTTCGTCAATTCCGAGAATATTTCCTTACTAGGATTTCTGAAACCAAAAACAGTATGAACGGCTCTTCGGCATCTCGTCAATAGGTTAGTGCCGTAAAATGCATAATAATGACATATAATGTGTATAAAACATGTGAGTATCATCATAAAAGTAGCATGGAACATAAGAAATTATAGATACGTTTGAGACGTATCAAGCATCCCCAAGCTTAGTTCCTACTCGCCCTCGAGTAGGTAAACGATAACAATGATAATTTCTGAAGTGACATGCTATCATAATCTTGATCAATACTATTGTAAAGCACATGAGATGAATGCAGCGATTCGAAGCAATGATGAAGATAATGAGTAAACAAATGAATCATATAGCAAAGACTTTTCATGAATAGTACTTTCAAGACAAGTATCAATAAGACGTGCATAACAGTTAACTCATAAGCAATAAATTCTTAGTAGAAAGCATTGAAACAACACAAAGGTAGATATAAGTTTCAGCGGTTGCTTTCAACTTCAACATGTATATCTCATGGATAATTGTCAACACAAAGTAATATAACAAGCGCAATAGGTAAACATGTAAGAATCAATGCACACAGTTTACACAAGTGTTTGCTTCTAAGATAGAAAGAAGTAGGTAAACTGACTCAACAATAAAGTAGAAGAAAGGCCCTTCGCAGAGGGAAGCATGGATTACTATTTTTGTGCTAGAGCTTTTCATTTTGAAAACAAGATACAATTTTGTCAACGGTAGTAATAAATCATATGTGTTATGTATAAGATATCTTATAAGTTGCAAGCCTCATGCATAGTATACTAATAGTGCCCGCACCTTGTCCTAATTAGCTTGGATTAACACGGATTATCATTGCATAACATATGTTTCCACCAAGTGTCACAAAGGGGTACCTCTATGCCGCCTGTACAAGGGTCTAAGGAGAAAGTTCGCATTGGATTTCTCGCTTTTGATCATTCTTCAACTTAGACACCCATACCGGGACAACATAGATAACAGATAATGGACTCCTCTTTTAATGCTTAAGCATTCAACAACAGATAATATTCTCATAAGAGATTGAGGTTTTGTGTCCAAACTGAAACTTCCACCATGATTCATGGCTTTAGTTAGCGGCCCAATGTTCTTCTCTAACAATATGCATACTCAAACCATTTGATTATGAAAATCGCCCTTACTTCAGACAAGACGAACATGCATAGCAACTCACATGATATTCAACAAAGGTAAAAGTTGATGGCGTCCCCAGAAATATGGTTACCGCACAACAAGCAACTTATTAAGAAATAAGATACATAAGTACATATTCTTCACCACAATAGTTTTTAAGGCTACTTTCCCATGAGCTATATATTGTAAAGGCAAAGAATTGAAGTTTAAAGGTAGCACTCAAGTAATGTACTTTGGAATGGTGGAGAAATACCATGTGGTAGGTAGGTATGGTGGACACAAATGGCATGGATTTTGGCTCAAGGATTTGGATGCACGAGAAGAATCCCTCTCAATACAAGGCTAGGCTAGCAAGGTTGTTTGAAGCAAACTCAAGTATAAAAGGTGCAGCAAGACTCACATATAAACATATTGTAAGCATTATAAGACTTTACATCGTCTCCTTGTTGTTCAAACACCTCAACCAGAAAATATCTAGACTTAGAGAGACCAATCATGCAAACCAAATTTTAACAAGCTCTATGTAGTTCTTCAATAATAGGTACTAAGTACATGATGCAAGAGCTTAAACATGATCTATATGAGCACAACAATTGCCAAGTATCAAATTATTCAAGACATTATACCATTTACCACATGCGGCATTTTCCGTTTCCAAACATATATCAATGAACGAAGTAGTTCAACCTTCGCAATGAACATTAAGAATAAAGCTAAGAACATATGTGTTCATACAAAACAGCGGAGCGTGTCTCTCTCCCATATAAAGAATGCTAGGATCCGACTTTATTCAAACAAAAACAAAAACAAAAACAAACAGACGCTCCAAGCAAAGCACATAAGATGTGACTGAATAAAAATATAGTTTCACTAGAGGAACCGATAATGTTGTCGATGAAGAAGGGGATGCCTTGGGCCCCAAGCTTAGATGCTTGAGTCTTCTTAAAATATGCAGGGATGAACCACGGGGCATCCCCAAGCTTAGACTTTTCACTCTTCTTGAACATATTGTATCATCCTCCTCTCTTGACCCTTGAAAACTTCCTCCACACCAAACTCGAAACAAACTCATTAGAGGGTTAGTGCATAATTGAAAATTCGTACATTCAGAGGTGACATAATCATTCTTAACACTTCTTGACATTGCACAAAGCTACTGAAAGTTAATGGAACAAAGAAATCCATCAAACATAGCAAAACAGGCAATGCGAAATAAAAGGCAGAATCTGTCAAAACAGAACAGTCCGTAAAGACGAATTTTACAGGGGCACTAAACTTGCTCAGATGAAAATGCTCAAATTGAATGAAAGTTGAGTACATATCTGAGGATCACACACGTAAATTTGCAGATTTTTCTGAGTTACCTACAGAGAATTCTGCCCAGATTCATGACAGCAAGAAATCTGTTTCTGCGCAATCCAAATCTAGTATTGACTTTACTATCAAAGACTTTACTTGGCACAACAATGCAATAAAATAAAGATAAGGAGAGGTTGCTACAGTAGTAACAACTTCCAAGACTCAAATATAAAACAAAAGTACTGTAGTAAAAACATGGGTTGTCTCCCATAAGCGCTTTTCTTTAACGCCTTTCAGCTAGGCGCAGAAAGTGTGAATCAAGTGTTATCAAGAGATGAAGCATTAACATTATTACCAGGGGTGTTGGGAGTTGCCTCAACATTGCATGTTATCTTATCTATGTAAGTTTCAGAGGCTCCTTTTTCATTACTCTTAGGCTTACTATTCTCATCAAACAAATTTTCAGGAACAATCCAATCATAATTCTTTTCTAGTGCCTCGAACATTCCTACGAGTTTGCAAGGTATTGATGTCTTAATATCCCCTCCATCATTAACATTATTAGTGTACTTTATTCTATCAATGTCCATCTTTTCAAGGGTACTAGCAAAGTTGGTGTAAGAACCAAGCATTTTATATATAATAAAGACTTTTCTAGCATCTCTTGCTACACCACCAAATTCTTTAAGAAGGGTTTCTAAGACAAAATCTTTCTTTTCTCCTTCCTTCATATCAGAGAGTGTAAGAAACATGTGCTGAATTATAGGATTGAGATTAACAAATTTGGTCTCCAACATGTGTACTAAAGACGCAGCAGCAATTTCATAAGTAGGAGCAAGTTCTACCAAGTGTCTATCTTCAAAATCTTCAGCTGTACTAACATGGGTGAAAAATTCTTCTATATTATCTCTTCCAATTATAGACCCTCGGCCTACCGGTATGTCTTTTAGAGTGTACTTAGGAGGAAACATGATGAAATAAACAAAAGGTAAATAAAGTAAATGCAAGTAACTAATTTTTTTGTGTTTTTGATATAAAGAACAAGACAGTAAATAAAGTAAAGCTAGCAACTAATTTTTTTGTGTTTTGTTTAAGTGCAGCAAACAAAATAGTAAATAAAATAAAGCAAGACAAAAACAAAGTAAAGAGATTGGAAGTGGAGACTCCCCTTGCAGCGTGTCTTGATCTCCCCGGCAACGGCGCCAGAAAATTAGCTTGATGCGTGCAATTAACATACGTCCGTTGGGAACCCCAAGAGGAAGGTGTGATGCGTACAAGTTTTTCCTCGAAAAGAAACCAAGGTTTATCGAACCAGGAGGAGCCAAGAAGCACGTTGAAGGTTGATGGCGGCGAAGTGTAGTGCGGCGCAACACCGGATTCCGGCGCCAACGTGGAACCTGCACAACACAACCAAAGTACTTTGCCCCAACGTAACGGTGAGGTTGTCAATCTCACCGGCTTGCTGTGAACAAAGGATTAACCGTATTGTGTGGAAGATGATTGTTTGCGAAGAACAATAAAGAACAAGTATTGCAGTAGATTGTATTTCAGATGTAAAAAATAGGACCGGGGTCCACAGTTCACTAGAGGTGTCTCTCCCATAAGATAAATAGATGTTGGGTGAACAAATTACAGTTGGGCAATTGACAAATAAAGAAGGCATAACAATGCACATACAAATATCATGATGAGTACTATGAGATTTAATCAGGGCATTACGACAAAGTACATAGATCGCCATCCAGCATGCATTTATGCCTAAAAAGTCCACTTTCAGGTTATCATCCGAACCCCTTTTGGTATTAAGTTGCAAGCAACAGACAATTGCATTAAGTATGGTGCGTAATGTAATCAACACAAATATCCTTAGACAAAGCATCGATGTTTTATCCCTAGTGGCAACAACACATCCACAACCTTAGAACTTTCTGTCACTGTCCCACATTTAATGGAGGCATGAACCCACTATCGAGCATAAATACTCCCTCTTGGAGTCACAAGTATCAACGAGCCTCTACTAGCAACGGAGAGCATGCAAGAACATAAACAACATATATGATAGATTGATAATCAACTTGACATAGTATTCAATATTCATCGGATCCCAACAAACACAACATGTAGCATTACAAATAGATGATCTTGATCATGATAGGCAGCTCACAAGATCGAACATGATAGCACAATTAGGAGAAGACGACCATCTAGCTACTGCTATGGACCCGTAGTCCAGAGGTGAACTACTCACACATCAATCCGGAGGCGATCATGGCGATGAAGAGACCTCCGGGAGATGATTCCCCTCTCCGTGGGGTGCGGAGGCGATCTCCTGAATCCCCGAGATGGGATTGGCGGCGACTGCGTCTCTGGAAGGTTTTCCGTATCGTGGCTCTCGGTGGGGGTTTCGCGACGAAGGCTATATGTAGGCGGAAGGGTAGGTCAGGGGGCGTCACGAGGGCCCACACACAGGCCGGCGCGGCCCAAGCCCTGGCCGCGCCGCCCTAGTGTGGCGTCGCCTCGTGGCCCCACTTCGTTTCCTCTTCGGACTTCTGGAAGCTTCGTGGAAAAATAGGCCCCTGGGCGTTGATTTCGTCCAATTCCGAGAATATTTCCTTACTAGGATTTGAAACCAAAAACAGCAGAAAACAACAATGGCTCTTCGGCATCTCGTCAATAGGTTAGTGCCGGAAAATGCATAATAATGACATATAATGTGTATAAAACATGTGAGTATCATCATAAAAGTAGCATGGAACATAAGAAATTATAGATACGTTTGAGACGTATCAACGGGTCATTGGGCTTATTGTTGTCCACAACGCAAAGGAAAGAAAGGTCAGGCTGGACAAAACTCAAATTCTATCAACATGGTCATTGGCAACACGGAGGAAGGAACTACAGAGTATGGTATTATATTACCTATTGTTCTTCAGTGTTTCAGCTCATAGAATGGTGGGTTGATACATGTGCTAATGTTCATGTGTGTGCTGACATCTCCATGTTTACCTCTTATCAGGCCCGAGGTTCCTCAGTAATGATGGGGAATGGGTTACATGCTACTGTTCATGGTGTTGGCACGATAGATCTTAAGTTTACTTCGGGAAAGATCGTGCAACTGAAGAACGCGTTGCATGTCTCTTCTATCAAGAAGAATCTCGTTAGTGGCTCCCATCTTATGAAAGATGGGTTTAAGTTGGTATTTGAGTCCAATAAATTTGTACTTTCTAAGTATGGAACTTTTTTTTGGAAAGGGTTATGAATGTGAGGGAATGTTTCGCTTCTCTCTAGAAGACTTCTGTGGTAATGTTGTGAACCATGTAAGCACTAGTGTTGATGAAACTAATGTTTGGCATTCACGACTTTGTCATGTTAATTTCAGTTGTATGTCGCGGCTTGCTGATATGAGTTTAATTCCGAAATTCACCTTTGTCAAACGCTCTAAGTGTCATGCTTGTGTGCAAGCAAAGCAACCCCGCAAGCCTCACAAGCCTGCGAAGGAAAGAAACTTGGCACCACTAGAGCTCATACAATCAGATCTATGTGAGATGAATGGTGAGTTGACAAGAGGTGGAAATAAATATTTCATGACTTTAATTGATGATTCCACTAGGTACTGTTATGTGTATCTCCTGAAAACTAAAGATGAGACTCTTGATTTCTTTAAAATCTATAAGGCTGAAGTTGAGAATCAACTTGAAAGAAAGATAAAAAGGGTTCGGTCCGATCGTGGTGGAGAGTACTTTTCTAACGAGTTCAATTTATTCTGTGCGGAACATGGTATAATCCATGAGAGGACGCCTCCCAATTCCCCACAATCCAATGGGATTGCGGAAAGGAAAAACCGTACTCTAACAGATTTGGTTAACGCCATGTTAGATGTTTCGGGTTTATCCAAGGAATGTTTGGGGAGGCTATATTGACTTTGTGTCATGTCCTAAACCGTGTTCCAACCAAGAATAAAGAGATTACCCCTTATGAGGAAGGGGAAAAGAAAAGACCAACACTCTCCTACCTATGAACTTGGGGCTGTTTGGCTAAAGTGAATTTGCCAATCAACAAGAAGCGAAAGCTTGGACCAAAAACCGTGGACTGTGTCTTTCTTGGCTATGCTGCCCATAGCATTGCTTATAGATTTCTTGTGGTGAAATCTGGAGTGGACGAAATGAATGTTGGAACCATCTTTGAGTCAAGAGAGGCTACACTCTTTGAGGATATATTTCCTATGAGAGATATGCATGGCATGTCTAGTTGGGAATCTAATCCAATTCATGAAACTCCTATGTAGTTTAACAAATCTGATGATGAGAGTTCAGATTCTGATGAGGATGACAATGAAACTCCCACAAGGAGTAAGCGACAAAGGAGTGCAAAGTCTTTTGGTAATCACTTCATTGTGTATCTTGTGGATGATACTCCCACTACCATGTCAGAAGCTCTCGCATCTCCTGATGCAGACTCATGAAAGGAAGCAGTTCAAAGCGAGATGGATTCCATCTTGGCTAATGGAATGTGGGAGTTAACTGAGCATCCTTATGGGTGCAAAGCTGTAGGATGTAAATGGGTATTTAAGAAGAAGTTTCGAGCTAATGGTACTATTGAGAAGTACAAAGCTCGGCTTCTAGCCAAAGGCTATACCCAAAAGGAAGGTGGAGATTTCTTCGATACCTATTCACCTGTGGCGAGATTAACCACAATTCGAGTACTACTGTCATTGGCTGCCTCACACAGTCTTCTCGTTCATAAAATGGACGTTAAGACGGCTTTCCTAAATGGAGAGTTGGACGAGGAAATTTACATGGAACAACCTGATGGTTTTGTACTAGAAGGTCAAGAAAGAAAGGTGTGTAAATTAAACAAATCTTTGTATGGCCTCAAACAAGCTCCCAAACAATGACATGAGAAGTTTGAAAGAACTCTGACATCTATGGGCTTTGTTGTTAATGAATCCGACAAATGTGTGTACTACCGCCATGGTGGGGGTGAGGGAGTTGTCCTATGCTTGTATGTGGATGACTAACTGATTCTTGGGACAAATCTCAAAGTGATTGACGAGTTCAAAACCTTCTTATCTCAGTGTTCCTGTCAGAAACCCACCGGCGAGCAGCGACGGGCAACACAGTAGAGCCGGGAGGCTCCCAGGATTGCGGCTGACCCTGGTCCCTCGGGCGACGGCCCGCAATGCCTTCTGGCACACGCGTCCTGGTGCTCACGAGGGCGTGCCACCTGACCTATACCTGGTCAGGAAGGTGATGGATTGCTTCGACTAGTTTCCTGCATGGCAAACACGTAAACATTAAATACGAGCCCCAATCGGCTCTTAAATTGTTCTATGGATCGGCTCAAAGAGCCGATTGCCCCATGGTTCATGTTAGATTTATAAGGACATGGGGATCATGCTTTATCAATATCAAGCTAAACTAATCTATGATAGTCTAGGGTTTTCACCGTATAATCGGAACATCCTATGCGTAGTTGAGCCTAACAGATAAAAGATAATGGAAAACCAGCCCTAAAGAGGCCTAAAAACCAACGTGAAGTTGATCCCCGGAACAATCCCTCTAGAGCTTAATAAACCACACCTTACGCACTACCGGATCGTTCAACCCGTTTATAAGGCCTAACCATACAGATATCAAACCAATCCTTGAAGAACAAGGAGCAACTATAACGAATTAGATCTACTAAATAAAGAACAAGCAATATGCTGCCCCTACACCTAAAATAGGTTCAAGGGCAGCTAGATATCGAGGGGTAGCATAGCTAAACAAGTGCATCGTGAAAGCATTGTGATCAACCCCAAAACACTTAAGATAAGGGTGTTGCTCGCCATCAAAAAGGCTTCAGCACGAGCAACACCAATAACGAATAAACCAATACTGCCTAGATCGCAAGATGCGATCTAGGCAGCATGTTTACCCGGAGAAACCCTCGAAACAAGGGGTGGCGATGCGCCTAGATTGATTTGTTGCGAACGTGTTCGTCCTCCTTCTCAATAACCCTAGATACATATTTATAGTCCGTAGACTTTCTAACTTGGAAACAAACCCAACCGTGTACGAGCTAAACTCTATCTCTTAATTCTAACCAACACGTATCCTACTATATTTACAGATACACGGGCAATCTTGCCCAAACTTCTTGTACAAGGCCGGTTCGGGAATATTTTCCGTGCATATCCTCTAAGCCCATTTAATCACGGCCCATCTCCAGACTTGGTTAAATTCTGGTGGTAACACATGCCCCCTGGTTTTGGTAATGATAATTTCAAAACCACTCTGTTTCCTTCGAAGGGTCATGTCGTAGCAGAGGTGAACCAGCATCATCATGATACCGTCTTCTCAACTTATGCACGATTGACACAGCCTTGGCACCGAAAACTGGCATTAAATTTCCACTATATCCCCTTTTTAACCGCGCCGAGCAGTTCGCTTCTTCATCCTCTTGCTCCGTACTAGCCATCGGCAAAAACCCCCTTCAGCCATGTCTTCCTCTTCCTCCTCCGCTTCATCGGCTCTCCCAATCCTCCTCCTCGAGTGAACTAGAGCAGGAGGTCAATCTGATGGCCATCTACGAGGCCCGCCCCGAGTATTGGGACGCGCGGGACTGGGATTTCTCCATTGAATCGGAAGACGACGAACCCCTCACCGACGGGGAGGAGGACCTCCAGTTCCTTGTCGACGGGGAGCTGGCGGCGAGCGACGACGACCTCTTCCCATGGGAGGCGGTTCTCTCCGACGACGAGGAGAAGAGCGGAGGAGTCGGAGGAGGAAGACTCTTCCTCCGAGGGATACCCACCGGCCAAGCTTGGCTGGTGGGATGGGACGACGACGACGACGCGAGGGGAAGGAAAGCCGGCTTCATCAGCAGCGACGAGAGCCCGGATAGCGCCGACGGCTACGCAGCGACGACGAGGGCAGCGATGGCCCTTAGATTAGGGAGTAGCATAAGGCTAGTAGTAGTAGTGCATTAGGCATCGGATGATCTTTTGAGAGCCATCGGCTCTTTCTTGTAAAAATTCCTCTTCGAATCAATGAAAATCGTTCTTCCAATGTGATTCTCCATTTGTTCGATTTCAAATCTTCCGACTGCCAAAACAAGTCAACGCACCAAGAACCGATAGCAACATATCGGCCTTTCACCCTCAAACGCCCATAAGGCCGAGCTCAAATCCTAAATCAGACAGATATCCAAGCAAACACTCCTCGAATTCAGACTGTAACTTGATATCTGACCACAACATTTTGCAACTCTAAAGTCGATGGCTGTACATCGGCTGTTTTGTTCTCAAGTCGATGCCCGTGCATCGGCTGTTTTATTCTTAAGTCGATGACCGTGCACCGGCTCTTGCTCTGCACATATATTTCCTTTTATCGGCCGATTCCATACATCGGCTCCCATATTCCACTGGCTCCAGTTGAGTAAAATTTTTTTTACTGGCCGATTTAAAAATCGGCCCCCGTATCTCACTGCCCATCATCCCACATACTTGGGAAATACTTCTTGAGATGCTGGCCATTGACGACCACTGGGAACTTCACACCATCCAACTGTTCGAGCATATACGCATTGCCCTTTAGGACTTGGTCAACCCTGTACGGCCCGTGCCAATTCGGAGACCATTTACCATATGCCCTGTCCTTAGTCCCCAACGGCAATACAGCTTCCCATACCAGATCACCAACATGGAACTCCTTTGGTTTCACCTTCTTATTATATGCCCGAGCCACCTTGGCCTTGTTCTCCTTAATTTTCTCAAGTGACCAAAGTCTAAGTTCCGTGAGATCCTCAATGCTATCACTCATTAGGGCTGCATATTCTTCAGTCGTCAGGTCATTCTGAAACGTGACACGTCTCGACCCAGCCGTGATCTCCCAGGGTAACACGGCTTCTTGTCCGTAGACCAGATGGTACGGCAAAGTTTTTACCGCTCCATGACATGACATGCGATAAGCCCATAGAGCCTCCGACAAAACCTCGTGCCAACGCCTAGGGTACTCGTCGATCTTTCTCTTAATCAGCTTGATAAGGCTTTTGTTGGACGCTTCAGCCTGCCCATTTGCTTGAGCATAGTATGGAGACGATCGGATCAGCTTAATTCCCATGCTCTCGCAGAACTCTCTGAACTCGCGAGAAACGAAAACCGAACCTCCATCGGTCGTGATGGTCTGGGGAATCCCAAATCTGTGGATGACATGCTCTTTCACGAAACTGATAACGTCCTTCGATGCCACATACTTCATAGGGACGGCCTCCATCCATTTAGTGAAATAATCTGTAATGGCCAAGATCCACTCGTGGCCCTTGCTCGATGCAGGATGGATTTTACCGATCATGTTCATGCCCCATCCTAAAAAATGGCCAAGGCTTGATGATGGGGTTCATTGCTGATGCGGGTACCATCTGAATGCTCCCAAACTTCTGACATGCTTGACACCCTTTATAGTAATTGAAACAGTCCTCAAGCATGGTGGGCCAATAAAACCCTGATCGCCTGATCAACCACTTCATCTTATGAGCCGATTGATGAGTCCCACCGGGCGTGCCAGAATGTGTTGCTGTCAAAAACCCACCGGCGAGCAGCGACGGGCAACACAAGAGAGCGGGAGGCTCCCGATTGCGGCGACCCTGGTCCCTCGGGCGACGGCCCGTAATGCCTTCTGGCACACGCGTCCCGGTGCTCACGAGGGCGTGCCACGACCTATACCTGGTCGGGAGGTGATGGATTGCTTCGACTAGTTTCCGCATGGCAAACACGTAAACATTAAATACGAGCCCCAATCGGCTCTTAAATTGTTCTGTGGATCGGCTCAAAGAGCCGATTGCCCCATGGTTCATGTTAGATTTATAAGGACATGGGGATCATGCTTTATCAATATCAAGCTAAACTAATCTACGATAGTCTAGGGTTTTCACCGTATAATCGGAACATCCTATGCGTAGTTGAGCCTAAAGATACGCAAGATAATGGAAAACCAGCCCTAAAGAGGCCTAAAAACCAACGTGAAGTTGATCCCCGGAACAATCCCTCTAGAGCTTAATAAACCACACCTTACGCACTACCGGATCGTTCAAACCATTTATAAGGCCTAACCATACAGATATCAAACCAATCCTTGAAGAACAAGGAGCAACTATAACGGATTAGATCTACTAAATAAAGAACAAGCAATATGCTGCCCCTACACCTAAAATAGGTTTAAGGGCAGCTAGATATCGAGGGGTAGCATAGCTAAACAAGTGCATCATGAAAGCATTGTGATCAACCCCAAAACACCTAAGATAAGGGTGTTGCTCGCCATCAAAAAGGCTTCAGCACGAGCAACACCAATAACGAATAAACCAATACTGCCTAGATCGCAAGATGCGATCTAGGCAGATGTTGCTTAGGAGAAACCCTCGAAACAAGGGGTGGCGATGCGCCTAGATTGATTTGTTGTGAACGTGTTCGTCCTCCTTCTCAATAACCCTAGATACATATTTATAGTCCGTAGACTTTCTAACTTGGGAACAAACCCAACCGTGTACGAACTAAACTCTATCTCTTAATTATAACCGACACGTATCCTACTATATTTACAGATACACGGGCAATCTTGCCCAAACTTCTTGTACAAGGCCGGTTCGGGAATATTTTCCGTGCATATCCTCTAAGCCCATTTAATCACGGCCCATCTCCAGACTTGGTTAAATTCTGGTGGTAACACTCAGTGTTTCGAGATGAAAGATCTTGGAGAAGCCGATGTTATATTAAACATCAAGTTATTGAGAGATGGGAATGATGGGATTACACTTGTGCAATCTCATTATGTTGAGAAGGTGTTGAGCAGATTTGGCTATGCTGATTGCAAATCTTCTGTCACACCTTATGATCCTAGTGTCTTGCTTCGAAAGAATGAAAAGTCAACTAGAGATCAATTGTGATACTTTCAAATCATTGGTTCACTCATGTATTTAGCTTGAGCTACGAGGCCTGATATCTCGTTTGCTGTATGCAAACTTAGCCGGTTTGTGGCCAACCCGGGAGATGATCATTGACATGCTCTTGAGAGAGTAATGCGATATCTAATGGGAACCATGAGTTATGAAATTCATTATACCGGGTATTCAAGAGGACTTGAAGGGTATAGTGATTCTAATTGGATTTCAGATGCTAAGATGAAGGCCACAAGTGGATATGTTTCACTCTTGGTGGTGACGCTGTTTCCTGTAAGTCTTGCAAGCAGACCATCTTAACGAGGTCAACTATGAAAGCATGACTCACAACATTAGATACAACTACTGTCGAAGCGGAATGGCTTCGTGAGCTCTTGATGGACTTGCCTATGGTTGAAAAACCAATACCGGCTATCCTCATGAACTATGATTATCAAAGTGGAAAGTTCTAAGGATAATATGTAGAGTTCCAAACATATCAAGAGGAGATTGAAGTCTGTCAGAAAACTGAAAAACTCCGGAGTGATAGCATTGGATTATGTCCAAAGTTCTAAGAATATGACAGATCCTTTCACAAAAGGACTATCAAGAAACATGATAGATCTTGCATCGAGGGAAATGGGTTTGAGACCCATGTGAGTTGCCGAGGGGGTAACCTGTAACATCCCTGTTTTGCTAAACCCTAATTAGGAGTTGTTTGTGCATTCATGAGCATCATTTAGAATGCATTAAGAAAAATTTGCATTTCAATAAAGTGTAAACCCAAATGTATGCAAACTTCCCTCTGTTTAAATTCTCCCAAAATGTTTGAAACTTCGAAAACTTAAACATGTGGATCCTCAAATTATTGGGCAGGCCACTAAATATTTTCCGTTATTTCAGATCTTCAAAAGGTTGCCAAATAGCAAAATACAATTGGTTTTGTCCCCGTTTTGAAGTTTTCTAGAAAATCTGCAAAGCCAGGGGGGTATTTGAAAAACGTGGGCGTTGTCTTCTTCCTGGTGCCCAGGCAGGCACCTGCGTGGCCGCGCCCGAGCGCCCTGCGCCGGCCACCTCCTGCTCGACGCCCTCGTGGACGAGGAGACGTCCTGGAGCCTCTCCCCCCTCACCTCGTCCCTACCCTCTCCCTTTCCCTGGCTCTCTCCTCTTCTCTCTGCGAGCGCGCCGAGCCAAACCCTGGCCGCCGGCAGACGTCGCTTCGCGCCGCCGTTCCGGCTAGCCCCGCGCCCAACCGCGACCACCACCGGCTCAGCCTCCTCCTGCTGCTTCTCCCCGTCGAAGGAATCGACGAGGGGAGGCCCCAATCGGCCGCCACAACCTCGTCTTCCCCGCGGCCGGCGAGGATGCCGACGGCCGCCGCGGCGCCTGCAGGCCTCGCCCGGCCTCGCTGAGCCCTCCTTCGCGTTCCTGGTGAGCCGCTGGTCCTCAAGGACTTCTCCTCGGACTCCCTCCTCCTCTGGTTTGGCCCCGCGCCGTACGCCGCCGTGCTCCACCGTGGTAGGTCGTCGCCGGCCATGTTCAGGTGAACAAAAGCTGGCAGCGCCGCTGCTATTAGGTCCGCCTTGATGAGGCGCATCCAACGCGCGCCATACTGCATCCCTGTTTGCGCTCAATCGCCAAGTCCATGGTCGGCCAGAGTAGTCCTTGTAGGCACACGTTTATGGACTGGATTTTATGTTGAACTCTCCTATTCCTGCTAGCAGAGCGCTAATCAGAATACTTGTGGTTGTGGGTACGTTCAGTACTTGCATATTTGTCTCTACCGAAACTCATTTTACCTTTCATGCAAATACAATCTGAGACACCGCAACTCGAATTCAGCAATCAGCATAAACCTATTAGTGCTCGCACTACTAGCAGTCGTTCAGTAGTTACGTGCCAATGTTCAGATTTTATTCGGAGTAGAGCTACAGCAAAGTCCAGTTTAACGAAAGAGCAAAGTAGTTTCCGCCATACATCCTAACTCAGTAAGAGAAAACACTTCAGAAAGTTTAACCAACTAATTTCGCATTGTTTTCCGTTTTCAGAAAATACCGGCACTTGTAAAATTTATAACTAATTCATTTTTACATCATAAATTTATGTGTAATATATCAAAATCTGAAGAAAAATAAGATCTACATTTTGGCACAAAAACCATGCATAGTTAAGCAACTTCAATTAACATTTTTGTTAGTATAACGAAATACCACTTTATGGAAGTCATCGAAATGCAATATTTTATGCATTCGAATTCCATTTAATCTGACAATGATGTATTAGGGTTAGGTTCAATAACTTTAACATGTCATATCATTCATATTTGTATGCGCATTGCATCGATGCCATGTGTTGATTGTTGTTTTACCCTTTCCGGTGTTTGCTTCTTCGCGATCGATAGAGCACGAGTCTGAGACGATGAAGATCAACACTGATGATCAATTCATCCATCGACAAACAAGTCAAGCAGAAGATCTCCGAAGATCCCATATCTCTTTGTCAGGGACAAAGGCAAGCCCTAGCCTGGTTCATATATGTTTTTGAAATGCTTTTACTCTGGTTCCTACATATTGCATACGATTCAACTGTCTTTTATCGATAGGTAGAGTTACCCTATCTATTGCATGATCCACCCCTGTAGCCTCAAATACCCTGATCCACTGCTCCTAGCATAACTAGGTTTGGCATGTGTGCATCGCTAGAGCCTTTATATCTTTATGCTTAGCCATGCTTAGTTTGTTACGTTGCAACTCCGGTCTTCGGACTGGAGCCATACAATGAAATGAATCTAGCATGACAGGTTGACGTGGTAAGTATAGAGATATTGTTAAACATGATTAAAGGCTCAGACGAGAGGCCACATTGGGATGTGGTGGGTTGTTTCGTTTCTGCCGACCCTAGGAACCGAGTTCTCCTCTTGACCGAGCGTACAACCACACGAGGCCCTATTATGGTACCCTCTCGACTCACTAACTTGCCTAGTAGATTCCACGAGTCACATAGTTTGCGCGTTATCTGGTCATATGCATTGCATTTGCTTGGGGTTAAAGGTACATAACAGGCAGGTAAGCGTGGTCGTGGTGGCGGGGGTTGCGGCCTCGGGAAACCCACCTCGGTACACATCGTTAGGGACCGGCTTCGGGACTTGACCCGTTACGGCGGAACAATCCTTAGCGCGTGACTCATGGTCTCGGCGACAGCAAGGTAAAGGTCGTGGTCAACCACTCTCTGCGGCTTTCCAAGGAAGAGAGCTAATGTCGGCACTAAGAATCGGTTGGCACGTGTGGGTAAAGTTGTGCATCCCTGCAGGTTAAATCTTTTCGAAAAGCCG
Source organism: Lolium multiflorum (assembly GCA_030979885.1). Taxonomy (NCBI): domain Eukaryota; kingdom Viridiplantae; phylum Streptophyta; class Magnoliopsida; order Poales; family Poaceae; genus Lolium; species Lolium multiflorum. The sequence goes on from CM061748.1 coordinate 10,882,731, forward strand.
TGTCCACGGTTACGGACGACTTGGGAATGGATTCGTGATCATAGACAACTTTACCTGATCGTAAAACTTGGAAAACAATGTGTGTTTACGGATACCTTCTTCGGGTATTGAGGGGGTAATCCGAGGATAGTGGTTCGAGATGATGAAGATTGGTGGATACAATATGATGATCAGTAGAGCTAGAGATGTCATTCTCTTATCCCCTTTTGAAGACTCTGAGTAGTCGAACTTCTCTTCTCTCTTATCTTACTAAGGAAAACTGGCTTTACGCAAAAGAAGCTCCACAGAAAGCCTGCATACCCGCTTTGCTAAAAGGTTGTACTAAGTCTTGCTGAGTCCCTGTACTCAGCTTTGCATGCTTTTGTTTCAGACGGAGTTGCTCCAACAGATGGTGGCTTCTAGGTCGACATCGACGAGTAGCTTGGGGTTCCCAGGTGGCAGCCTGGAATCTATGGGCTGGGACGTCGCCGTTATGCTCCTGGCCTCTTAGGCCTTTTGCTATCTTGCTATGTCTAATAGCATAACTTTGCTTCCGTTGATTGATGTATGTCAGGTCAGTGACTTGTAATGCTTTGGTTCTTCGCTCAGTTATGAGCTTGTATTACCTCTTTGAGTCGTAGAGTCACCGTTGTGTTACCGATTCTCTCATTGTAGTCTCTCGAGCTCGAGGTTAGGCTTATGTCGGACGAAGATCTGGTATTTGTCTAACCCCGATCCCGGGGTGCCACAGTTTTGGTATCGAGCAGGGTGCTGTAGGAAACCCTTTCTACTGGTCGATGTTGAGTCTAGTGTTTTTTTAAAACTATTTGAAAGGTAAAAGTATTTGCGAAAATCTGATTAGGCTTCTTTTTACTCCTTATCTGGTATCGCTCTAATTCTAAGGTGCCTTACCTTGTGTTGGTTTGAAAGTTTTTCTATCTCTTCTAGTCTTTCAAACTTAGGTGCCTCAAGGGCATGTCGTTTCTAAACCAGTTGACCTAGTGCAGGGTTTTCTAGAGTCGTGTGTGTTCTGTGCTTCCTATTTGTTTTGTTTTGTTTCAACAGAGAGATTCCTTTCCATCTTGATCTCTCTATTTTGTGGGTTTCACATCATTCTGTTCTCGGCTTCGAGGTTTCCTTTCGCCTTGAATGCCTCCTTTCTATTTGCGTGGTACTTTGGAAGCTATGCATGTCTTCTAGAAGCTACATAGTGATCACTACCTCAGCAGTGTCCTCTGTGTCACTCATCTAGTGGTTACTCCTTTCTCTCAGTTTTAACCCTTGGACTTGAACCGAAGGTCCCCGATTGTGCTGGATTCTATTGTATGAATCTTAGTACATGAAGCTGGCCTTTAACCCAAGATCCATTCCATCAAACACTGGTGTTAATGTTCAAACATTACATCGGGATGGCTAAATTCAAATAAAGCCATCCTTAAAGCTTGTGCTTATTGTCTTGTTGAATTGCGGCAACAAAGATCTTTCCCTTCCACTAGCTATCGCAGAGGTTCTTTCACTGAACCAAATGGATCACGGCATGAGTGCTCTTTGTGAGTCTCGCATCTATGTCCGTGACTCTGCCACATCTCCCTTTTCAGCATAAGTTTGACGAAGTGTTATCTTGTGCATCTACCTCTCAGGAATTCTGTTCATGATTGTGTCCCTCCTCTTTAGTCGCTTTCCGACCTTCTCTGCTAGTTAGCAGCCCAGTTGTAAATGTGCATTGGTGTTCTTCAGTGTATATTACCCTGGTGGTTAGTCAAGACATTCCACTTCGGTATGTCAGGAGAAACAAACTCCAGTACCTCGTCCGTTTCTAGGACTTGGTCAAAGTCTTGTAATCGCAGATTAAGAGGCCTCATTAGCTTCTGTTTTGTTCTACCTTGGAGTAGCACACTCTTCTATGTCATGAGGTCATGCTTTGTATCATGGTCTTACTGATGAAGTGATGCTCTTTCATATCTTTACTCACCCTTTCCCAGAGCTGTCTATGCTTGGGAATGTTGGGGTTTGCGTAATGATGTGGCCATCCGAGATTCTTAGCAATTCTTATTGTTCCGAAATCCAAGGACAATTGATGTCATTCCTAGCATAATTGGTTCGCTAACTACTAAGCGAAATTTGATTGTGCTGCCAAGTTCATTCGTTCAGGCACACATCTTCGGTCAAAGAGCTAGGTTAATGCCAAAGCCCTCAAGACCATATCGTGTTTCTTTGTAAAGAAAGTTTCCCTCTTGAATTCAGTGATATACCGGTGGTTCGTGATATTCTGGATGTCTTTCTAGGAGTATCACCATGTTGTTACATGACCGTGTTGTCGAGTTCATGAGTACGTTGGTTTGTTGAACTACTCCTTCTCCAAGAACCGTGCTGGATAACCCTGGATTAGTTGGTTGAGCTTAATCAACAACTTGGAGAGTTGAAAGACAAAAAAATCTATCCAACTTTGTTCCTTCATAAAGGGATGTGTAGTGTTGTCTGTGTTGAAGTCAGAAAGTATCTCCTTTATGGATAAGCTATCTTCCCCATATTTGATTTGAGTTTGGGCAATCGTCAAATCAAACTCAGTTCCAAGGACTATCTTGATGATGTTTATACCTATGATGTCTCGTCTGAGTATACCTTCATGTCCTTTGATCTGACCAATACTTCTGCCTCGTTCATGCAGAATATGAGTTCCTCGTTGGAGTATCTTGATAAGTTTGTTATTGAACCCATCGATGACATTCTTATTTCCTCCATGCTTGAAGAGATTCATATTGAACAGTTGGCACTAATATTGGAAACTTTCGAGAACCATCTTTGTGTCATCACGAAGAATGTGTTCTGGATGTTAGAAGTGATCTTCTCTGGTTCACGTGCATTTGCTGAAAGATGTCGTCGTGGATCCGAGTCGAGTTTCCTTTGTTTTTCCTCGGAAATTATCGCAAGTCGGTCATGCCTGTGCGGAATATTCTTAAGATGGAAGGTTGTCACCTCCATTGTCTCAAAAATTTCCTTTATGCACGCTAAGCCACTGACTGGTTTGTTCAAGAAAGAGAAGAAGTTTAAGAACTTCAAAATCTTCTTTGATGTCCCCATCAGGACTCACTTGTGTTACATTGTAAATGTGCACGCAATTGCCTTTGCAGTCGCAACCACATGTATTACGCAATCTAGCTCAATCCTTTGGAGCTTGACATTGTGGTCCATATCTTGAGAATCTATCGACTTTACCTTGGTGGTAACTGTTGAAAATTTCTAATTGGACATAATAAGTCTGAAATATCTTTACACCTAACCTAAGCAGAATCTCAAGCGGCAATAATGGTTAGTGTTTCTCAAGGATTTTGACATAGGTCTCTTTGTAAATCCGGCAAGATTGATGTCATGGTTAACACAATTAGTCGGAAGGCCTAATGCCATAATCTCTTGAATTATCAAGAACAACCACTCTCCATAAGGATCTTGTGTGACTTATTCTAGGAGTTGCCCTTATGATGTCTTTTCAATTCCGAAGTTCGACCTTGACTCGATGACCTATTGAAGGCTCGTCAATAGCCTAAACCGGTGTCTATAACATCGAGGAGAACATTAGAAGCAGAGTTGCTAAATGTCTCTTTGTCAATCCCTCGAAATCATTTCTCCGGTGATAGCAACTTCGTTCGGAGAAATTTCACTCCCCGTATCACTTCACCAGCTAGTGCTCCTCCCCTTCCTTTGGCTTATACCTGAAATTCTAATCAATTCACACGTTGTGTGAATTCGTCAGTCATCTAGGCCCCATCCTTTTGAGTAGACAAACACCATTTCATGTACCCATGCCAGAAAAGTGACTAGGATTTTTGAAATCCAAAGTTGCTCTGGTTTCATAATAATTTGTGCTTCCATGAGTCACCCTCTCTAAGAGTGCCTCTTCATGGTAACCAAGACAGTCTAACTCCTCGCTACCTTGCCCTTCGTATTCTTGTAAAGCGTGGAGCAATTGTCTACCAAAATTTGAAACTTCTTTTGTCTCTTCGTTACCTTGATCTGTTTCATGTTTCCTAGCTCAAGAGTTGTTTCCGAACACTCCTACCATGAGTTGACCATGAGATACTCGATCTTTGCGAAGATCCACCGTCTAGTGTCATTCCCTCTTTCCTTTAGAGTGAAGAAAGCCAAATGAAGAGCTCTTCATGGTGTTGGGGGTCAACTTCTTCATGGTGTCGTGGATCAACTCCTTCGACAAAGAAGATCATCGTGGTATCGACAAGTTCATTGAAGACCGGTGTAGTCCTTGTTACCTTCTCTTTTCCTACCGTAGGAATCTCGGGGACGAGATTCTTGTAAGGGGGTAGAGTTGTAACATCCCTGTTTTGCTAAACCCTAATTAGGAGTTGTTTGTGCATTCATGAGCATCATTTAGAATGCATTAAGAAAAATTTGCATTTCAATAAAGTGTAAACCCAAATGTATGCAAACTTCCCTCTGTTTAAATTCTCCCAAAATGTTTGAAACTTCGAAAACTTAAACATGTGGATCCTCAAATTATTGGGCAGGCCACTAAATATTTTCCGTTATTTCAGATCTTCAAAAGGTTGCCAAATAGCAAAATACAATTGGTTTTGTCCCCGTTTTGAAGTTTTCTAGAAAATCTGCAAAGCCAGGGGGGTATTTGAAAAACGTGGGCGTTGTCTTCTTCCTGGTGCCCAGGCAGGCACCTGCGTGGCCGCGCCCGAGCGCCCTGCGCCGGCCACCTCCTGCTCGACGCCCTCGTGGACGAGGAGACGTCCTGGAGCCTCTCCCCCCTCACCTCGTCCCTACCCTCTCCCTTTCCCTGGCTCTCTCCTCTTCTCTCTGCGAGCGCGCCGAGCCAAACCCTGGCCGCCGGCAGACGTCGCTTCGCGCCGCCGTTCCGGCTAGCCCCGCGCCCAACCGCGACCACCACCGGCTCAGCCTCCTCCTGCTGCTTCTCCCCGTCGAAGGAATCGACGAGGGGAGGCCCCAATCGGCCGCCACAACCTCGTCTTCCCCGCGGCCGGCGAGGATGCCGACGGCCGCCGCGGCGCCTGCAGGCCTCGCCCGGCCTCGCTGAGCCCTCCTTCGCGTTCCTGGTGAGCCGCTGGTCCTCAAGGACTTCTCCTCGGACTCCCTCCTCCTCTGGTTTGGCCCCGCGCCGTACGCCGCCGTGCTCCACCGTGGTAGGTCGTCGCCGGCCATGTTCAGGTGAACAAAAGCTGGCAGCGCCGCTGCTATTAGGTCCGCCTTGATGAGGCGCATCCAACGCGCGCCATACTGCATCCCTGTTTGCGCTCAATCGCCAAGTCCATGGTCGGCCAGAGTAGTCCTTGTAGGCACACGTTTATGGACTGGATTTTATGTTGAACTCTCCTATTCCTGCTAGCAGAGCGCTAATCAGAATACTTGTGGTTGTGGGTACGTTCAGTACTTGCATATTTGTCTCTACCGAAACTCATTTTACCTTTCATGCAAATACAATCTGAGACACCGCAACTCGAATTCAGCAATCAGCATAAACCTATTAGTGCTCGCACTACTAGCAGTCGTTCAGTAGTTACGTGCCAATGTTCAGATTTTATTCGGAGTAGAGCTACAGCAAAGTCCAGTTTAACGAAAGAGCAAAGTAGTTTCCGCCATACATCCTAACTCAGTAAGAGAAAACACTTCAGAAAGTTTAACCAACTAATTTCGCATTGTTTTCCGTTTTCAGAAAATACCGGCACTTGTAAAATTTATAACTAATTCATTTTTACATCATAAATTTATGTGTAATATATCAAAATCTGAAGAAAAATAAGATCTACATTTTGGCACAAAAACCATGCATAGTTAAGCAACTTCAATTAACATTTTTGTTAGTATAACGAAATACCACTTTATGGAAGTCATCGAAATGCAATATTTTATGCATTCGAATTCCATTTAATCTGACAATGATGTATTAGGGTTAGGTTCAATAACTTTAACATGTCATATCATTCATATTTGTATGCGCATTGCATCGATGCCATGTGTTGATTGTTGTTTTACCCTTTCCGGTGTTTGCTTCTTCGCGATCGATAGAGCACGAGTCTGAGACGATGAAGATCAACACTGATGATCAATTCATCCATCGACAAACAAGTCAAGGAAGATCTCCGAAGATCCCATATCTCTTTGTCAGGGACAAAGGCAAGCCCTAGCCTGGTTCATATATGTTTTTGAAATGCTTTTACTTGGTTCCTACATATTGCATACGATTCAATGTCTTTTATCGATAGGTAGAGTTACCCTATCTATTGCATGATCCACCCCTGTAGCCTCAAATACCCTGATCCACTGCTCCTAGCATAACTAGGTTTGGCATGTGTGCATCGCTAGAGCCTTTATATCTTTATGCTTAGCCATGCTTAGTTTGTTACGTTGCAACTCCGGTCTTCGGACTGGAGCCATACAATGAAATGAATCTAGCATGACAAGTTGACGTGGTAAGTATAGAGATATTGTTAAACATGATTAAAGGCTCAGACGAGAGGCCACATTGGGATGTGGTGGGTTGTTTCGTTTCTGCCGAGGAACCGAGTTCTCGCCTCTTGAACCAAGACTGAGCGTACAACCACACGAGGCCCTATTATGGTACCCTCTCGACTCACTAACTTGCCTAGTAGATTCCATGAGTCACATAGTTTGCGCGTTATCTGGTCATATGCATTGCATTTGCTTGGGGTTAAAGGTACATAACAGGCAGGTAAGCGTGGTCGTGGTGGGGGGGGTTGCGGCCTGGGGAAACCCACCTCGGTACACATCGTTAGGGACCGGCTTCGGGACTTGACCCGTTACGGCGGAACAATCCTTAGCGCGTGACTCATGGTCTCGGCGACACAAGGTAAAGGTCGTGGTCAACCACTCTGCCGGCTTTCCAAGGAAGAGAGCTAATGTGGGCACTAAGAATCGGTTGGCACGTGTGGGTAAAGTTGTGCATCCCTGCGGTTAAATCTTTTAAAAGTGTCCACGGTTACGGACGACTTGGGAATGGATTCTGTGATCATAGACAACTTTAACCTGATCGTAAAACTTGGAAAACAATGTGTGTTTACGGATACCTTCTTCGGGTATTGAGGGGGTAATCCGAGGATAGTGGTTCGAGATGATGAAGATTGGTGGATACAATATGATGATCAGTAGAGCTAGAGATGTCATTCTCTTATCCCCTTTTGAAGACTCTGAGTAGTCGAACTTCTCTTCTCTCTTATCTTACTAAGGAAAACGGCTTTACGCAAAGAAGCTCCACAGAAAGCCCGCATACCCGCTTTGCTAAAAGGTTGTACTAAGTCTTGCTGAGTCCCTGTACTCAGCTTTGCATGCTTTTTTTCAGACGAAGTTGCTCCAACAGATGGTGGCTTCTAGGTCGACATCGACGAGTAGCTTGGGGTTCCCAGGTGGCAGCCTGGAATCTATGGGCTGGGACGTCGCCGTTATGCTCTGGCCTCTTAGGCCTTTTGCTATCTTGCTATGTCTAATAGCATAACTTTGCTTCCGATTGATGTATGTCAGGTCAGTGACCTCTGCTTGTAATGCTTTGGTTCTTCGCTCAGTTATGAGCTTGTATTACCTCTTTGAGTCGTAGAGTCACTGTTGTGTTACCGATTCTCTCACTGTAGTCTCTCGAGCTCGAGGTTAGGCTTATGTCAGACGAAGATCTGGTATTTGTCTAACCCTGATCCCGGGGGTGCCACATAACCGAACCTATGTGATCGGAGATCCCGTGAAGTAGGACATGGAAAAACAAACCGAAGCAACCGAGTTGAGAGAAAATCTATTTATATACTCCCACTCCCCTGCAGATGCAAAATACTCTCATAGTTATTGTAAGACAAGTTGACAATGTCTTAATGTGTTTCGTGCGGCTCTTGATGAGCGAAGACGCTATCCTACAGGGCTATCTTTACAGAACACACCTATATGAGTGACACTGCTGGTCACAGTGTGGCAGATTTGGGTGAATCTCTAGTAAGTTTATGAAGGGCCGAGGAGTATAACTTATAAGCTCCACCCGAGGGGAAGGCTATGGTAGCCTAGTACCGTGCCGGCATTGAGTGAAACATGCTGCACAAGGCTGACAATTCAAGGCATAGTCCATTTTTCAGTTGTAGTCAAGTGTAGCTCCTTGCCTAAGTAGAAGTTCAACTTAACAGTCTCTACTGAAGTGCAGGTATATTAAACAGTGAATGAAACTAATGTGCCATCTGATGTGCATTTGAGATCTGGTGGGGGGTTGTTGGATGTAGATGGGCTGCAGCCCAGTAAGGCAGCTCATGTGGTCTATAATTTCTGAAATCTCAAGGCCTGTCACGAGAATTGGCAGTTTGGGACAGCCTTGGGGGACAAAGTTTAGTCCCACATTGCTAGTTGGGAGGAAGTTTGAGTGGTATATAAGGGTTGCTCTTCTAGTCCTTCCAAGTGAGTGAGAATAGAATGAGCCCTCGCGTACTCCTCCTCCTCCACCCGCCCCGCCTCGCCTCGTCACACACATCGTGTTTCGTGACTCGAGTTCGAGTTCGAGACACACTCAAGGAAGCTGAGACATAACAGATCTGGAGTCTCACACCCATAACTCTCTAGTCTGCTTCTCTCACGAAAAATTTCCTTTTGCTGCGCTACTCTCTAGTCTTCCCCATCCCGACGACTGCGTGCACAACCGTCCGGGAGAGCAGGCCTCCGAAACCCCGTCCGTTGAGATCTTGCACCGGGAGGCGGGCGATAAGGTTTTTGGGGAGCGTCTCGGCGCGACTGCTCGCTGCTGTTCGTGCTCTTCTTCGTTGGTTCGACTGCTTCCTTGACAAATTCAACTGTAATGTTGAACTCGAACTCGAACTGTAAGCATATCGTGTTTCGTGACTCGAGTTCGAGTTCGAGACACACTCAAGGAAGCTGAGACATAACAGATCTGGAGTCTCACGCCCAGAACTCTCTAGTCTGCTTCTCTCACGAAAAATTTCCTTTTGCTGCGCTACTCTCTAGTCTTCCCCATCCCGACGACTGCATGCACAGCCGTTCGGGAGAGCAGGCCTCCGAAACCCCGTCCGTTGAGATCTTGCACCGGGAGGCGGGCGATAAGGTTTTTGGGGAACGTCTCGGCGCGACTGCTCGCTGCTGTTCGTGCTCTTCTTCGTCGGTTCGACTGCTTCCTTGACAAATTCGACTGAAATGTTGAACTCGAACTCGAACTGTAAGCATATGCATCAGATCTGAACATGAGAAGTCTGATATGTTTGGTGAAGTATGCTTGTGCATCTCTAATGTTGTTTTCAGTAATTACACTCAAACGAAAATTGCCTAATAATCTAACAAGACATACCTAAACATATAAGTTTTGGTCCAAGTCAAATTTCTGTGGGTTTGTCAAGTTCGAAATATATCAATAGACCCGACCATCATGAAATATCATTTCGAAGTGTATTTATTATTTTAAACATAGGGTTGGACTTCATAATTTATGCACGCTAACAAAAAAAATCATCCAAAATCCATACTGAGAATTTTCGATTGGACTACTTCTGGGCGACCTTGTTGCCGCGTCTCTTCTCTAGAAGGGACCAACTTGCCAAGACATGCTTGAAACCTTGGCTCTCCACGACGGCGTCGGTTACTTCCGTCGACGACGATATGAACTCCAAGCAGGCGTTCTTGAGGTGCTCGCAGTCGTGCTGATTCGCCAGCACATACGTCGTGGTGACGGTCTCCACGTCGATGCTTTTGCAGAGCCTGTCTTCGCACATGAGTTTGAGCCTGTTCATCCCGTAGCGATCAGCGGCCACCAACAGATGCTACATCGCGGCGGAGCTGTGATCTTCTTTGCCGCTGTCGCCGCACGGGGGCAGCGAGTCCGTGTAGATAAAGTGAAGGAGCAACTCGAAGATGCCGGGCTCCACGTCCACGACCTCTACACTCCGCGTATCCTTCTCCATCATCGGGCCAAAGAGCATCGCTTGGAAGACGGGTGACCGTGTGGCGAGGATGGTCCTGTGCGCGTCGAACGCCCGGCCTCCCACCTCTGTCCCGTCCCTGAGCGCGCGGGCGAGGTGCCCGGGAAGCTCCACAGGCGGAACCACAACGAGGTCTTTCCTGAGCTCCGTACGCGGCGGTTTGATCATGGTGAGGACGCACCTGATCATCAGGTAGCCGTCATCGTCGAGGAGGGAGGATGATCCCAACAGCCTCGATTTCTTGACAAACTTGGGGAATCCCCAGTCAGGATGTACCCTAGAAAACTCGTGCTCTTGTCGGCCCTTGTCCGTTACCTGCACTTTGCCCTGTTTCTCCAGCATGGTCAAGGTGAACTTTGCCCGGACGTGATTCGCCTGGCCGAGGTAGCACAGGTAGACCGACGCATTACCAGCGTAGTGCTCCGTGGCTCCGTCCGGGTAGAACCGGATGCACCAGTCATGGCCGCCGGCGCTGAAGTTGCTCGAGCTCACATACTTTCCGACGCCCATGCCTTCGAGCAGCAGGTAGCTGGCCACCTCGAAGTTGTGCGTCGCCGTGACGCTCCCCGTGATGCATCTTTTAAACAGAAGGCCTCATGGCCCGGCTTTATAAATAAAGCCCTCCTGGCAACGGTACAAGGAATATAAAGTTAAACAGACCACACACACAGCACGCCCTAGGCGTCCGAAGTTCGACCCCCAGGTCCACAGGACATACTCGACACCGACACCGATAACTAAGCAGATCGAAACAACATGGATGACTCAATCAAACTAGGTAGAAGCTGAAGCAAGTCCTTGGTTGAGTCGCCGCACGGGTCCTCCACTACTTAGCCCGTAGTCGCGCGTAGAGTCGCCTGACGTCGTCCACTGCCGCGTCCAGCATCGCTCGGTCCTTCTGTCTGACCAGAACCCTCCAGGACTGCATATGAATGAGCATGTGATAAAAAACATCAGTTGGGTTCCCAATCAACTTTCCTTCAAAGAGTAGTTTGTTGCATGTGTTCCACAGAGTCCAACACATGGTTGAAAACGTGAACCAAACTAGCCTACGAAGGGGGCTGTACAGGCCCTTAGCGATTGCAATGAACTCCCCGGGCCCCGTGGGGTTCCAGTCGCAGTGGAGGAGTTCCCTAACCCCAGCCCACATAAGCTTGGCGATGGGACAAGAGAAGAAGATGTGATTGCAATCTTCAATCTCCTGGCAAAGCGCGCACCTCCCGTCCGAAGGTCCGTGGCGCTTGGCAACCTGGTCAGCAGAGGGTAGCCGACCACAGATTAGTTGCCAAAGAAACACACGGATCTTAGGGGGAACCCTGGTGCGCCAGGCCTCTCTAAAACAAGTGACCGTCGCTCCCTGCGTCAGTGCGAGATAGACCGACCTGGTGGTGTAAGTCCCGGAAGCGTCCAGGGACCAAGACACCCTGTCCTCCTCAAGGTCCGGTTGCCAACCCATGGCCTCCCGCCGAAGGTCGTCCCATTCAACCGTCTCAACCATCCCAAATTGTCGCCGAAACTCAATGCCCCACTCCCCAGGGTGCCCATCCGGTGGTTTGGCGTCAAACACCGAGATGAACGGGTCTAAGCAGCAGCTAAACAGGTGCGGGAACCTAGCCATAAAAGGACCCCTCCCAGCCCACCAGTCCAGCCAGAACCTGGTGCGCCTCCCATTGCGCACCACGTGTTTGGCTCCCAGTTTAAAGTACCATTTAATCTTCTGAATGGACTTCCAGAACTGGGAACCTGTGGTAGGAACCGTGTTGTCGAAGAGGTCCCTCCCCCTCAAATACTTTGCACGGATAATGTCCGCCCATAGACCATCCGCGTCCTGGTAGATTTTCCAAATCCACTTGAGCATCAGAGCGATGTTCATGAGTTTGGTATTGAGGATTCCCAATCCGCCAAACGCTTTAGGTTTACACACCGTAGCCCAGTCTACCATGTGGTACTTGCGTTTGTTGCCCACTCCTTCCCAAAAGAAGCGGGCCCTCAGTTTGTCCATGGCCTTATGGGTGCTGTCAAAAAGCATGTAAAGGCTCATGGCAAACTGCGGGAGGCTGGACAGGCACGAGTTGGTCAACTCCAACCTACCTGCCGAAGCCAAGAATAACCCCTGCCATGGGTCAACCATGTGCCCAATTTTGTCTGGCAGGAAGTTCCAGTCTGCTACCCTTAGCGTTTTATCACTGATAGGAAGGCCCAAATATTTAATGGGGAATTCCCCCCGCTTGCAGTTAAGCATGTGGGCCACCTGGTGTTGAAGTTCCAGCGGGACCCTGGTCACCACCACTTCACTCTTATCAAAGTTGATCTTCAACCCTGACATATTCTCAAAACATAACAGGATAGCCTTTAGGTTCGCAATCCCTGCGCCTGTTGGCCTGATCAGAACCATAGTATCATCGGCGTATTGTAGATGTGTCACCCCCCCAGGGATGAGATGTGGGATCACACCCTCGATATGCCCCGCCAGGTTAGCCTTAGCCAGGATGGCTGCCAGCCCATCTACAATGAAGTCAAACAGGATCGGGGAAAGTGGGTCCCCTTGACGAACGCCCCTCGCATTCCGAAAATACGGTCCAATTTTCCCGTTCACGTTTATCGCCGTTTGGCCCCTTTTGACCAACTGCATAAGGCGATGCACAACCCGTGCCGAGAATCCCTTTCGTAAGAGAATCTCCTGTAAGAAGTCCCAGCTGACCCTGTCATAGGCCTTCTCGAAATCCAGCTTGAGAAGCAAGCCCTCTTGCTTTCCCACTCGGAGTTCATGTGCAATCTCGTGGAGGGCCAGAGCGCCCTCGTGCAGACATCTCCCTTTGATGAAGGCAGATTGGCTCCGGTCCACCGTCCTAACCTAATCGCGTACGCTTTAGCCACAAATTTGAAGATGTCATTAATCAGCGCGATCGGCCTAAACTGTGTGATCCGCTCCGCCCCTTTGACCTTGGGGATGAGAGAAATGATCCCAAAGTTCAGCTGGGCAATGTCGACCCTCCCTAGGGCGAAGTCATTCAGCATCTGCAGGATAGGTTCTCTCAGGATTCCCCAGAATCGCTTGAAGAACAGGACCGGAAGCCCGTCCGGGCCCGGCGCAGAGTCTGGTTTCATACTAGCCAGGACCTCGTCGAGCTCCTCAGCGGTGAAAGCGACTTCAACGCCCCAATTTTCCTCGTCCGAAATCTTCTGATCTTCTCCCCAAAGATCGGTGCCAAGGGCAAAGACCCTCTCTTCCCCTTTGGCCCCCATCAAGCCCTGATAAAACTGGTAGATGTGTTCCATGAGGGCTCGTGGCTCCTCCACCTCGCCCACGTCGGTGATGAGCCGTGGAATAGAACATTTGCGCTTGCAGCCATTCGCAATCGCGTGGAAGAAAGCGGTGCACGAGTCACCCTTCAGAGTCCACTGAGTTCTACTCCGTTGGCGCCAGTATTCCTCGTCCACCCGGTCCAGTGCCACAAGTTGGTCTTCAAGGAAGTAACGGAGGCCCCACCCCTCCTCATCCAAACCGTTGGCATCAGCCACCCGATCCAGCTCTTCCACCTGGCGCAGAAGATTGGTACGGAAGTCCCTCTTCTCCTTACCCAAATTGGCCCCCCACCCTTTGAGGAATTGCCTCGAGTTCCGCGAGACATATTGCCACGTCTCTACCGAGCAGCGGTGCGGACCATGGTCAAAAATGAAACAGCGGATTTTCTCCCTCATAAGGTCCCCAAACCCCGGCACCCCTAGCCACCAAGTCTGGAAGAAGAACCTCGACTGGCAGATCGGTGGATCTTCGCCGCTGCTCAACAGAAGAGGGGAGTGGTCAGACCCCACCCTTGTGATCGTTGTGAGCGAGCAAAGCGGAAACGCCGCCTCCCAAATCGGCGAGACTAGAACCCGATCTAGTACACACTGAGTTGGGCGGAGGCGTTTATTCGTCCAGGTGTAACGAGCCCCTGCCCGTTCCACCTCGCGGAGCGCCATCGTAGCGATGGCCTCATTGAACCGTCTAATCCTGGACCAAGAGACATTGGCGTTGCTCTTGTCAGAAGCAGCGCGGATCAAGTTGAAGTCCCCCCAACCACCACCGGGTAGGGGGCCGCCGCAACGGCCTGAGTGAGTTCCCCCAAGAACTCATCAGAGCGACGATGGTCAGCAGGCCCATAGACCAAGAAGAAGCACCACTTGAGCTTGTTACTACGCTGATAGATCGAGGCACTGATGAAGAAATTCCCCTTCTGCCATTGCCCAACCTCGAAGCAATCGTCTCGAAAGCCCAAGAGCATGCCCCTGGAGTGCCCCTGTGCGGGGACCCAGCTCCACCCGAACTGGCCCCCCACCTCCAAGCTGCGTAGCTTGGCCGCCGAGAAATCCGCCTTAATCGTCCCTTGTAGAGCCACAATGTCAACCCGGTGTTGCCTAAGGTAAGATTTGAGCTGTCCACGCCTCCCCGGCTCCCCAAACCCCCTAATGTTATAGATGAGGGCTCTCATTTGTGAGCCGCCATCAACACCCCACGCCCCTTGCGCACCGTGACCCGGGAACGGCGCACCCGTGAGCGTGTCCGAATGTCGCTAATAGTCACATCCTCGTCCGACGAAGCCTGCCCAGTCGCGTCCGAGGCCTCCGGTGTGGTACCCGTACCACCACCTGGATCCGCATCCTCCCTGGATGCCGCGCCCTGGTCCGTGGCTTCCCTAGCCAACCGATCCGCCGTCTCCTGTGCCTTGCGTGCCGCAAGTGCAGCAAGAGAAGCCTGGGCCAACTCCTTCGCCCTGATTAGCTGAAGGGCCTCCTGAGGTGAGCCCTTGCCCGGGGCAAAGACAATGGCGCTGTCCAACAGAACAGACGAAACAAGCGAATCGGGGAGGGAAGGGAGAAGGGAGAAGTCAGCGTCCGTACCTGTCACCGGCGGAAGCTCCAGGTTCTCCGTCACCGCCAAGTTCTGCGCCTTCTTCAGCATGGAAGTCGCCGCTGTACCCGTCTTCCTCGAGCTCTTCCGCACCGGCGTCGCCGGCACCGCTGTCTTCTTGGTCGCCTTCGCCGGTCCCTTCCCCGCCACCGGCACCACCTTAGTCCTCTTGCCCTGCACCAGGGAGACCGCCGCCGTCACCTCGCCGTGGAGGTCAAGCGTAGGTCCAGGCCCCTGCCCCGCCGTCACTCCAGACGCCACCACCGAGGCGGCCGACGCGTCGACCACCATCTCCGACGAGGTCCAGGTCGGGCTCGCCGGCTCGACCGTGGGGCTGCTCCTCAGCCCAGAGCCGACCACCTCCGTGATCTGCGACACCGTCTCTCCGGAGGCAAGAGAAACCTCCTCCACCACCGTGGCAGGAAGGGTCGGGGGCGGCCCTCCGCCCTCCTTCCCCAGGGCGACCACGTCATCCCCCTTCGTGAGAATGGCAAAGCGGCCCAAGCCAGCCAACCTCGGGAAGATCTTGATGTTGGATCCGTACTGATCCGCTACCTTACCCAACTGCGGAGCGCTCCTCGAGCCCCCAATCCCAGCCAGCTGCGTCGAACTCGGGCCGCCACCCAGCTTGTCGGAGCCCTTGGCTTTCTCCTTGTCGCTCCCGCGCCTGCGGTGCCGGTTCCATGCCTCGCCATCGGTGCTCCTCTCCTCCGACTCCTGATCGTCACCGTCTTCATCGTCTCTCGGCGCTGGCGGACGAGAAGGGCCACCCGAGCCTCCCGCACCCGGTGCCCCCAGCTCCGCATGGATCCCCACGGTGAAAGGCTCTCCGTTGACACAGAGCTGCACCGTCCCCTTCACCCTCTCCGGGTACCTGCACTGGAAACGCATCCTCACCGGCCCCGTGATGCATCTCGAAGTGGTCTCCGGCAGTACCATGCTCTCGCCGTGATCGTTATCTGCGGAGGTCCAGTCGTGAGCCATGTCAATGATGACTCTCCTTCGCAAGTCAAGGGGTTATCTTACCATAACATGGTCGGCCTTTATTTTATGCCTGAATCGTTGGTGTAATTAACCTTCCATGCCCCAAGCCGTAGCCTTCCGTAGTCCGCCTCGCTGTTCCCTTCGGCGATAGAGTTCTAACTTGCTACGATTGCTTGGTTGCTTCCTGTAATAATCCTCATAGGAAAAGCCATAATCGCTGAAACATAATACAGGCTGCATTTTATTGGGTTTACTATGAAACTGCAGCTCCATGTGGAGGGTGAGCAGTAACCCGTGTACAACACCCGGATTTACTTGAAGTACAGTTCAACGAGCTTCTTCAAGGTCTGCGTCACGCTTGTGAATGGGTCGAATGCAACTGAGGACTTCAGCTTCAGGTCCGGGAACTGATTCGTCAGTGCCTCGTTCATCCCGGGCATTGACATCATCTGTGCAAGCTGGTCCGATGAGACTTCGCAATCCTGCGGTGTGTCCTTGATTTTGCTCGGATCATAGCCGAAGTTAGCAGCGTAGGACTTGTATTTCTCGATGAACTCTGGTCCAGGGTTAGGCGTTCTCGAGTATATCTGATTCAGTGGCAGAAATCTGAATTAATTCTCATGATTTTAGAACAGTAGTGCATCAGATAGTAAGATAATTTTACCAACATAAAGTATATTCTACATACTACCTAGTGTTCAGCTCTGTTAATAAACGCCTTTCCGTTCAGTTAAAACATAGCTCAACTATTCAAACAATTTGTTTGCAGAATATAACCATGCATGTGGAAGATGGCTAGCTATTCCATACCTGAATAAAGCTTGCATCCTTAGCTCCAGACACAACAGCGTAATTGTCATAATCAGTTGCAATGACATCATAGGGCAACTTGGGTATGAACGGGAGTGTGGGAAAGCGGAGAAAGCATTTGCTGCGGATCATCTCCTCCCTCTCGAGGTCTGTCTCGGCACTAGCCATGTCCTCTTCAGACAGGCATTGCACCCTCCCCCGGATACCGGTGATGTATCCATCTGGTGAACCATGGACACAGAATGTCTCCACCTGGATAGCGCGCGACTTCTCATCAAATGTATACACGCCCTGCAGACAAGCAACTTTGTGAAGTAATCCACCTTACCGTGGCAAAATCACATGACGCGAAAAAGCATGTGGTTATCTTGCTTAGTAGGTATTCAGTTCGATGCAAAAATGCCAAATACAGTAGTATGTTTTTCAGACATAATACAGATTATTCTGTCTTTCTAAACAACAAGAAAAAAAAATCAGATTATTCAGTATGATGCTGCTCTCATTACAATACCTGAGTACAGTGGCAGTCTTCTTGTCCCTGCCCAGCGAACCCACGTTTCAGCGACGCTACCTCAAACCACCTACCCGAGTAGCGAGCCGGGTCAAAGTTCTTGGCAGTCATGCCCTTCATCATCATCATGCCTGAGCCAGCATCATCCGAAGGGCCGTCGAACTTCAGAGGAACGGCACCCTTGTCGATGGCCGCCACCACTGCAACCTGGCACAGGCTCGGCTGGGCAAAGGTGTCTGCAGGAATAGCCTGGTCAACAAGGAGAGTGCATCTCTGAATATGGTAGCATAGGCAGCTTTGCTCTCTGAATTTTCTTTCCGGATCGGTGTGCGTGCATCTGAATCTGATGATGGTAAGTTGGTGTACATTGGTACCTGACTAGGTGGAGCGACGAGTACGAGAGAAGCAGCGAGGCATGACAGCAAGTGATTGGATATCGCAGTGTTTCTGGGAGGCACTTTCTCTTCCATGGAGGCATGGAGCATCTGAAGTCCATGCGCGCAGCAGGGAAACAGGTTTTCCTGCCAAGAAGAAGCATCGGAAAGGAAACATACAGGTTAAGCACCGAAATCCGAGAGTCCGAAACCAATCCCATGCCTCTTAACTTTGTATGCAACATTTGCTGAATGTGGAAGTTGTATCATTTACAGAACGTTGGCAACACCAATCCAAATCCCAAAACCCGGCAAAACCAGAACATACTATATTGCAGTAAATGCAATCGCAGCCGGATCTAGTAGCAGGGGATCAACAATTTTACGAAGAGAAATGAATTGGTACGAACTACGAAGCCGCATTGCTGCTACCGGTGGTCTGTACCTGGAAGAGCACGAAGGTCGTGTGGCAGGGGACGGGGAGAAGGGGGAGCCGAGCAGCGGCAGGGCCATGGCTCCGGGTGTCGTCGGCATCGGCTCCTCGGCGCTGTGGACGAGTGGAGACGTTTTGTTGGGATTCCCTTCCCGGTGGATCCCTCATCCCCATGACGGTGACCATGATGTGGGTGGCCGTGGCGGCTTCCTCACGCTCACAGGAGACGGTGAAGAGCAGAGTCGCATCCGGTGCCACCCAATAGGCGCCCGCCACGTCCATAACTGGCCCAGTTGGCCCATCAAGTGTTTTTTCCTCGAAGAAACCCAGTGGCCCATCAAGCTAGCTGGACTTCATCCATGGCTTCGGCGTGGCCTAGTTTCGTTCGGGATCTTCACTGGGCTTTAGGGAAAGCAAAGCCCTGAACTATACTGGCCATCTCAAATCCCACCCATGGCATCGGCGGAGGAGACCCCGCCGCCGGCGACGGAAGCTACCGCTTCCTAGCGCCTTCATCTCGTCTCGCTCTACGCCGCGGCCCCGCTTTCGATCCGATCCGTTCCGTTAGGTAAGCGTATCCTCCTCAAACCCTTTTAATTTCTGGGTCTCGTTTTGTTTACCGACTCAATGGCGGTGGCCTGGAGGCGAGGAGGCTCCTCTAGCCTTCAGGTTCCTTAGGCTTTGCCAGTGTCAGCCTGCGGTTCCTCTGCCAGAATCCCGCTATTGCCACTCATTATGAGTAGTGCAAATGCAACTTTTTCTGGAGATTAAAACATTTCCGTGTCATTTGTGCTCCGTGGAACAATAAGGGAAAAAAATGCACCAAAAGGGATAAGCAACTGAATTTGCATTCAGCTTCTGCTCGTTAATTGCGTGTTTGTTACTTCTGCTCGCTCGTTGTGTTTTATATGCATTCTTGCAACGTTTTATCCGTCAATCTCATAAAATGAAACCCATCATCATTACCTTGTGGCAATGAATATAGTTGTGATTTAAGCTTGTGCTCAATTGCTAGATGCTACTTTGATGAGCTTGTGGGAAGTCTCTTGACAAAAGTCTATGTGGTTTTACTAAGTGTTTGCACATGAACACTTGTTTGCAATCTACCCATACTAAGCTTTCAGGTGTACAAAGCACATGGGCAGTTGAATCAGGAGACCCTGCCACTTACTGCCGTTTCAGATTTTTTCCTTCTTCAGGAACGAATCAGCAAGGAAGACATTTCACATGGATTGTACCTAGTACTTCTCTTTGTAAGTTTGTAGCCACTTCCTTCCTAAGAACGTATAATAAAGAGACTAAGAGAGTGGGCTGTCCCCGCTTACTCTTTCACCTTTAGCTTCTGTACTGTACTAGTTTAAGCATGAATGGTACTAAGAGGTCACCATGAGTTTCATTCAGTCTTCTCAATGTAGTTGTGGATTTGTGGACATATGTAAGAAGCATCCCTGCAATATACTCATATCTCGGCCTGACTACGGACGCAGAGTGGTTACTTGTTGTGCTAAACCATAAATAAGCCCCGACATTGGTTCACTGCAAAATCCTTTTGGAAATGCCAACTCTCTAGGCGTTGTGGCAGCGTGCTGTCATCAAAGTTTTATTTTTCTTCCCTAGGAAAGAAATGCACTGATTTATGTTAACAGAAGAGGACAAAGAGTTCACCGGTGCCCAGGTTTTGCACTGAAGGATGCAAAAAGGTAAAGTTTGCACGGCCTGATGAAGCGTTAGAGTATCTCCAGCCGCGCCTCCCAAAGGGCGTCCCCCAAAGGGATTTGGGGTGCGCCGGACAGAAAATGCGTTTCAGCCGCGTCCCCCAAAGCCCTTTTTTATCCGGCGCGCCCCCATTCGGTGTCCGGCGCCCCGAGCCCGTCCCCGTCCCACAGGGACGCCGGACACGCGGACACAACGCGAGGCGGGGAGTGGCGGGACCGACGCGTCAGCGGCACGGAAAAAACCCGTCGCCTACCTTTGGTCAAGCGACGTTAATGGCGTCCCTGTTTTCCCAGGCGACGCAGGGACGCGTCTCGTCGTGCATGGCGTGGCTGTCCGCGCGGAGTTGCGTGCAACCACCCGCCCGTTTTAAGACGCCTGCTTCTCGCCGCTCATCAATCGCCGCCGCCTCCTCCCGGATCTTCTCCCGCCGCTCCAAAAAATGTCGACCTCGTCCTCCCGCAAGATCGCCGCGTCGAACGGCCGGCGCGCGCCGTGACGGAGCGTGGGCGCGTACCACGTCCGGTATCCAGTCCCGCGGACATGCGGCGCTGCGCGGCGGGCGGAAGATGGCCGTGAACGGCATTGGCATCCCGCCGCCGCCGAAGCCGGACACGGATCGATGGAGGGACGCCATCAAGGCCCGGCGGGCTCAACTCACCGCCGAGGAGCGGTTGGATCCGACGTGGGCGGCCAACAACAACGACGACTGGTGGAAGGCGTACTTCAAGGCCAAGTACGACTTCGAGATGCACAGCACGGAGGGGCTCGTCGGCGGCCCCAATAGCTGGAACAAGGACGGCGCGCCTGTTCAGGGCGTTCGGGCGCACCCTCGACAACGTCATCCGCGGCATCCGCGGCTCCAAGGCGGAGATGCCGTCGTCGCCGCCGCCGTCTCCGCAATGGCAGCCGAGGAGGACGACGTACTCGTCCTCCTCGCACTCTTCTTCCTCGGGACCGGCGCGATCGACGCCGTCCTCGTCTTACGGTCGGCGCCGTACACCGTTCCCAAACGGGAGGTGAAGGAGGAGCCGCGACGCCCGTCAACACGAGCGTGGCGCGGCGGAAGCCGGCGGCCGCAGCGAGCGCGGCGGCGCCTCATCATCCCGAGCGGAGGTGAAGGAAGAGCCGGAGGAAGCGTCGCGGCGCGGCGGCGGGTATGAGCGGCGCGGCTCATCGCCGCGCGACGACCCCATGATGCCAGTGCTGGCGGCGTTCTTGGCGTCCATGAACGACAAGGACGCTGGAGGCGACCTCGACGCGGCGATCGCCTTGTCCATCCGCGACTCCGGCAAGCCGGTGGACCTCACCGACGACGACGAGCGGGACCAAGCGGCGCGGTGAAGGACGAGCCCGTCGGCGGCAAGCAGGAGGTCGTCACCGACGACATGTACAACTACCATCAGTACTACGACGCCTCCGGCCGCCGCAAGTGGTTCTAGATTAGGTTTAGTTTAAATTTAGTCAAATTTCGTTCGAATCTTGTAAGTTTGGACGAATCTTAGTCGAATCTCGTTAAGTTTAAAATTTCCGAATTTTTGTTTGGGGGACGCGACTGGGAGCGACGTCCCCAAAGGCGACACGAACGAAACACGTCCTCCAAACGCTCAATCCGGCGCGGTTTGGAGGATGCTTTGGGGGACGCGGCTGGAGATGCTCTTAGGCTTATTACAAATGTACCGAGAGTACAAGTTCATCTGCACGAAATGTTCGGTTCAAGGGCTTCAATAAAGAGCGCTTACTTCAGGGCAAGATAGGCAATGCGATTAAGCAGTCGTACTCGAACCTGCCATAGTCCCTTTCATTACTTGCCGCGAATCCTTCGCCCGTGGTGTGATGCCGCATTCACCGCTGCCACCCTTGGCTGATCAGGCACCCCCGGCGTTAGCTAGCTAATCTGACCAGGCTTTGGCTTTGTTTTGTTCAAGTCTATCAGCTCTGCTGAACACTTCGCATACTAGCACACTTGCGTGCTTTCGGTACTCGGCCGTTGTACATTCATCAGTGACAGTGAAGTCGTGAGGTGAGCTGAGGTGCTTAGGGTGACTTCTTTTGGGCTTCTACTCCAGCTTCTAGGTCCCAAACCGCTGAAGCCCAAAAGATCAGCCCAGTTTCTACTCGGCTTCCTCCCACCGTGAAGCCCAATTCCTTCAGGTAGCGAGAAACTGGTCCTGGGCACTTTCCCGAGCTTCTCGTGTGAATCGGTACACCCGAAGCGATCATCCTCTCCCGCAGTCGTCCTCTCGTCCTGCTCCCGCACCCCAAGCCGCCGCCACTCCAGGGCCGGTGACCCGCCGCCGTCAGCTCCGGTAGGGAAGGGGCGCGGCCGCCCCTCCTCCCCCACGCGCCCCTCCTGTGCTCGCCTTGCGTCGCCGCCCGTGCTTCCGCATCAAGGACGACGCCCGCCCCTGCATCCACCGCCGATGAGCTCTCCGCTCCGGCCCGGCAGGGCAGCAGCGCCGCCACCCCACTCCCCGCCCGCGCATCCCTCCTTGACTCGCCCTGCATCCGCAGTAAGGACGCCACCCGCCTCCGCATCCGTCGCCGACGAGCTCGAGCTCCGCCCCCGCCGGCCAAAAATTCGACCTCGTCCTCCTACAGCTGACCTCGCCGTCCTCACCGCCGCCGACCCCACATCCCTGAGTTCTCGCCCCACATCTCCACCTGCAGCAAGGACGGCACCCACCTCTCCAATGTTTACTTCTATTTTCATTGATACTCTGTTAGTATATTTGTTCCAAATGTTCTCTGATTGTGAATTGTTGCTCTACTAGGATTTGTTAGATGAACCAATTTGTTGATCTGAAGATATCTTTTATTTCTGACTTTATTTGTATCACAAGATAAAAATTAATGTTCTACTAGGATTTGTTAGATGAACCAATTTGTTGATCTGTATTATCATGAACTAATTTGCTGATTTTACTTGGTCTACATTGTCACGAAGGTATGTTGCTGAATTGGATTTGTGTTGTCATAAACCAATTTTGCTGATTTGTATGACATTATAAACCAATCACCATGATTTGGATTTGTGTTGTCAATTTCTTGGGGCTTTATAGACATGTTACAACTTAATATAGAAATAAGCCATAATTCTAGAAGCCCAAAAGAATAGGAGGAACTAGCTTCTAGGAGCTTCTACCCACCACAGTTTCTCCCCACCGAAACTCAGAAGCCGGCTTATGCATAAGCAGAAGCCCAAAAGAAGTCACCCTTAACAGGGTTACTCCAGCGTTTCGGCAAGTTATGTGAAAAATATTTAAAAGATGTATGCTAGCTTTTTTTTAGCTAAAAGATGTATGCTAGCTGGTTGTTGCCACGGTTTTTTTTTTTTTTATATGTTGTCGCCACGGTTCTGATTTTGCGAAATTAGTCTCTTTTTTCCTGACAATTTTCCTATCTGTTTTTTTAGGGATTCGTATCTGTTTTTTTAATATAATAGTGTAGAAATGGAGTCCTGGAACTTTCTTTCTATTTTTATTTAGCAGTCCCGGAATGTAACATCGCTTTGACGCGGGCTGGTTTAATTGGGCCTTTACCAGGCTTCAGGAAAGGCCAGGAGGGTGGAAGGCCACACTCTCCCACCTCTATGCGAGAAAAAAAAAACAAATCTCTATGCGAGTCATGAGCGACGAGGTCACACAGACACATGTAGGACCTCGTTGGACTCGCCGGAGTTCATCGCCAGCGACGGAAGCTAGTCAAGCCACTCCCGCTAGTTCTCCGCCGCGGACCTCGATGACCCGGCATCCGACCCCAATTGTAAGCGCATCTTCCTGAAAACCCCCTTTTCCCCATTTCCGGTCCTGCGAACCCCGATGTGCTTTTTAAATCTCCTGTGGTCTATGGAGTCGATGCGGTGGGGTGATGGTGAGGAGGGGCGTTCTAGCCATCTAGGTTAGGCTTTGTTATCGGTTCTTCTGCAACATTTGAGAAGGTTTCTTCTATTTTGTCAGGCTATTATTGATGGAGAAAAAGAAATTCAGGTGCAACCTTCATAGTTCAGGGTGCGTGTTAACCTTTGTTGCTGCTCGTCAAATGTGGCTTTTACAGCACCAAAATGATAACCGCACATGGTGGTCTTTTTTTTAAAACGGAGGCAAAAGATTTGCCTCATTCATTAAGTAGAAGGTGCCCGGTTTTTAAGAGAAAACCAGGCGAAAACCAACAACAACCCTGCCAAAGCACACACAAACACCAAAGCTACAGAAGAAGCTCAAATCGGCCTATACGAAACAGATGGCTCTTCGAGGAGAGACCGACAACTTCGATTCTGAAGACGAGTCTTGGAGATGAGATGCGCAAGACAAACGCCAAATAGAACCTTCACCGGACCACCCCTCAAAGGTCATCGTACACCGTCCAAGTGCAGCTTCGATTTCACAGCAAGGGGAGATCTCTTTCTCAGTTTGTATGTTCCAGCAGCAGCACTGAGTGAGATGTAACCTTGGGAGAGATGAGTTTTTTTTTGAAACATCGAGAGATGAGTTGATGATACAACCAACTGCATGGGTTCTTCTTGCCTGAGCCGTTTGCTAGCAAGTAGCAAGGGCAGAACTACCTATGCTTGGTGTGGAATCAATCCATGTGCATCCCTCTTCCTATGCCATTGTGCCGCCGTAACCAGTGGCATTACAATACTACAGCAGTCGAGTTGGCACGAGATCTGACGCAGTTGAGTTCCGCCATAGGTGCATTGCATCAATGCCATGATTACTGTAGTAATTTTTGTTCCTCCCGCCCGTTGCTTGGACCTTTCGCAGCTTGCTGCTGCTCACACGTATATCAATGGCTCCGTCGTTGTTATTAAATGGCGCTGGGTCTTCTCTCAACTCCTCTGCAATCGCACCAAACATTGTAAAGACCACCGGCTAGTCAGCACAAGATCTGAAATCACGAGTTGTTATTAGTTTCGCGCCACTGGGTCTGGATGCAGCTCGTCAGATCCGTTGGGGGCGTTGCCCTGCACCTGCTGCTCTTGAATTGATTAATCTGAGATTACACTCACAGCCAAGATTGCACTGGCCATCACTGTAGTCACTGGAGTCGATCACGCACACGAGGCAGAATGCAGACATAACCACAGTAGGAGGGCGTATTTACAGCTGGGCATGGGCAGCCCAGCTCGGACGACCTGGCCCGAAAATCCCGGGCTGGGCCAGGACGGGCTTGCACTTTGGGCTGGGCTCGGGCCTAAATTTTGAGCCCAAACATTGGGCTGTGTTCACAGTTTTTTGCGATTTAGGTAAGGTTTGGGCTGGGCCGGGCTTTTGCTAGTTTGGGCCAGGTTTGGGCTCGATTTATAGGTCCAACGGCTGGGCTGGGCCGGGTTCAAACTTGACATTTTAGCTTTGGGCTTTTTGGGCTTGGCCCGAAACCTGGCCCGGCCCGAGTTTTGCCCAGGTGGCGCGTATTCAACAATGTGTGTGCAGCCGGGAAATCTCCCTCTCCAAACCCCGTTGACTAGATTTACATCCCAGCGCCAGGTCTCGATTTTAATTTTCGCGCCCACCGAGTGCTTAGTTGGCAGCGATTATTTTAGTTTCCTCCCATCCGTTGAGGTGACTTGACTTGAAGCTGCTCGCTTCTCTATATATTTCCCCTCTACTCCGCAGCTTGCACATCTGTTACCTGCCATCTCTATGCACCCAACTTGCTTCAGCATTCCACCGTCGCACCTCCACCATTTCTCTGCTTCTAGCTAGTTCTCCTCTGGCCGCAACAGTTCAGTGCCAGTTCTGGTGACTAACTGCTTCTGTAGCGTTGCCATCCGGGCACCCGGCAGGGGCACAGCCGTGCCACTTCAGCTGGTGTGAACATATATCTTCTCTTCCCTCTGCATACAAGTTCTCTAGCATAACTTTTACGGTCTGGCTCTTCCACTGTCTTCAGGTTAATCTTGAATTCTTGGTTAATCCCATGCAGGTACATCGATAAAAACCCGACGATGGAGACGGCCGGGATCCGCGCGGCGACCTGGGTGGTGGGCAAGGCGCTGAGCCCGCTGTCTGGCGGCTTGTTGGAGGCATGGGGTGCCAGTTCCATGCTCGGATCCAACATGGAGGATTTGAAGATGCAGCTGCTGTACGCACAGGCCATGCTCAACAACGTCCAAGGCAGGGAGATCCACAACCCTGCCTTGGGTGAGCTGCTAGGCAAGCTGCGGCAGCTCGCGTATGGGGCAGATGATTTGCTGGACGAGCTCGATTACTTCCGCATCCAGGATGAGCTCGACGGTACCTACCATGCTGCTGACGCGCATGCTGCAGGCTGTGTCCCAGACCTCGTCCTCAACGCTCGCCATACGGTCAGATCTTTCGTGAATAAGGTCAAGCTACCAGCATGCTCGCGTGCTGCCACACGTGATCATCCTGACGAGCAGCAAGATGGTGTCAAGCAAGGATGCTTTTCTCGCATCTGCTCGTGTGGCAGGTGTGATATCTGCTCCTCACCATCACCCGCAAGCCAGGTTGGCCTGGAGGTTGACAAAGGATGCGTGCCGAAGGTTGCCTCCAGTGCTCGAGACGCCGCCCTTACTGTCGGTAAACACTTTCCGTGCAATTCTTTTCCGTCTGTTCACGATGATGATTCTGACACTAGCGTACGTGAACAACGATTTGTCTGTGGTGCCTGGAAGTCCTCCAAGGCATCACAGAGGAATCATGACGCACAAGCACCAAGGTTAAAATTTGATAGAGTTGAAATGTCTAAAAAAATTAGGGACATCGTAGAACAGCTGAAGCCCGTTTGTGCTATGGTGTCCACCATTCTTAATCTTGAGCTACTTGGCTCCAGCCGTACCCCTAGTAAGGAAACTGCTATGAATAGAGCCCAAACCACCCCAGAAATCGTAGAGCCTAAGTTATACGGGAGGGATAGCCAAAAAAATATTATTGTAAATGAAATTGTTAAGGGTGAATGTTCTGCACTTACCGTGCTTCCTGTTGTTGGCCCGGGCGGTATTGGCAAGACAACATTCATACAACACATATATGATCAGATGAAGGGCCATTTCCATGTTCCCATCTGGGTATGTGTCTCTCTCTATTTTAATGCGAATAGGTTGGCAAAAGATATTGTGGAAAAGATCCCCGAAGTTGATAATGAAAACAGAAATTGCAGTGACGAAGACCTTATCAAGCAAAGAATCAAAGGAAAAAAGGTTTTACTTGTTTTAGACGATGTGTGGACACATCATGAGAATGAGTGGACTAAACTATTAGCTCCGTTTAAAAAGGGGGGGAGGAATGGGAACATGGTTATAGTCACGACTCGAATACCCGAGGTAGCAAACAGGGTTAAAACAAGTGAATGCTCGCTAGAATTGGAGCGTCTATCTCCTGAAGATATTATGTCTTTCTTTGAAGAATGTGTATTTGGTGACCAGAAACCATGGGTTGACCATCCAGGATTAGCTGAAGTTGGGAGCAAAATAGTGGAGAAGCTCAAGGGTTCTCCTCTTGCAGCAAAAACTGTTGGTAGATTACTAAGAAACAAACTTACATTGAACCACTGGATAATCATTCTGGAAAGTAAAGAATGGGAATCACAAACCAACGATAATGATATTATGCCTGCTTTAAAGCTCAGCTACGATTATCTTCCTTTTCATCTACAAAAAATTTATTCGTTTTGTTCTTTGTTTCCGGAAGATTATGAATTTGATAGTAAAGATTTGGTTCACTTGTGGATTGGACTAGATATTTTACATTCATATGATCAGAAGAAAAAAAGAGTCGAAGATGTTGGACTCTGCTATTTAAATGAATTGGTTAATCATGGATTTTTTAAAATAAACAAAAAAGAGGATGGAAGCCCTTACTATGTTATCCATGACCTACTGCACGAGTTGGCGGTGCAAGTTTCATCGTATGATTGTCTTAGCATATATAGCTCTAACGTGAAGCACATACAAATCCCCCCTACGGTACGACACTTATCTATCATCGTGGATAACACTGACGTCGAGAATAGATTGTGTTTCGAAGATTATAATGAGAATTTGAGTGCACTAGAGAAAAGATTAAAAATTGGAAACCTACATACTGTAATGTTGTTTGGAGATTACCATGGAAGCTTTGGCAGAACGTTTGGTGGTTTGTTTAGAGAGGCTAAAGCCATTCGCGTCATTTTCTTGTCTGGAGCGTCATATAATATGGATGATATATTCCACAACTTTGCAAAATTTGTGCATCTTCGATACCTAAGGATTAAGATGGTGCATCATGGTGTCTTGTCATTACCAAGTGTGTTATGCAGATTGTATCATTTAGAGGTTATTGATCTAAGCAACTTGTATACCTGCTTTATTTCAACCAGACATATGAGCAATCTTGTAAAAATGCGTCACTTTCTTGTGCAAAAAAATAGGATTCATCTTCAGTCTGACATTTTTGGGGTGGGAAAACTAAAGTTATTACAGGAATTAAGGGAATTTAGAGTGCGAAAGGAGAGCGAGGGTTTTGATCTGAGTCAGCTTGGGCAATTGACAGAGATTCGAGGATCACTTGGCCTTTATAATCTTGAAAAGGTGCAAACAAAAGAAGAAGCAAATGAATTAAAACTGATACATAAAAAGCACTTAAGAGAAATCATATTACAATGGGATGTTAAGCATCCTAATAAGGATCCTGTACAAGAAGAAAATATTCTCGAAAGTCTCGTACCACATAGCAGTCTTGAAGAGCTACGAATTATTGGGCATGGGGGTACTAGTTGCCCATCATGGCTATGCATGAATCTCTCAGTTCGAAGTTTGGAATCTCTTTGTCTGGATGATGTATCTTGGAAGAATCTTCCACCTCTGGGACAGTTGTGGATGGTTGATGATCTTGGTGAAGACTATCAGGGTTGTAGTATTTCACCTCCAAGCTTTCATTATTTGAAAAGGCTACAATTGAGCAATATATCTAGGTTGAGAAAATGGGTGGGAAATGTTGATTGTTCTTTCTTTTCTTGCTTGGAAGTGCTCGTCATTAGAAATTGCTCTGAACTTATTGAGTTGCCTTTTTTTAGCCCTACTTGTTGTCGAGCACAGTGGGGTGAGAAAATGGGTTGGTTTCCTAAACTACGGCAGCTCGTCGTTGTAAACTGCCCGAAACTAGAGTTGTTGCCTCCTATCCCTTGGCAGACTTGCAGTCCGTGCAATGTTCAAATAGAAAGAGTGGGATCAGCTATTGAGCGGCTGGTTTACCAAGCACTCAAATCGAAAGAACGTTTGGAGATTGAGGGAGAAGGTGGCAAGGGTGATATCTTATGGAATAGGTTAAATTTCTCTAACCTAACTGATCTAAAACATTTGTTCGTGAAAAAAATCCATCTCCTACCGTTGGATCACCTCCGAGTGTTAACATCTCTTAAGAGTATTGAGATATCTGGTTCCAGTATCTTGCCACCTCTTCAAAGTGCGGGCCGTGGCATATACCGGTTTCCAGTTGAAATCATCAAGATCAGCAGCTGTGATACTAGTGGTAGAGATCTGACACTGCTGCTCTCTTTCCTTCCGTACCTCTCAGAGTTGGAAATAAATAATTGTGAGAATATAACTGGGTTGGGTGTGGTGGAGCATCCACAAACTGTTTCCGGAGAGCAGCAGCGGCAACAGACCCGAGGAGAGGAGGAAATAATAACAGCAGCAGCTGCAACAGCTGAAGGACTGCTGCTCCTGCCTCTCCAGATACGGAAATTGAGTATTTCACATTGCCCAAACGTGAGCTTACTCTCCAACCCAGCACATGACGACCACGCAGAGGCAGAAAGTGGAGGGGGGCTCCAACGTCTCAGTTCCCTCCGTTTCTTGAGAGTAGACAATTGCCCCGAATTCCTCTCCTCCTATTCCTCCTCATCTTTTTTCCCTTTTCCCACCTGCCTTCACGACCTAATGCTTCGAGATGTGTGGGACATGGAGACTCTGCAAGCCCTCTCAAACCTCACCTCTCTCACCAACCTATCCCTGAGGATATGTGGGGAGTCAAGAGACGAGGGCTTATGGCCTCTCCTCGCCCATGGCTGCATCACAATTCTAGCAATCTATACAGACTCCGATTTCTTCACCTATCATGATCCCTCACAGCTACATGACAAAGGGGTGTTTTCCCGTTCCTCCAAGCTCCTGGATCTGGATACGAGCCCAAACACGGGATTCCTTGCTGCACCCATCTGCAGGCTCTTCTTTTCCACCCTCACCAGATTGAGTCTCGACTTCGACGACGAGGTGGAGCATTTGACAAAGGACCAAGAGGAGGCCCTCCAGCTCCTCACCTCCCTCCAGCTGCTTAAATTTAGTGGGGGAGACAAGCTGCAGCACCTCCCTGCAGGGCTACACAAGCTTATCAACCTCAAGGTATTAATGATGGTGAATTGTTGTATCATCAAGTCGCTGCCCAACAGCCTCCCAAGTTCGCTGGAAACATTGGTAATCATCGGCTGTGGTGCCATCAAGTCGCTGCCCAAGGACGGCCTTCCAAGGTCAATGCGAGAGTTAGAAGTCCGTTGGAGCAACAGCCCGGAGCTAATAAGGGCGTGTCGCAAGCTAATAGGAACCATTCCGATAATCACAGCCTGACCAATCCAAGGTACGTAACAAACAAACACTTCCCCTCATCTTCATACTCGTTCGGAGTTCCTTCCCTGCTTTTTCGATTCCTAACTTTGTTAGCATCAAAATCTTTCTTTACCCGCAAAAAAATCTTTCTTTATTGGTTTGCTTGGTTCATCACCCTTACTGTCGTTTCATCTAAATAGCTCTATTGTTTTAATCTAATGTGCAGGGTCCCCATGGATTTGTATATTCTTCTAGCCACTTTGCTCTCTACTGAAGCATGGTTTCCAGTTGCCATATCGAAGCATGAGGGTCTCAATTTGTATGTTCCATGCTGCACATACAACTGGTTAGTACGTGTACATTGATTAAGCAGTACTGCCATTGTTCCCATACAATCTACAAAAAAACTATATGATGTTGATGTTTTATCTGCATGTTGTTTTGATTACCCTGTGTGATTTTCCCTTTATGTGTCGCTATTTATTTTCTGAGGCAAAAAATATTTGTTCATCATACAAATTCCTGTGTCTTTATGGAGTGCGGTGTATTGGAGTTCAGTTTGAATAAGCATGCCTTGTTTGACTTCGAACCCATCCTTAATTCCCACCATTACCCTCTATTTTTTCGTTATCCCAAACACGCCAAATCATTCCTTCCCCAGTTATGTTTATGTTGTTATTGCAAAAGTCTGAACAGTGTATGTTTTCATACTGCGCAGGCTCGGCCATGGAGTTGTAAATTCTTCCATCTTGTAGAATACACCGCATTCACGCGCTGTTTGAACATCATACATAGCCTTGAGTAATGTGGTATGTGTTGTTATGGACTGCTCTGTATTAGAGTTCAGTTTTAACAAATAAGATCTTGTTTGAATCCATCCGCGATTCCCACCATTAACCTCTGTTTTTTCCTATCCCACACACAACAAATCAATCTTTCCCCAGTTTATGTTGTTATTCCGAAGGAAAATGCTTGGTTTCCTCCGGAGGCTCCGTCGCGCGCTGCCTCCAGCTCACGCATCGTTGCTTTGTACGTACTACACCACCAAATCATTATCCCCTCCCGGTCCACCTCCTCCGCTCATTCTCCCAGCTCTCTTTCTTCTTCACCAAATCCCCCACGGCACCAATGCCCAGAACTCCATGCCTCCCTCCACCGCAGGTGCAAGGAGCGCTGCTGCTAACTCCCACTTGCTGCAATCCGACGTCCCCACACCGCTATGGATTTTTTCCTCCACCGCAGCTGCCCGGCGCGGAGCTGCTATAGGAGGGTGCCTCTGCTTCAAGCTGAATGGGTGCTGCTATGAGCAGCGGTGGCGGTGAGCCGGTTTCAGATGCTGAAGCGATGGGGACAGCGTTCATCCTACTCATGGGCCGCGGTCCTGCAAACGACGACCATCGGAGTTCCAATCGACCTCGGCAATAGCTACTAGTACCTACGAACGATGCTGCAAGCGGCATCGCCGGAGATGCAACGGCGGACGTCCGAGTTGCGATGGTTCACCGCCAGAGCTTCTATACTGACGGTGCTGCAAGCAGCAGCCACCCGAGCTGCAAGCGGCTGCGGAGAGCTACAAGCGGAGGTGCTGCAATGGCGCGCGCCGGAGCTGCAAAGGACCGCCACCGGTGCTGCAAAGGCGCGCCGCCGGAGCTGCAAAGGCGTGTCGCTGGAGTTGCAAGCGGCGAACGCTCCGTGATGTCCTCCGTGTAGTGCCGTCGTGGTGTGCTGCAAGCCCTAGTCGGCGCCGTCGCGGTGCTGCAAGTCCGCCGTCGAGCGCCGGCAGTGGTGCGGCAAGGATGGGTGGCAGTGCTGCAAGGCAGGGCGCTGGTACTGCGGCCGGCGTCGGCGGTGCTGCAAAGCCAAGGGTGGCGGTGCTGCGACCTGCGGCGGTGCTACTCACTGGAGTTGACCGTCTCGGGCGAGCTTGCCGGACTTCTTTCATCGTGCGTTCTGGACGGTGGTGTGGCTGGGTGCAACCGTATCGGTCTGTCTGGTGGGAATTTGCTTGTATTTTCTGTGTGGGTTGAAGACGACGCGTGCACATGGGTGGTCCCAGAGAGACACGTGTCGTACTGGGAAGTCGGAGGCTAGAAACAAATTAACCTCCGGAGTCTTGATATGTTACTCATGTGTAACATCACAGTTTCCTGATTCCACGCATCAAGTCAAAACTTTCTCGTTTGGTTTACCTCAATACTGGATAATCTGATGTCTGAGCAAGATTTATTTATTTAATATGCAGGGGTCCATCTTTGAGTTAAACATTGTTGCAGACTTGTATATTTCGCTCCATCCATGCACAATCGGCACATGAGGGTCATATGTGGTATCTTCATCCTATGAGATAAATATCAATAATTCTGGTAAGTATGTGTAGGTGTAACTGTACTCATGTTGTACCATACCAAATTACCAATCCCCTAGATGATTTTCTATTTAATGTTTAGATGTTCATGCAAACACATTAAAATATAATGTATTACTACCAAGCCTAGCGCCGCCGCCTAGGCCCTCCCTCTCCCTTCCCCGCATCGCCGCCGCCGGAGGGGGCGCCGGCGAAGCCGCGCGCGCCTCAAGGATGGTGGCGGCGGGGCGGTCTCTTTCTCCGCCTTCTCGACTTACTCTCGCGTTCCCCAGCGCGGGGGCGCTGCGGGCGGCAGCGATGGCTACAGGCGGGCTTGCGGCGGCCCGGCGGTGCTGCATCGGGCGGCCACGACGGCGGCGATGCTTCAGCAGGCCGCGACGGCGGCGCAGCTTCGGGAGCTGCAGCAGCGGTGCTGCATCGGGCGGCGGCGGTGCTGCATCGGGCGGCCGCGGCGGCGGCGCTACTTCGGGCGGCTGCGGCGGCGGGTCTGCATCGGGAAGCCGCGGCGGCGGGTCTGCATCGGGAGGTCGCGGCGGCGGCGCCGCATCGAGAGTTGCGTGGGCGGAGGAGCCAACCGGTGGCCATGGCGGCGGTGCTGCCGTGGCTGCGGCGATGGGCGGGCCCGATCGGGCCTGTTGGGCCATTGGTGCGGTGGCGGCTTCGGATGGCACGGGGTGTTCACGTCTGCGGTCTTCGGCGGTCGTCCTCGAGCCCCGTGTCGGTGTTGTCGGCGTCCCCTCTATGTGGCGTTCCGGCGGCGCCCACGGTGATCTTCAGCGGTTCTCCGTTGGCTTCGGGCTGGGTTGCCCTCTGCGCGTCGGTGGCTACGGGTTGGCCAGGAGGTTGCTCAGCGGTTGTAGATGGTGGTTTGTGCCGGTCCTTGTTGGCGGGCGCGAGGTCTTGGAACTCTTCGCTGGGCGAAAGCTCTGTCTTGGCGGCCGGCCGGGACCGACGACGGTGATGCCTGTGGGCGCCGCATACTTCTTGAAGGCGTCATCGTAGCGGGTGTTTCTTGTTCTCCGCTCGGGTTCTCCGGGAAACCCTAGATCCCTCGCGGGATCGGGCGTGGGCGGCGCTCTTGCGTCGCTTTGCCTCTTGGGGCCTCGCTTTGGATGTCCACCGGACAAAGGGACTTGTGGAGTGTTTTGGTGGTTTTTCGGCGGAGGCGGGTTCGTCTTCGGCCAGGCGGGGCGCGGCCTTGGGGCCGGTGTGGTAGTTGGAGCGGTGGCTCCGGTCTTTCGCCTCCCCTGTTGCGTTGAGGTGTGGTGTCGACCTGGCTGGTCGTCGAACCGTGTGGAGCGCAGCCTCGGGGCTGGCGTGTGGTGTCGTGTTGTAACGGTTTTCGGCCAGTTTCCTCATAAACGGACCAACTCTTTTCTCCTATATCAATGAAAGGCAAAGCTTTTGCCTCGTTTCAAAAAAAAATGTATTAAGAAATTTCAAGAAAAATGATATGATTCTCAGCTAATACTATTTCGTAGTTCCTCTATCTTCCTCTGTGGACGTGATTTATGACACACTTAACACTTTGTCTATCTTCTGCAAGTATTCTTATGTTCGTTCTGGTTGTTTCAATACAGGATAATCTGATGTCTGAGCAAGGTTTATTTATTTACTATGCAGGGCTCCATCTTGGAGTTAAGCATTGTTTTAGCCTTGTAGATGTCACTCCATCCATGTACAGTGGGCACATGAAGGTCATATGTGGTATCTTCTTCCTATAGATAAATCCATTCTGGTAAGTATGTGTAAATATAACTGTATCATGTTGTACCATACCAAATTACCAATACCTAGATGTTCCAGCAAACACATTAAAATATATTGTATTAAAAAATAACACGAATCTGACATGATTCTCAGCTAATACTATTTCATAGCTTGTCTCTCTTCCTCCATGGACGTGATTTATGAAAAACCTAACATTTTTTTTAATCTTCTGCAGGTATTCTTATGCTCGTTCTGGTTGTTTCTAGATAAGTTCCATTTACATTTTGGTCGTCACCCATAAAGACTTGCTGGTAAACCTGGCTTGTTCTCCCTGTGCGGGTCAGATCACCAAGGTCCAGACATAATAGTGTGAGAAATGAGATTCGGTGATTTGCTACGGAAATTTAGGTTTATATTTTCTACAGTTCATTCTATTTTGATACCAATACAAGGTGTTCTTGCATTCTTCATAGTTTTTTGCTTAACAGAATTTAATGAATTACAGGAACTTGAACGAGTACTCAATACT
Source organism: Lolium multiflorum (assembly GCA_030979885.1). Classification (NCBI taxonomy): domain Eukaryota; kingdom Viridiplantae; phylum Streptophyta; class Magnoliopsida; order Poales; family Poaceae; genus Lolium; species Lolium multiflorum. The sequence continues at coordinate 10,917,526 of CM061748.1, forward strand.
CATGATATTAGTGCTTGCGTGGAGGTGGAGCCAATTCAGATCTCGGGCTGTCATTAGTTGGTATGCACAATGTTCTTTCTTTGATCCGTTTAGAAGTATAAAAGATAAAAGATTTGTTGTATAATTATTTTAAGTTCCAAACTTTCAGACACAACTCTGATCCTGGGGTGTTGGTAAATATGGCCTGTGGTATAACTATGGGGAACAACTCTGCAATAGGGACATATCTGTGAAGGTACCTTTGTTTGAAGGTTAGTTAAACCCACTGAAATGCATGATTGCTTTAGCTATGCTAGATTGTATTCAATGTGCAAGTGTCAAACTCTTGCCTCATGAGACCTTGGTTAGAGAACTTTTTGCTTTCTTGATAAGTTGATAGTCTAGCTTTTGAGCACACTTACATTCTCTGTATTCATTGCCAATGAAATAATATACGAGAGTGATGAGTTCATACATATAGTCGTAAAGATAAAGACCACTTGTTCATAGGGGATTGATGAACACTGATTGAACAAAAAGACTTGATTTTGCTAATTTTTATGCATCAACCCTATGTGAAAGTTGATATTATTCTCTTATTGATACGGAATATTTTTCTGTCCCACCAAAGCCAAATAAGAGAAGATTTCATGAGCCTTGAGTATTGCATTCTGAATATTTAATGCGTATTGTTAAGTTTGATGTTCCTCTAGTCTAAGTTTTTAAAAGCCAGTCATTTCTTTTGCATAGCCAATTTTTTCTAGCCTCCCCGACACTTGGCAATGCTTACCTTGATCGGGAGATTGCATACTCTACCAGGGTACATATCAAAATCCAAGAATTAAACCGTTTCTTCCATGTGTTCACACCATACCTACCTATATAGCGCATATCCCGCTATCCCTAGTAGTTGATTATGCACACTCGCCAAAGTTCGAGAAGACACAAAAGCCCTTTGTGGTCATCTTCATTTACCTTGTGAATTTTGTCAACATTGATGCCTCTCACACAAAAAAGAAAAAAGAATAAAAAGAAAAAGGGAAAAAAGAAAAAGGGAAAAAAGAAAAGAAAAAAAAGAAAAGGGGGCACCATATAGAAGATTGAAATGTTCATCCTCAAACAGGAGGAAATTTTCAGCAGCGCTTCAATGTTCATGTGCAGAATGGCTAATCGAACTTCTACCTGTGCAATAAAGATAATGAGAACATCTATTGCGTCCTGAGATCACCTTTCGTTGCATAGGCCTCTCAATCAATTATTATGATGTTTGAGTCCATTCTCTCCCACATACCCTGGACATTATTATTCCAATGACTGGCATTTGAAAAAACTTTTCTGTACTGGAATTGAACTCTTATTTAGCTTTACAATCTAGATATCAGATAAGCTTTGAATTACCCTACCAAGCTCCAGATAAGCTTTCCACAAATATAAAGTAGCTATAGGAAATACTTTGGTCATTGGCCAGTGAAGGCTGCCATTATGTAATGAGTGTAGTACTGGATCATGACAAGATAATTTCACTAGACACCTGCCCTTGGATGGTTGATAAGGGAATAAAAGTGTTGGCTACTCTTGTTTTCTTTTGCTCTTGATGTTGAAGTCAGACAACCTAGTGACTTGGTGTTCTAAAACTTTGATAACTATATTATTGATGCTGTTCACTCTCGTAACTCCATTCTCTCGTGGCAATGAATATGAGGTGTTGTTTAAATTTATGCTCAATTGTTAGCTTGCTACTTTGATAAGTTTGCGGGAAGTGTCTCGACCTGAAGTTTATGAGGGTCTTAATAATTGTTTGCACATGAACACTTGTTTGCAATCTATCTATGCTAAGCTTTCAGGTATTTTACAAACATGTGGGCAAGTTGAATCAGGAACCTATACCCTGTGAAAGATCTGGTCTGCCATTTACTGGAATTTGAGACATTTTTCTCAAGGGAAGAATCTGCCACTTACTTCCAACAATGTGATAGTGAAGCGATAATGGGTTGTTACCACACATTATTTTCCTTCTAGCTTCTATAGTAGGTTTCCTATGTATGAATGGTGCTGAAATAGGCCAAAAAAATTCATCCGTTCTTATCAATATAATGCACTTCTTTGCAGTATGTTCATAACCTGCTTGGATGTCAGTGTGGTCACCTGTGTTACGTTAGAAATACTGTGCCTGCAATGGTTCAATGTAAAATTTGGCCTTTCTAGTGGTACTAGAAGGACCCGAGTGTGATTTGTCCTGTTCCTGCACATTCAATAACAAGATAATCAATGGATATTGTTCTCCCAAGAACGGTTGTATGCACACCCGCAGCTATTCCTTTAGGAATTATAACAGAGTTATCAATAAGAGTTATTCCTTCTCCCACTTCAACGAATCCCCAAAGTTTCAAAGATTCATGAATACTCTTAGGCATTAGGCAAAATTCAGACATAATATCACAATTGGCATGAAGAGTTTGGTCACCGATAACAATTTTAATAGTAGGATCCCATAATGAAGGTTCAGAGTTCACTAAAACTTGATCAAGACGGTTACGAACATATCTATAATTTTCATTCAAGCGAGATGCACTTGTCTCAAGAGTGTTTAATCTATTATAAATGCTAATAAGGGCTGAATCAAAGTTATTAGCTGAATCATGTGATGCAACCAACTTCTTTATGGCATTAAAAGCTTGATCCCCATTGCAATGAAGGAAATCTCCTCCCACTACAGCATCCAAGACATATCTATAGCGAATCATAAGACCAAAATAAAAATTACTAAGGAGCAAACTTAGAGTCATTTGAGGTTCAGCTTTACGATAAGAAGTAAAAATTCTGGACCAAGCATCTTTAAAACTCTCCTCATCCCCTTGTTTAAAAGTGAAGACTAATTCCTCAGGTGAAGAAGTAACAGGTGCAGAACTAGACATGGTAGCAAAAGTAAAATGCAAGTAACTATTTTTTTTGTGTTTTTGATATAGAGAACAAGACAGTAAATAAAGTAAAACTAGCAACTAATTTTTTGTGTTTTGATATAATACAGCAAACAAGAAAGTAAATAAAATAAAGCAAGACAAAAACAAAGTAAAGAGATTGGATCGTGGAGACTCCCCTGCAGCGTGTCTTGATCTCCCGCAACGGCGCCAAAAATATGCTTGATGGCGTGTAATACACACGTTCATTGGGAACCCCAAGAGGAAGGTATGATGCGCACAGCAGCAAGTTTTCCCTCAGTAAGAAACCAAGGTTTATCGAACCCGTAGGAGCCAAGAAGCACGTCGAAGGTTGATGGCGGCGGGATGTAGTGCGGCGCAACACCAGGGATTCCGGCGCCAACGTGGAACCTGCACAACACAACCAAAGTACTTTGCCCCAACGAAACAGTGAGGTTGTCAATCTCACCGGCTTGCTGTAACAAAGGATTAGATGTATAGTGTGGATGATGATTGTTTGCGAAGAACAGTAAAGAACAAGTATTGCAGCAGATTGTATTCAATGTAAAAGAATAGGACCGGGGTCCACAGTTCACTAGAGGTGTCTCTCCCATAAGATGAATAGCATGTTGGGTGAACAAATTACAGTCGGGCAATTGACAAATAGAGAGGGTATGACCATGCACATACATGATATGATGAGTATAGTGAGATTTAATTGGGCATTACGACAAAGTACATAGACCGCTATCCAGCATGCATCTATGCCTAAAAAGTCCACCTTCAGGTTATCATCCGAACCCCTTCCATATTAAGTTGCAAACAACAGACAATTGCATTAAGTATGGTGCGTAATATAATCAATAACTACATCCTCGGACATAGCATCAATATTTTATCCCTAGTGGCAACAAAGACATCCACAACCTTAGAACTTTCTCACACTGTCCCATTTAATGGAGGCATGAACCCACTATCGAGCATAAATACTCCCTCTTGGAGTTAAGAGCAAAAACTTGGCCAGCCTCTACTAATAACGGAGAGCATGCAAGATCATAAACAACACATAGGTAATAGATTGATAATCAACATAACATAGTATTCTCTATCCATCGGATCTCGACAAACACAACATATAGCATTACGATAGATGATCTTGATCATGTTAGGCAGCTCACAAGATCCGACAATGAAGCACATAAGGAGAAGACGACCATCTAGCTACTGGACCCATAGTCCAGGGTGAACTACTCACTCATCACTCCGAGGCGATCATGGCGGTGAAGAGTCCTCCGGAGATGATTCCCCTCTCCGGCAGGTGCCGGAGACGATCTCCTGAATCCCCCGAGATGGGATTGGCGGTGGCGTCTCGAAGGTTTTCCGTATCGTGGCTCTCGGTACGGGACGAAGACTTTAAGTAGGCGGAAGGGCAGGTCGGGGGCCACACGAGGGCCCCACACGCCAGGGCCGCGCGAGCCCAGGCCGCGCCGCCCTGTTGTGGCGGCGCCTCATGGCCCCACTTCGTAAGTCCTCCGGTCTTCTGGAAGCTTCGTGCAAAAATAGGACCCTGGGCGTTGATTTCGTCCAATTCCGAGAATATTTCCTTTGTAGGATTTCTGAAACCAAAAACAAAACAACAACTGGCTCTTCGGCATCTCGTTAATAGGTTAGTGCCGGAAAATGCATAAATATGACATAAAGTATGCATAAAACATGTAGATATCATCAATAATGTGGCATGGAACATAAGAAATTATCGATACGTCGGAGACGTATCAGTAAGAAACCAAGGTTTAATCGACCAGTAGGAGAAAGACGTGACTTCTGAAGGTGTTGCTAGCTGGCTAGTGGCAGAGCGCACTACCGGCGTCAGCAACAACGTGGAACCTGCACACAACACGTACAACCAAAATACTTTGCCCAACTTACAGTGAGGTTATCAATCTCACCGGTTTTGCTGAACACAAAGGATTAAATGTATCGAGTGGAAGGAGATGTTTGCAGTAATTAAAGAGAATAGTACTTGCAGAAAGTAAACAGAACATGATAGCAATGGTTGAATTTATCAGTGTAAAGGAAAGGACCGGGGTCCACAGTTCACTAGAGGTGTCTCTCCATAAAGGTAAATAACATGTTGGGTGAACAAATTACAACTGGGCAATTGACAAAATATCGACCATACATGACAAGATGATTACTATGAGATTTGTTTGGGCATTACAACATAATACATAGACCGTAATCCAACTACGTCTATGAGTAATAATCCACCTTCCGGTTATCGTCTGAACCCCTTCCAGTATTAAGTTGCAAGCAACAGATTATCGCATTAAGCAATGAGTGTAAAGTAAACAATAGAATTACCCTTGGATAAAACATTGTTGCTTTCACCCTAGTAGCAACAACACATCTACAATCTTAGAAGTTACTGTCACTCTTCCAGAAAACTAGAGCATGAACCTACTACGAGCATAAATATCCCCTCTTGGAGTCACAAGCATCTACTTGGCCAGAGTATCTACTAGCAAAGGAGAGTATGCAAGATCACAAATAATATATGACAAGAATATATAATCAATCTCAACATAGTATTCAATATTCATCGGATCCCAGCAAACACAACATGTAGCATTACATAAGGATGATCTTAATAATGTAGGGCAGCTCACAATATCTAAATATGAGGCACAAATTGGAGAAAACAACCATCTAGCTACTGCTATGAATCCATAGTCCAGAGATGAACTACTCACGCATCACTTCGGAGGCGGGCATGGCGATGTAGATGCCTCCGGCAATGATTTCCCCCTCCGGCAGGGTGCCGGGAAGAGCTTCAGAACCCTCACTAGCTAGGGTATGCAATGGCGGCCACGACAGAACTTTTCATGGATGGAGACTTGGGTGTTCAGGGTTTCCCCGAGATCGTGATTAAATAGGCGGAGGGGCAATGTCGGTGGAGGCCGGGGGGGCCACACCACCCTTAGGAGTGGGCCAGGGCCAGGCCGAGCCTAGGGCTGGTCTGGCTGCCCTCCTGCCTCTCTTCGACTCCCCTCTGGACTTCGTCTTCGTTACGGTAAAATATTGACTTCGACTTTTGTTTCGTCCAATTTCGAGAATATTTCCTATACAACTTTCTGAAATACAAAACAGTAGAAAACAAGGAGCTGACACTGTGGCATCTTGTTAATAGGTTAGTGCCGGAAAATGTATAAAAGCGCAACAAAGCATAAGCAAAACATATATAAATTGGTGTAAAACAAGCATGAAGCATCAAAAATTATCGATACGTTTGAGACGTATCAATGACCTAATGTTTATTTTCTATAGGATTTACACTACAACATTCCTATATGATATGGATTTTTTTAAAGGACCAAAAACCTACACAATTCTTATACAAATCCTATGAATCAGAGGAACCCATTTGAAGCAAATTCCAACCCCATTTTATTTGTGAAATAAAATCGTACCCCTACCAATTTGTGTAAGTGTAAGGTGTGACACGACGAGGGTGAGGAACAAGGGTAGTGCGAATGACGGATAATAAGAAGTTAACCCAGTCATTGATGCCACCACCACCAAACGTGGAATAGTAGCGAGGTAGCATGAAGCGGGTAGCTTGGGTAGCGCGAAGTTCGTCTTCTAGGTCAAAGTGGCGACGGGGATGACTCCACCATCCCCGCCCCGATCCCCGCTAGTCCCATCCCCGCCAGTACTCGCAAGGCTATCGGGGAGAAAACGTCCCCCGTCCCCACGAACAACGGATACCCGACCCCCGCCGGGGACTCCACGGGGATGTGGGATCTGGGATGGGAGCTGACAATGAGGGGGGATGCCGGCGACGAGCTGATGTAGGGGATGTAGGGGACGGGTAGCGACGAGCTGATGCGGGGGATGCCTGCCGACGTGCTGGTGCAAGGGATGCCCCACGTCGAGCTGATGCAGCAAAGATCTTGAGCGCCGATGTAGGGGGATTTCGGCGACGAGCTCCTCCTTGCGCCGGCGGCCGGCGACGGTGTGCTTGACTCTGTGAGATGTGGAGGAGGAGGGACCGAATGAGGGATTCGCCGCTCCCGGCCGTCGGCTAGGTGAGGCAACAGGTGCCTCAGGCCTCGTGAGATCTGGGAGTGACGAGGGGAACAGGCGGTTCGTGGCCTTCATGTGAGATGCGATTTAGGATATTTCATTAGACTGACATGTGGGGTTCGGGTTTCCACGGGCCCCGGGGGGGAATTTGCCCCCATTCCCGCCCCGCTAGCTTATCGGGTACCCGCCCCGCGATCCCCACGGGAACAATTTGCCATCTTGACTTCTAGGTAATGGGTGTGCCTGCTAAATCGCTCACCCTCAGTATATAGATATTTCTAAGATTAAAATATAGAAGATTAGTTAAGATGAACGCGCCAATTGCCTAAATATTACTAGTTGTAAACCTCATATGTTGTGTCTATAGTCGAGTTTCGTTCGTGCACGTGAGCTGCAACTCGTGGTAAAACTTTCTGTAAAACAAACACAGTGAACGTTCTGGAGACATCCCAATCCCTCTGCACCCAAACCCTCTCTCCAGCGTTCGTATAAAGCCACTCAACCTCATCCCTAAACCCCCTCACCCTTCTGGCCTTCTCCCTCCACCTTATCCTCGGCTCAGCACCGCGCCTACCACCTCGCCCCGCCCCGCCCTCCATCTCCAATGGCGTCGGCGAACGCCATCTCGAGCGCCTCCCTCCTCCGCTCCTTCTCCTCCCAGGTCAGCCCCGCCTCATCCGCTGACCCGCTCCTCTCCCACATACGGTTTCTCTGCATTCCCTGCTCGCCCAATCTCTGGCCTCACTGGCCCATCTGGGCATCCACGAATCGTCGTTCCTTGCACAATTCAGGACATCCTTGTTAACTCATTTGCGTTCTCATGCTAATAATTTTCCTTCATTTTTTCTTGAATTGCTTCAAAAATTAGTCTGAACCGTGGCCTGTGCTGTTGGCTGTCAGCAGGGGGGGTTGAGGAGGTCCAAGAACGGCCGTTCGGCGCGGCTAGTTGTGCGCGCGGAGGCCAAGGAGATCGCCTTCGACCAGAAATCCCGGGCCGCGCTCCAGGCCGGTGTCGAGAAGCTCGCCAACGCCGTCGGCGTCACCCTTGGCCCGCGAGGTGATGCCTCACCTACCTGCTAACTACTACCTCTGTTCCACAATATACGCCGTTTTAGTAGGCCAATCTAGCCTACCGAAACGGCTTTCACTGAACTAAATCTAAATTGCCAAAATTGCAACTCGCATTCGTGCCTGAACGATGATGCGTCACTAGCTTTACTGTGTTACATCTATAAAAAAACGTACAATCTAGAAGTATTATAGACCCCTTTCTACATTTCTTTCACATACTGTGCAAAATATTGCTATCAAAGTTCAGGGCACAGAGCAGTACGAAGACCAAACAACTCCCTCTCTCTCTCTCTCCCCCCCCCCCTCTCTCTGAAATATTTCATTATTTGCATAACATGGGCTCCGACATTAATAGTACAAACTTTTCATACTAAACAAAAACGAAGTACATTTAGTTAAGTATCAGACATGAGGCTGTGTGCATTAAATTGATGCAGCTACCAGCAGCAATGAAGTTATTCAACCTTGTTTGAGCATAAGATATTTCAGTGTTAAATTGCAGTCATTTTTTTATGCAAGCTCTGATCTTTGGACGTTTTACAGGGAGGAACGTTGTGCTCGATGAGTACGGCAGTCCTAAGGTGGTGAACGATGGGGTTACCATTGCCCGGGCTATCGAGCTAGCTAATCCAATGGAAAATGCCGGTGCATCACTGATTCGTGAGGTAACTTGCTAAGATATATTCTATTTGTTTACATTATTCTAGAAATTGGAATTCATGATGCATGTATTCGTTGTTGAAGGTTGCTAGCAAGACCAATGATTCTGCTGGTGATGGGACTACAACTGCTTGCGTCCTTGCTCGGGAAATCATCAAGCTGGGAATTTTGAGTGTAACTTCTGGGGCAAACCCTGTATCACTTAAGAAAGGAATAGACAAAACTGTCCAGGGTCTGATTCTCGAGCTTGAAAACAAAGCTAGACCAGTCAAGGGCAGTGGTGATATCAGAGGTGATTGATGTTTCTGATATGCTCTACCATGTATTTTTTATTATTTTACATACTAGCTCAGCCTTGGGATAGCAAGATCGGTATGAGTCTTTTTAATTAAAAAAAAGAGGATTCAGAAGATGATGTGTGCCTAATTTGGATTTTGTTTTGTATAACAGCTGTTGCCTCTATCTCTGCTGGCAATGATGAACTTATTGGAGCCATGATTGCTGATGCTATTGACAAAGTGGGCCCAGATGGTGTCCTTTCTATCGAATCATCTTCATCTTTTGAGACTACTGTTGATGTTGAAGAAGGAATGGAGGTTTGTTAGAAATTCAGACTACTTTTGTCGCCTTCATATCAACTACCACCTCCGTCTTGAAATAACTGGCTCAACTTTGTCTAGATACGGAAGTATATAGACGCATTTTAGTTATAGATACATCCGTATGTAGAAGAATTTGAGCAAGTTATTTAGGATGGAGCAAGGGCAGTAGTACCTTCGCGTTTTCACATATAGTCAGTCACTGTGTATATTCTATCACAACATCTCCTCAAGCATTTTAAAATTCAATGCAGATTGACCGAGGCTACATTTCCCCTCAATTTGTGACAAACCTTGAGAAATCAATTGTCGAGTTTGAGAATGCTAGAGTTCTTATAACTGATCAAAAGATCACAAGCATAAAGGAAATTATCCCACTTCTGGAGCAGACGACACAGTTGAGATGTCCACTGTTTATCATAGCTGAGGACATTACTGGTGAAGCTTTGGCAACTCTGGTTGTTAACAAGCTCCGAGGTATTATTAATGTTGCTGCGATCAAAGCCCCAAGTTTCGGTGAGCGGCGAAAGGCTGTCCTTCAGGACATTGCCATTGTGACAGGTTAGTCCTGTGACCAACATTGACAGTCTTCCTTCTTAGATTTGAATTTGATTTGGTAAGTATTGTACCAGTTTTTCATTGTTGAAACAATGTCACCACAAATGTAATGGTTTAAGGGCATAATAATTGTTGTTCTTCCATTGAATTTGTCCTAGTGAATGACCATTTTTTTTGGTAATGAATAGGGTCCTTTATTTTTTTATCAATAGTGTCATAACCTTTTGCCTATTCTACTTCCACAATGATCATCTTACCTTGAAATAATAATAATTCCTATTTTGAGCAAGAAGGCTGGAGCACTGCGGTTACCATTAATGAGAAAGTTATAGTAGTAACAAGACTTGCCAAAGCAAGCCTGACAAAAAAAGCAAATAACTATTACTCAAACACAAAACAACTACTACTTAAGTGTCAACGTGGAAAATTATGCGTTTCCTGACAGCAAGAAAATCAGGTTGCTTTGTGGTGTTCTGCATCTTGTAGGGTCTCTAAATGCTAGAGTTCTCTGGTCTCCTAATCATAGTACTTAAGTTTTTGGCCTTGTTAGGTCCATGTTTGTTCATCAGTCCCATAGGTTCACTGAAAATCGTTTTGGTCCGGGATTACACGCCTTCTAGCAAAATCATGTTTTGTACATATGTATTTTATCTGGTGTTTTAATTGACTGAATGCGATAGCAACTCACAGCATGCAAGAGCAATGCCTTAGCTGATGGTCTAGGAATTCAATCTTTTGACCGATTATTTATGTTTTTCATTTTTCTTACCCATCCCCTGTACATAAGGAGTACCCATTTTGTTATCTTATTATGCTCCAGTGTCATGAAAGTCTACCCTACATCTACTTTCAGGCGCTGAATACCTGGCGAAGGATCTTGGTCTGTTGGTTGAGAATGCAACAGTGGAGCAACTTGGGGCAGCAAGGAAAATAACAATTCATCGGACTACAACAACCCTCATAGCAGATGCAGCTAGCAAAGATGAGATCCAGGCAAGGGTTGCACAGCTAAAGAAGGAGCTCTCTGAAACTGATTCCATATATGATTCTGAGAAATTGGCTGAGAGAATCGCAAAGCTCTCTGGTGGCGTGGCTGTCATCAAGGTTGGAGCTGCAACCGAGACAGAGCTCGAGGACCGTCAGCTGCGAATCGAGGATGCAAAGAATGCCACTTTTGCAGCTATCGAAGAGGGCATTGTTCCTGGTGGTGGCGCAGCGTATGTGCACCTGTCTACTTGTGTCCCTGCGATCAAAGAAACGATCGAAGACCATGATGAGCGCCTTGGTGCTGACATCATTCAGAAGGTAACTTGCTTAGATATCGATAAGTCGATTGATTGTTTATTGGCAGGGCCTTCAGCTATGACCGATCATTTAGGAGATGTAACCATTATAAGCTGGTGATTTGACTGAAATAACCTTGCAGGCTAACATTGTGTACCTTGATATTTAGGAAGTACCTGTCAGGACTATTTATACCTCCATGCTACGGTTCAGGAGAATAATAACTACGTACTGTTCTCACAATAGATTGTTGGTTCTGCAGGCACTGTTAGCACCTGCGGCATTGATCGCTAATAATGCCGGAGTGGAAGGGGAAGTTGTGATCGAGAAGATCAAGGAGAGCGAGTGGGAATTTGGCTACAACGCGATGACCGACAAGTACGAGAACCTGATCGAGTCCGGTGTCCTCGACCCCGCCAAGGTGACGAGATGCGCGCTCCAGAACGCCGCCTCGGTGTCTGGCATGGTCCTCACCACACAAGCGATCATCGTCGAGAAGCCGAAGCCCAAGGCTAAGGTCGCTGAGCCATCGGACGGAGCCCTCGCTGTCTAAGCTGTAAAACTCTCCAGCCCTTCAACTTACTAGATGGTTCAGTTCAGGTCAAGTGGTAGAATTTCGGTTGAAGAGATCAGCTGAAATGTCTAGAGTAGGATTATTGCCATTTTTGCGAATCGACGGCAACCTTTGCCTGATCTGAACTCCTGTGAATCAAAGAAATATGCAGCGGAAGTTTTGAAATAAATATTTATAACAGACCATAGCATATCTGAATATGTCTTTTTTCTTTGTCCCGATTTTGAGTTGTACCGGTGCTTATTGAGTTATTACTTTGTAGAGCGTGCGTGCGCTTTAAGGCTTAGGCGTCGGCGGCGCCGGCAGGATGGTGAGCGCCAAGCCAATGGCCTCGTCCAGCTCGCGGTCCGTCGAGGATAGCGGCGACCTCTGGCCGGCGGCCATGAACGCCCTGTCGCAGCGCAGGGGAGCGCCCAGCGCCTCCGCCAGCAACGTCTGCGCCTTCTGCAGGTGGTAGCTGCCGCTAACGTAGGCGTAGCTCCCGGCGTCCGAGAGCCGGCGCACGGTCACGTCATACTCAGCGGCGCACTTGTTCAGGCACTCCCGCCGCGCCGGCACCGTCTCGGCGAGCTGCAGCCTGGCGATACGCGCGCCCGTGGCCCTGGCGGCCGACATGGCCATGTACACTGCGTCGACGGCGAGGTCGTACGCGTCGAGATTCGCGCTCTCCGGGTCGGCTCCCAGCGTCTTCATGCAGAAGTCGTAGTCGTGCCCGGCCTGGTCGCCGCCGGCGAACCGCTTGCACGTGTCCTCCATCGTGGACGACGTCGCCGCCGTGCGCGCGTCACGCGTGTGCGCCAGGAGGAGGACCAAGAGGAGAGAGGAGAAAGCTTGTTTGATGACTGACATGGCTGAATCCTTGCTTACTTCAACCTTTTTTTTTCTTTCCTTTGAGAGATGGATCGTCTCATGGATCGGAACTACTCCTCCTCCCTCCTATAAGAAGAGGCATGTCGATCTTAATGGTGTTTCAGTTGCTCTTACGACTGCAGCGTTACGCACGTACGAGTAATTAGGTTATAGTATGAGTTTGCATTTGCAGTTTAAACGTCTCCATTCCATTGGTTGTTCATAAAGAGAGACAGAAAACTCTTTTGCAATATTTAACCAGAGGAAACGCTTCTCCATAATAGGCTAGGAACTCGTGTATTTGCACATTCATTAAACCAAATATATATATACCGTTAAAAAACATTTGCTTGTTGGAATTTCATACAACTTTCCCCGCAAAAAAAAAAGAATTTCATACAACTTCAAAAAAATATGGCTTGTTGATCAAATCTACTGGATTTTGGGGCCCGTATTTAACCAGACAAAACGATTTTCCATAATAGGCTAGGAACTCGTTACTAGTGCGCATTTGCACCTTCATTAAACCAAATATATACCGTTAAAAAACATTTGCCTCTTGGAATTTCATACAGCTTCGAAAAATATGGCAGGCTATAATTCGTTAAAATCTGAATAACCTGTGTACTGTATGGTTGCTTCTCATGTGCACACAAGATTTCTGATAATGGCAAAGTCAATACATCCTCTTTGTGTCCTTCCTGAAGATGGTAAAATCTCGACTTTCAGGATGAAAATTCATATGGTTAGAAACATCGTCATCTACGCACCGTGCCACAAATCGTTATGCAAGCCTTTGGTGGTGAATCCGATTCGCCGCTCACTGTTACCCCGATCATCGGGGCCGCACGAAGCGAGCACATGTTGGGCCAGGTACATAAGGGAATGTAGTGTGTTCTGGTTTTTTTTTTTTGTCATTTTTTCTGCAGTTTTCTTCTGTTCGGTTTCTTTGGTTTTTCATTTGTTTTTCTTTTTTTGCCAGCCAGTTTTTGAAATTTATAAAATTTCGAACATTTTTCATTTTTAAACATTTTTCAATTTTGAAACTTTTCGAGTTTGAAATTTTTTAAGGTTTTTTTTTCAAATCTCAACATTTTATAAATCTGAACATTTTTTTTTCATGTAAGCCTGCTATCTGAGGATTATTACATCAACCATAATGAATCTATTTTCCACAGGTTTCATTGTGTTTTAAATATATTTTTACATTGTATTTCTTTCTATACATTCCCGCATTAACATGCGGGGAATCTTCTAGTTCAATATATGCCAATATTAACTTCGTAAATGCATGTCCACATAACTGAGACAAGTATGCATTGTCAAATCAGATCTATGTCAAACACCATTGTATAGTAAATCCTACCATTTTTTCCTTTGGTCGGGTGGATGCCTTTATGTTCAAGAAATAGACTTAGTTTTGAAGCTTCAACATGATGATCATCATGTCTTTACAAGGTAATGTATATTATTTCTACCAATTATGAACATTTTTCATATACTGTGTCATGTTCAGGTGCTCCTTGGAAACATTCATTATATATGGATAGCATAGTATGTTGCAATTGGTGTGCCCCGGAAGGTCTAATCCTCTTTTTATCCAAATTCTTGTTTCAAGATGCACACATGTCTCTTTGCTTTTAGAAAATTAGGCATGACCTTTCTTGAATGTGTTGAAGAATTTTCTGTCTACAGAACGGGCGCCTATAAGATGCACGTAGACAACGCACAAAATTTAGAAGTTTGAAAATAATGAAAGCTACCACATTATGTTTCTGTTTAAAGATGGATATAACATAAACGACAAAACTCCAAACGATTATGTGGTCTGAAAATTAAGCTTTATTTGATTTTCGCTTCTGGATTTGTGGAAAATGTGGTTCTGTTCATGATCATCGAGATACCTGGAAACAATTCACTAGATCCAGTTTTTTGCAGTGTGTTACTCTTTCAACATTCAAGTGTAACTGTAAACACTTACCAATTTATTCCTTGTGGATTGTGCAATCCTAATGATATTATGTTTGAGAATGTATCAAATTAAAATCTTCCGAGGCAGTATGTACAACCTATATTTATCTGAAGTAAATGTTAGCACATCTCAAAACAAACAAACTTGACAAATTGCCTTAAACCTGATGTATCTCAAATTGGGCATAAATAGTTAAAATAAGTGAACTAATTAGAAGAAGTGTTGGTTAATGAAAAACTAGGTGTTTTTATTTATAAAAGAATCACTTCATCCATGAAGCATATAATACGATAGTACTAGAGCCGAAAATAGAAAATGAGTGTGTAGTTATTTTAATCGTGCTTGATGATGCAATTCAAGTGCCAATTTATATCTCATCTTATCATACCTAACTATGAAGCATCATGAGACATGCATTTCTTAGTTGCTCATCTATGGTTCTAAGTCTGGTTCATGGTCCAGGCAACACAACATATCAGAATCAAATCAAACGGGTGAACAAGTACAATAGTTCCATACAACATGTTACATAGTTTGCCACATTAATATATGACAAGCCAGGTTCCATAGTTTGCCGCATTAATATATGACAAGGCAGCTGAAGTCCATGCCGAAACATCCACTCCTACAATATGGCAGGATCTCACCTCAAGATCAATAAAAGGTTTGAATATATTCTATGGCCATACTGAATAATGCATATCATCATCTCCTCCTAGCATCACATTGTTCCCAGAATCATCCTGCATATCAAAGACTGGAAGTGGAAGAATGTTCTCCCGAAAGTGATAGGGTGTAATGTCCATGCCGTTTTCTTCAACTTCATCACATTCAATCTTTCCTAGAAACTTTCCATCAATGTCACAATGCAAAATAATCCTATTTGCTAGCTCGATCAATAACTCACGCTCATTGAGCATCACAATCTTCAGCACCCTGCTACTCTTTGTATAATGAAGTGGCGGTGACACGTCCAATTCAAAAATATTAATCTGATGCATGAGGGTCCAAACCTCGCGTGTGTAGTCTTGCATAACATAAATATCTATATTGATCCAATTGCGACTGCACCACATAGCAAGCACATTGTTCATCTCCAACAATGACTTCCAAATGTATTTATCAGCAGGAGGTTGAATCCAACGGAATGTCTCGAACACGATATCGAACACCAATATGTTTTTGGTGGCATCGCCAAAGTATCGGCCCATCAAATCCCAATGCAAGTTACCATGATGTAGTGCTGGTGCATTCCAACAACATCTCAGTCCCTTCAGTAATTCTAGAGACACTGGTAGTTGTCCAATGTGCCTTGGATCATTAGATCCCACTACGAGTACATAGAAATCAACATTGGAAGTAGGCTCATCCTCATTCTTTGTCCAGATCGAGTAGAGCACTCGATATTCTCCACATGCTTGATGTTTATAGAGTGCGGCTATCTGAATCCTTCTAGTTGGTAGCTGGTGTTCATGAAGCGGCGGTAGGGGAGCACGCTGACGGGTAGTCGGATTGCAAACATAAAATAGTCTCGTGTTCTCACCAAAGGACACGATGAAGAGGCCATCACAAGCAGCATGGACATGTGGGCCTTCTTTATAAATCTCTGTGTCAGGGCACCGCAGGACGGCCCGTCCATAGAGCTTGCGATCGATGGTTATAGAACTGGAGTCATTGAAGACATAGAAAAAGCAATGATGCCCATTGGTTCTCTTGAAGAGGTTGATAATTGGGAGAGAAGGTTGGCGGCGATAGTGGGCGAGGAGGAAGTTTTTGGTGGAGGTTTCATGACGCCATGAGTTACGAACAGCACGACATCGAAGAACGTCTTGAGCCGGTAACCTTACCAGGATCTCTCCAATGATAACTGACTCAGGCAAGTCATCAAAGACAGTCACATCTTTTCCCTTTTCCATGGTTGATGATAAACTGAAGAAGGACGTATATTAGTTCTTTTGATCAGATGGGACTGTGGAGTGCATATTCACATTTCCAATAAGAATTGAGGAAAATGAAAATCATTTTTTATAGTAGATACAAAGCATTTGTATTTTGAAGAAAATTAATTGCACATGAATTTGACAAGTTTGCAAGAAATTATCAAATATCCTCATATATAATGGTTGGATTATATTTATGTCTAAGCTAAAATATTGATAATTTTCCCATAAAACACATAAAAATAATTTTCGGTGCTTGTAGTCATGCCAAGGCAACAAATTTAGTACATGATGTTGTCTTTGCCTCTCAAATAAACTTATTAAACAAAGAAACATAAGTCGAAGGGCACATAGAGGAGAGATGATTTACAGTGGTATAGATGAAGGAGGAGGATCACCGATGGTGGATAGCCCCGGCGGCACACCGACTGTGACACACTTGTTGTTTCAACAAATCTGGAAACAAAGACGAGAAATGGGGAATTTAGAGCACATGAAAGATGGGGAAAATACCCGATATAAATGGAAGGAACACCCAACAAAAACTCATCAATAGTGCGGTGTGGCCATCGATGTTTCTCACCTGTGTCGCGGAAGAAGTTCTTTGGCAACTAATTTGATAGGATTTCTTTGGTGTATCTAGGCTTTTCTTGTTTTTGCAAAGGGGAAGAAGACTAGATGGTGTTATAGACGATGGTGCTAGCTGTAGAGGATGTGGAAAGCTAGCAGAAGAAACTTTTAATTAGGTTGTCATTAATCAGTGTAAAGGGAGCGGTTTTGTCGGGTAGGAGTTTTCGGACCATTGGTTCTCTTAGGAGAGGGTAGGTGGGCACGGTGGGGAACCCGTCCACGGCAACCACGGCGAGAGCTGCCAACACAAGCCTGCCTGGGATCACGTAGATGTTGTGGGTGATAGATGCATTGGATCGGCCGGGGGAGAGAGATTGAATTTGGAAGATAAATATGAGAGAGCAGTGAACTGTTGGGATATTTCACTATCACGTGGGATATTTCACTATCACGTGGTCCTCGCTGAACATAATCGAACATGTTGCAGTTGTGCAAGCGCCCCTAGGGTGGACATAATATAAGAGCAATCATACAAAGTTGGAAGGTCCTTCAAGGAGAAAACTTGAATAGCGCACTTGCACACTTTTTGACTTTTTCTTTTTATATCTTTTAAATTATTTAATATTTCGATTTGATTTGTTTGCAAGTCACTAAAAAAAATAACAAATACAATGGGGTAAAAATAATTCAGATTTTTTGCAATTTAAAATTTAAAATTATTTTAAAATTTAAAATAAAATCTTTAAATATAAATACATAATGACATAAAAAATCTAAAATATTTTTCCCACACTATAGTTGTTATGTTTAATTGATTTTGAAAATTTCATGTTCAAAGATTGTGTAGTGTGAGAAATATAAAAATGAAAAATTGTTTGAGAGGAGGAAAAAGCTAGCACGGATCTTGATGCAGTATGAACAATCTAGATGCATGTACGCATGAGCATATTGCTCAGAAAGTCCTCTCTCTTCCTTCAAATAATAATCGTCAACAAAAAATTGTAGAACTGAATAAATGCAGCTCTCGACTTTCCAAGCTAACTACCTCTACAGCTTGCAGGACAAGATTAACAAGCTCAACGCTGTGATGGAGGAGCGAAAGCAGTTCAAGCCGCAGTAGCTGCTACTCAGCACCAACAGCAACACACTCACCTACAAGTGCAACTTCTTGGTAAAGTGATCCCAAAATAATTGGTTGATTGATTCCAAATATTAAAGGGAAAATTGGTTATTTACCTAAAACTTCATCATCCTCGGATCATCTACCCAAAAAGAGTTCAATAGAGACGCGGGGAAACCATGGTCTCCGTCCCAGCTTGCTCCTCTTCCGCCGCTGCCATCTAGCTCCGTCTTTTATTTCACTACTAAATAGATGACTAGTAGATGAGATTCATGAGATCGATCGATCGATCCACCAAGGAGATGTCAGCCATGTCTCCGCCCTCGCCGTCCCTGTTGCTCCTGCACCGGACCCATCTCCCCGTCGACTCCATAGAGCACAAGGTGGTTCCCATGTCCTCTTCTGATGGTGTTCAGGCGACCGGCTTCGACGAAGCCGTAGATCCCGCGGTGCTCGGCTAGTGCTCGAGGCGCACCTCGCCGTCGCGCCAGATCTCTCCTTCCTGGCTCTCCGATGCGGCAGCATGATCACCTCCATCAACACCATCAACAAGAACCTCGTTCTTGTCTCATCGACCTTTCAGAAAAGCCATTACCGCGAGATCTTTGTCATCTTCGACGTCGTCGACAACTCCCTCCGCGTGATCCCCGCCTTGCCTCGCGACCTCCATCTCAACCGCACTTCTCGCCATCCGCCACCACCACGACGAGGACAGCATTGACACATCATCCTCGTACTCCCTGGTCATGCCAGGCTCTGCGGTCACTGATACGTCTCCGACGTATCGATAATTTCTTATGTTCCATGCTTGTTTTATGACAATACCTACATGTTTTGTTCACACTTTATGATGATTTTATGTGTTTTACGGGACTAACCTATTGACGAGATGCCGAAGTGCCAGTTCATGTTTTCTGCTGTTTTTGGTTTCAGAATCCTAGTAAGGAAATATTCTCGAATTGGACGAAATCAACGCCCAAAGATCTTAAAATCCCACGAAGCTTCCAACACCCGAGAGCCACCAGGAGGCCTGTGGCCCAGATGATAGGCCGGCGTGGCCAGGGGGTGGGCCGCGCCCCCCTGTTGTGTCGTCGCCTCGTCGACCTTCCGACTCCGCCTCTTCGCCTTTTTAAAGGTCCCTGACCTAAATCTTTGATACGAATAAGCCACGGTACGAGAAACCTTCAAGAGCCGCCGCCATCGCGAAGCCAAGATCTGGGGGACAGGAGTCTCTGTTCCGGCACGCCGCCGGACGGGAAGTGCCCCCAGAAGGCTTCTCCATCGACACCGCTGCCATCTCCACCGCCATCTTCATCACCGCTGATGTCTCCCATGAGGAGGGAGTAGTTCTCCATCGAGGCTAAGGGCTGTACCGGTAGCTATGTGGTTAATCTCTCTCCTACGTACTTCAATACAATGATCTCATGAGCTGCCTTACATGATTGAGATTCATATGATGATGCTTGTAATCTAGATGTCATTATGCTAGTCAAGTGGATTTTACTTATGTGATCTCCGGAGACTCCTTGTCCCACGTGTGTAAAGGTGACAGTGTGTGCACCGTGTGGGTCTCTTAGGCTATATTTCACAGAATACTTATTCACTGTTATGAATAGCATAGTGAAGTGCTTATTTATATCTCTTTATGATTGCAATGTGCTTTGTATCACTACTATTCTATGTGCTACTCTAGTGATGTTATTAAAGTAGTCTATTCCTCCTGCACGGTGTAAAGGTGACAGTGTGTGCATCGTGTAGTACTTGGCGTAGGTTATGATTGTAATCTCTTGTAGATTATGAAGTTAATTATTGCTATGATAGTATTGATGTGATCTATGCCTCATTCATAGTGTGATGGTGACAGTGTGCATGCTATGTTAGTACTTGGTGTAATTGCAATGATCTATCATGCACTCTAAGGTTATTTAAACATGAATATCGAATATTGTGGAGCTTGTTAACTCCGGCATTGAGGGTTCGTGTAATCCTACGCAATTAGTGGTGTTCATCATCCAACAAGAGAGTGTAGAGTATAGCATTTATCTATTCTATTATGTGATCAATGTTGAGAGTGTCCACTAGTGAAAGTATAATCCCTAGGCCTTGTTCCTAAATACTGCAATCATCGCTTGTTTACTGTTTTACTGCATTTGTACTGCCTGCAATATCACCACCAGCAACCACACGCCAGTTGTAGCATCAAGCTATTTTCGGGTGCCGTTACTACTGCTCATATACATTCATACCACCTGTATTTCACTATCTCTTCGCGAACTAGTGCACCTATACATCCGACAAGTGTATTAGGTGTGTTGGGGACACAAGAGACTTCTTGCTTTGTGGTTGCAGGTTGCATGAGAGGGATATCTTTGACCTCTTCCTCCCCGAGTTCGATAAACCTTGGGTGATCCACTTAAGGAAAACTTGCTGCTGTTCTACAAACCTCCGCTCTTGGAGGCCCAACACTGCCTACAAGAATAGAAGCACCGTAGACATCAAGCACTTTCGCCGTTGCCGGGAGGAAAGGTAAAAGGTACTCACACTCCGATCTCGGCTACTAAGCTATTTCCGGCGCCGTTGTAAGTACTCGAAGCTATTTCCTTTAGATCCTGCAATTGCATCTTTTTGTTTCTTGTTTTACGCTAGTTTGGCATAATGGAAAACAACATGGAGCTTTTTATTCTATTTCCTGAATTAAGACATTGATGGTTTGATGCGAAAATTAAAAAACCCATGGAACATATTAGTATGAACACTTTGAACACCATTGTTGCTAATGATATGGAAAATTCTAAGCTTGAGGAAGCTGGTTTTGATGAGCTTCATATTTTTAGTCCCCCAAGTATTGAGGAGAAAATTTTCTTTGATGATACTTTACCTCCTATTTATGATGATTATAATGATAGTAGTCTTTTGGTGCCGCCTGTTATGGAGGATAAATTTGATTATGATTACAATATGCCTCCTATCTTTGATGATGAGAATAATAATGATAGCTACTTTGTTGAATTCTGTCAACACCCGGATTTTTAAGTCCAGATGCCTATTATGCCATTCATCGCAATCCCAGGAATATTGTTTTTGCGAGACATAATAGATTGATATCACAGAACATCATTCATTACAACATCGTAATTGTCTTACAACAAAGGATCACATGATCCAGTCTCATTACAATAGTAGATGATCTATTGATCAATTACAAAACACATAGCGAAGCGAAGTAGCGTAGTAGTAGTCCATCTATTCCACAGCAACTGTTGACGTCAGGAGTGATCCTAGTTGTCGTAGACGTCCTGCTGTCCTTCTTCCGGGTTCGGTACTCTCTTCATAGTCTGGCCATTTGAATAGCCAGACAAAACCATGAGTACTTTAAAGTACTCGCAAACTAATACTAAGGTAAGTATTATCAACTATGGAAGGGGATGCTAAGCTCTAAGTTTATTTGCATAAAGCCAGTTTTAGTTCACAAACATTTAGTAAAAGCCTCTTCATTTGCTAACTAACTCAAGTGGGAACATTAGTGTCATTCCCACAACTCTGTTGTGATTCATATCAAATTCACCATTCACCCTTTTCAAGTTCAAGTCACAAGTCACCCTTCACATGTCACATTTTGAAAATGGTCTGATGACGGAACAGTATGGCCTTTCCAACCGTCCATAACCGTGGACGCGGCTATTCGAATAGATCTACGCTCTGCAGAGGTCGTACACTTGTGCCACAACATTTGCAATAATCCGTCAGGGTTAACTGGCCCTGATTTACCACACTCCGTGTGCGGACTACCAACCATAACCTTTCACTTACATACCCTAGTATAGGCATCTCTCCCCATGAGCTTGGCCTCCCGGTGAAGACAACTGTCACCTGGGAACTGCACAGGGCTTGGGCCGGACATTCACCTCATATTCACGTCATATCACATCATTTCATATTTGGTTGGAGGCAGCCCTTGGCATCACCCCGATGATGCTTGTTTAGAGGGAGCCCATACTAAGATACCTAAACTTCTAGTTAAGCCTTACCCATTTCAGGTATTGTGGGGGTACTTGTAAAATTGGAATGGTATCGCATCCGAACCCAATCATCAGTTTTGGTAAAATTCACCATGTCATTCACCAGTCATATTCACCTTCAAAATCTTTCAATAGAATGACTCATCATTCCAAGGTTTTCAAAGTCATTTCATTTCACAAGTTCCCACCTAGAGTAGTCACTTTTAATTTAGCACTAGCATCTATGTATGAGGGTTGCTAAGTACTTTGCTTTGCTTCTAGGCTAACCTTGATACTCTTGTACTAATCCAGTACTAACCAAGTGAATCATAAATCAAAAAGTACTTTGATAAAACAAAAGTAAATAAAGCTTGTAAAGTAAAACTGGGAAATAGGATCATAAGCATAAAGTAAATGGGGTAATGCCTTGCTCATGGTGAGCTTTGCACTTTGCAAGAGTATTATCTTGCAAGAATGTTAGATTGCAAGAATGTTAGCTTGCAAGAATGTTAGCTTGCAAGAATGTTAGCTTGCAAGAATGTTAGCTTGCCTTGGTTGAGGTGGTGGTCAAAGTGGTCTTCTTCTCCTTGAAAGTAGACTTCCTCCTCCTCTTGATACTCCTCGGTACTAGCGTCTAAAATACGAATACGAGGATACAATCACCAAACAATTCATTGGCTATTCCAAACATCACCTATATTCACACAAACTATTCTATTCACACAATTAATACAATTTGGTGCATGGGTGGTCTTGCTTTGAGGAAGAATAATTTCCTCTCATTTTATATGTAAATGATAGTTTCCATATAGTTCTTGAGGAATAATTTCCTCTCATTGAATCTTCTTTAAGATTTAATTTCTCAAACCATCACACATGAATTTATGTTGACCTAAGTCAACCATTCATCATCATCATTTGAGAAAATGATTTAAATGAGGTAGGGATACCTCATACCATTTAATAATGCCTATTATGATTTAAAATCTCCAAGTATTTCAGGTGAGAGTATTTGACCAGGGGTTCAAACTTCATATGAAAGTACTTGGGGCAAGATTTAAATGAAGTGGAACACCTCATATAATTTACACAAGTTAAACTAGCATCACACATTACTATTAAGTGGGTAAATGTGTTGTTTTCTTATTTAGGAAAATAATTTCCTCTCATACTAAATAAGGTGTTACTTTTAATTACTTAGAGAAATAATTTCCTCTCATTAGCTTATTAAGATTTAATTTCTCTTATGGATAATATATGACCTAGGTTGACCAAAGTCAACCTCTTCATACTTATCATTTAAGAAAATGATTTAAATGAGGTGAACACCTCATGCAATGTAATACCAACATAGTAATGATTTAATATTATCAACAATTCATATGAGACCTAAATGACCAGAGTCTCTACCTCATTTTGAATTGTTCATGACAGTATTTAAATGAGAGAAAAACTCCCATAAGATTTAATAATTTGTTGGAACAATTTCAATGCTACTATGGCAAACATTTAATATTCTTAAGTGAGCAAATATGAGACCAAGCAACAAGGGTCATCACATTACTTCATACAACTTGAGAAGGTGATTTAAATGAGGTGCTATACCTCATATAATTTAAATACTATTTTTGAAATAGTTTAAATGAGCTAGAAATGGCCATATAGCCACTATTTGAATCTAGCCCATGATCATATGAAACAACTATAGTATTTTATTACATAATAAATTAGACAACATCAAATGTGATTTTTGAGAGGTGGAACCACCTCAAAATAGTTTATGGTTGATTTTTAAGATTTATTTGAAGTTTGAAAAGTTACTGATTTGTTATTTTTACTATTCAAATTCTACAAAATATTTTGATTTGAATCCAGTGTGGTTGGATGGGGCCTTTCCTGAGCTTTCCAAATATATAAAATTTATCAAAATTGACCGAGTAGATTTGTGGTTATTAAACTTTTGGCAAAACATCTGAATGCAAAACACAGAAGAAAATAATAAAACGAGATTTGAATTTAACCGGAGGGCGGGAAAGGAGTGGGCCGGCCCAGCATGCGGCCTGGTCCGCGCTGCATGGCGCATGCACGCGGCCAGCGTGCGGGGCGCACAGGGCGTCGGATCAAGATCCAACGGCGCTGGGCCGTCGTGTTCCTCCCGACACCGCCGGCTTGCGGCGGCGCTAGCGCTCACCTCCGGGCACGGCTGACGGCGAGCTTGGGCTTGATCGACGGGGTTTTCCAAGGGCTACAAGAGGGTGGAGGTGTTGGAGGCTGAGGTGGCGAGAAATGGGGCGGCGTTGAGGGATGCCGCCGGTGACCGTGGCGGGTTCTTTGCTCCGGTGAGCGGCGAGGAGGGAGAGAGGGAGGTTCTAGGAAGAAGAGAGGGAGGCTGCGAGTGTGTGTGGTGATGTCCAGGGCGAAGGGCGTGGCTTTTATAGGCGCCAGAGAGGAGGAGCGTGGCGTGGAGGTCATGGCGGCGACGTCACGGTGCGCGTCGGGTGCAGGGTCTCCGGGGATAGGGGCTACGTCAGGAACGGAGGTAAGGGGTAGGTAATGACACGCGCGGAGTGGCGAGCCTGTTGGCGTCAGGTGCAGGGCGCGCGGGGTCGATGCCGACGTCGGCGTCCCTCGTGGGCGTCGCGTCTTGTCGTCGTCCTGGCGTGTGAGGGGGTCAACGGTCGTGTCCGGCAAGCGTGCGGGAAGCAGAGGGTGCTGGTGGCGCACGGGGACGCGTTGGATTGCAGCGTGCACGCGGGAACGGGGTCGTGTCCACTGGTGGTGATCAGGGGACGTGGCACGGGTAGTTGTGGTCGACCTCGTGCTCTCCTCGATCAATGGTCATGTCTGGTAGGTGTAGGAGGTCCATGTCAAGTGTGATGACACGGTGAGAGAGAGAGAGAGAAAGAGAGGGAGCAAGTGGTGGCATGGTGGTGACTAGGGTGGCCGGCATGATGTGTCATTGGGTGTGTGTGGTGCATCAAGTCGTCGAGCATCATGTCTGGCACGTTCAGAGGGGTGAGTGGAAGGGCCAGGACATGGTCGTGCATGCTGAAATGGACCAGAGAGGAAGGTGACATGGGTGTGTGTCATGCATGCCACGGCATGGCAAGCTCGGGTGGATTTGGTCAAGTAGTGGTGATGGCAAGTGGTGGCACTGGTGCTGCAGGGTAGGGAGGGTCTCCAGACGTGCAGGGGTGGCCAGAGTTGGACCAAGTCCAAACCAAATTTCAGTATGGGCACAAATATAGGTGCTGCCCACAAGGTGTTTGTGGTAATGCCCGAAAGAAAAATATTTTCAAATTTTGGAAAATCCTTTGGTGGATCTCATTAATATAATCATAGAGATATAATGGTGGTGGTGGTGTTCATTTTGGTGAAGATTTGCAAAGTTTCAAAAAGTGGATCATCTTCTCTTTAATTCAAAGTCTCCACTTGGCAAATGTGAACTGGTCAACCTGGTCAACTTCAGCAGGGATGGTCAACATGGAAGTTGTTGACCTTGACATGGTCTTGGATGACATGGTCATAGTTGACCAAGTTTGGTTGAAGAAAAGTCAAAGCCAGAGGGGTAAAGAGGGGAACATTTTATAAAATGGCCAAATGACCATTATCACATGTAATGTTGAATTTGAGATTTTCTTTGCTTTGATTCTTGTTTCTTTGATGCAATTGTGTTTGTTTATCATATATAAGTATTCTACAAACAATAGATCAAGCAATGGTGGCCTTGGTTGAAGATTTGTAAATTTGGCTAAGTGTATGTGAGTGAATTTTGGGGATTTTCTCCCTATTTGATTTCTCTCAATTTGAGTTGACTTTTGTTGACTCTAAAGTGGTTCTTATTAGTTTAGAAATATTTTCAAACCATTGAATCCATTTCAAAAGGTCTTGATCAAAGATTTGCAAAATTGACCATAACACATAAGAGGTGAGGTTCAAATTTTATTATTTTTGTAAATTGTTCACCTTGCTTTACTTGGGCATGGGTTAGGGTCAATTTAGGGTTATAATAGGTTGAGAGATGGTTTCCCAACAAGGTTTAGAGTCATAGGGCAAAGTTTGGGGAAATGGCTATGTGTCACATATGCCTCTATGCATATGTGGCATTTGATTTTTAATTTGACTAGGCTTGACCCAATTGAGGTTGTTGAGTGTTGGAATTGGTATATAGAAGTGATCCATTCATTTACCACAAGTACTAGGGTCAATATTCTTAATTTCCCAAATTTGCTATTTTACTCTCATATGCCTCTATGGCATTTTTAGTTTCTTTTTAATTTCTTTGGAAATCACTTGGAATTGGTTTGATAGGTACTAGGTAAGGTGTAGGAAGGTTTTCCAAACCTCTAAGCAAAGTAGAAAGGCTTAGGGTAAAGTTTTATAAATATAGCCCTAGGCACATATGCCTCTTTCTTATTTAATTTCCTTTTATTTTAATTTAACTAGGGTGGTGAAAAGAGGGGTGAGGTTTAGGGTTTAGTGGGGTTCACAATGGTTCACCACCATTTAGCATAAATAAAAAAGGTAGGGTTCAAGATTTACCTATTAGGGCTATATGTCCCCATATGTCTTTTATTTTATTTTGGGTTTCTCAAAATAGATCCAAATGATTTTTGGAGAAGATTTGGGTTTAAGGTTTTTCTTATTTGATTTCTTTCTCTTTGATTTTATTGGGTTGGTGATCTTCACTTGATCACTTTAGGGTTTTAGGGTTTAGCACATAAGCATAATAACACTCATCATGGCAAAACACAAGATTTAAACCAGATCTATATGTATCAATCTTATTTTAATAAAAGTTTTTGTTGGTTCCAAAATTTGGAACTAGGGAAATTCATTTTGTTTGTTTTGAAATTTTTGGGTTGTTACAAACCCTTCCCCCTTAAACAAATCTCGTCCCGAGATTTTAAGAAAAGTTAGGTTCCTAAGAGAGATTGAGCATTTTATTAACAGGAGGACATACTTGGCATGGTCTGGGGTGCTTCCTGAGCTTCAGTGGCAGTCATGTAGAGACGGCCGTTGTTGTTGTTCTGCCTTCTTCCAAGCGCGCTGTTGAGCAGGCGGTATTGGCGGCAATCTCTGCAAGCTTCTTGGGGCACTCATTGGAGAAGTGACCCACAACTCCACATTCATAGCAGTTGACGGTGGACTTGTCTTTGGGGGTGACGGGGGTAGCATTGCTTCCAGTCCTTGGGGCAGTATTGGTGTTGTTGTTGCCATTGAGGTGGTTGTTGTTCCCTCCGGGCTTCGGGGGTCCACCGTTGTTGTTGTGGTTGTTGGGGCGATAATTCTGAGTGCTTGGCTTGTTGTATCTTGGGGTGAATCCTCCAGAGGAGTTATTGCGATACTTCTGGTTATGGTGGGGTCCATTCTGGTTTATCATTCTGCGCTTGCGGTTCTCATTGGCTTGATGCAGCTTCCCTTCCATTTGAATGGCTGAGTCCACGAGGGCTTCGAGGTCAGCGAACGGAATGTTCACTAACACAGTTTGCATCTCGTCATGCTGTCCATTCAGAAATCTTTCCTTCCTCTTCTCATTGGTGTCGGTCTCATCCGGGGCGTACCTCGACAGAGTAAGAAACCTGTCGCGATATTCCACCACGGACATCCTTCCTTGCTTGAGTTCCCGGAACTCGTCTCTCATTTTCTTGATCAGTCCTTGGGGCACATGGTATTTGCTAAACTTCAGCTTGAAGTCTTCCCATGTCATCATCTGTCCTGCATTCATGGCACGGGTGCTGGTCCACCAAGCTCTTGCTGGTCCTGCTAAGTAGTGCGTGGCGAACAGCACTTTCTCTGCGGCTTCAACTTGCGCAACTTCGAGGTTGTTCTCTATTGTCTGGAGCCAGTCATCAGCATCGAGGGGCTCTTCAGTCTTGTTAAACATGGGTGGGTTGGTGTGCTGAAAGTTCTTCAACTTTGACCCAGGGTGGTCGTGGTTTCCATGGCCGTTGTTGTTCTGAGCAAGCTGCTGCAGGGCAGCAATGTTGGCTTGGCGCTCAGCTCTTTCGACTTCTCGATCTGCCATTATTTTCTGCAACAGTTGCATCATGGCATCCCGGGTGGCGTTGCGGGTTGGTGGGGCCATCTGAACATTGAGGTGGATGATAAGATAAGAGGGAAATTTCTATGGTTTGTTTTGTTAAAGTTTAAAAAGTTCATAACTTGAAATTTTGAGTAGTGTTGCGGGGGTAAAAACCAACAACACTTTTTCATTCATACCAAGCATCACACATTACAATTCTAACACACCGTTGGTTTGAAGAACCATTCATCGCTCTACGATACAAGGGGATCCTGATACAACTCACACCTACTTAAGTGCTT
Organism: Lolium multiflorum; assembly: GCA_030979885.1. NCBI lineage: Eukaryota > Viridiplantae > Streptophyta > Magnoliopsida > Poales > Poaceae > Lolium > Lolium multiflorum. The sequence goes on from CM061748.1 coordinate 10,946,031, forward strand.
GGGTGATACTACTCTTCCGGGTGGAGTCTTCGTCTTCACGGGTGGGGTGCTTGGCGAGAGGCGAGGGCGTTGTCCAAATCCCTGCGGGTTTTGTACTGCCTGAAGTCCTGAGGTGCTTCATAGGGGTTCATCTTTGGTTGTGGTGGGGGCATGGTCATCGGTCTGCCCATGGAGTCATGTCTTGGGTAGTAGATGAAACGAGTGTTCTTGATCTTGTCCTCATTTTGTCCACACAGACGGAAATTGCTTCTTGCATAGCTTTGTCTAGTCCTTCCAAGTGTTTCCCGTTACAGAAAACCATATGGTTTCCCATACCGGGGCATCAAGCTTCCATCGTAGGTCAGTAGAAACGTCCCACTGAGGTGGTTTTCCTAACTGAGCTTTGAGGGGTATTCCGAAGAACTCTGGATACAGGTGTCCTAGATAGTCCACTAGTTGCTTCAACTCCTTTTCGAACCTTAGGTCGCCTCCGGAACCAAGCTGATAGGACTCCCATTGGTACGTCATCTGTGAACAAAGAGGAGGAGTAAATTAGAGAAGTAGTCAGGTGTGCAAAATTTTATGTAGGCTTGCCAAGAAAGTAGAGTATAGATTTCTCATCTTTTTGAAAAAGGATCTCAAGGATAAGGGTAAGAACAAGTTTTCACAAATATGCACTTCATTGGTTTTTGAAACTAAGTTTTTCAGACGTCCATTCTAACTAGGGTCTCCTAAGGTCAACAATGGCTCTGATACCAACTTGTCAACACCCGGATTTTTAAGTCCAGATGCCTATTATGCCATTCATCGCAATCCCAGGAATATTGTTTTTGTGAGACATAATAGATTGATATCACAGAACATCATTCATTACAACATCGTAATTGTCTTACAACAAAGGATCACATGATCCAGTCTCATTACAATAGTAGATGATCTATTGATCAATTACAAAACACATAGCGGAAGCGAAGTAGCGTAGTAGTAGTCCATCTATTCCACAGAACTGTTGACGTCGGGAGTGATCCTAGTTGTCGTAGATGTCCTGCTGTCCTTCTTCCGGGTTCTGGTACTCCTCTTCATAGTCTGGCCATTTGAATAGCCAGGGACAAAACCATGAGTACTTTAAAGTACTCGCAAACTAATACTAAGGTAAGTATTATCAACTATGGAAGGGGATGCTAAGCTCTAAGTTTATTTGCATAAAGCCAGTTTTAGTTCACAAACATTTAGTAAAAGCCTCTTCATTTGCTAACTAACTCAAGTGGGAACATTAGTGTCATTCCCACAACTCTGTTGTGATTCATATCAAATTCACCATTCACCCTTTTCAAGTTCAAGTCACAAGTCACCCTTCACATGTCACATTTTGAAAATGGTCTGATGACGGAACAGTATGGCCTTTCCAACCGTCCATAACCGTGGACGCGGCTATTCGAATAGATCTACACTCTGCAGAGGTCGTACACTTGTGCCACAACATTTGCAATAATCCGTCAGGGTTAACTGGCCCTGATTTACCACACTCCGTGTGCGGACTACCAACCATAACCTTTCACTTACATACCCTAGTATAGGCATCTCTCCCCATGAGCTTGGCCTCCCAGTGAAGACAAACTGTCAGCCTGGGAACTGCACAGGGCTTGGGCCGGACATTCACCTCATATTCACGTCATATCACATCATTTCATATTTGGTTGGAGGCAGCCCTTGGCATCACCCCGATGACGCTTGTTTAGAGGGAGCCCATACTAAGATACCTAAACTTCTAGTTAAGCCTTACCCATTTCAGGTATTGTGGGGGTACTTGTAAAATTGGAATGGTATCGCATCCGAACCCAATCATCAGTTTTGGTAAAATTCACCATGTCATTCACCAGTCATACTCACCTTCAAAATCTTTCAATAGAATGACTCATCATTCCAAGGTTTTCAAAGTCATTTCATTTCACAAGTTCCCACCTAGAGTAGTCACTTTTAATTTAGCACTAGCATCTATGTATGAGGGTTGCTAAGTACTTTGCTTTGCTTCTAGGCTAACCTTGATACTCTTGTACTAATCCAATACTAACCAAGTGAATCATAAATCAAAAAGTACTTTGATAAAACAAAAGTAAATAAAGCTTGTAAAGTAAAACTGGGAAATAGGATCATAAGCATAAAGTAAATGGGGTAATGCCTTGCTCATGGTGAGCTTTGCACTTTGCAAGAGTATTATCTTGCAAGAATGTTAGCTTGCAAGAATGTTAGCTTGCAAGAATGTTAGCTTGCAAGAATGTTAGCTTGCAAGAATGTTAGCTTGCCTTGGTTGAGGTGGTGGTCAAAGTGGTCTTCTTCTCCTTGAGAGTAGACTTCCTCCTCCTCTTGATACTCCTCGGTACTAGCGTCTAAAATACGAATACGAGGATACAATCACCAAACAATTCATTGGCTATTCCAAACATCACATATATTCACACAAACTATTCTATTCACACAATTAATACAATTTGGTGCATGGGTGGTCTTGCTTTGAGGAAGAATAATTTCCTCTCATTTTATATGTAAATGATAGTTTCCATATAGTTCTTGAGGAATAATTTCCTCTCATTGAATCTTCTTTAAGATTTAATTTCTCAAACCATCACACATGAATTTATGTTGACCTAAGTCAACCATTCATCATCATCATTTGAGAAAATGATTTAAATGAGGTAGGGATACCTCATACCATTTAATAATGCCTATTATGATTTAAAATCTCCAAGTATTTCAGGTGAGAGTATTTGACCAGGGGTTCAAACTTCATATGAAAGTACTTGGGGCAAGATTTAAATGAAGTGGAACACCTCATATAATTTACACAAGTTAAACTAGCATCACACATTACTATTAAGTGGGTAAATGTGTTGTTTTCTTATTTACGAAAATAATTTCCTCTCATACTAAATAAGGTGTTACTTTTAATTACTTAGAGAAATAATTTCCTCTCATTAGCTTATTAAGATTTAATTTCTCTTATGGATCATACTTATCATTTAAGAAAATGATTTAAATGAGGTGAACACCTCATGCAATGTAATACCAACATAGTAATGATTTAATATTATCAACAATTCATATGAGACCTAAATGACCAGAGTCTCTACCTCATTTTGAATTGTTCATGACAATATTTAAATGAGAGAAAAACTCCCATAAGATTTAATAATTTGTTGGAACAATTTCAATGCTACTATGGCAAACATTTAATATTCTTAAGTGAGCAAATATGAGACCAAGCAACAAGGGTCATCACATTACTTCATACAACTTGAGAAGGTGATTTAAATGAGGTGCTATACCTCATATAATTTAAATACTATTTTTGAAATAGTTTAAATGAGCTAGAAATGGCCATATAGCCACTATTTGAATCTAGCCCATGATCATATGAAACAACTATAGTATTTTATTACATAATAAATTAGACAACATCAAATGTGATTTTTGAGAGGTGGAACCACCTCAAAATAGTTTATGGTTGATTTTTAAGATTTATTTGAAGTTTGAAAAGTTACTGATTTGTTATTTTTACTATTCAAATTCTACAACATATTTTGATTTGAATCCAGTGTGGTTGGATGGGGCCTTTCCTGAGCTTTCCAAATATATAAAATTTATCAAAATTGACCGAGTAGATTTGTGGTTATTAAACTTTTGGCAAAACATCTGAATGCAAAACACAGAAGAAAATAATAAAACGAGATTTGAATTTAACCGGAGGGCGGGAAAGGAGTGGGCCGGCCCAGCATGCGGCCTGGTCCGCGCTGCATGGCGCATGCACGCGGCCAGCGTGCGGGGCGCACAGGGCGTCGGATCAAGATCCAACGGCGCTGGGCCGTCGTGTTCCTCCCGACACCGCCGGCTTGCGGCGGCGCTAGCGCTCACCTCCGGGCACGGCTGACGGCGAGCTTGGGCTTGATCGACGGGGTTTTCCAAGGGCTACAAGAGGGTGTCGGTGTTGGAGGCTGAGGTGGCGAGAAATGGGGCGGCGTTGAGGGATGCCGCCGGTGACCGTGGCGGGTTCTTTGCTCCGGTGAGCGGCGAGGAGGGAGAGAGGGAGGTTCTAGGAAGAAGAGAGGGAGGCTGCGAGTGTGTGTGGTGATGTCCAGGGCGAAGGGCGTGGCTTTTATAGGCGCCAGAGAGGAGGAGCGCGGCGTGGAGGTCATGGCGGCGACGTCACGGTGCGCGTCGGGTGCAGGGTCTCCGGGGACAGGGGCTACATCAGGAAGGGAGGTACGGGGTAGGTAATGACGCGCGCGGAGTGGCGAGCCTGTTGGCGTCAGGTGCAGGGCGCGCGGGGTCGATGCCGACGTCGGCGTCCCTCGTGGGCGTCGCGTCTTGTCGTCGTCCTGGCGTGTAAGGGGGTCAACGGTCGTGTCCGGCAAGCGTGCGGGAAGCAGAGGGTGCTGGTGGCGCACGGGGACGCGTTGGATTGCAGCGTGCACGCGGGAACGGGGTCGTGTCCACTGGTGGTGATCAGGGGACGTGGCACGGGTAGTTGTGGTCGACCTCGTGCTCTCCTCGATCAATGGTCATGTCTGGTAGGTGTAGGAGGTCCATGTCAAGTGTGATGACACGGTGAGAGAGAGAGAGAAAGAGAGGGAGCAAGTGGTGGCATGGTGGTGACTAGGGTGGCCGGCATGATGTGTCATTGGGTGTGTGTGGTGCATCAAGTCGTCGAGCATCATGTCTGGCACGTTCAGAGGGGTGAGTGGAAGGGCCAGGACATGGTCGTGCATGCTGAAATGGACCAGAGAGGAAGGTGACATGGGTGTGTGTCATGCATGCCACGGCATGGCAAGCTCGGGTGGATTTGGTCAAGTAGTGGTGATGGCAAGTGGTGGAACTGGTGCTGCAGGGTAGGGAGGGTCTCCAGACGTGCAGGGGTGGCCAGAGTTGGACCAAGTCCAAACCAAATTTCAGTATGGGCACAAATATAGGTGCTGCCCACAAGGTGTTTGTGGTAATGCCCGAAAGAAAAATATTTTCAAATTTTGGAAAATCCTTTGGTGGATCTCATTCATATAATCATAGAGATATAATGGTGGTGGTGGTGTTCATTTTGGTGAAGATTTGCAAAGTTTCAAAAAGTGGATCATCTTCTCTTTAATTCAAAGTCTCCACTTGGCAATTCTCTACTGGTCAACCTGGTCAACTTCAGCAGGGATGGTCAACATGGAAGTTGTTGACCTTGACATGGTCTTGGATGACATGGTCATAGTTGACCAAGTTTGGTTGAAGAAAAGTCAAAGCCAGAGGGGTAAAGAGGGGAACATTTTATAAAATGGCCAAATGACCATTATCACATGTAATGTTGAATTTGAGATTTGCTTTGATTTGATTCTTGTTTCTTTGATGCAATTGTGTTTGTTTATCATATATAAGTATTCTACAAACAATAGATCAAGCAATGGTGGCCTTGGTTGAAGATTTGTAAATTTGGCTAAGTGTATGTGAGTGAATTTTGGGGATTTTCTCCCTATTTGATTTCTCTCAATTTGAGTTGACTTTTGTTGACTCTAAAGTGGTTCTTATTAGTTTAGAAACATTTTCAAACCATTGAATCCATTTCAAAAGGTCTTGATCAAAGATTTGCAAAATTGACCATAACACATAAGAGGTGAGGTTCAAATTTTATTATTTTTGTAAATTGTTCACCTTGCTTTACTTGGGCATGGGTTAGGGTCAATTTAGGGTTATAATAGGTTGAGAGATGGTTTCCCAACCTTTGGTCAAGGTTTAGAGTCATAGGGCAAAGTTTGGGGAAAATGGCTATGTGTCACATATGCCTCTATGCATATGTGGCATTTGATTTTTAATTTGACTAGGCTTGACCCAATTGAGGTTGTTGAGTGTTGGAATTGGTATATAGAAGTGATCCATTCATTTACCACAAGTACTAGGGTCAATATTCTTAATTTCCCAAATTTGCTATTTTACTCTCATATGCCTCTATGGCATTTTTAGTTTCTTTTTAATTTCTTTGGAAATCACTTGGAATTGGTTTGATAGGTACTAGGTAAGGTGTAGGAAGGTTTTCCAAACCTCTAAGCAAAGTAGAAAGGCTTAGGGTAAAGTTTTATAAATATAGCCCTAGGCACATATGCCTCTTTCTTATTTAATTTCCTTTTATTTTAATTTAACTAGGGTGGTGAAAAGAGGGGTGAGGTTTAGGGTTTAGTGGGGTTCACAATGGTTCACCACCATTTAGCATAAATAAAAAAGGTAGGGTTCAAGATTTACCTATTAGGGCTATATGTCCCCATATGTCTTTTATTTTATTTTGGGTTTCTCAAAATAGATCCAAATGATTTTTGGAGAAGATTTGGGTTTAAGGTTTTTCTTATTTGATTTCTTTCTCTTTGATTTTATTGGGTTGGTGATCTTCACTTGATCACTTTAGGGTTTTAGGGTTTAGCACATAAGCATAATAACACTCATCATGGCAAAACACAAGATTTAAACCAGATCTATATGTATCAATCTTATTTTAATAAAAGTTTTTGTTGGTTCCAAAATTTGGAACTAGGGAAATTCATTTTGTTTGTTTTGAAATTTTTGGGTTGTTACAAATTCGCTCCCACTACAACTAATAAAATTGATTATGCTCATGTGGAGAGTGATAATTTTATGCATGAGACTCATGATAAGAATGCTTTATGTGATAGTTATATTGTTGAGTTTGCTCATGATACTACTGGATATTATTATGAGAGAGGAAAATATGGTTGTAGAAATTTTCATGTTACTAAAACACCTCTCTATGTGCTGAAATTTTTGAAGCTACACTTGTTCTATCTTCCTATGCTTGTTACTTTGCTCTTCATGAACTTGTTTATTTACAAGATTCCTTTTCATAGGAAGCATGTTAGACTTAAATTTGTTTTGAATTTACCTCTTTATGCTCTCTTTTGCTTCAAATACTATTTCTTGCGAGTGCATCATTAAAACTGCTGAGCCCATCTTAATGGCTATAAAGAAAGAAATTCTTGGGAGATAACCCATGTGTTTATTCTACTACAGTAATTTTGTTTTATATTTGAGTCTTGGAAGTTGTTACTACTGTAGCAACCTCTCCTTATCTTATTTTGTTGCATTGTTGTGCCAAGTAAAGTCTTTGATAGTAAGGTTCATACTAGATTTGGATTACTGCACAGAAACAGATTTCTTGCTGTCACGAATCTGGGCCTAATTCTCTGTAGGTAACTCAGAAAATTATGCAAATTTACGTGAGTGATCCTCAGATATGTACGCAACTTTCATTCAATTTGAAAATTTTCATTTGAGCAAGTCTGGTGCCTCTATAAAATTCGTATTTACGGACTGTTCTGTTTTGACAGATTCTGCCTTTTGTTTCGCATTGCCTCTTTTGCTATGTTGAATAGATTTCTTTGTTCTATTAACTTTCAGAAGCTTTGGGCAATGTCCAGAAGTGTTAATAATGATTGTGTCACCTCTGAACACGTGAATTTTGATTATGCACTAACCCTCTAATGAGTTTGTTTCGAGTTTGGTGTGGATGAAGTTTTCAAGGGTCAAGAGAGGAGGATGATACAATATGATCAATAAGAGTGAAAGCTCTAAGCTTGGGGATGCCCCGGTGGTTCATCCCTGCATATTTCAAGAAGACTCAAGCATCTAAGCTTGGGTATGCCCAAGGCATCCCCTTCTTCATCGACAATATTATCAGGTTCCTCTAGTGAAACTACATTTTTATTCCATCACATCTTATGTGCTTTACTTGAAGCGTCTGTGTGCTTTTGTTTTCATTTTTGTTTTTATTTGAATAAATGCTTGTGTGGGAGAGAGACACGCTCCGCTGGTTCATATGAACACATGTGTTCTTAGCTTTTAATTTTCATGGCGAAGGCTGAAACTGCTTCGTTAATTGTTATATGGTTGGAAACAGAAAATGCTACATGTAGTAATTGGTATGATGTCTTGAATAACTTGATACTTGGCAATTGTTGTGCTCATGATTAAGCTCTTGCACTTTGCACCTATTAGTGAAGAAATACATAGAGCTTGCTAAAATTTGGTTTGCATGATTGGTCTCTCTAAGGTCTAGATATTTTCTAGTAAGGGTCTGAACAACAAGGAAGACGATGTATAGTCTTATAATGCTTGCAATATGTTCTTATGTGAGTTTTGCTGTACCGGTTCATACTTGTGTTTGCTTCAAATAACCTTGCTAGCCTAAGCCTTGTATCGAGAGGGAATACTTCTCATGCATCCAAAATCCTTGAGCCAAACACTATGCCATTTGTGTCCACCATACCTACCTACTACATGGTATTTCTCTGCCATTCCAAAGTAAATTGCTTGAGTGCTATCTTTAAACAATCCAAAAGTTATTACCTCTTATTTGTGTCAATGTTTTATAGCTCATGAGGAAGTATGTGGTGTTTATCTTTCAATCTTTTTGGGCAACTTTCAACAATGGACTAGTGGCTTCATCCGCTTATGCAATAACTTTGCAAAAAGAGCTGGCAATGGGATTCCCAGTCCCAAATTAATTAACCTTCATAATGTTACAAAAATAGACACTCCTCCATGGTATGTGATTGTTGGACGGCACCCGAGGATTCGGTTAGCCATGGCTTGAGAAAGCAAAGGTGGGGAGCAGTGTCATCTAAATAAAACTAAAATAAAAGGCACTCCTTCATGGTATGAGATTGTTGGCAGGCACCCGAGGATTCGGTTAGCCATGGTTTGTGAAAGTAAAGGTTGGAAGGAGTGCCACCCAAAAAATAAAATAAAATGGGAGCCGCTCTTTGAAGGTTTGTCTGGCAAGGGGTTAGAGTGCCCACTACCATTCGTTGACAACAACAAACACCTCTCAAAACTTTACCCATACCACTGCATGGTGTAGTATGCAAGTCTGATATAACATCAATGAAACACAGTTCCACTAGTATTATATCGCTCAGAGTGGTACAACAGAAACATATGCGGGTCCAAGGCATGTCTATAGAATTACAACAATGACTCTGTTACATAAGATCCTCATAGCCTCCTACTTTACAATGAGGTAAAACTGCAAATAAACTCCAGAAGAACGACCCGTAGTCTAATCTTATCACGAACTCTATTTGTAGAGTATTTAACTAGCTATAGAGGCTATGAATAGATTCTAGCTAAGTAGGAGCTAGGTTTAGGAAACTAGTTCCCTTCTATGGCTAAACTAGGTTTTCTCCTTGATGTATGTGGTATCTGACTCCTCTGACAGGGTCTTGTCTCTTGAAGTAGTTGTTGACTCCTCGGCCTTCGAGTTGCACTGTAGATCCTCCTTCGATGCCTCCATATCTAAGCAGGGATTTAAGAGTGGGATGAGTACGAGCATACTCAACAAGTTCATTATAGGAAAGAGGTGTTTAATGCACTAGCTACGCATTAGACCAGAAAGTCTAATACCAATGCAAGTTTTCATAACCATTTCTTCAAAAGGTTGCTTTTATTCAGAAGAACTATGTCCGTCAGCCTTCACCGGTTTACTAGAACTTCAAGGAGCTCCTTTCCGGCCGCGTTCGCAGTTCCTTATCCCGGAACAGGAGTGACACGGTTCTTTACACTCTGCAGAGGTGTGTTGCTTTACCCATAAGAGATCTTAACCTTGGTGCCAACCGGGTGATCTTCCCGTCCACACTTCCTTTGGTGTGAGGCCCGGTATAAGGTCATAGCCAATCATATTCCTCCGCTACCTCGCACACCCACCCTTTGTTGCAAACCCCGACCCTGGGTCCTCGTCGGTCCACTTACACCATTTAAGGACGGACCCCGACCACGACAACAGTCTGGGATCGAACCAAACTCCTTCGCCGGTAGCTGCAACCCATCATAGACCACATTACCGTGGGGAATTAGAGTGGGATCCCCACCCTCAAGTTGTTCCGCAAGCCGCAACCGCTACGGTATGCACAGCATAACCGTGGGGACTTAGAATGGGTTCCCCACCCACAAGTTGCTCCGCAAGATACAACTGCTACGGTAAGCGCATCCGTTGATGTACAAGAGGTGGAAATACGATTGACTAGTCCGTCCCATTTCAGATCTTATGGTTAACACGGTTATTACGGCACAAGAATCACTGGCGACATTTGTTGTTTAATCCTAGATGGATATAAACCCTTGCAATGGAACCTCCACCATATCAACACAATCCATGGTTCCATTGCCCACCACATAGTCATATTCATAGTTATGAAAGTAGTGGTTTTGGTTTTTATGCAATAGTGATAACCATAGTACTTTGCAAGTAATTTGATAGAAATACTCAAATGACATGAGCAAGTGATGAACTTGCCTTTCTTGACTGCAAGATTATGTAGGCAAGGTCTTCGATGCGTAATAACTCCAAATTCTGAAATAGCATCATCGTCCGGTAAGGACGATGTTTAAAAGATTGGCAAGGATGCAATAATGCATAAGTATGAGATGCAATCGTTCTAAGCGTGTCCTAACCCCGATGATTTAGGATTAGTGAGTGGTAATGATTGGTTTAGGGTGTGTTGCACTTTTAGAGTGATTCACAAGCAAGGTTATTATTCAGGGTTGTGTTGTTTTAGAATCATAAGCAGGTGGTAAAACGAATAGTAACGATCATACACATCCAGGATTAGTAATTGTATAATAAGTGAAGAGCAGTTGTTAAATTTAATATTATATGGCATGGTTAATGATTACTTGTTATATTCTTCAAAAGAATAACTTTTGAAGAACATGTTCTTTAATAAAGAACAAGCATGACAATTGGGTTTGTGGGTTGCTATAATTTATTATGGTTCCAAGTAGTTTCTGGGTAAGTATAAGATGGATCACAACATAGTTGGATTCATCCGCAACTAGGCTTGATTGGTTGTACTTAAGCATGAGCAACTTAAGCAATTAATTATTCATGGTTGCTATCATGGTTGGTATACCTTGTTGGTGATAGCTGGTTATTGGCTATAGGTCCTATTAGGTAGGATTGATGATGATTTCTTATTTTCTTCAAAAGAATAACTTTTGAAGAACATACTTCTTAAATAAGAAGAAGTATCTCAATTAGATTTAAGGTTGTCTAGGTTTTGCTATTGGATTTACTAAGTGAGAAATAGTTGACTCCTAAGTGGGATGGTAAATAATTATCTTATACTAATAGGGTTTAGTGGAGTATAATTAGGTAATGCTAAGTAATAAGCATGGTTGCTATTTGGGTTCATCACAATGGTGTGATGCTAAGCATGGATGAATAAGGATGATGGTCTTGACAGTAGAAGCTAGGGTTTAAATTTGGTTGATCCTACTTGATCAACTAGATTTAGAGATATGCATACAGGGAATACTAAATTGCTAGTGATAGGGTTCTACATTTTATGTGGATATAGGTATGTCTTTTAGTTGCTAATGATGGCTCTATGATTTGAAAATAAAGTACCATGATCACATGTTCTAACCTAGCGTTTAGGCTAGAAACAATTTAGGTTTCATATTGATTATTGGAACTAAGGTTTGGTGCATAGTTGAATTAGGGTTTTAGGGTTTTAGGAGTCACATGAAATGATGAGTTCCTGGTTCTATTACTTATGAAATTAGGGTTTTCTAAATACCCTAAAGTTCTTGAATTAACAACTTCACTTTAAGGTTGAAGTTATTAATAACTTTAAAATTAATATTGGATTTGGCATTTTATTATTTTCAATGAGTTAATAAATAAGGTAATTATTATTTAGGGTTTTAAATCCTCCTAATAAGGATTTAATAAGTTAATAGTAAAGGAAAATTAATTTTATTGTTTTCCTTATTTACTTACTGGTTTTTATTTATTTTATGAAATTTTTACTAATTATTGAATTTTAATTGAATTTGGAATTAAAATTAAAGGCTTAATTAACAAGTATTAAATAATTAAATTTTTATTAAAAATAAAAATTTCATTTTATATTTTTATTGGATAGAGTTTTCTTTTCTAAGAATTTTAATATCTCATTTATATTTTTCTGACTTAATTTGGATTTTCTAATTTTATTTGTAGTTGCAGTAATTTACTGGAATTAAATTTAAACAGAAAATACTATTTGTACCGGTTTAGGCTACCCACCTGGTCACTGACCCGTGGGCCAGAGACACGTCAGCTGCCACATGGTGCCGATGTGGCAACCATGGGCTTCACCGGCGGGCAGAGGCGATGGTCGCCGGCGGTGTGGTGCTTCAAAACTAACGACACCACTAGATTAAGCGCGTCGAGGCGAACCTACTGGTACTAACGCCGCCACGAATTGGTCGCCGGAGCAACCACGACGGCGAGACCGAGCGGCGGCGCTCGCAGATGAACGGTGCGGCAAGGCTACGAGGCATAATCGGACGAGGCGAGCATGCTAGGAGCTTCAGGGGCTCACCAGGGGTACGCCGGGCTTGACGGCGTGGTCAATGGTGGTCTGGTTCGCCGGATTTAGGGTCGCCGGCCGTCGGAGAGATGAGCTCGACGGGGACGCTCCGGGGCACCTCGGCTCGATTCCTACTGCAGACTGGGCATGTCGAGGATGGCGATCACGCTGGTGTGCCCAGCTTGGCTCGGGGGTGCTCCAATCGCCGGCGGTAATGGTGTCCGGCGTAGCTAGGGTTTCGGTTCTGGAAGAAAATTGAGACGAGGAGGAAGAAATCGAGCAGCTAGGTTTCGTCGCGGTATTTATACGGAGCTTTGGAGCATGCCTCGTCACACTGCCGGTGAAGGAGAGGACACCAGCGAGGGGGAGAAGGAGAACACGGCGTCGAGGTGGCCTCAGTGCACGGAGGGGATGAGGACGACCCTCTCCTCGATGATTTTTTTACGAAGGGGTATGGTGGTTTCCTGGGCTGGCTTATGGGCTGCAGTTTGGGCCGTGCTGCTGGGCTGCTGGTGGGTTGACACGCCCAGGTAAGGTCCAAGTATACCTTTTCTCCTCTTTTATTTATTTTCTGTTTTGTATTTCTATTTTGAATTCAGATTTGAATTCATATTTTAACTCCTTTCTATTTTGCAGGTATTTCAATATGTTAATTTTATTAAGATCTGGTGCAATGATTATTACACCTCTATTTCATTTGAAACAATTATCTTGTATTAGATTAAGTTTATACATATGTGCTTATTCAAAATAGCAATTGGACAAGAGTTTATATTTTAATTTTCTTTTTCTATGAGTCAATTCTGTTTGGAATTATTAATGTTGATACTTTCAACTCAAAGTAATTCAGAGGTTGTATTAAGACTTGGTTTCCATTTGGGAAGTGATCACTTGCATGTTATTTTATGTGCATAACTAGGTTATAATGAATTGGAAATTCTACTTGAATTATTTCCAAGTGTAGAATTTATATGGTAGTTTATTAACACCTTAATATACTTAGAGTAGGTACTACTCTTATCATGGTTTGGTTCTAATTATAAAGATAAGTGGTTGATAACCACACATGGGTTTAATTATAGAGTTTTAACATTGGGTGTCTGTTGTGTTTAATAATTGAAGCATAGGATTCAATTAATGAACAATTAGGGTTCTAATCATATTCTCCTGATTGCACATGGTTTGAATCACCATTATGGCCTAGTTTATATTATGATCACCATGGTGATACATAAACTAGAGTTGAGGTTTAATTCTAGGTTATAGAGATGAAATGGCACCATATTGCATGTGCTAGGGTTAATCTCCCCTAACCATGATAAGGTGGTTACTTGCTTCATATCTTATGTGCTTCTCTAATTACTAAGGGTTTGAGAATTGGTTTTTATCTTCTACCAATTAACTTCTTTTATTATCCTCAATTTATCATTAAAGTAGCTACACTGATTATAGTTCTTTTTATAGTTAACTTTGGTCATATGGATGTATGGTTTCTCACCATATTAAGTATGGAGTTTTACTCTAAGGTTTTCTTGTGGTTTTTAAGTGAAGAATAGGTGTAATGTAGATGTGGTAGAGTTGTACTTGTGATCACCAAGTGATTCACAAGTTAAGGTTGGGATCTAAGCCTAGGGTTTCTTACTCTCAAGATTGAGTATTGTCTTGATCAACTAAATATAGTTTCTTTCTTTTACTATCTTGAATGGATAGGGTTACCTCAATAATTTCTATCCCAGGAGAATGACTGAGATAATAACTTGTAGTTCTACTTAAACAATGATGATATGATCATCTGGTTAAAGAATAGTTCTCTCCCTTCATTTCAGGTGTTGCCTCATCTATCTTGAGTGTAACTCTATAGCTTGAGTTCTCTCATACAGGAATGGTTTATTCTAGGGTTTATGGTGTACTCCTAATATTTATTTAGGTTGCTGAGCTAAAGATTCAATTGTCTAACTTAGTTGGATTATTCCACTCCTTATTTCACTAATTCATGGATATAGTCCTATTCCACTTGGTATTTGGTTATCTCACCACTCCAAGATGTAATGGTTTACAACCCAATACTTTAGTTCAAAGGTTGTCCTTTATTCTTAAATAGTTAGGGCTGGGATTAGTATGAATGATCTCTCTCATTTGGGAAGGACTTCAACACTAACCTAAGTTTAGGCTCCATAGAGAATGATGTAATCATCAATATCTATGTTTAACATGGAGGGATTCTTTCTCTAGGAAATATCTTGAATAAGATCCTAGGGTTCCTCTTAAAGATGATGATTTGAGTACTTGGATGTATATCCAAGGTTTAACTCAAGGTTTGTTAATACTTCTCTAATAATTATTATAGAACTCTTACCTCTCTAGGTTTGATGCTTAGCTATTTGGAATTGAGAAGAATATATATTTCTAGAGTTGATCTCCTTGTCATGTTTCCCAAGAATGAAGTAAAATGAATACCATGAGGTTCATGGTCGGATCATGAATTAGTTTAAGGCATGGAAAAGATAAGTCAGGAATGGTTTCTCCATTTTATTGTTACTTGATTTACAAGTAGATGTATGTTCATATGTTATAGCAAGGAATATCATGTTGTGATCTTTAATAAGATCAAGTAGTTGATCATTGATTAATATGTTATTGTGTTTGTTGAAATTCCATTTGATCTAACCCTTCAGATCAAATCATCTCTTCCCAAAACAAGGTTTTAACAAAGTCACATTGAGGTTTATGGCGCTTGACTTGATGAGCTACTTCAATTCCACCAAGGTCAAGTGAAACTTCAGTTACTGTGACTGTTTTACTTTAAAGCGCGAAAATTCCCCAGATTTTCTATGCATGAATGCAATGCACACATCTGTTTCCTCTATTTTTGTAACCCCATTACCTGGGATATTACTTTTATACTCTCTTTATGTTTTCAAAATCAAAGCTCTAGCACAAATATAGCAATCGATGCTTCCCTCTGCGAAGGGCCTTTCTTCTACTTTTATGTTGAGTCAGTTCACCTATTTCTCTCCATCTTAAGAAGCAAACACTTGTGTTAACTGTGCATTGATTCTTACATACTTACATATTGCACTTATTATATTACTTTATGTTGACAATATCCATGAGATATACATGTTACAAGTTGAAGCAACCGCTGAAACTTAATCTTTCTTTGTGTTGCTTCAATGCCTTTACTATGAATTTATTGCTTTATGAGTTAACTCTTATGCAAGACTTATTGATGCTTGTCTTGAAAGTACTATTCATGAAAAGTCTTTGCTATATGATTCAATTGTTTACTCATTGTCTTTACCATTGCTTTGAATCACTTCAATTCATCTCATATGCTTTACAATAGTATGATTAAGATCATGTTGGTAGCATGTCACTTCAGAAATTATCTTTGTTATCGTTTACCTAGGAACATGCTGATACGTCTCCAACGTATCGATAATTTATTATGGTCCATGCTTGTTTTATGACAATACCTACATGTTTTGTTCACACTTTATGATGATTTTATGTGTTTTCCGAACTAACCTATTGACGAGATGCCGAAGTGCCGGTTTTCTGCTGTTTTTGGTTTCATAAATCCTAGTAAGGAAATATTCTCGGAATTGGACGAAATCAACGCCCAAGATCTTAAAATCCCACGAAGCTTCCAGAACACCCGAGAGCCACCAGAGGAGGGCCCTGTGGGCCCTAGATGATAGGCCGGCGTGGCCAGGGGGTGGGCTGCGCCCCCTGTTGTGTCGCCGCCTCGTCGACCTTCCGACTCCACCTCTTCGCCTATTTAAAGGTCCCTGACCTAAATCTTCGATACGAATAAGACACGGTACGAGAAACCTTCCAGAGCCGCCCCCATCGCGAAGCCAAGATCTGGGACAGAGTCTCTCCGGCACACCGCCGGACGGGGAAGTGCCCCAAGGCTTCTCCATCGACACCGCCCATCTCCACCGCCATCTTCATCACCGCTCTGTCTCCCATGAGGAGGGAGTAGTTCTCCATCGAGGCTAAGGGCTGTACCGGTAGCTATGTGGTTAATCTCTCTCCTATGTACTTCAATACAATGATCTCATGAGCTGCCTTACATGATTGAGATTCATATGATGATGCTTGTAATCTAGATGTCATTATGCTAGTCAAGTGGATTTTACTTATGTGATCTTCGGAGACTCCTTGTCCCACGTGTGTAAAGGTGACAGTGTGTGCACCGTGTGGGTCTCTTAGGCTATATTTCACAGAATACTTATTCACTGTTATGAATAGCATAGTGAAGTGCTTATTTATATTTCTTTATGATTGCAATATGCTTTGTATCACTACTATTCTATGTGCTACTCTAGTGATGTTATTAAAGTAGTCTATTCCTCCTGCACGGTGTAAAGGTGACAGTGTGTGCATCGTGTAGTACTTGGCGTAGGTTATGATTGTAATCTCTTGTAGATTATGAAGTTAATTATTACTATGATAGTATTGATGTGATCTATGCCTCCTTCATAGCGTGATGCATGGTGACAGTGTGCATGCTATGTTAGTACTTGGTGTAATTGCAATGATCTATCATGCACTCACTACAAGAAAAGTTGCCATGGCCGACGAAGTTGAAGTCGCGCCGTGGTTGCTGGTGTACCATGGCCGACGATTTTGGGTCTGTCCGTTGTGCATGTCAAAACGTTTTCTCGTTTTTGAGGCCACCTAGCCCGACGAAAATGGCCAAAACGTTGCGTATGGTGGCCCGGGACGTGGTGCATCTCGAATTCTCGGGTTCACCGGCCGAGTCAACGCAAATCCGCACCGCCGAGGGATGTAGGGCCCAGATGGCAGCCTCTCTGGCATTGTTTTTTTCTCGATCGCGCCATCTCGTTCAACGCTCTCCGATCGAGCCGTTTACGATGCAGGATCATGGGTCCCGCATGTCATCCTCTATGAACCAAAATTCTTTCTATTCTTGGATTTTTTTGACCCCCGATTTCTGGCTACTTCCTTTTTCTTTTGATCCCTTGCCGCCTTGAAACATTGACACCGCTGCTGCTAATTGGGACCCGCATGTCATCCTCTATGAGCAATCAACTTTCTTTTCTTGGAGTTTTTTTGGCACCTCAAATTTGGTCACTTGCCTTTTCTTTCGATCCCCGCCGCCTCTCAAACGGTGATACCGCTGCTAAATGGTACCCGCATGTCATCCTCTATGTACTATAAAACTTTCTTTTCTTGGATTTTTATTGGCACCTCATATTTGGTCACTTACCTTTTTCTTTCGATCCCCGCCGCCTCTCAAACGGTGAGACCGCTGCTAAATGGGACCCGCATGTCATCCTCTATGTACTATAAACCTTTCTTTTCTAGGATTTTTTTTGGAACCTCATATTTGGTCACTTGCCTTTTTTTTTTCGATCCCGTGCAGCCTCTCAAACGGTGATACCGCTGCTGCTAAATGGGACCCGCATGTCATCCTCTATGTACAATCAAGTTTCTTTTCTTGAATTTTTTGGCTCCTGATATTTGGTCACTTGCATTTTTCTTTCGATCTCATGCCACGTTGAGGACCCTGCAGCTCATGGGACCCGCATGTCATCCTCTATGTACAATAAAATTTCTTTTCTTGGATTCTTTTGGCTCCCGATATTTGGTCACTTGCCTTTTTCTTTCGATCCCGTGCAGCCTCTCAAACGGTGATACCGCTGCTGCTAAATGGGACCCGCATGTCATCCTCTATGTACACTCAAGTTTCTTTTCTTGAATTATTTTTGGCTCCCGATATTTGGTCACTTGCATTTTTCTTTCGATCTCATGCCACGTTTGAAACGTTGAGGAACCTGCTGGCTCATGGGACCCGCATGTCATCCTCTATGTGCTATAAAAGTTTATTTTCTTGGGTTTTTTTTCACCCTCTGATTTTTGGCTATTTCCTTTTTCTTTTGATCCCCGCCGCCTTGGAAACGTTGAGTAAGCTGACTCATGGGACCCGCATGTCATCCTCTATGTACAATCAACTTTCTTTTTCTTTTGATCTCAAGCCGCATTTGAAACGTTGAGACCGCTGCTGCTAATTGGGACCCGCATGTCATCCTCTATGTACAATAAAGTTTCTTTTCTTGGATTATCTTTGGCTCCTGATATTTTGCCACTTGCCTTTTTCTTTCGATCTCATGCCACCTTTGAAACGTTGAGTAAGCTGCTGGCTCATGGGTCCCGCATGTCATCCTCTACAAACAATAAAAGTTTCCTTTCTTGGAGTTATTTTTGACCCCTAATTTCTGGCTATTTGCCTTTTTCTTTTGATCTCCTGCCCCTTTGAAACGATGAGGACGCTGTTGGCAGGTCGGTCCCACATGTCATCCTCTCGTGAACAATAAAAGTTTCCTTTGATGGATTTATTTTGAACCCCTAATTAATTTCGGGATATTTCCTTTTTTTCCTTTGATCCCCTGCCGCCTTGGAATCGTTGAGGATACTGCTGCCTCATGGGTCCCGCATGTCATCCTCTCAGAACGGTAAATGTTTCTTTTCTTGGAATTTGTTTACCAAATGATTTTTGGCTAATTTTTTCTTTCGATCTCCTGCCGCCTTTAAAACGTTGAGGACGCCGTGGCTCACGGGTCCCACATGTCAGCCTCTATGAACAATAAACATGAGGATGCTGCCTCATGGGTCCCGCATGTCATCCTCTTAGAACGAAAATGTTTCTTTTCTTGGATTTTGTACCAACATATTTTTGGTTTATTTTTTCTTTCCACCCCCTGCCGCCTTTAAAATGTTGACGACGCTGCTGGCTCATGGGTCCCCGATGTTAGCCTCCCCGTACAAGAAACATATGATATCTTGATTATTTTGCAGACAATAAACAGTGTATTGCGCTCTGAGCTATATCAAACGGATAATTAAATCTTTATTTTTACATAAAAAACTTGTATGTTGAATCTCCTTGTTTTTTTGTCTTTGCGAAGCATAGGACTTTCCTATTTTTTTTAGAAAATTCGGAACTTTCCTGTTTTGGAGTGGGCTGAAATTGTACGAGTCAAAAGGCCAAGCAGGATAGTTCGAAGGCCCAGATGTCCAGATGCAGCCCAATTGAAATCTTTCTTCTTGGATTTTTTCACCCCCTGATTTCTGGCTACTTCATTTTTCTTTTGGTCCTGTGCCGCCTTGGAAACGTTGAGACCGCTGCAAAATGGGACCCGCATGTCATCCTCTATGTACAATAAAATTTCTTTTCTTGGATTATTTTTGGCTCCCGATATTTGGTCACTTGCCTTTTTCTTTCGATCCCGCTGCAGCCTCTCAAACGGTGAGACCGCTGCTGCTAAATGGGACCCGCATGTCATCCTCTATGTACAATCAAGTTTCTTTTCTTGAATTATTTTTGGCTCCTGATATTTGGTCACTTGCCTTTTTCTTTCGATCTCATGCCACGTTTGAAACGTTGAGGAACCTGCTGGATCATGGGACCCGCATGTCATCCTCTATGTACTATAAAACTTTCTTTTCTTGAATTATTTTTGGCTCCTCATATTTGGTCACTTGCCTTTTTCTTTCGATCTCATGCCACGTTTGAATCGTTGAGGAACCTGCTGGCTCATGGGACCCGCATGTCATCCTCTATGTACTATAAAAGTTCATTTTCTTTGTTTTTTTTCACCCTCTGATTTTTGGCTATTTCCTTTTTCTTTTGATCCCCTGCCGCCTTGGAAATGTTGAGTAAGCTGCTAGCTCATGGGACCCGCATGTCATCCTCTATGTCCATCAACTTTATTTTCTTGGATTTTTTGACCCCCTAATTTCTGGCTACTTTCTTTTTGTTTTGATCTCAAGCCGCATTTGAAACGTTGGGACCGCTGCTGCAAAATGGGACCCGCATGTCATCCTCTATGTAAATAAAGTTTCTTTTCTTGGATTATCTTTGGCTCCTGATATTTTGTCACTTGCCTTTTTCTTTCGATCTCATGCCGCCTTTGAAACTTTAAGTAAGCTGCTGGCTCATGGGTCCCGCATGTCATCCTCTACGAGCAATAAAAGTTTCCTTTCTTGGAGTTATTTTTTACCCCTAATTTCTGGCTACTTACCTTTTTCTTTTGATCTCCTGCCCCCTTTGAAACGATGAGAACGCTGTTGGCAGGTCGGTCCCACATGTCATCCTCTATGAACAATAAAACTTTCCTTTGATGGATTTATTTTGAACCCCTAATTAATTTCTGGATATTTCCTTTTTTCTTTTGATCCCCTGCCGCCTTGGAATCGTTGAGGATGCTGCTGCCTCATGGGTCCCGCATGTCATCCTCTCAGAACGATAAATGTTTATTTTCTTGGATTTTTGACCAACTGATTTTTGGTTTATTTTTTCTTTCCATCCCTGCCGCCTTTAAAACGTTGACGACGCTGCTGGCTCATGGGTCCCCGATGTCAGCCTCCCCGTACAAGAAACATGTGATATCTTGATTATTTCGCTCTGAGCTTTGCAAACGGATAAATTAAATCTTTATTTTTACATAAACAAACTTATATGTTGAATCTCCTTGTTTTTTGTTTTTGCGAAACATAGGACTTTCATGTTTTGTAGTGGGCTGAAATTGTACGAGTCAAAAGGCGTCCAGCACGATAGTTCGAAGGCCCAGATGGCAAGATGCAGCCCAATTGAAAAATATCTTTTCTTGGATTTTGTTTTGACCCCCTGATTTCTGGCTACTTCCTTTTTCTTTTGATCCCTTGCCGCCTTGGAAACGTTGAGGCCGCTGCTGCTAAATGGGTCCCGCATGTCATCCTCTATGTACAATAAAATTTCTTTCTTCGATTATTTTCGGGTCCTGATATTTGGTCACTTGCCTTTTTCTTTCGATCTCATGCCGCCTTTGAAACGTTGAGGAAGCTGCTGGAGCATGGGTCCCGCATGTCATCCTCTATGAACAATTAAAGTTTCCTTTCTTGGAGTTATTTTTTACCCCTAATTTCTGGCTACTTCCTTTTTCTTTTGATCCCCTGCGCCTTGAAACT
This sequence comes from Lolium multiflorum, assembly GCA_030979885.1. Taxonomy (NCBI): domain Eukaryota; kingdom Viridiplantae; phylum Streptophyta; class Magnoliopsida; order Poales; family Poaceae; genus Lolium; species Lolium multiflorum. The sequence continues at coordinate 10,967,378 of CM061748.1, forward strand.
TTGAAGACTTTGCTGGATCATGGGTCCCACATGTCAGCCTCTATGAACAATAAACATTTCCTTTCTTGGAGTTATTTTGTACCCCTAATTTCTGGCTATTTGCCTTTTTTCTTTCGATCCCCACGCCTTCTAAACGTAGAGGACGCTGCTAGCTCGTGGGTCCCAGATGTCAGCCTCCATGGACAATAAACCTCTCCTTTGTTGGATTTATTTTTCACCCTCTGATTTTGGCTATTTCCTTTTATTTTGATCCACTGCCGCCTTGGAAACATTGAGTAAGCTGCTGACACATGGGGCCCGCATGTCATCCTCTATGTACAATCAACTTGCAAGATCTTCGAGCGAAAGAGCTTGTATTAGTGGGACCCATATGTCAACCTCTATGTACAATAAAAGTTTCATTTCTTGGATTATTTTTAGCTCCTGATATTTGGTCACTTTCCTTTTTATTTCGATCTCAAGCCACCTCTGAAACGTTGAGTAAGGTGCTGGCTCATGGGACCCACATGTCATCCTTTATGTACAATAAAGTTTCTTTTCTTGGATTTTTTTACACCTGATTTTTGGTCACTTGCCTTGACGCTGCTGGCTCATGGGTCCCACATGTCAGCATCTATGAACAATAAACCTTTCCTTTGTTGGATTTATTGTTTACCCCTAATTTCTGGCTATTTGCCTTTTTCTTTTGATCCCTGGCCTTTGAAAACGTTGAGGAACCTGCTGGCTCATGGGACCCGCATGTCATCCTCTATGTACTATAAAATTTCTTTTCTTGGTTTTTTTTCACCCTCTGATTTTTGGCTATTTCCTTTTTCTTTTGATCCCCTGCCGCCTTAGAAACGTTGAGTAAGCTGCTGACTCATGGGACCCGCATGTCATCCTCTATGTACAATCAACTTTCTTTTTTGGAGTTTTTTTACCCCCTAATTTCTGGCTACTTTCTTTTTCTTTTGATCTCAAACCGCATTTGAAACGCTGAAACCGCTGCTGCAAAATGGGACCCGCATGTCATCCTCTATGTACAATAAGTTTCATTTCTTGGATTATTTTTGGCTCCTGATATTTAGTCACTTGCCTTTTTCTTTCGATCTCATGCCGCCTTTGAAACATTGAGTAAGCTGCTGGCTCATGGGTCCCGCATGTCATCCTCTACGAACAATAAAAGTTTCATTTCTTGGAGTTATTTTTGACCCCTAATTTCTGGCTACTTTTTTTTTTTTGATCCACTGCCTCCTTTGAAACGTTGAGGATTCTGCAGACTAATACAAGCTTTTTCTCTCCAAGATCTTGCAAGTTGATAGATTAAATCATAGAATTATTAGGATATGTTTTAAATTTCAAATCCACTTTATGAATTATTAAAAATACCGTTATCCATGTGGGTATGGAGCGATCAAGGATTTTCATATTGGGCATGAGCAGTTTCAAAAATTGGAACCCAATAATTCAAAATAAATAAAAACAACTTTTATGTATAATCTCTGCGTTTTTTTTTGCCATTCATAGGATCTGTGTTTCATTAGAAAAGGGCCGAAATTGCATGAGCAGAAAGGCCCATTTGTAGTTATTGGGCTTCGACAGCCGGAGCAAGTAGGCCGATAGCAATTACCATGTAGATGGCCGTTGGCAACCCAAAGTGAAATATTGGGCCCAACAGGGGAAGGCTGAACAGTACTATTTTCTAATTGGAAGGTGGTACATGGCGTAATCCTGCCAAAAAAAAGATGGACACGGGTTGCTGAAATTTGCCCATCTGCGCCTAATATCGCCGCCGCGGCTCCGCTTCCGCCGCCGCCATGCCTCGTCTCGCGTCGAGCTCGCGGTACTGCCGCGTCTCGGGCACGGGGTACCGCGGCGTCCGCGCGCGCCCCAAAGGTACGTATTACGCGGAGATACGTGACGGCGGCGAGCGCATCGGCCTCGGCACCTACGAGACCGCGCACGAGGCCGCGCGCGCGTACGACGCCGTGGCGTGGCGGCTCGGGCGCCCGCGATCGTCGATGAATTTCCATGACGTGTGGACGCGCCAGCAGGCCGAGGATCTCGCGCCGCCGCCGTACATCGTTAGACAGGAGGAACAGCGGATAACGTTGCATAGAAAACAAAATTTTCCTACCGCGAACACGCAATCCAAGCCAAGATGCAATCTAGAAGACGGTAGCAACGAGGGTTTATCGAGTCTCACCCTTGAAGAGATTCCAAAGCCTACAAGAGGAGGCTCTTGTTGCTGCGGTAGACGTTCACTTGCCGCTTGCAAAAGCGCGTAGAAGATCTTGATCACGATCGGTTCCGGCGCCACGAACGGGCAGCACCTCCGTACTCGGTCACACGTTCGGTTGTTGATGAAGACGACGTCCACCTCCCCGTTCCAGCGGGCAGCGGAAGTAGTAGCTCCTCTTGAATCCGACAGCACGACGGCGTGGTGTCGGTGGCGGTGGAGAACTCCGGCGGAGCTTCGCTAAAGCTACGCGGGAGATATGGAGGAGAGGGGGCGGCTAGGGTTTGGGAGGGGGTGGCCGGCCACTCAAGGGGGGCGGCCAGCTTGTGGTCTTGGGGTGTCCGGCCCCCTCCCTTGGCCCCTCATTATATAGGTGGATTCCCAAGAGTTGGTCTCCAAGTCTTCGAATAAGACCCGAACCAAAAACCTTCCATATGGAGGGGAAACCTAGCCAAGCTAGGACTCCCACTAGAGGTGGGAGTTCCACCTCCCATATGGGGGGGTGGCCGGCCCCCTAAGGGGGAGTCCACTTGGGACTCCTCCCCCACTAGGGTTGGCCGGCCATGGAGGTGGAGTCCCATGTGGACTCCACCTTCCTTGGTGGTTTCTTCCGGACTTTTCTAGAACCTTCTAGAACCTTCCATAGAACCTTCCGCGACATTTTAATTCACATAAAATGACATCCTATATATGAATCTTATTCTCCGGACCATTCCGGAACTCCTCATGATGTCCGGGATCTCATCCGGGACTCCGAACAAATATTCGAACTCCATTCCATATTCAAGTACTACCATTTCAACATCCAACTTTAAGTGTGTCACCCTACGGTTCGTGAACTATGCGGACATGGTTGAGTACTCACTCCGACCAATAACCAATAGCGGGATCTGGAGATCCATAATGGCTCCCACATATTCAACGATGACTTTAGTGATCGAATGAACCATTCACATACAATACCAATTCCCTTTGTCACGTGATATTTTACTTGTCCGAGGTTTGATCTTCGGTATCACTCTATACCTTGTTCAACCTCGTCTCCTGACAAGTACTCTTTACTCGTACCGTGGTATGTGGTCTCTTATGAACTCATTCATATGCTTGCAAGACATTAGACGACATTCCACCGAGAGGGCCCAGAGTATATCTATCCGTCATCGGGATGGACAAATCCCACTGTTGATCCATATGCCTCAACTCATACTTTCCGGATACTTAATCCCACCTTTATAGCCACCCATTTACGCAGTGGTGTTTGGTGTAATCAAAGTACCTTTCCGGTATAAGTGATTTACATGATCTCATGGTCATAAGGACTAGGTAACTATGTATCGAAAGCTTATAGCAAATAACTTAATGACGAGATCTTATGCTACGCTTAATTGGGTGTGTCCATTACATCATTCATATAATGACATAACCTTGTTATTAATAACATCCAATGTTCATGATTATGAAACTAATCATCCATTAATCAACAAGCTAGTTTAAGAGGCATACTAGGGACTTCTTGTTGTCTACATATCACACATGTACTAATGTTTCGGTTAATACAATTATAGCATGATATATAAACATTTATCATAAACATAAAGATATAAATAATAACCACTTTATTATTGCCTCTAGGGCATATCTCCTTCAGTCTCCCACTTGCACTAGAGTCAATAATCTAGATTACATTGTAATATACCTAACACCCATGGCATTCTGGTGTTGGTCATGCTTTGCCCTAGGGAGAGCTTTAGTCAACGGATCTGCTACATTCAGATCAGTGTGTACTTTGCAAATATTTACTTCTCCATCTTCGATGTACTCGCGAATCGAGTGGTAACGCAGCTTGATATGCTTCAGCCTCTTGTGTGACCTTGGCTCTTGTGCATTGGCGATGGCACCCATGTTATCACAGTAAATGATTAATGGGTCCAATGCACTAGGAACCACACCGAGCTCTACAATGAACCTCTTCATCCATACCGCTTCTGATGAAGCCTCTGAAGCCGCTATGTACTCCGATTCTGTTGAAGACTTCGCCACCGTGCACTGCTTCGAGCTTGCCCAGCTTACTGCAGCACCATTCAATATAAACACGTACCCAGATTGTGACTTAGAGTCATCAGGATCAGTGTTCCAACTTGCATCGGTGTAACCACTTACAACGAGCTCTTGGTCACCTCCATAACAAAGAAACATATCCTTAGTTCTTTTCAAGTACTTCAGGATATTCTTGACCGCTGTCCAGTGTTCCATTCCTGGATCACTTTGATATCTGCTAGTCAAACTAACATCATGTGCTATATCCGGTCTAGTACATAGCATGGCATACATGATAGATCCTACTGCCGAGGCATAGGGGATTTTACTCATCCTTTCTCTTTCTTCTGCCGTAGCCGGTCCTTGAGTCTTACTCAAGACTTTGCCTGGTAACATAGGTAAGAACCCTTTCTTACTTTCGTCCATTCTAAACTTCTTTAGAATCTTGTCCAGATATGTACTCTGTGATAGCCCTATTAGGCGTCTTGATCTATCTCTATAAATCTTGATGCCTAATATATACGATGCTTCACCAAGGTCTTTCATTGAAAAACTATTATTCAAATAACCTTTAACACTGCTTAATAGTTCTATATCATTCCCGATCAATAATATGTCATCTACATATAATATCAGGAATGCTACAGAGCTCCCACTCACTTTCTTGTAAATACAGGCCTCTCCATGACACTGTATAAACCCGAAGTCTTTGATCACCTTATCAAAGCGTCGGTTCCAACTTCTTGATGCTTGCTTCAGTCCATAGATTGAACGCTGAAGTTTGCATACTTTGTCAGCATTTTTAGGATCGACAAAACCTTTGGGTTGTACCATATACAACTCTTCCTCAATGTCTCCATTAAGGAACGCCGTTTTGACATCCATCTGCCAAATCTCATAATCGAAAAATGCAGCTATTGCTAACAAAATCCTCACAGATTTTAGCTTCGCTACAGGTGAGAAAGTCTCATCGTAGTCAACTCCTTGAATTTGTCGGAAACCCTTTGCGACAAGTCGAGCTTTATAGACAGTAATATTACCATCAGCATCTGTTTTTCTCTTGAAGATCCATTTATTCTCGACAGCCTTTCGGCTATCAGGTAAGTCTACCAAAGTCCATACTTTGTTATCATACATGGATCCCATTTCGGATTTCATGGCTTCTTGCCATTTGTTGGAATCTGGGCTCATCATCGCTTCTTCATACGTCGCAGGGTCCTCATCATTGTTATCCACAATCATGACATTTAGACAAGGATCATACCAATCAGGAGTGGTACGTTCCCTTGTCGATCTGCGAGGTTCAGTAGTTTCCTCGTTTGAAGTTTCATGATCATTATCATTAGCTTCCTCTGTTGCCGGTGTAGGCGGTACAGGTACAACTTCCGGTACTGCGCTACTCTGATCAACGAGTATAGATTCATCAATCTCATCGAGTTCTACTTTTCTTCCAGTCACTTCTTTAGTGAGAAATTCTTTCTCAAGAAAGGTTCCGTTCTTAGCAACAAAGATTTTGCCTTCGGATTTGTGATAGAAAGTATACCCTATAGTTTCCTTAGGGTATCCTATGAAGACGCATTTCTCCGCTTTGGGTTCTAGCTTGTCCGGTTGTAACTTCTTTACATAGGCTTCGCAACCCCAAACTTTCAGGAACGACAGCTTAGGTTTCTTATTAAACCATAATTCATACGGTGTCGTTTCTACGGATTTTGATGGTGCTCTATTTAAAGTGAATGCGGCTGTCTCTAATGCATAACTCCAAAATGATAACGGCAAATCAGTAAGAGACATCATAGAACGAACCATATCTAAGAGAGTTCGATTACGACGTTCGGACACACCGTTTCGTTGAGGTGTTCCCGGCGGTGTCAATTGTGAAAGTATTCCGCATTTCTTTAAATGCATGCCAAAATCATAACTCAGATATTCACCTCCACGATCAGATCGTAGAAATTTGATCTTCTTGTTACGTTGATTTTCTACTTCACTTTGGAATTCCTTAAACTTCTCGAAAGTTTCGGATTTATGTTTCATGAAATAGATATACCCATATCTACTCAGATCATCTGTGAAGGTTAGAACATAACGATAACCACCGCGCGATGCTACGCTCATTGGTCCACACACATCGGTATGTATGATTTCCAATAAGTCAGTAGCTCGCTCCATCATACCAGAAAATGGAGTCTTTGTCATTTTTCCCATTAGACATGCTTCGCATCTATCAAGTGACTCAAAGTCAAGTGATTCAAGTAATCCATCAGTATGGAGTTTCTTCATGCGTTTCACTCCAATATGACCAAGACGACAGTGCCACATATAAGTAGAATTATCATTCAATTTAATTCGCTTAGCATCAATGTTATGTATATGCGTATCACTACTATCGAGATCTAACAGAAATAAGCCATTCTTTTGTGGTGCTCGACCATAAAAGATATTATTCATAAAAATAGAACAACCATTATTCTCAGACTTAAATGAATAACCGTCTTGCATTAAACAAGATCCAGATATAATGTTCATGCTCAACGCGGGTACAAAATAACAATTATTTAGGCTTAAAACTAATCCCGAAGGTAGATGTAGAGGAAGTGTGCCGACAGCGATCACATCGACTTTGGATCCATTTCCAACGCGCATCGTCACTTCATCTTTCAGTAGTCTTCGTTTATTCTTTAGTTCCTGTTTCGAGTTACAAATATGAGCAACCGAACCAGTATCAAATACCCAGGTACTAGAACGAGAACCAGTGAGATAAACATCTATAACATGTATATCAGATATACCTTCTTTCTTCTTCTTGACAAGGCCGCTCTTCAGATCAGCCAGATACTTGGAGCAATTACGCTTCCAGTGTCCCTTCTCCTTGCAGTAATAGCACTCAGCATCAGGCTTAGGGCCGTTCTTAGGTTTCATAGGAGGCGTGGCAGCTTTCTTGCCACCCTTCTTGAATTTTCCCTTAGACTTGCCCTGTTTCTTGAAACTGGTGGTCTTGTTGACCATCAACACTTGGTGCTCTTTCTTGATCTCAATCTCAGCAGCTTTTAGCATGCCAAAAAGTTCAGGTAACTCCTTGTTCATGTTCTGCATATTGTAGTTCATCACAAAGTTCTTGTAACTTGGTGGCAGTGATTGAAGGACACGATTAATCCCCAGTCTGTTAGGAATCACTATTCCCAAGTCACTGAGTTTCTTCGCATGCCCGGTCATGGCGAGCATGTGCTCACTAACGGAGCTGCCTTCTTCCATCATGCAGCTGAAGAATTGTTTCGATGCTTCATAGCATTCCACGGCCGCATGAGTCTCAAAAATAGCTTTCAGCTCTTTCATCAACTCATGAGGATCGTGGTGCTCAAAACGTTTTTGAAGATCGGATTCCAGACTGCACAGGATGGCACACTGAACTTGAGAGTACCGAATTTTCCGAGTCTCGTAAACAACTTTTACTTCATCGGTTTCAGTTTCTGCAGGAGGGTCACCTAGCGGTGCATCAAGCACATATTGCAGATTTCCGCCAGAGAGGAAGATCCTCACATGACGGAACCAGTCGGTGAAGTTGCTACCGTTGCTCTTAAGTTTCTCTTTCTCTAGGAACTGATTAAAATTGATTGGGGACGCCATCTCTACAACATATATTTGCAAAAGTTTAGACTAAGTTTATGACAAATTGAGTTCAAATTTTAATTCAACATAATTAAAAATCTAGGTGAACTCCCACTCAAAACAATATCCCTCGCATTGTCTTAGTGATCACACGAACCAAATCCACCGCACCTATGTCCGATCATCACGAGACAAGGTGTGATTTCAATGGCGAACACTCAAAGTGTTCATCATATCAACCATATGATTCATGCTCTACCTTTCGGTATCACGTGTTCCGAGACCATGTCTGTACATGCTAGGCTCGTCAAGGCCACCTTAGTATCCGCATGTGCAAAACTGTCTTGCACCCGTTGTATGCACTTGTTGATTCTATCACACCCGATCATCACGAGATGCTTCGAAACGACAAGTCTTGGCAACGGTGCTACTAAGGATGAACACTTTATTATCTTGAGATTTTAGTGAGGGATCATCTTATAATGCTACCGTCGCGATCTAAGCAAAATAAGATGCATAAAAGGATTAACATCACATGCAGTTCATATGTGATATGATATGGCCCTTTTGTCTTTGCGCCTTTGATCTTCATCTCCAAAGCACGGACATGATCTCCATCATCTTCGGGCATGATCTCCATCATCGTCGGCGTAGCGTCAAGGTCAATGGCGCCGTCTTCATGATTGTCCTCCATGTAGCAACTATTACAACTACTTTGAAATACTACTCAACATGAAATTTAAAGACAACCATAAGGCTCCTGCCGGTTGCCACAATACAATAATGATCATCTCATACATATTCATCATCACATTATGGCCATATCACATCACCAAACCCTGCAAAAACAAGTTAGACGTCTCTAATTTGGTTTGCATATTTTACGTGGTTTAGGGTTTTCGAGAGAGATCTAATCTACCTACGAACATGAACCACAACGTTGATACTAATGTTTTCAATAGAAGAGTAAATTGAATCTTCACTATAGTAGGAGAGACAGACACCCGCAAAGCCTCTTATGCAATACAAGTTGCATGTCGAACGAGGAACAAGTCTCATGAACGCGGTCATGTAAAGTTAGTCCGAGCCGCTTCATCCCACTATGCCACAAAGATGCAAAGTACTCAAACTAAAGATAACAAGAGCATCAACGCCCACAAAACCATTGTGTTCTACTCGTGCAACCATCTATGCATAGACATGGCTCTGATACCACTGTAGGATAACGTTGCATAGAAAACAAAAATTTTCCTACCGCGAACACGCAATCCAAGCCAAGATGCAATCTAGAAGACGGTAGCAACGAGGGGTTTATCGAGTCTCACCCTTGAAGAGATTCCAAAGCCTACAAGAGGAGGCTCTTGTTGCTGCGGTAGACGTTCACTTGCCGCTTGCAAAAGCGCGTAGAAGATCTTGATCACGATCGGTTCCGGCGCCACGAACGGGCAGCACCTCCGTACTCGGTCACACGTTCGGTTGTTGATGAAGACGACGTCCACCTCCCGTTCCAGCGGGCAGCGGAAGTAGTAGCTCCTCTTGAATCCAATAGCACGACGGCGTGGTGTCGGTGGCGGTGGAGAACTCCGCGGAGCTTCGCTAAAGCTACGCGGGAGATATGGAGGAGAGGGGGCTAGGGTTTGGGAGGGGGTGGCCGGCCACTGGGGGGCGCGGCCAGCTTGTGGTCTTGGGGTGGCCGGCCCCCTCCCTTGGCCCCTCATTATATAGGTGGATTCCCAAGAGTTGGTCTCCAAGTCTTCGAATAAGACCCGAACCAAAAACCTTCCATATGGAGGGGAAACCTAGCCAAGCTAGGACTCCCACTAGAGGTGGGAGTTCCACCTCCCATATGGGGGGGTGGCCGGCCCCCTAAGGGGGAGTCCACTTGGGACTCCTCCCCCACTAGGGTTGGCCGGCCATGGAGGTGGAGTCCCATGTGGACTCCACCTTCCTTGGTGGTTTCTTCCGGACTTTTCTAGAACCTTCTAGAACCTTCCATAGAACCTTCCGCGACATTTTAATTCACATAAAATGACATCCTATATATGAATCTTATTCTCCGGACCATTCCGGAACTCCTCATGATGTCCGGGATCTCATCCGGGACTCCGAACAAATATTCGAACTCCATTCCATATTCAAGTACTACCATTTCAACATCCAACTTTAAGTGTGTCACCCTACGGTTCGTGAACTATGCGGACATGGTTGAGTACTCACTCCGACCAATAACCAATAGCGGGATCTGGAGATCCATAATGGCTCCCACATATTCAACGATGACTTTAGTGATCGAATGAACCATTCACATACAATACCAATTCCCTTTGTCACGCGATATTTTACTTGTCCGAGGTTTGATCTTCGGTATCACTCTATACCTTGTTCAACCTCGTCTCCTGACAAGTACTCTTTACTCGTACCGTGGTATGTGGTCTCTTATGAACTCATTCATATGCTTGCAAGACATTAGACGACATTCCACCGAGAGGGCCCAGAGTATATCTATCCGTCATCGGGATGGACAAATCCCACTGTTGATCCATATGCCTCAACTCATACTTTCCGGATACTTAATCCCACCTTTATAGCCACCCATTTACGCAGTGGTGTTTGGTGTAATCAAAGTACCTTTCCGGTATAAGTGATTTACATGATCTCATGGTCATAAGGACTAGGTAACTATGTATCGAAAGCTTATAGCAAATAACTTAATGACGAGATCTTATGCTACGCTTAATTGGGTGTGTCCATTACATCATTCATATAATGACATAACCTTGTTATTAATAACATCCAATGTTCATGATTATGAAACTAATCATCCATTAATCAACAAGCTAGTTTAAGAGGCATACTAGGGACTTCTTGTTGTCTACATATCACACATGTACTAATGTTTCGGTTAATACAATTATAGCATGATATATAAACATTTATCATAAACATAAAGATATAAATAATAACCACTTTATTATTGCCTCTAGGGCATATCTCCTTCAGTCTCCGCCTTGCCGCGAGACGGGGCGTTTGCGCATCGCCGAGCGGGACGAGCGCGCGGCGCGCGAGTGGGCGGCCCGCTTCCCCGAGGACGTTGCCGCCGAGAACGAGCACTTCCGCAGACGGAGGGCGGAGAAGGCGACGAGGCGGGCAGCGAAGAAGGAGGACCGCGCACGACGGAGGGCGGAGAAGGCGACGAAGCGGGCCTTCATCGAAGCGCAGCTCGCCGGGCCGACCACCATTGGCGAGGACGACCCCCGTTGGATTGACCTCTTCTCGTCGGATCCGGTGTCGGGCACGACACCGGACTCGTCAGATGTCGAGTTTTAGTTTAGTTTTATCGCACTACTTTGTAAAAATATGAACTACGGAGTATCTATCAAGCTAATTTTATCCTATTTTATGTCTATTTCTAGTCTTTGTTTGATCTTCTGTTTTACTGCACTCTATTTTTCATTATATTCTGTTTTTGGCGCTGCATTTATAGCGCCTCTGAAAATACGCTGTTTCAGCCCTGCATTTGGCCGCCACAGTTTGCAGCTTCCGGTGAAGCTATTGCCGGCTCCATGCGCAGCATCAGCCCACAGCGCCAAAATATAGAGCCACTGCTGGAGTTGCTGTAATATGTTTGTCAGCAGGAGCTTACCTAATTAGTGAAAAAGATGTTCAGCGTGGGATTCGAAAAAAAGATCTTCATGTTTTTTTCCTAGCGATCCTAGTTCGGACTTTTGATTGTGTTGGCTAGTGCATGAAGCTTGACACCTGTATTATGTGATCCTGATATGAGGATAAGAACACCTTCAGCTTGCATTGCTAATGGTGTCTACTGCAGCAGTGGCGTACCTTCAATGGAGACTGATGCAAGAGAGTTGGTACTGGTGAGCCTGCACTTGACATCATCGTGCCACCTGAAGTAGGTGGTGTATTGGGATTAGACTGATAAGCATAGCACCTTGCAAAGAACAAGATGATGCTAGTGTTGGTTAACGTGATTTTACGCCAAAAGTCATGTATGCTCAACAGGTGCCGTACCTAGTTTGGATATTGTGTTGTTACCCTTTTGTGGTTTGGTGTTTGTCCAACAGAGAAAGCTACTCTTTTCCCGTGTAAGTGTTATTATGTGAACAAAAGTTGTATGTACATATATATCGGTCAGAGAACCAAGATTGCATATTCTTGCCTGGTTATAACACATAAATCATAATAACAATTAAAGAGAAAAGGAACATTTGCCTTTGCAATGTGATTGTGCCAAGTAGATTAGACAACCAACCACAAACATTACAGGTCAACAGCCAAACGCATGCGAAAGTCCTAAGGTAAGCTCCATAATACATGTTGAAACCAAAAGCCTAGAAACCATAAGAAAGGTAGCTCCACATCACAGTTCCACGACAGCAGCATACTGATCATAAAACATATATCAAGTCAGGACAGCTGCACCACTGGGTAAGCATCCATGGGGTCTGGCTCAAGAGCGAAGACTGTGTGAATGCTGCAAAATGTGGCTCTTGCCTCACCCCACCCATACATCTTATCATGGAACCTTACCAAATCAGCATGAATCATCTTGACATAAACATAGCTCCTCTCTCCATGCTGATGGGATTGAACAATGCGCCAGTTGCAGTGCTTCAGCTTGTCAAACAGTATGCAGGAGATGACGAAGCATGCTGGCTGGTCTTTTGTAGTGACAATGGCTTGGAGTAGCTGGTCCTGTGAACCACCCAACTGGATCTTTAGAGCTTGAAGGACAGTCCGTGCCATATAAGCTACCGTTGCTGACTTCAGCTCGGGTTCAGGTGAATGACAGCTGACATCTTGTCCTCGAGATGCAGATCCTTCTTGATCAGATTCAGCGGAATCATCACCACTACTTACAGGTGCATCAGGTTCTACAGAAGGCACATCAGGTACATGCTCCAGTTCATAGGAGTTGGGTGGGACAGCACTGTTTGCTGAAATCTCTACAATACCAGCTCCAGGTAGACCACCAGTCTCTACAGAGGGTAAACCACCAATATCCACTTCAGAGGATTCTCGTGGCACGACACCTTTCGCTAGAGGCTCTACCCTACCAGCTCCAGGTCCACCACCAGTCAGTACTGTGGGCATAGTCATGACGGGTTCTACCAATACAAAACCTCCTTCGGGTGGCGTGGCAACTTCGGGTGCAGGATCATCAGTAGCAACTCCAGCATCAGCACCAGTTACATCGGTCTTGACAATAGGTAAACCGTCTTGCTCTAGTTCAGAGAATTCCCGTGGCACGACACCGTTCACTAGAGGCTCTACACTAGCAGCTCCAGCTGCACCACCAGTTTCTACAGCAGGGGGTAAACCCAATCCACAACCTTCTTCATGTGGCACGATGATGCCAGGTATAGGCTCATCAGTACCAGGTCCAGCTGCATCAGTCTCCATAGACAGTAAACAAGGTGGCGTCGGAGGTTTAAAAGACTGGCATGCCATTTCACCTTTGTCATCAGACAATATAGAGTTTTCTTCAACTCTATGTTTCTGCAATAATAAGCACATGAACAGAAATTAGACCAGAGCATCTAGCCATCTAACAGGGGCAGCGGCAAAACAAGCGTCGGTCCATATGTTTACCTTGTCATCTGGGATATCAGAACACACAGATTTAGAAGTCATTTCACATAGCATCCGCTTTTTCGTTCCTTCCCCTACGTCCATCTGGAATAAGTAATACTATTGATCACATAAAACTAATTAATCAAATATATGCATATGTTGAGAAGTTTGCACGGCAAATTGTGGATTCTGCTTTTATCACCTACGAATCGTCGTTCTATATATTTACCTTGTCATCTGGGATATCAGAAGTCACAGAATGAGAAGTCATCTCACTAAGTATCGGTTTTTTCGCTCTTTCCCCTCCATCCATGTAACGGCCCCGGATATACCCCTATTAGATTTGCTTGTTGTTTTTCTTTTATGCATCATCATGCATTATGCATCCTATCATTCACAAGATTTTATTAAATACAAATTATTTCTCCAATAAAAACTATTTGTGTTTCCCTCTCATATGGTTTTATAATAAACCTCCCCCTCTTTTCTTTTAACAAAACCCTAACAATCAAAACTATATTAATAAATAAAACTATTTCAAATGTTACACAGTTTTAAAAATGGTTTGGCTTTGTTTGGTTTTGTTTTCAAATACCAAAGCAGTTTTGAAAATAAGAGAGAAAAGAAAAGGTTTTTCAAAATCAAACCCTAACCCCTTCCAGGCTTCCCTCTCTCTCTGGCCCGTCTCTCTCTCCTTTGTGGCCCATTCCTCTCTTTTTCTCTGGCCCAAGTCAGCCCAATCCGGCAGCCTTGCTCCAGCCTAGCCCACCCTGGCGTACCTGTTCGTCGGCCCTTTTCTTTTTTCCTTCACGCTCTTCACGCCACCGTCCTGGACAACGACAGCAGTGCCGTGGTCCTCCTCCCACCTCCACGCCCATCTCGTGACCCCTCTACCACTCCCCTTTATCTGGTCCTGGGGGAGCGTCTCCTCCACGCCAAGTCTCCACCTGCTCCCTTCCTTTCCTTTTCCCCTCCTCCAAGCCGAACCAGAGAGAGATGGAGAGGGTTTTGCCCGGCTACAGAACATTGATGACCCACAAGTATAGGGGGTGTATCGTAGTATTTTCGATAAGTAAGAATGTCGATCCCAACGAGGAGCAGAAGGTGTTGACAAGCAGTTTCGATGAAGGATTCACTGTAAATGCTCACAGACAAGTATTCAGGGGGTTTTGATGTAATAGTTGAATAAAGTACGAGTAAGTAAAGTGCGAGAGTAACAATTGCAGCGAGTGGCCCAATCCTTTTTAGCACAAAGGACAAGCCGGTTTGTTTACTTATAATGACCAAACATTCTCGAGGACACACGGGATTTTAGTCTAGTGCTTTCGCTACATACGGCTAAATAATCTTCATTGTTATGATAAGTGTTGTGTGGGTGAACCTATGCTAATGTACCGCCCTTCCTAGGACTAATACATACTTGTGATTATACCCCTTGCAAGCATCCGCAACTACAAGAAAGTAATTAAGAATAAATCTAACCACAGCCTTAAACTCTGAGATCCTGCGATCCCTCCTGCATCGATATACCAACGGGGGTTTAGGTTTCTGTCACTCCGGCAACCCCGCAATTAGCAAACGAATACAAGATGCATTCCCCTAGGCCCATAAATGGTGAAGTGTCATGTAGTCGACGTTCACATGACACCACTAGAAGAATAACACCACAACTTAAATATCACACCATTGAATATTACTCAACCATAGTTCACTACTAACATTTAGACTTCACCCATGTCCTCAAGAACTAAACGAACTACTCACGAGACATCATATGGAACATGATCAGAGGTGATATGATGATGAATAACAATCTGAACATAAACTTGGTTCAATGGTTTCACTCAATAGCATCAACAACAAGTATAGATCGATACCGGGAGAGTTTCCCCTATCAAACAATCAAGATCAAACCCAAATTGCTACGGCGGTGACGGTGTCCAGCGGTGATGACGGCGGTGATGATGGTGGAGATGATGATGATGGTGATGGTGATGATGTCCAGCTCGATGACGGTGACGATGGCGTCGATTTCCCCCTCCCGGAGGGAATTTCCCCGGCGGATTCCTGCCCGCCGGAGAGCTCTTTTCTCTCTGGTGTTCTCCGCCCCGCAGAGGCGGCTGTAACTCTTCGTGAGGTACCCTCTGTGGCTTAGGTCTTCGGGACGAAGGGTTTCGCGAAGAAAAGGAGGCGAAAGGGGTCGTGGGCCCCCCAAACCACATGGCGGCGCGGCCAGGGCATGGGCCGCGCCGCCCTAGGGTGTGGGCCCACCCTGGGTCCTCCTGGCCCCTCCTTCTGGCTTCCTTCGTCATCTTGAAAAATAGGATTTTTGGTATAATTTCCTTCCACAGTTGATCTTCCGAAATATTGCGTTCTGACGGTGCTTTTTCCAGCAGAATCCTGGCTCCGGTGCTTGATCCTCCAACAATGATGAAACATGCAAAATAGATGAAATAACATAAGTATTGTGTCCCAATATGAAATATATCAATGAATAACAGCAAATTATGATATAAAATAGTGATGCAAATTGGACGTATCAACTCCCCCCAAGCTTAGACTTCGCTTGTCCCCAAGCGAAACTGAGCTCGATAGACAGGACCACATGTTTATGGAGTGAAGAGTCGATAAATAAAATACGGACAAGAAGCATCATATTCATTCACACAAGACATTATAGTAAACAACTTCCTCATATAACTCAACTTGAAACAAGTATAAGGTAATCACAAATAAAGGTGCATAAGAAATCATAATTGGTGATGGCAAACTTCGTTCTTGGTCAGAGAACAATTAACAGATTATATTTATCTCATTGAGCAGCGCTCTCATGTTAAAGTTTATAAGGCACAACTTGCATACTCAATCATAATGGTCTCTTCATGATCATTGATAACTTGCAAAGCTATATTCATTCAGATAAAACTTGTACTAAACAAGGAAGAATAAAAGACATGATGAAGCAAATCACAATATAATGGTTTGATCACAACTACTCAAATGCTTGCTTGAGATGGAGGGAAATAGGTTTACTGACTCAACATAAAGTAAAAGACAGGCCCTTCGCAGAGGGAAGCAGGGATTAAATCATGTGCTAGAGCTTTTTCAGTTTTGAAATCATATAGAGATAATAAAAGTAACATTTTGAGAAGTGTTTGTTGTTGTCAACGACTGGTAGCGGGTACTCTAACCCCCTTGCCAGACAAACCTTCAAAGAGCGGCTCCCATATTATTTTCATTTTGTGTGGCACTCCTTCCAACCTTTCTTTCACAAACCATGGCTAACCGAATCCTCGGGTGCCTACCAACAATCTCATACCATGAAGGAGTGCCTTTTTATTTTAGCTTTATTATGATGATGACACTCCCCCCAACCTTTGCTTACACAAGCCATGGCTAACCGAATCCTTCGGGTGCCGTCCATCAATCACATACCATGGAGGAGTGTCTATTTAGTTTAATTAATTTGGGACTGGGAATCCCATTGCCAGCTCTTTTTTTATTGGATAAGCGGATGAAGCCACTAGTCCATTGGTGAAAGTTGCCCAACAAGATTGAAAGATAAAACACCACATACTTCCTCATGAGCTATGAAACATTAACACAAATAAGAGATACTAAGTTTTGAATTGTTTAAAGGTAGCACATGAAGTATTTACTTGGAATGGCAGAAAATACCATGTAGTAGGTAGGTATGGTGGACACAAATGACATAGGTTTGGGTTAAGGTTTGGATGCACGAGAAGTATTCCCTCTCAGTACAGGTCTTTGGCTAGCAAGGTTAATTAGCAAGCATAAGAGTCGAGGGAAACAAACAAATATACATGTGATAGAAACAATCATGCATCTTCCTTGTAAGTACAAAACAATTTTAACTTCAGAATAATAAGCTATGAGCTAACAAGAAAGAAAGACAATGAAACAACTACATGTATTTCTCTTTTCTATTTAAACCTCAAAGTGTTGTTGCTATTGACCAATGCTAAGTTTGCCAAAACCAAATAGATTTATTCAATGCTCCCAAAGTGATACCAATACTAACAACAAGGTAAATCATATAATAGAGATTGCAAACTAGAATAAGATGTGCAATATGTAAATGATAAGACTTCTCATTAATATTCCATAACGATAACTCACACCAAGGGATACATAGATAACCAACTAAAGGAGAGATACTTCCAAACTGCAACCCATCTTATATGATAACTTCCCTACTCATGATATGACACTACTTGACAATAAAAGTAAAAGGTAGTGATAATGTGATACCGCGGCACTCCCCCAAGCTTGGAACAAACCAAGGGGATGCCAATACCGATGATGAATTACTCCTTCGGCGATGGTGGTGATGAATTCCTGACAAGCTTCTCAATAAGCTCCTGAAGCTCGTCAATCCTGTATATGAGATTGCGAATCATCTCTGAATTGTGCTCGACGCGGTTAAGGAGTCTGTCCGACGGTGAGTCCCAACTCTTGGAGTTATTTCCCCACTCTTCAGCCTCAGGCTCCTTCTCTCCTGCAGTGTTAGAGCGATCTATATCCCACTGGCTAGGCAATGCTGCCTTGGGAGTCCCTTCAATTTGATTATTGAAAATTAGATTGTGGAAGGGGTGATGAGTGCCTGATAAGGATGACTTTGGAGCTAGGTAATGACGTGGAACCGCTCCTCCAGTGCGAATTCTTGCGCTCTTGTTTGCACTAAAAGGGTTGTCCACCACCTTGATGCTTGCGATAGTAGCACGCGGGTGTGCGCGCGAATCTTCCTCCACCTCTTCTTCATCCTCTTCCTTGACGTCCTTGTCTTCCTCTTTCCACCCAAGATCTCGATCATCTTCATCCGGAAACTCCTTGCCCTTGTTCTTGGAGACCATGGTGCTTCTAGACCAAAATCCTGGCAGAAACAGCTCGAAACAAAACACGTCGAGAACACGATATACGGACCTCCAGGGTCCGGGGATTATATAAAATTTTTCACGACAAACGGAAAGTACCAGATCGAACCAGAGTCGGAAAGGGGCGACGGGCGGCCAAACCATAGGCGGCGCGGGCCCAGGCTTGGCCGCGCCGGCCTATGGTGCCACGCCCTCGTGCGTCCTTTCCACTCCGTTTCGAACTCGTAATTTTTCATATTTTCCAAAAACAGCAAAAATATTGTTCGGAAAGTAAATTGCGTACTTTTCATTACCAGTACTGTTACCTATTCAAAGTCGAGTTCTGGCGGACTGTCAATTTGCCCTTTGATGAAAGCTTCCGGTGTTTCCACTTGAATAATATCAACATCAACATTATAGGAATCACCCGAGATATAATGCTTGAGTCTTTGTCCATTCACCACTTGCGTAGCATTGCCTTGGAGAGAGCTAATTTTAATTGCTCCTGAACGATACACCTCCTCGACAACATATGGTCCTTCCCATTTCGAGAGTAATTTCCCTGCAAAGAATCTGAGACGAGACCGATACAATAGGACTTTATCCCCAATATTAAATTCTCTTTTGATGATCCTTCTATCATGCCATTTTTTAACTTTCTCTTTAAAGAGTTTAGCATTTTCATAAGCTTCACTTCTCCATTCATCTAGAGAACTCAATTGCAACAACCTCTTATCACCGGCAAGTTTAGGATCTTTATTTAATTCTCTAACAGCCCAATAAGCTTTGTGCTCTAGTTCTAAAGGTAAATGACAAGCTTTCCCATAAACCATTTTATAAGGTGACATTCCCATGGGATTTTTATAAGCAGTTCTATAAGCCCATAGTGCATCCTTCAATTTACTAGCCCAATTCTTTCTAGTTTTATTAACAGTCTTTCCCAAAATAGATTTAATTTCTCTATTCGATAATTCTACTTGACCACTAGTTTGAGGATGATAAGCGGAAGCAATTCTATGATTAATACCATACCTAGCAAGAGTTTTTCTAAAACCTCCATGAATAAAATGAGAACCTCCATCAGTCATAATATATCTAGGTACTCCAAATCTAGGAAAAATAATATCTAAAAGCATTCTTAAAGAGGTCTCACCATCAGCACTTTTTGTAGGTATAGCTTCCACCCATTTAGTAACATAATCAACAGCAACAAGTATGTGAGTGTTACCTTCTGAAGACGGAAAAGGTCCCATGAAGTCAAATCCCCAACAATCAAATGGTTCAATAACAAGAGTATAATTCATAGGCATTTCATTACGTCTGGAGATATTACCAACCCTTTGGCATTCATCACAAGATAAAATAAACTTTCTTGCATCCTTGAAGAGAGTTGGCCAATAAAAACCTGATTGTAGAACCTTTTGCGCGGTTCTTTCTCCGGCGTGATGTCCTCCATAAGCACTACCATGACATTTACTCAATATCTCTTGTTGTTCATATTCGGGAACACATCTTCGCATAATACCATCCACTCCTTCTTTATATAAGTGTGGGTCATCCCAAAAATAATGCCTTAAGTCATAAAAGAATTTCCTCCTTTGCTGAGCTGAAAAGGTTGGAGGCAAGTACTTGGAAACAATAAAGTTAGCATAATCAGCATACCAAGGACTGTCTCGCGAACTCACCTTTATTACAGCCAATTGTTCATTTGGAAAACTATCATTAACAGGAACAGGATCATAAGCAATATTTTCCAATCTAGACAAATTATCAGCAACAGGATTATCAGCACCTTTCCTATCTACAATATGTAAATCAAATTCTTGCAAAAGAAGTACCCATCTAATAAGCCTCGGCTTAGCATCTTTCTTTGTCATTAGGTATCTAATTGCAGCATGATCAGTATGAATAGTAACTTTTGAATCAACAATATAAGATCTGAATTTATCACAAGCAAAAACTACAGCTAATAATTCTTTTTCAGTTGTAGCATAATTTCTTTGAGCAGCATCAAGAGTTTTACTAGCATAATGAATAACATTCAGTTTTTTATCTACTCGCTGTCCAAGAACAGCGCCTACAGCAAAATCACTAGCATCACACATAATTTCAAATGGTAAGTTCCAATCAGGAGGTTCAACTATAGGAGCAGTTGTTAAGGCTTTCTTAAGAGTTTCAAAAGCTTCCTTACAATCATCATCAAAAACAAATGGTACATCTTTTTGAAGAAGATTAGTAAGAGGCTTTGAAATCTTGGAGAAGTCTTTAATAAATCTCCTATAAAACCCAGCATGACCAAGAACACTACGAATACCTTTAACATCCCTAGGATAGGGCATCTTCTCAATTGCTTCAACTTTAGCTCTATCAACTTCAATACCTCTCTCGGAAATTTTATGTCCCAATACAATTCCTTCATTAACCATAAAGTGGCATTTCTCCCAATTAAGAACAAGGTTAGTTTCTTCACATCTCTGCAAAACTTTATCAAGGTTTCGCAAGCAACTATCAAAAGAATTCCCATAGACGGAAAAATCATCCATGAATACCTCTACAATACTCTCGCAAAAACCATGAAAAATAGCAGACATGCATCTTTGAAAAGTAGCAGGAGCATTACATAAACCAAAAGGCATACGCCTATAAGCATAAGTTCCATAGGGACAAGTAAAAGTGGTTTTCTCTTGATCTTTAGCTTTAACAGCAATTTGTGAAAACCCAGAATAACCATCAAGAAAGCAAAAATGAGTATTTTTAGACAATCTTTCTAGCATTTGATCAATAAATGGTAAAGGGTAATGATCTTTCTTAGTAACTTTATTAACTTTTCGAAAATCAATGCACATTCTATACCCTACAACTACTCTTTGAGGGATGAGCTCATCATTATCATTAGGCACAACAGTCATACCTCCTTTCTTGGGAACGCAATGCACAGGACTAACCCATCTACTATCAGCAATAGGATATATAATACCAGCTTCAAGAAGTCGTAATACCTCATTCCTTACCACTTCCTTCATCTTCGGAATTAGACGACGCTGATGTTCAACAACAGGCTTTGCATCATCTTCCATATTAATAGCATGTTGGCAAATAGAAGGAGAAATCCCCTTCAAATCATCAAGAGTGTAGCCAATAGCTCCTCGGTGTTTCTTCAATATTTCCAATAACCTTTCTTCTTCAATCTCTGAAAGCTTAGAACTAATAATAACAGGATATATTTTCTTATCATCAATATGAGCATATTTAAGATTATCAGGCAATGGTTTTAAATCAAAGACAGGATCTTCCTTTGGTGGCGGTGTTGTACCCAAATCTTCCACCGGTAAATCATGCTTGAGAATAGGTTGACGAAGAAAAATTTCCTCAAGCTCATCTCTTTCTTTCCTAAAAACTTCACTCTCGCTATCCTCCAAATGTTGCTGCAAAGGATTGTTAGGAACAAGAACAATAGATGCACACTGCTCCATTTTAAAATCATTACTAGGCAAATCAGCTTTATAAGGAGTTTTAGTAAATTTAGAGAAGTTAAACTCATAAGATTCACCAGCAAATTTAGTCAAAATTTTCTCTTTCTTGCAATCTATAATAGCTCCACAAGTATTTAGAAAAGGTCTACCAAAGATAATAGGACAATAATCACTAGCAGCAGAACCAAGTACCAAAAAGTCAGCAGGATATTTAATCTTACCGCATAAAACTTCCACATCTCGAACAATACCAATTGGAGAAATAGTTTCTCTATTAGCCAGCTGAATAACCACATCAATATCTTCAAGTTCACAAGAATCAATTTCGTGCATAATCTCCGTGTAAAGCTCATAAGGAATAGCACTAACACTTGCACCAATATCACATAATCCATAATAGCAATGATCACCAATTCTAACAGATAGCATAGGAACACTAGCTTGTTTGGGTTTATTAGGATGTGAAACAATATTAGAAGCATCTTCACAGAAAATAATATGACCATCCTCCACATTTTCAGTCACAAGATCTTTAACTATTGCAACAGCAGGTTCAACTTTTATTTGTTCTTCAGGTTCTACAGGTTTCTTTTCACTTTTATGAACCGCACTATTTATAACAGAGTACTCCTTCATTTTAGCAGGGAAAGGAGTTTTTTCAATATAAGCTTCAGGAATAACATGATCAGCAGTTTCAACTACAACGCATTTATTAATAGATGAATCAATTTTATCTTTATACGGTTCATGATACTTATCAAAATTCTTCTTTGGCAATTCATAATGAGAGGCAAAAGCTTTATAAAGATTTACAGCAACTTGAGAATCAAGACCATATGTAGCACTCATATTACGAAATTTATCAGTATCCATAAAAGCTTCAATGCATTTATAATCATAAATTATACCTGATTCTCTATCCTTGTCGTTCTCCCAACCTTCAGTATTTTCTTGGATCCGATCAAGAAGGTCCCTTTTAAACTCTTCTTTGTTGCGTGTAAATGATCCAGAACAAGAAGTATCCAGCAAGGTCTTGTCTTGAAAAGAAAGTCTTGCATAGAAATTATCAATAATAACATTACCAGGAAGCTCATGAATGGGGCATTTGAGCATTAAAGACTTCAATCTCCCCCAAGCTTGGGCAATACTCTCTCCATCATGAGGCCAAAAATTATATATGCGATTCCGATCCTTGTGAATTTCACTTGGAGGATAGAACTTAGAATAAAACCGGGGCACAATATCATTCCATTCAAGAGAATCCCCATTATCCAGTAATTTATACCAATGCGCCGCCTTACCGACAGCGATAAAGAGAATAGTTTCTTCCTCACTTCATCCATAGCAATACCTGCACATTTGAATAAACCGCATAATTCATGCAAAAATAGTAAATGATCACCAGGATGGACAGTTCCATCCCCTTCATAGCGGTTATCCATAACACGTTCAATAATTTTCATAGGTATTTTATATGGTATTACTTCCTCACCTGGCGCCTCATCCACTACCGTTGCAGTAGTAGTAGATTTCCCAAATAAAAATTGAAGAGAAGATCTCTCCATAATGACTTATAGCAGCAGGCAGAAATAAAATCAGCACAACAGTAAAGATTTTTCCTTACCAATTCCACTTACCAATAGCGCTTCACTCCCCGGCAACGGCGCCAGAAAATAGTCTTGATGACCCACAAGTATAGGGGGTGTATCGTAGTATTTTCGATAAGTAAGAATGTCGATCCCAACGAGGAGCAGAAGGTGTTGACAAGCAGTTTCGATGAAGGATTCACTGTAAATGCTCACAGACAAGTATTCAGGGGGTTTTGATGTAACAGTTGAATAAAGTACGAGTAAGTAAAGTGCGAGAGTAACAATTGCAGCGAGTGGCCCAATCCTTTTTAGCACAAAGGACAAGCCGGTTTGTTTACTTATAATGACCAAACGTTCTCGAGGACACACGGGATTTTAGTCTAGTGCTTTCGCTACATACGGCTAAATAATCTTCATTGTTATGATAAGTGTTGTGTGGGTGAACCTATGCTAATGTACCGCCCTTCCTAGGACTAATACATACTTGTGATTATACCCCTTGCAAGCATCCGCAACTACAAGAAAGTAATTAAGAATAAATCTAACCACAGCCTTAAACTCTGAGATCCTGCGATCCCTCCTGCATCGATATACCAACGGGGGTTTAGGTTTCTGTCACTCCGGCAACCCCGCAATTAGCAAACGAATACAAGATGCATTCCCCTAGGCCCATAAATGGTGAAGTGTCATGTAGTCGACGTTCACATGACACCACTAGAAGAATAACACCACAACTTAAATATCACACCATTGAATATTACTCAACCATAGTTCACTACTAACATTTAGACTTCACCCATGTCCTCAAGAACTAAACGAACTACTCACGAGACATCATATGGAACATGATCAGAGGTGATATGATGATGAATAACAATCTGAACATAAACTTGGTTCAATGGTTTCACTCAATAGCATCAACAACAAGTATAGATCGATACCGGGAGAGTTTCCCCTATCAAACAATCAAGATCAAACCCAAATTGCTACGGCGGTGACGGTGTCCAGCGGTGATGACGGCGGTGATGATGGTGGAGATGATGATGATGGTGATGGTGATGATGTCCAGCTCGATGACGGTGACGATGGCGTCGATTTCCCCCTCCCGGAGGGAATTTCCCCGGCGGATTCCTGCCCGCCGGAGAGCTCTTTTCTCTCTGGTGTTCTCCGCCCCGCAGAGGCGGCTGTAACTCTTCGTGAGGTACCCTCTGTGGCTTAGGTCTTCGGGACGAAGGGTTTCGCGAAGAAAAGGAGGCGAAAGGGGTCGTGGGCCCCCCAAACCACATGGCGGCGCGGCCAGGGCATGGGCCGCGCCGCCCTAGGGTGTGGGCCCACCCTGGGTCCTCCTGGCCCCTCCTTCTGGCTTCCTTCGTCATCTTGAAAAATAGGATTTTTGGTATAATTTCCTTCCACAGTTGATCTTCCGAAATATTGCGTTCTGACGGTGCTTTTTCCAGCAGAATCCTGGCTCCGGTGCTTGATCCTCCAACAATGATGAAACATGCAAAATAGATGAAATAACATAAGTATTGTGTCCCAATATGAAATATATCAATGAATAACAGCAAATTATGATATAAAATAGTGATGCAAATTGGACGTATCAAACATCGGCGTCCCGCTGACTCCGGCCACCCCGAGTGCCGCCGCCACCGCCAATCGACGCGCCACGTCCTCCTCTTCAACCTGGTGGAAGGAATCGCCCCGAGACGCCTCCAACCGCCGCCGCCGCCATTGTTTCTTCCTCAGCACCGGCGGCCAAAATCGTCAATTCTGGCCAACCTCGACGACCGCCGGCCACACCGACCCCTCCTTCATCTTCCTGGTAACCTCGCGCCTTCTGGATATCCTCCCCTCCTCCTTTGCTTCCGGGTTCGTCCTCCCCTTGTTGATGTCGGCCGCTCCTCCGCATATGTCCACCGCCGCCGTTCTCCGGCGACCTCCTCCTGGCGGTGACGCCTTCTTCTGGTTCACGGCGTCAAGGCGCGTCGCCTGCGCCGAACCGCGTGCCCTGGGAGCCACTGCAGCGTCCGCACGCGCAACGCCCTGCCGCGGTGACCATGCCCCCCTGGAACACGCGCGGCATCGAGCACTTGGTGTGCAGCAGCGCAACCTTCGCCACGCTGGCAGCCACGTGGTTGCGGGCCCCGTCCGTCATGCTCTGGGCTAGGTAACCCCACGGTGAGAAACCCAGCCAGATCCAGATCTGGATCTTTTTGCACCAAGCCCCCTGTTTTCCTTTTACCTCAACCCGGCGTCCCTGGCGCAGAAGCTTTCCTACAAAACCCCCTGGCCCTTAAACAAACCAACCCGGGGTCCTCCCCTGGCCGGATTTTTGTTTTCGGGTCCTTTTCTAATTAAAATAAATCCTGTTTCTCTATTTTAACTAATAAAAACTATTCTGTTAATAACTTTTAATTGGTAACTCGAAATTAAAAGTGTTATATATCAATTTTGATCAGAAAAATGTGCTGAACATGATTATGCCATCCATACCTGCTGTTGCATAATGCATCATACAATCTCGTGATAGTTTGCATTAACACCTAATATGGAACATATGGAATATGAGGGATACTATATAAATGTTGTCCCGGTTCCATTTAATACTGAAGTAGCGCACCCTTGCCATGTTGTACCATGCTAATCCACCCTTAAATTTGATGATAGAAAATGCAACTTCATCCTAATTTGTGTGTCTGGGGTTCCGACTCCGATTAAATTGGATAAGATGCATTGCACCATCTATGCCATGTCATGCATATCATCTTGATCATGCTGGATCTTCTTTATCCGTAGTAGTAAGACTTGCATGCGTTGTGTGTTCCAGCATTTGCTTCTTCCCGGATAGGATCACGAAGTGGTGTGGTGAGATACGACAAGTTCTCCGGATGTTCCTCGGCAAGCTTTAACAGGCAAGCATTTCCCCTATACTCCTGTCCCTGCAGGAGTCGCTCACCTATTTTATTTTGCCTTCTCCCTCATGCTATCCTTAAGTTGCGTTCTTGTCACGTGTCCCTTCCACTTGTTACCTCAAGCAGCCTATATTGCCTCCACCAACCACCTACAGCTATTGTTTGGTTATCGGGTCTGCCTTGCGAGTCGTAGTGCATGCTAGTGCTTTTATGTTGTTTATCTCGATCTGTTATCGGGATATGTTGGGTTGTTGGGAGGTTATCACATGCTATATCAGTTGTTGGAGATACTCATGCTTTACTTTATTGTTAACAACTAAAATTGTAAGCAGAGGCATCTGTGAGCCCCTTTGCGAAAGCATCGGAACTTTGACTTGCTAATGTCCCCTAGGACCCGAGTTCTTGTTATCTGTTCCGAGATTGAGCGCTCTACCCGTACGTGGGGGAGTGGGACCCCCATCACCCACTACCTTTCCTCGAGTCTGTTTATTGGGAGCCACAACCTTGGTTTTATTTGCCTATGCCATGCTTTACTTACTGTTGCCTTCGGGTGTTTACTTCCTGTTGCCTGTGTTTATATTCTGTACTGTACCTTGCGGGACGTTTAGCGAAGCGTGTGGTTCGCACGCCTAGCCGCCGGCGCAAACCTCTGGGTCCGTATCGGAGTACGGCCGGACTTCGTCACGGGTAGCTTAGTTGGGTGGCTCCCATTAAACTTTCTCTTGCATTGGGAACGGTCTTGATGTGAGACTCCACCTGTAGTAAGTGGGTTCGAGCATGTGTATGGTTCACTTGCCGCTTGCAAAAGCGCGTAGAAGATCTTGATCACGATCGCTTCCGGCGCCACGAACGGGCAGCACCTCCGTACTCGGTCACACGTTCGGTTGTTGATGAAGACGACGTCCACCTCCCGTTCCAGCGGGCAGCAGAAGTAGTAGCTCCTCTTGAATCCGACAGCACGACGGCGTGGTGTCGGTGGCGGTGGAGAACTCCGGCGGAGCTTTGCTAAAGCTACGCGGGAGATATGGAGGAGAGAGGGGCGGCTAGGGTTTGGGAGGGGGTGGCCGGCCACTTCAATGGGGCGGCCAGCTTGTGGTCTTGGGGTGGCCGGCCCCCTCCCTTGGCCCCTCATTATATAGGTGGAACCCCAAGTGTTGGACTCCAAGTCTTCGAATAAGACCCGAAACCAAAACCTTCCATATGGGAAACCTACCCAAGGTGGGAATCCCACTTGGGGTGGGATTCCCCCCTTCCATATGGGGGGTGGCCGGCCCCCTAAGGGGGAGTCCACTTGGGACTCCTCCCCCACTAGGGTTGGCCGGCCATGGAGGTGGAGTCCCACCGGGACTCCACCTTCCTTGGTGGTTTCTTCCGGACTTTTCTAGAACCTTCTAGAACCTTCCATAGAACCTTCCGCATCATTTTAATTCACATAAAATGACATCCTATATATGAATCTTATTCTCCGGACCATTCCGGAACTCCTCGTGATGTCCGGGATCTCATCCGGGACTCCGAACAAATATTCGAACTCCATTCCATATTCAAGTTCTACCATTTCAACATCCAACTTTAAGTGTGTCACCCTACGGTTCGTGAACTATGCGGACATGGTTGAGTACTCACTCCGACCAATAACCAATAGCGGGATCTGGAGATCCATAATGGCTCCCACATATTCAACGATGACTTTAGTGATCGAATGAACCATTCACATACAATACCAATTCCCTTTGTCACGCGATATTTTACTTGTCCGAGGTTTGATCTTCGGTATCACTCTATACCTTGTTCAACCTCGTCTCCTGACAAGTACTCTTTACTCGTACCGTGGTATGTGGTCTCTTATGAACTCATTCATATGCTTGCAAGACATTAGACGACATTCCACCGAGAGGGCCCAGAGTATATCTATCCGTCATCGGGATGGACAAATCCCACTGTTGATCCATATGCCTCAACTCATACTTTCCGGATACTTAATCCCACCTTTATAACCACCCATTTACGCAGTGGTGTTTGGTGTAATCAAAGTACCTTTCCGGTATAAGTGATTTACATGATCTCATGGTCATAAGGACTAGGTAACTATGTATCGAAAGCTTATAGCAAATAACTTAATGACGAGATCTTATGCTACGCTTAATTGGGTGTGTCCATTACATCATTCATACAATGATATAACCTTGTTATTAATAACATCCAATGTTCATGATTATGAAACTAATCATCCATTAATCAACAAGCTAGTTAAGAGGCATACTAGGGACTTCTTTGTTTGTCTACATATCACACATGTACTAATGTTTCGGTTAATACAATTATAGCATGATATGTAAACATTTATCATAAACATAAAGATATAAATAATAACCACTTTATTATTGCCTCTAGGGCATATCTCCTTCAGTCACGAGATGGGCGTGGAGGTGGGAGGAGGACCACGGCACTGCTGTCGTTGTCCAGGACGGTGGCGTGAAGAGCGTGAAGGAAAAAAGAAAAGGGCCGACGAACAGGTACGCCAGGGTGGGCTAGGCTGGAGCAAGGCTGCCGGATTGGGCTGACTTGGGCCAGAGAAAAAGAGAGGAATGGGCCACAAAGGAGAGAGAGACGGGCCAGAGAGAGAGGGAAGCCTGGAAGGGGTTAGGGTTTGATTTTGAAAAACCTTTTCTTTTCTCTCTTATTTTCAAAATGCTTTGGTATTTGAAAACAAAACCAAACAAAGCCAAACCATTTTTAAAACTGTAAACATTTGAAATAGTTTTATTTATTAATATAGTTTTGATTGTTAGGGTTTTGTTAAAAGAAAAAGAGGGGGAGGTTTATTATAAAACCATATGAGAGGGAAACACAAATAGTTTTTATTGGAGAAATAATTTTTATTTAATAAAATCTTGTGAATGATAGGATGCATAATGCATGATGATGCATAAAAGAAAAACAACAAGCACATCTAATAGGGGTATATCCGGGGCCGTTACAATCCATCTGCAATAAGAAGTACTATTGATCACATAAAGCCAATTCATTGAATATATGCATATGTTGAGAAGTTTGCACAACAAATTGTGGATTCTACTTCCAATCACCAAGTAATCTCGTGAGAAATGCATGATCAAGATATGTTTCTCCCTCTTGATCGACATCTG
Source organism: Lolium multiflorum (assembly GCA_030979885.1). Classification (NCBI taxonomy): domain Eukaryota; kingdom Viridiplantae; phylum Streptophyta; class Magnoliopsida; order Poales; family Poaceae; genus Lolium; species Lolium multiflorum. Next base: position 10,996,831 of record CM061748.1, read on the forward strand.
CATCTCCATTAAGACTAATCATCGTGCGATGGTGCTCTTCAGAAGAGCGCATACACTTCCAATCACCAGACAAGCAAAAAATTGTTGATTCTAGTAATGCTTAATCAGCAGTGGCCATGGAACGACCACAGATCGACCAAGCAAAAAAAAATCATCAGCCTACTGACCACCAGGCAAAACAAACTAGGCCCATACATGGCCTCACAAATCATCATCAAACGTCGATCAAACTAGCAAGTTTGAACATGGATTACTAATTTATTTTCTGATAAAGTGAGTATATTAATATCGAAAGATATTGATTACACTGAGCCTCTGCAACAACGCAATACCTTACTGGTAGTACGGATGCACATGGATTCCTAATACTCCCTCTGTTCGGTTTTAATTAGTCGACGCGAGGGAGAGAAGAAAATGAACTGTCGATGCTTTCAACTAGAGTCAATTAAATACGAACGGAAGAAGTACGTAGTAGTATTGACAAATATCCGGATCTAGTCTAAAAACAAATTGGCATGTAAATCCTAGTAGTCTACTAAACTAGGATCAATACCCTAGATTAGGGTTGCAAGCGGCGTCCGCGAATCGTCCCGCAAAGCAGAAAATTAGAGCAAATAGTGGTTGAGATTAGAGCAGATTTAAAGCACTCGCACTGAAACTAGCTAGCCCGCTACCCACCCCGCTTGACACCCTGCCCTAGATGTGAATCTACACCAAATATTCAAACAAGGATGAGCAACCGCCAATAAAATTTTATCCGCACATCATCATCTCTACCATACACAAGGGTATGGTGATTTCACATACAGCCATTGTTGCCGCGGGACGAGGATGAGTGATGCGCCGCGGAGAAGGTGCCTCACGCCTCTGTCGCCGCCGCCGTCGAAGAGGAAGTCGAAGCCGCGCGATTGTGGTCCGTCGCCGATATGGAGGTGGAGCTACTAGGGAAGAGGTGGAGGTGGAGGTGGAGAGGGAGTGATGGTTTGTACTAGTGGCGGCCGGTGAGGTAGTTATAAATACAGCCTCTCTCTCTTTTTTGGCAAGGAATGCAGCTTCTCTTGGAAGGCAACGAGGCAACGCACTCCAGATTTCGTATATTACTATAATAATATGGGCGGAGAAATTTGGACGCATCTGTGTTGTCTTGTCAAATGAATCACCAGGATTTGCTTTTAGTACTCCAGATTTGGGCGACCCAAGGAAGTAGAGATAGTAATGTACGCCATCTAGCTGCACGCTATCAAATCAAATAAATGGTCATGCCATTTACTTTTAAGATGGTGCAGCAGTTATTCTGACCAAAGAAACATGCACGTCTGCTGATTATTTCTGATGGGTATACATTTACCGTCCGCTAGCAAAGATTGTTTGGCACATTGTTCTTATGGCTTTCAACATCACACCCCTTAATAATATTATTAATCAATGTTTGGGCAATCAATTGAGTGTGTTAATAAAAAATTAAAACCCACAAATCCAACTGTACTATTTTTAGGGCCATATGAAGGACAAGGAATGATTTTAAATGCCATATGGAGTACCTCCAACCATGTGAAATATGGTTCTGTCATGCAGGTGATACCCATGGCTTCGCATTGGATCTGTATGTTGTCCTACATACAGTCAACTATGAAGTACCACGATTTGGTTTTTGGGTGCAACCGGCTAGAGAATGATGCACGGGTTTGTACAGCCAGTACAATTCACATTAAGATTTTCTGATAGGATGTTGATGTGTATATGTAAGAATCATACACTAGAATGTCTTCTATGTTTAGATGGTTGATCTACGTTTATACTTTCTGTGAACCATGAGGTTAAGACCTTTGTACTGTAATAAAGATTGCTAAATAACAGTATATATGTATGCCTCTAGGGACACTGAAACAGCCAAACAACCATGCATGTGTATAGACCGTATTTGATCAAATTACAAGAAGCACCTGGGTTCATGCAAATAGCATCAATTTATCACCTAAGTACATTAGCTATAAATAGTTAAATAGGAGTCAAGACCAACTGAGCTAGCTAGTAGTATGATCCTACTATTACATAAATATCCCTAACTCTGATTGTCTTTGTTCCAGTCCAGCGCGTTGGTGTAGCTTGGGATGAACCAAAACCCCGTATGCCAGTTGGCCCCTGGACCGCTGCTTGAGAAAGAGATGCTTTGGTGGTCTTCGCCATTTAGACTGAAGCGGAAAATTTCTTGATGTGATGTGTCAAACTGAGAGCCAATGGCCTGAGGCGTGGTGTAGATGCAGTTTCTTCTTGTCAAATATCCTGGGGGAAATGTTGCACCACCCACTGGCATGAAAATCGGATAGTTCAACCCAAGGAACATAGAATAGTCTCCAAGATTAGTAACCCTTTCCCACGGGTTGGCTGGAAGTAACCGACTAGTGTCATTCGAGAATACAATGCAGGTATACCCCGAATAGCTGTGAACAGCGCGACCGCAATGGACAGAAGGGGTACTATCATAATAAGTTGGAGCACCGTCAGCGTCAAAATCCATTACGCCACGTGCATAGACCAGGAGAAGTCTAGAACGATCTTGAGATCTTGCCAGCCACCACGTACGACTATTAGAGTCAAAATCATCATCGCCATCAAATCCAGCCGTCCACGGAATGAATGGAGCAGGGAGCACTATAGGACCTTGAAAAAGGAAAGAACACGTCACATGAAAATATATTTCATGATTTATCTACTAGTGATATTGATTTGATATTGTAGATGCCAATACTAGTACTTTATAAAATCATGGTCGAACATAAGATGGTTTGAAATATATTTCGAACATCTTGGTAAAACTTCATATGGATTTAAAACATGTTCCCCAAAATATTGGTCCAAATTTTAGATGGTTTGAATATAGTACTCCTTATTCTCTAGAACCGGGGGAATATAAACAAATGAAAGTCTTTATCAATATTGCATGGCACCTTTATTGATTCTATTTCTACTCTACCTTAAATTTTCTAGGGAGTAATAATAAAGAAACTTAATTACTAGGGGGCCTTTTTCCTAAGGAACAACATGCACATTAGACCATACTAAAATTCCTATAGATGTTAAATTCTATATATGTCCATACCACAAGAGGGTTATGGTGTGCGCCTATGGAATTCCTTTAAGCCAAAAGATGCCAAGACAGTTCAACAAATAAGAGGTGAAATACTATATAAGTTACGTATATAAAAAAGATAGGGAGGAAATGTTACCAAATTGATTAGGATCCCATGCATAAACATTTCCAAGCTCAGTAACGGCGAACACAAGTCCGTTATGTATAATTGCATCGCAGTATATGGCGCCGTACTGAAACTGGTTTTCAAGAAATATCCATGTACGAGGATATTCGCCATGGAGGTAGGCAATTGCAAAGTCGAAGATTGCGACAAGGGAGAAATCTTTATACCCCCTAGCAGCTGTAGGAACTTGGCAAATAGCTATCTTCTGCAGTTGAATAGCAGAACGCTGATACTCGAATATAAGTGGATTGCGTGTGGTTTCCAACTTCTTCCTCAAAGATGGAAGCTTAATCTTGCGATGAGTGTAGACATTGAGGAGGTTCCACTTGCCTTCGGGGCCAACCATGGCGATCCAATCTCCATTGGCGCCTGCCCGCTCCTCATCCTTACCGTGTGGCATTAGGCCATCATAGGAGAACCTGTCCAGCGGCACTAGTTTGCACTTGCTGTGCACCGGCAAATCCTCCTTGAACACCCATGGTTTATCCGCCGGGTCACAACAGAGAACACACGGAAGGCCAAACGGCTGAGAAGCAGGCAGAGTGGCACTGTATTTGGCTGACTGAAGAATACTTTTGGAGGAACCGACTAGGGACGCGGCGGTGATGGCGTCGCACTGGCTGATGAGCACTTCAAGGGGGCCTTCCGTAAACACCTTGTGAAACAGCCCAGATCCACAGACCCTGCTCGATTTCGCCATCGCAATGAGGCAGGTGGTACAATGGGGTTGGTATTTTCTTGGGAGATCTACTGATTCGAACTTTGGGAGAGAGATGGCGATCAATGGCGGCAGGTGGGGGTTTGAGTTGGAGAACAGAGGCTCTCAAACTGGGCACTGCTGGATAGGATGCGAAAGCGCCATGGCGGAGACGCAGGCGCGTGCTATGGAAGCTGGGCGGAGTGGGGATAGACGACGGAGGTGAACCGAGACGCTCCTCCTCTTATGCATATACTGCCTACTGCAGTTTCGAGGAGAGTGTGAATGTGTTCAAAAAAAGAGGAGAGTGTGAATGTGTTCAAAAAAAGAGGAGAGTGTGACTGTGACCCGACACCCGAGTAGGAGCAGACGGACTATAGGAGTAGCCCCATCATTACAGAACATTAATCGTGCTTCCTACAATAAATAAGTGAAACATCCCAGGCTTGTGTTGTCTAATCAAATCGATGGCCATGTCAGTATTATGGTGAACAAATAAAACAAATACACACCAACCTTGTTCTTTTTGCAACGTACACCAACCTAGCAAGGCATCAACCTTCTCGCCATCAACTACGACTCCGTGGCTCCGTCCCACCAAAGTTGTCTCAACTTTGTAAAAAAAATACATCTATCCATCTAAATTTTAACAAAGGTGAGACACTTTTGGTGGGACCGAGGGAGTACAAAAAAACTTTACTACTCCATGCTAGTATCGGCCACTAATTCAAATTTCAACTGAAGGCGTGCTATTTTATGGTCCTGAAAATTGCCAAAAAAAATACAACCCAAAAATGCAACAGATCCATGTTAAGGGGGTACACCCTACGCAATATACATTAAGAAACTTCGAAACTTCAGCGACCTTGTAAGAATGCCCATGACAGTGCAGTTTTGCCAAATTAGGAAGAGACGAAATATGAATTCAACCAAAGAAATCTAAACGAATCCTTAGACAATAGCATAGTTAACACGTTCAGAAAAAAATGATGACTCCAAAAGAACAACATTAGCAAGAAATACTCCATTTTAGTTTGAATTTGCAGTCACATACATATACTAGTAGTACTGCCAAAATACTATAATACTCCGAGCTGCATTCTAGCACTCCAACTAGCTAGCTAATAGTTCTGGAGTAGTAGTACTACTATACAAGTCCAAAATACATCCGAACGAACCCTACTTCGAACTAAACTACTCCCTCCGATCTTCGAGTAACTACATTGCAGTATGACTAAACGAAGATTATTGTATAACCTTCTTGTTGATGCAAACGCAGATAGGCAACACACGCTGCCCTCCATTCTGCTTCGCGTAACGGGGCGGCACCGCCAGGAAAGAAGTGAGCTGCTGCAACATGATCGAGCTAGGCGTCGGGGAGCTCGTCGGCTCGATTACCGCCATCAAGGTGTCCGTCGAGAGGTCACTGGTCCCAGCCGTCGCCGGCGCCGGCGGACCAATCACCAGCAGCTGCGCCTTGTACATCGGAAACAAGCACGCGGCCGACCTGATGCACACACAGGACACAATGGTGGTCGGGCCGAGCGCGCCAACGGTGATGGCGAACACGCTACCGTCTTCTTCCCCACTGCCGATGAACAGGTGTCCCCGCGGTTGTACCGGAACACGAACTATGCACCAGGCGGGTATGCCATACTGGAACGTAAACACTGGGATGGAGTGGGATGCTTGGAGGTGTACCAGGAGCTCCCGCGGCGGGCCGGTGAAGCTGCAGCCGGTATTGATGGCCTCTGTGCAGCCGCACGGACCATGCGGGCACGCGATATAGTGCTTGTAGGACTCCGTGGAGGCGACCAAGCTCTGGCAGCCGACGCACTTGACCATTGCCCCAGATCGATTCGACGGCGGCAATCTTGCCCCAGATCGATTCGACGGCGGCAACCTCGCCGGCTGCTCGCACTTCTTGCACGGGTTCGGCGCAAGCTCGCCGACGCAGCGCCGACAGCCCATATGACCGCCCTTGCACTGCACGGAACAACGTACGTGGCATCAGTTGTCATTGACATTTCTCACAGGTGAACCTAAGAATGAAATCGGAAGGGAGCGACCTTGGATATGGGGGGTTTGAAGGGCAGCAGGCAGAGGGGGCACAAGAAGAGGGCCTCCTCCATCTTCAGAGAAGAGTGATCGGGAAAACGAGAACGGGATGGGTTCTTTTTTTTATACATGCCTTGGAGTGGAGTATGGATACTACTACTTATAGGAAGAACTTCCTTGCTAAGAATCGGCGTCGGCCGTACGCAACCATAGATGCACCAGCGGCTCTGCAGTTTGTCAAAATAAAAGGACAGAGCTGCAGTGACTTGAAGTCTCCAAATCTCATTGTGACTTGGTGCCACCATCTACCAACCATTTGAGATCCAACGTTCCAAACTATCTCTTATTTCGAACCTAAAAACAAAAATTATGAAAAAAATCCAGTAAAATGTAGATGCCTTGTTCTAAAATCTGTGAATATTTCATCCCACTCGGACGACTAGCTTGTGATTAAAGAGCTTTTTACGTATACGAGCACTAGTTTAAACTAAATACTCCCTCTGATTCATATTAATTGACTTCAATATGGATGTATCTAGAACTAAAATGTGTCTAGTACATCCATATTAGAGTCAATTAATATGAACCGGAGGGAGTATATATTTGCTCACAAACCTTTGATTCAAATCGAATGAAACTTCACCAAAATATAAATCGAAATATGCACGATTAACTGGAAGTTCTTGAAATATTTCTGAGCAATTATAATAATTATTTAGTTTAAATTCTAAGTCGATCGCATACATTGGATCTGAGATGGATGGTGGATGGTGGCACCAAGTCACTGTGAGACTTGGAAGTATCAAGTCAGTGAAGCTCTATCCCAAAATAAAAGCTTCGTGAAGGGGGCAGTTTGGTTCAAAAAAGAAGACAGTGCCAAGCAGTTGTCAAACAATACCCATATAGTCAAATGTACTCCCTCTGATTCAAATGAATTGACTCAACTTTGTCTAGATATATGGATGTATCAAGTCACTGAAGCTAAAATAAAAGCTTCATGAAGGGGGAAGTTTGGTTCGAAAAAAATACAGTGCCAAGCAGCTGTCAAATAGTACCATAACGTCAAATGTACTCCCTCCGATTCAAACGAAATGACTCAACTTTGTATTTTGCATGTTAAAGGTTTTTCGTAAAACTTGGCCAATCTTAACATAGTTTGCCTTTCTAAAAAAAGATATAAGCCCTAAGGCTCCTTTGATTCATAGGATGGGAAAACCATAGAAATATGAAAAACATAGGATTGAGATTTAATGGCTAGTTGAATCATATAGGAAGATGAGTTGTGTTTGATTGTGCCAAAGGAAATTTTCCATGAGGTATGACCTAATGTTTTATTCTTATAGGATTTGCACTGCAAGATTCCTATAGGATATGTTCCTATGAATCAAACAACTAGTGTGGGGAAAATTCACATGTGATCTAAATCCTACATAATTCCTATACAAATCCTATATATGAATTTTAGTTGTTAGGTCACTTAAAATGACTTCACTTGAAGGGTTACATTTTTGTTTTTTCTGAATTAGTAGTGATGCCTAACCATATATATACCTAAACCAAGAGAATCAGCATAAACTTATGTATATTAATAGTAAGCGCATATATGAATGTTTTTTTATCTACAAACCCAGGGTCATATATATGTACATAGAAACATGCATATATGCTAGTTTTTGTACCTTGGTGTGTTCCTCTTTTGGGCTATCTCTTTTTTGTTCACCGGTTCACAACCAACGCCCTAGATTAATTTGGCACTTAGAAAATAACATTTTGTTTTTGGCGCACTAACACAAATAGTAGTAGCACGGTCAACACTGTAGAGAAGTACAAAATAAATGTGTGTGGGAAAAAATGACTTAAAGTGACCATTACATTGAGAAAAAGGGTAGAACCAAGCATTGCACAGGGAAAAAGCAGTGTAGTGCCCAGAAGAAAAAAACAAGTTGGGTTATACTCCCTCCATCCTGAAATAATGGGTGTAGAGTTAAAATTTGTCCATAAAAGAGTGTACTTCTCGTTTTGCAATGCACTTCAAAATTTGTCCACAAAAGAGTGGTAGTAAAAAATATTTCTTTCTCATCACGAGGGATATAGTTTCTTCACGACTAGTACGTACTACCTCCATCACAAAGCTTAAGTCTTCCTTTGATTCAAAGGATTTGCATAGGAATTGTGTAGGATTTGGTTCCTATGGGAAAATTTCCTATACATGTTGTTTGATTCATAGGAACATATCCTATAGGAAAAATTCCTATAGGAATCTTGTAGTGTAATTCCTATAGGAAAAAAGCATTAGCTCATACCTCATGGAAAAATTCCTTTGCTACAATCAAACAAACTTCATCTTCCTATAGGATTCAAGTAGACATGTCATTCCAATCCTATACCTTTCCTATTCCTATGCTTTTCCTATCCTTTAAATCAAAGGAGCCCTAAGTCTTTTTTTAAGAGTCAAAGCAAGTAAAGGTTGACGAAAATTTAGAACAATCTATCAACTAATATAATATTTTGTAGATACCATACCAAAAAAAATCGTTGTCTATGTATTGATATTAATTTTGTATTTTGCATGATAATGATTTTTGGTAAAATCTTAGTTTACCTTGACATAGTTTGAGCTTCTAAAAATAATATAAGCCTTACGCTTTGGGATGGAGGTAGTAGTATTTAGCATAATATGGTTTTCTTATTTACTACATGCATTTAGATCATTGGAGGTGGAAAAGTTGAAGAGGAAAGTGATGGTCGATGACAGTTTCCCAATGTAATAATAAAATCCTTAATATGCCTTGAAAACCCACACGTACGCTCTTTCTAGGACAGAGGCAGTATGAGGTAATGCACCCACGCGCTGTCATCTGCCCGTTCGTGCTATGTCTCCCAAATCTTGAAATATCGTCAGTTATCCATTTCACGTCCACACTTCTCCCTCTCTCCACGGACTAGGAAAAAACCCTCTCTTCACTTCCCCTTCCCATTCCACCGATGGAGAGCCCAACCGACGCCGTCAACGCAGCGAAAGCGAAAGCCGCGCGGCTGGCCTTAGCCGCAGAGGAGGCGTCCAGAGCCGCGACCGCAGCACGCATGGCCGCAACGGCGGCGATCATCGCCGCAGCGGATGCCAAAGACGAAGCGGAGGCCATTGCCGAAGGTCGGGCCATCGGTCGCTCATCGGCATCTGATGCTGTTGGTAGATGGGTCCACTCTCTTGGGAAGCATCCCCTAGATGACGAGGACGAGGTTGAACTCATCTTTGAACCGCCGCCGCCGACCTTCGACGAGAATATCGTCGACGAGGGGGAGGAAGTATGTTCCGATTCACCTCTCTCCCTTATTCAACATAGCCCTGTATCGATTTGCGCTATGGTCTCTCCCTCTTTTTTTGCGCTATAGCGTTTTGAATTAGCGTCAGAATCTTTTTAGATTCATATTCAGTATTAGTTGCAACTGCTACATATTTGCTTCACATCCGATTCACCTCTCTCCCTTATTCAACATAGCCCTGTATCGATTTGCTCTATGGTCTCTCCCTCTTTTTTTTGCGCTATAGGGTTTTGAATTAGCGTCAGAATCTTTTTAGATTCATATTCATTATTAGTTGCAACTGCTACATATTTGCTTCACCTGTTTATTTGGCATGTATCAGGTTGCTACTGATGAGGTTGACAGCGATGTCGAGTCGCGTCATAGGAAGGCCAGGGCCACTCTCAACAAGCTTAAGGCGGGGAAGTTCGACAAGTATTGGAGTGAACCCTGGACTGGTGCCAGGAACAGCTGCCCCTTCTGCACAAAGAGCATAAAGGTTGACTTTCGAAGCGTCCTGCAGCATGCCGAAGCCGGTGGGTCCGGCTGTCTCAAAGTTGGGGAAACTGTTAACCGATCCGGCTTCATAGCCAACCACATGGCCTATGGGCTATTCCTAAGGAAGAAATTGAACCAAGCTATCGAGACCGGTCGTGTGCCTCCTCCCAAGCCCAAGCCACCAAAGATTAAAGGTATGGGCAGCAAGAAGCAGAAGAAGCGGGACCGGGAGGAGGCGACAGGAAGAAGATGGTAAATATACTCCGTAACTGTTGTGCATGTTTGTCTCTCCTACTGCTTCAAAAGCAGCATCTTTTGTTGAACTCTGTTTATGTTTGCTGCTCAGCAGCGTTTGTGGTGAACCTATTAGCTTAATTAGGGGTTGTTGAACTATGTCTGTGTTGAACCTTGCTTAATTAGGTTGTGTTGAACTCTGTTTGTGTTGGCGTGGGAAGGGGGGCATGATGCTACCCTGAATTTGCGGGACCCCCAAAAAACTTGCAAATACGAGTGATGCATCCAAAAGGAACAAACTTTTACATGGTAGACCCCAGTCTGAAAGCAAGAAATGCGATCGGGTCCTTAACAGCCACCGCCCGGATTGATCGGGTATTTTGCCTGCCTACCGCATGTGACTTGTGCTCACTGAAGTTTGGGACCTCACGCATGGGCACCACACGTAAGTGACAGACCTGTTGGTGTAAAAACTCGGGTGATTATTATACTGCATTAGTACAAAGTTTCCTATGGATTCAAGGGTTGGAAAGCCAAGTTAACTCATTTTCATGACTAAGAAGGAGCCAGGCTTACTTTTTCATTTTCATGTTTTAACTTGTTTAAATCTTGGTCAAACAAAGGATTTGACCAGGATTCAAATGGGCATAAAAATTCAAAAAAGAAATAAAAAAAGTCACATAAGATTCTTATGTCATCTAGTAAGCATTACAGTTGATCAACGAAGTCTAGACATATTCAAACCAGAAAAATCATGTATATACCCCCTAACCCTAAACTCTGTCTTATGAAGTCAAGCATGAAGAAAAGTGGTTTTGGGTTTCAAACATTGGAAATTGAAAAAACTCCCAAAAGCTTCATTTTGGAGTGACTAAGAAGAATCCAGGCTTACCTTTTCATTTTCATGTTTTAAATTGGTTTAAATCTTGGTCAAACCTAGGATTTGACCAAGATTCAAATGGACATAACAAATTCAAAAAAATCAAAACCAAACACATAGTCTTTTGATGTCATATAGTAAGCATTCAAGTTGATAAACAAAGTCTAGACATATTTAAACAAGAAAAATCATGTATATACTTGGCCCCTAACCCTAAACTCTGTCTTATGAAGTCAAGCATTAAGAGAAGTGGTTTTGGGTTTCAAACATGGAAATTTAAAAAACCTCCCAAAAGCTTCATTTTGGAGTGACTAAGAAGAATCCAGGCTTACTTTTCATTTTCATGTTTTAAACTGGTTTAAATCTTGGTCAAACCTAGGATTTGACCAAGATTCAAATGGGCATAACAAATTCAAAAAAAAATAGTCTTTTGATGTCATATAATAAGCGTTCAAGTTGATAAACAAGGTCTAGACATATTCAAACCAGAAAAATCATGTATCTACCCCCTACCCCTAAACTTTGTCTTATGAAGTAAAGCACGAAGAGATGTCATTTTGGGTTTCGACATGGAAAATTAAAAACCCCTCCCAAAAGCTTCATTTTGGAGTGAATAAGAAGGATCCATACTTACTTTTCATTTTCATGTTTTAAACTTGTTTAAATATTGGTCAAACCTGCTAGGATTTGACCAAGATTCAAATGGGCATAAAAATTAAAAAAAAAATAAAAAAAAAAAAACCACTTCTCTTCGTGCTTGACTTCATAAGACAGAGTTTAGGGTTTGGGGTATATACATGATTTTTATTGTTTAAATATGTATAGACTCCGTTGATCAACATGAATGCTTACTATAACTTAAGAAGCTTATGTGTTTTTGTTTTTCATTTTTTGAATTCTTTATTGAATTTTTATGCCCATTTGAATCTTGGTCAAATCCTAGGTTTGACCAAGAATTAAACAAGTCAGTAACATGAAAATGAAAAAGTAAGCCTGGATCCTTCTTATTCACTCAAAAAATGAAGCTTTTGGGAGGGTTTTTGAATTTTCCATGTTTGAAACCCAAAACCATTCCTCTTATATGCTTGACTTCATATATATCACAGAGTTTAGCCTTAGGGGGTATATACATGATTTTTCTAGTTTGAATATGTCTAAACCTTGTTTATCAACTTGAATGCTTACTATAAACCAAAAATTCATGTATCTACCCCTAACCCTAAACTATGCATGAAGAGAAGTGGTTTTGGGTTTCAAACCTGGATATTTCAAAAACCCTCCCAAAAGCTTCATTTTGGAGTGAATAAGAAGGATCAAGGCTTAATTTTTCATTTTCATGTTTTAATCTTGTTTAAATCTTGGTCAAACCTAGGATTTGACCAAGATTCAAATGGGCATAATTTAAAAAAATGGAAAATCAAGGCACATAGTCTTCTTATGTCATATAGTAAGCATTCAATTAAGTTGATAAACAAGCTCTAGACATATTCAAACCAGAAAAATCATGTATCTACCCCCTATATATCCCTAAACCCTGACTTATGAAGTCAAGCATGAAGAGAAGTGGTTTTTGGTTTCAATCATGGAAATTTCAAAAACCCTCCCAAGAGCTTCATTTTGGAGTGACTAATTAAGAAGCATACATGCTTACCTTTTCATATTCATGTTTTAAACTTGTTCAAATCTAGGTCAACAAACCTAGGATTTGTTGACGAAGAATCAAATGGGTATAAAAAAATTAAAACCAAGGTCTGCTCATGTCATATAGTGAGCATTCAATTAAATTGATAAACAAGGTCTAGACATATTCAAACTAGCAGGAAAATCATGTATCTACCCCCTAACCCTAAACTATGTCTTATGAAGTCAAGCATGCATGAAGAGAAGTGGTTTTTGGTTTTCAAGCATGGAAATTTCAAAAACCCTCCCAAGAGCTACATATTGGAGTGACTAAGAAGGATAGATGCTTAATTTTTCATATTCATGTTTTAAACTTGATTAAATCATGGTCAAACCTAGGATTTGACCAAGATTCAAATGGGCATAAAAATTCAAAAAAATGAAAAACCAATGCACATAGTCATCTTATGTCATCTAGTAAGCATTCAATTAAGTTGATAAACAATGTCTAGACATATTCAAACCAGAAAATTTATGTATCAAGCTACCCCTAACCCCAAACTCTATCTTATGAAGTCTAGCATGAAGAGAAGTACGTGGTTTTTTGGTTTCAAACATGGAAATTTCAAAAACCCTCTCAAGATCGAGCTTCATTTTGGAGTGACTACGAAGGATACATGCTTAATTTTTCATATTCATGTTTTAAACTTGTTTAAATCATGGTCAAACCTAGGATTTGACCAAGATTCAAATGGGCATAAAAATTAAAAAAAAATAAATGAAAAACCAATGCACATAGTCATCTTATGTCATCTAGTAAGCATTCAATTAAGTTGATAAACAAGGTCTAGACATATTCAAACCAGAAAATTCATGTATCAAGCTACCCCTATCCCCAAACTCTGTCTTATGAAGTCAAGCATGAAGAGAAGTACGCGGTTTTTTGGTTTCAAACATGGAAATTTCAAAAACCCTCTCAAGAGCTTCATTTTGGAGTGACTAAGAATGATACATGCTTAATTTTTCATATTCATGTTTTAAACTTGTTTAAATCATGGTCAAACCTAGGATTTGACCAAGATTCAAATTGGCATAAAAATTCAAAATAAATCAAAATAAATGAAAAACCAAGGCACATAGTCTTCTTATGTCATATAGTAAGCATTCAATTAAGTTGATAAACAATGTCTAGACATATTCAAACCAGAAAAATCAAGTATCTAGCTACCCCTAACCCTAAACTCTATCTTATGAAGTCAAGCATGCATGAAGAGAAGTGGTTTTTGGTTTCAAACATGGAAATTTCAAAAACCCTACCAAGATCTACATTTTGGAGTGACTAAGAAGGATATATGCTTATTTTTTCATATTCATGTTTTAAACTTGTTTAAATCATGGCCAAACCTAGGATTTGACCAAGATTCAAATGGGCATAAAAATTCAGAAAAAACAAAAAATGGAAAATCAAGGCACATAGTATTCTTATGTCACATAGTAAGCATTCAATTAAGTTGATAGACAAGGTCTAGATATATTCAAACCAGAGAAATCATGTATCTACCCCTAACCCTAAACTCTGTCTCATGAAGTCAAGCATGAAGATATGTGGTTTTTGGTTTCAAACATGGAAATTTTAAAAACCCTCCCAAGAGCTTCATTTTGGAGTGACTAAGAAGGATATATGCTTAATTTTCATATTCATGTTTTCAACTTGTTTAAATCATGGTCAAACCTAGGATTTGACCAAGATTCAAATGGGCTTAAAAATTAAAAAAAATAATAAAATGAAAAACCAATGCACATAGTCATCTTATGTCATCTAGTAAGCATTCAATTAAGTTGATAAACAAGGTCTAGACATATTCAAACCAGAAAATTCATGTATCAAGCTACCCCTATCCCCAAACTCTGTCTTATTAAGTCAAGCATGAAGAGAAGTACGCGGTTTTTTGGTTTCAAACATGGAAATTTCAAAAACCCTCTCAAGAGCTTCATTTTGGAGTGACTACGAAGGATACATGTTTAATTTTTCATATTCATGTTTTAAACTTGTTTAAATCATGGTCAAACCTAGGATTTGACCAAGATTCAAATGGCAAAATTTAAAAAAAATGAAAAATCAAGGCACATAGTCTTCTTATGTCATATAGTAAGCATTCAATTAAGTTGATAAATAAGGTCTAGACATATTCAAACCAGAGAAATCATGTATCTACCCCTAACCCTAAACTCTGTCTCATGAAGTCAAGCGCATGAAGATATGTGGTTTTTGGTTTCAAACATGGAAATTTCAAAAACCCTCCCAAGAGCTTCATTTCGAAGTGATTAATTAAGAACCATACATGCATGCTTAGTTTTTCATATTCATGTTTTAAACTTATTCAAATCTTGGTGAAACCTAGGATTTGACCAAGATTCAAATGGGTATAAAAATTAAAAAAAAGGTCTTCTTATGTTATATAGTAGGCATTCAATTAAGTTGATAAATAAGGTCTAGACATATTCAAACCAGAAAATCATGTATCTACCCCTAACCCTAAACTTTGTCTTATGAAGTCAAGCATGAAGAGAAGTGGTTTTTGGTTTCAAGCATGGAAATTTCAAAAACCTCCCAAACTTCATTTTAGAGTGACTAAGAATACAAGCTTCCCTTTTCATTTTCATCTTTTAAACTTGTTTAAATTATCTTGGTCAAATCTAGGATTTGACAAGATTCAAATGGGCAAACATATGATAAGTGATGCAAATATCATTTCTAAGTGCGGGCAAACCAGCCTTTAGCTTAACATATTTCTAAGTACAAGGTTTCAGAAAATTGAGTGGGGGCGGCTGCCCCCCTTGGCTATAGTCTGGATCCGCCCATGCTATAGTTTGAGGCCATTTGGATGACGTCGAAAAAATTCTTTGATTAGAAATGGGGTTGTTCGAACCCCGTAGTTGGATTTTTTTGAACCTTGATCTGTAGTACTGGGCAAAACCCTAGTTTAACCTATTTAATTATAGATTCGTAGGTCGATTTTTCTACGTACCTTTTTATTATTACTCTACTATGCAGCACATATGTGTTTGCCCATCGAGTGAAACTCGGAGGAAGAGAGAAGAAGGGGAGAGCATTATGGTGTCTCCCCTTTTCGATGATGTTGACTGTTGTGGGTTTGTCGGTGAGCAGGAGGTGCGAGCGAGCGAGGCCGAGAATGAGAGATTTTTTGTGAGAGGGACAACCGAAGGATCCTGAAGGACCCAGAGACTTCCAATACGCATCCTGATGCGTCTTCTCTTGACAAAGAAAATGGCTGGGAGTTTGCGTACCTATTGCACGTGACTTGTGCTCACTGAAGTGTGGGACCTCACGCATGGGCACCACACGTAAGTGACAGACCTGTTGGTGTAAAAACTCGGTTGATTATTATAGTGCATTAGAACAAAGTTTCCTATGGATTCAAGGGTAGGAAATCCAAGTTAACTCATTTACATGACATTATTTTTTCCATGAAGCAAAGTTAACACATCTATCAATTGGTACATTTTGGAGTGACTAAGAAGGATCCATGCTTACCTTTTCGTTTTCACGTGTTAAACTTGTTTAAATCTTGGTCAAACCTAGGATTTGACAGAGATTCAAATGGGCGGAAAATTCAAAAATAAAACAGAAAAATGAAAAACCAAAGCACATACGTAGTTTTCTTATGTCATATAGTAAGCATTCAAGTTGATAAACAAGGTCTACACATATTCAAACCATACAAATCATGTATCTACCCGTAATCCTAAACTCTGTCTTATGAAGTCAAGCATGAAGAGAAGTGGTTTTGGGTTTCAATCATGGAAATTTCAAAAACCCCCCAAAAACTTCATTTAGAGTGACTAAGAAGGATAAATGCTTCCCTTTTCATTTTCATGTTTTAAACTTGTTTAAATCTTGGTCAAACCTAGGATCTGACCAAGATTCAAATGGGCATCTAAAATAAAAAAAAAAATGAAAAACCAAAGCACATAGTCTTCTTATGTCATATAGTAAGCATTAAAGTTGATAAACAAGGTCTAGACGTATTCAAACTAGACAAATCATGTATCTACCCCTAACCCTAAACTCTGTCTTATGAAGTCAAGCATGAAGAGAAGTTGTTTTGGGTTTCAAACATGGAAATTTCAAAAACCCTCCCAAAGAGCTTCATTTTGGAGTGACTAAGAAGGATCCATAGGAAACTATGTACTAATACAGTATAATGATCACCCGAGTTATTAGAGCAACAAGTTTGTCACTTACGTGTGGTTCCCATGCGTGAGGTCCCACACTTCAGTGAGCACAAGTCACGTAGTCTTCTTATGTCATATAGTAAGCATTCAATTAAGTTGATAAACAAGGTCTAGACATATCAAACCAGAAAAATCATGTATCTACCCCCTATATATCCCTAAACCCTGACTTATGAAGTCAAGCATGAAGAGAAGAAGTGGTTTTTGGTTTCAAACATGGAAATTTCAAAAACCCTCCCAAGAGCTTCATTTTGGAGTGACTAGTTAAGACGCATACATGCTTACTTTTTCATATTCATGTTTTAAACTTGTTCAAATCTTGGTCAACAAACCTAGGATTTGACGAAGATTCAAATGGGTATAAAAAAATTAAAACCAAGGTCTGCTCATGTCATATAGTAAGCATTCAATTAAATTGATAAACAAGGTCTAGACATATTCAAACTAGCAGGAAAATCATGTATCTACCCCTAAACTATGTCTTATGAAGTCAAGCATGCATGAAGAGAAGTGGTTTTTGGTTTTCAAGCATGGAAATTTCAAAAACCCTCCCAAGAGCTACATATTGGAGTGACTAAGAAGGATAGATGCTTAATTTTTCATATTCATGTTTTAAACTTGATTAAATCATGGTCAAACCTAGGATTTGACCAAGATTCAAATGGGCATAAAAATTCAAAAAAATGAAAAACCAATGCACATAGTCATCTTATGTCATCTAGTAAGCATTCAATTAAGTTGATAAACAAGGTCTAGACATATTCAAACCAGAAAATCATGTATCTACCTACCCCTATCCCTAAACTCTATCTTATGAAGTCAAGCATGCATGAAGAGAAGTGGTTTTTGGTTTCAAACATGGAAATTTCAAAAACCCTACCAAGATCTACATTTTGGAGTGACTAAGAAGGATATATGCTTAATTTTTCATATTCATGTTTTAAACTTGTTTAAATCATGGTCAAACCTAGGATTTGACCAAGATTCAAATGGGCATAAAAATTCAGAAAAAACAAAAAATGGAAAATCAAGGCACATAGTCTTCTTATGTCACATAGTAAGCATTCAATTAAGTTGATAAACAAGGTCTAGATATATTCAAACCAGAGAAATCATGTATCTACCCCTAACCCTAAACTCTGTCTCATGAAGTCAAGCATGAAGATATGTGGTTTTTGGTTTCAAACATGGAAATTTCAAAAACCCTCCCAAGAGCTTCATTTTGGAGTGACTAAGAAGGATACATGCTTACTTTTTCATATTCATGTTTTAAACTTGTTCAAATCTTGGTCAACAAACCTAGGATTTGACGAAGATTCAAATGGGTATAAAAAAATTAAAACCAAGGTCTGCTCATGTCATATAGTAAGCATTCAATTAAATTGATAAACAAGGTCTAGACATATTCAAACTAGCAGGAAAATCATGTATCTAACCCTAAACTATGTCTTATGAAGTCAAGCATGCATGAAGAGAAGTGGTTTTTGGTTTTCAAGCATGGAAATTTCAAAAACCCTCCCAAGAGCTACATATTGGAGTGACTAAGAAGGATAGATGCTTAATTTTTCATATTCATGTTTTAAACTTGATTAAATCATGGTCAAACCTAGGATTTGACCAAGATTCAAATGGGCATAAAAATTCAAAAAAATGAAAAACCAATGCACATAGTCATCTTATGTCATCTAGTAAGCATTCAATTAAGTTGATAAACAAGGTCTAGACATATTCAAACCAGAAAATCATGTATCTACCCCCTAACCCTAAACTCTATCTTATGAAGTCAAGCATGCATGAAGAGAAGTGGTTTTTGGTTTCAAACATGGAAATTTCAAAAACCCTACCAAGATCTACATTTTGGAGTGACTAAGAAGGATATATGCTTAATTTTTCATATTCATGTTTTAAACTTGTTTAAATCATGGTCAAACCTAGGATTTGACCAAGATTCAAATGGGCATAAAAATTCAGAAAAAACAAAAAATGGAAAATCAAGGCACATAGTCTTCTTATGTCACATAGTAAGCATTCAATCAAGTTGATAAACAAGGTTGATACGTCTCCAACGTATCGATAATTTCTTATGTTCCATGCCACATTATTGATGTTATCTACATGTTTTATGCACACTTTATGTCATATTCGTGCATTTTCTGGAACTAACCTATTAACAAGATGCCGAAGTGCCAGCTGTGTCTTGCTTTTGGTTTCAGAAATCCTAGTAACGAAATATTCTCGGAATTGGACGAAATCAACGCCCAGGGTCCTATTTTGCCACGAAGCTTCCAGAAGTCCGAAGAGGAGATGAAGAGGGGCCACGAGGGGCCACACCCTAGGGCGGCGCGGCCCCCCTGGCCGCGCGGCCCTGTGGTGTGGGGCCCTCGTGCCGCCTCTTGACCTGCCCTTCCGCCTACAAATAGCCTCCGTCGCGAAACCCCCAGTACCGAGAGCCACGATACGGAAAACCTTACTGAGACGCCGCCGCCGCCGATCCCATCTCGGGGATCCAGAGATCGCCTCCGGCCTGCCGGAGAGGGGATTCATCTCCCGGAGGACTCTACGCCGCCATGGTCGCCTCCGGAGTGATGTGTGAGTAGTCTACCCCTGGACTATGGGTCCATAGCAGTAGCTAGATGGTTGTCTTCTCCCCATTGTGCTTCATTGTCGGATCTTGTGAGCTGCCTAACATGATCAAGATCATCTATCTGTAATTCTATATGTTGCGTTTGTTGGGATCCGATGAATAGAGAATACTTGTTATGTTGATTATCAAAGTTATATCTATGTGTTGTTTATGATCTTGCATGCTCTCCGTTACTAGTAGATGCTCTGGCCAAGTAGATGCTTGTAACTCCAAGAGGGAGTATTTATGCTCGATAGTGGGTTCATGCCTGCATTGACACCTGGGACAGTGACAGAAAGTTCTAAGGTTGTGTTGTGCTGTTGCCACTAGGGATAAAACATTGATGCTATGTCTAAGGATGTAGTTGTTGATTACATTACGCACCATACTTAATGCAATTGTCTGTTGCTTTGCAACTTAATACTGGAGGGGTTCGGATGATAACCTGAAGGTGGACTTTTTAGGCATAGATGCATTGGATGGCGGTCTATGTACTTTGTCGTAATGCCCAATTAAATCTCACTATACTCATCATGATATGTATGTGCATGGTCATGCCCTCTTTATTTGTCAATTGCCCAACTGTAATTTGTTCACCCAACATGCTGTTTATCTTATGGGAGAGACACCTCTAGTGAACTGTGGACCCCGGTCCAATTCTCTTTACTGAAATACAATCTACTGCAATACTTGTTCTACTGTTTTCTGCAAACAATCATCTTCCACACAATATGGTTAATCCTTTGTTACAGCAAGCCGGTGAGATTGACAACCTCACTGTTTCGTTGGGGCAAAGTACTTTGGTTGTGTTGTGCAGGTTCCACGTTGGCGCCGGAATCTCCTGGTGTTGCGCCGCACTACATCCCGCCGCCATCAACCTTCAACATGCTTCTTGACTCCTACTGGTTCGATTAAACCTTGGTTACTTAGGGAAACTTGCCGCTGTGCGCATCACACCTTCCTCTTGGGGTTCCCAACGGACGTGTCAACCACACGCATCAAGCAAATTTCTGGCGCCGTTGCCGGGGAGATCAAGACACGCTGCAAGGGGAGTCTCCACTTCTCAATCTCTTTACTTTGTTTTTGTCTTGCTTAGTTTTATTTACTACTTTGTTTGCTGCACTAAATCAAAATACAAAAAAATTAGTTGCTAGTTTTACTTTATTTGCTATCTTGTTTGCTATATCAAAAACACAAAAAAATTAGTTTACTTGCATTTACTTTATCTAGTTTGCTTTATTTACTATTGCTAAAATGAGTAATCCTGAAGTTGAAGTTCGTTCGTTTAAGCAACGAGGGGGAGAATGTTTAAGAGATGCTTGGTATAGAATTAGTGATGCCCATAATAGGTGCACTAAGAAACACTCCACCACTATCTTACTCAGGAATTTTTATGTTGGTATCTCTAGCTGGAATAGGTATGTTCTTGATAGTCTCGCAAAAGGTAACTTCCTAAGTACTCCTGCATTAGAAGCTAGTTGCATTATTGAGAGTCTATTTGGAATACCTCCTGTTGATGAAGTTAAAACTGAAATCTCTCTTGAAGATGTTATGAAAAAATTGGAAACCATAGAGAAAAATTTTCCAAGTATTGAAGCTAAATTGGAAATATTACTTGATAAAACTGATGAACTTGATAAATCCTTAGGAGGAATTGATGAAAGAATTAGTGTCCTAGGAACTTGTGTTATCCATGATAATCAAACCAATAGGATTGATGAACTTGAAAAAGCTATGGGAACCTTGGGTTCAACATTTTCTTCTCTTAAATATAAGGAGAAAGCTTATGTGGGTAAGGAGCAAAAGTTTATGTATGTCTCTAAAGTGCCTAAACCAAAGAAGTATTATTATAGGCCTAAAATTGACAAAGCCCTTAGTGCCACTACGGATGGGGGAGCTCATAATAATGCACCACCCCTGATAATACTTGATACACACTTTCTGCGCCTAGCTGAAAGGCGTTAAAGAAAAGCGCTTATGGGAGACAACCCATGTTTTTACCTACAGTACTTTGTTTTTATTTTGTGTTTTGGAAGTTGTTTACTACTGTAGCAACCTCTCCTTATCTTAGTTTAGTGTTTTGTTGTGCCAAGTAAAGTCGTTGATAGAAAAGTTCATACTAGATTTGGATTACTGCGCAGAAACAGATTTCTTTGCTGTCACGAATCTGGGCAAAATTCTCTGTAGGTAACTCAGAAAATTATGCCAATTTACGTGAGTGATCCTCAGATATGTACGCAACTTTCATTAAATTTGGGCATTTTCATTTGAGCAAGTCTGGTGCCATTTTAAAATTCGTCAATACGAACTGTTCTGTTTTGACAGATTCTGCCTTTTATTTCGCATTGCCTCTTTTGCTATGTTGGATGAATTTCTTTGATCCATTAATGTCCAGTAGCTTTATGCAATGTCCAGAAGTGTGATTGTGTCACCTCTGAACATGTTAATTTTTATTGTGCACTAACCCTCTAATGAGTTGTTTCGAGTTTGGTGTGGAGGAAGTTTTCAAGGATCAAGAGAGGAGTATGATGCAACATGATCAAGGAGAGTGAAAGCTCTAAGCTTGGGGATGCCCCGGTGGTTCACCCCTGCATATTCTAAGAAGACTCAAGCATCTAAGCTTGGGGATGCCCAAGGCATCCCCTTCTTCATCGACAACATTATCAGGTTCCTCCCCTGAAACTATATTTTTATTCCATCACATCTTATGTGCTTTGCTTGGAGCGTCGGTTTGTTTTTGTTTTTTGTTTTGTTTGAATAAAATGGATCCTAGCATTCACTTTATGGGAGAGAGACACGCTCTCTGTAGCATATGGACAAGTATGTCCTTAGCTTCTACTCATAGTATTCATGGCGAAGTTTCTTCTTCGTTAAATTGTTATATGGTTGGAATTGGAAAATGATACATGTAGTAATTGCTATAAATGTCTTGGGTAATGTGATACTTGGCAATTGTTGTGCTCATGTTTAAGCTCTTGCATCATATGCTTTGCACCCATTAATGAAGAAATACATAGAGCATGCTAAAATTTGGTTTGCATATTTGGTTTCTCTAAGGTCTAGATAATTTCTAGTATTGAGTTTGAACAACAAGGAAGACGGTGTAGAGTCTTATAATGTTTTCAATATGTCTTTTATGTGAGTTTTGCTGCACCGGTTCATCCTTGTGTTTGTTTCAAATAAGCCTTGCTAGCCTAAACCTTGTATCGAGAGGGAATACTTCTCATGCATCCAAAATACTTGAGCCAACCACTATGCCATTTGTGTCCACCATACCTACCTACTACATGGTATTTTCCGCCATTCCAAAGTAAATTGCTTGAGTGCTACCTTTAAAATTCCATCATTCGCCTTTACAATATATAGCTCATGGGACAAATAGCTTAAAAACTATTGTGGTATTGAATATGTACTTATGCACTTTATCTCTTATTAAGTTGCTTGTTGTGCGATAACCATGTTTCTGGGGACGCCATCAACTACCCTTTGTTGAATTTCATGTGAGTTGCTATGCATGTTCGTCTTGTCTGAAGTAAGAGCGATCTACCACCTTATGGTTAAGCATGCATATTGTTAGAGAAGAACATTGGGCCGCTAACTAAAGCCATGATCCATGGTGGAAGTTTCAGTTTTGGACATATATCCTCAATCTCAAATGAGAAAATTATTAATTGTTGTTACATGCTTATGCATAAAAGAGGAGTCCATTATCTGTTGTCTATGTTGTCCCGGTATGGATGTCTAAGTTGAAGAATAATCAATAGCGAGAAATCCAATGCGAGCTTTCTCCTTAGACCTTTGTACAGGCGGCATAGAGGTACCCCATTGTGACACTTGGTTAAAACATGTGCATTGTGATGATCCGGTAGTCCAAGCTAATTAGGACAAGGTGCGGACACTATTAGTATACTATGCATGAGGCTTGCAACTTGTAAGATATAATTTACATGATACATATGCTTTATTACTACCGTTGACAAAATTGTTTCATGTTTTCAAAATCAAAGCTCTAGCACAAATATAGCAATCGATGCTTTTCCTCTATGGAGGACCATTCTTTTACTTTATTGTTGAGTCAGTTCACCTATTTCTCTCCACCTCAAAAAGCAAACACTTGTGTGAACTGTGCATTGATTCCTACATATTTGCTTATTGCACTTATTATACTACTCTATGTTGACAATATCCATGAGATATACATGTTATAAGTTGAAAGCAACCGCTGAAACTTAATCTTCTTTGTGTTGCTTCAATGCCTTTACTATGAATTGTTGCTTTATGAGTTAACTCTTATGCAAGACTTATTGATGCTTGTCTTGAAGTGCTATTCATGAAAAGTCTTTGCTATATGATTCACTTGTTTACTCATGTCATATACATTGTTTTGATCGCTGCATTCACTACATATGCTTTACAAATAGTATGATCAAGATTATGATGGCATGTCACTCCAGAAATTATCTGTGTTATCGTTTTACCTGCTCGGGACGAGCAGAACTAAGCTTGGGGATGCTGATACGTCTCCAACGTATCGATAATTTCTTATGTTCCATGCCACATTATTGATGTTATCTACATGTTTTATGCACACTTTATGTCATATTCGTGCATTTTCTGGAACTAACCTATTAACAAGATGCCGAAGTGCCATTGCTGTTTTCTGCTGTTTTTGGTTTCAGAAATCCTAGTAACGAAATATTCTCGAATTGGACGAAATCAACGCCCAGGGTCCTATTTTGCCACGAAGCTTCCAGAAGTCCGAAGAGGAGACGAAGAGGGGCCACGAGGGGCCACACCTAGGGCGGCGCGGCCCCCTTGGCCGCGCGGCCCGTGGTGTGGGGCCCTCGTGCCGCCTCTTGACCTGCCCTTCGCCTACAAATAGCCTCGTCGCGAAACCCCCAGTACCGAGAGCCACGATACGGAAAACCTTCGAGATGCCGCCGCCGCCGATCCCATCTCGGGGGATCCAGAGATCGCCTCCGGCACCTGCCGGAGAGGGGATTCATCTCCCGGAGGACTCTACGCCGCCATGGTCGCCTCCGGAGTGATGTGTGAGTAGTCTACCCCTGGACTATGGGTCCATAGCAGTAGCTAGATGGTTGTCTTCTCCCCATTGTGCTTCATTGTCGGATCTTGTGAGCTGCCTAACATGATCAAGATCATCTATCTGTAATTCTATATGTTGCGTTTGTTGGGATCCGATGAATAGAGAATACTTGTTATGTTGATTATCAAAGTTATATCTATGTGTTGTTTATGATCTTGCATGCTCTCCGTTACTAGTAGATGCTCTGGCCAAGTAGATGCTTGTAACTCCAAGAGGGAGTATTTATGCTCGATAGTGGGTTCATGCCTGCATTGACACCTGGGACAGTGACAGAAAGTTCTAAGGTTGTGTTGTGCTATTGCCACTAGGGATAAAACATTGATGCTATGTCTAAGGATGTAGTTGTTGATTACATTACGCACCATACTTAATGCAATTGTCTGTTGCTTTGCAACTTAATACTGGAGGGGGTTCGGATGATAACCTGAAGGTGGACTTTTTAGGCATAGATGCAGTTGGATGGCGGTCTATGTACTTTGTCGTAATGCCCAATTAAATCTCACTATACTCATCATGATATGTATGTGCATGGTCATGCCCTCTTTATTTGTCAATTGCCCAACCGTAATTTGTTCACCCAACATGCTGTTTATCTTATGGGAGAGACACCTCTAGTGAACTGTGGACCCCGGTCCAATTCTCTTTACTGAAATACAATCTACTGCAATACTTGTTCTACTGTTTTCGCAAACAATCATCTTCCACACAATACGGTTAATCCTTTGTTACAACAAGCCGGTGAGATTGACAACCTCACCGTTTCGGGGCAAAGTACTTTGGTTGTGTTGTGCAGGTTCCACGTTGGCGCCGGAATCTCGGTGTTGCGCCGCACTACATCCCGCCGCCATCAACCTTCAACGTGCTTCTTGACTCCTACTGGTTCGATTAAACCTTGGTTTCTTACTGAGGGAAACTTGCCGCTGTGCGCATCACACCTTCCTCTTGGGGTTCCCAACGGACGTGTCAACCACACGCATCAAAGGTCTAGATATATTCAAACCAGAGAAATCATGTATCTACCCCCTAACCCTAAACTCTGTCTCATGAAGTCAAGCATGAAGATATGTGGTTTTTGGTTTCAAACATGGAAATTTCAAAAACCCTCCCAAGAGCTTCATTTTGGAGTGACTAAGAAGGATACATGCTTACTTTTTCATATTCATGTTTTAAACTTGTTCAAATCTTGGTCAACAAACCTAGGATTTGACGAAGATTCAAATGGGTATAAAAAAATTAAAACCAAGGTCTGCTCATGTCATATAGTAAGCATTCAATTAAATTGATAAACAAGGTCTAGACATATTCAAACTAGCAGGAAAATCATGTATCTACCCCTAAACTATGTCTTATGAAGTCAAGCATGCATGAAGAGAAGTGGTTTTTGGTTTCAAACATGGAAATTTCAAAAACCCTACCAAGATCTACATTTTGGAGTGACTAAGAAGGATATATGCTTAATTTTTCATATTCATGTTTTAAACTTGTTTAAATCATGGTCAAACCTAGGATTTGACCAAGATTCAAATGGGCATAAAAATTCAGAAAAAACAAAAAATGGAAAATCAAGGCACATAGTCTTCTTATGTCACATAGTAAGCATTCAATTAAGTTGATAAACAAGGTCTAGATATATTCAAACCAGAGAAATCATGTATCTACCCCCTAACCCTAAACTCTGTCTCATGAAGTCAAGCGCATGAAGATATGTGGTTTTTGGTTTCAAACATGGAAATTTAAAAACCCTCCCAAAGAGCTTCATTTTGGAGTGACTAAGAAGGATCCATAGGAAACTATGTACTAATACAGTATAATGATCACCCGAGTTATTAGAGCAACAAGTCTGTCACGTGCGTAAGGTCCCACACTTCAGTGAGCACAAGTCACGTACGCTAGGTAGGCAAACTCCCAGCCATCTTCTTTGTCAAGAGAGAGGCATCAACACACACACTCTCTCTCTCTCTCTCTCCAATTATCCACCTCCGTTGGCTGCCGGTTTTGGCAGGTCGTTTCTAGCTCAGCTCGTAGGCCATGGTGTGCAGGCTCTGTAGCCATGGCGATTTGGTCGCGCCAAGTGGTTCGTCCCCGGCTGCGACGAGGATCAATCCGGACGGTGGCTGTTAAGGACCCGATCGCATTTCTTGCTTTCAGCATGGGGTCTACCATGTAAATCTTAGGGATTTAGACGTAATTTCCTGTTTATTTTGTGTCCTGCTGTAAACTGCGCTCTGATGCGTATTGGAAATCTGGGTCCTTCAGGATCGTTCGGTTGTCCCTCTAAAAAAAATCTCTCTCATTCTCGGCCTTTCTCGCTCGCTCGCACCGCACCCTGCGCACTGACAACCCTGCACAACAGTCAATATCACCAGAAAAAGGATAGACACCATAAATAAGTGGGGCCCCGTGACTGCTCTCCCTTCGTCTCCTCCCGTGTGATCCCTCTTCCTCCGACTCCCGACCTTGCGGAAAAGAAAAATGAAATGAAAGAGTTTCACTGGACGGGCAAACACATGTGCTGCCTAGTAATAATAATAATAACGTAAAAAAATCGACCTACGAATCTATTATTAAATAAGCTAAACTAGGGTTTTGCCCAGTACTACGGATCAATTTCTGAAAATCCAACTACGGGGTTCGATTTGGCCTGCTAATATAAAATTATATAATCCGAACTAGTATTCCTCTAAAAAATCATTTTGGTATGCATCGTTTGGTACTTTTCATAGCTAGAGTGCTTACTCCCTCCGTTAGCAAATAGTCTTCGTATGTCATATAGTAAGCATTCAAGTTGATAAACAAGGTTTAGACATATTCAACCAGAAAAATCATGTATCTACCCCCTATCCCTAAACTCTGACTTATGAAGTCAAGCATCAAGAGATGTGGTTTTTGGTTTCAAACATGGAAATTTCATTTCTAAGTGCGGGCAAACCAGCCTTTAGCTTAACATATTTCTAAGTACAAGGTTTCAGAAAATTGAGTGGGGGCGGCTGCCCCCCTTGGCTATAGTCTGGATCCGCCCATGCTATAGTTTGAGGCCATTTGGATGACGTCGAAAAAATTCTTTGATTAGAAATGGGGTTGTTCGAACCCCGTAGTTGGATTTTTTTGAACCTTGATCTGTAGTACTGGGCAAAACCCTAGTTTAACCTATTTAATTATAGATTCGTAGGTCGATTTTTCTACGTACCTTTTTATTATTACTCTACTATGCAGCACATATGTGTTTGCCCGTCGAGTGAAACTCGGAAGGAGAGAAGAAGGAGGGAGAGCATTATGGTGTCTCCCCTTTTTCGGGTGATGTGACTGTTGCAGGGTTTGTCAGTGAGCAGGAGGTGCGAGCGAGCGAGCGAGTCGAGCGAGGCCGAGAATGAGAGATTTTTTTGTGAGAGGGACAACCGAAGGATCCCGAAGGACCCAGAGACTTCCAATACGCATCCCGATGCGTCTTCTCTTGACAAAGAAAATGGCTGGGAGTTTGCGTACCTATTGCACGTGACTTGTGCTCACTGAAGTGTGGGACCTCACGCATGGGCACCACACGTAAGTGACAGACCTGTTGGTGTAAAAACTCGTTGATTATTATAGTGCATTAGAACAAAGTTTCCTATGGATTCAAGGGTAGGAAATCCAAGTTAACTCATTTACATGACATTATTTTTTCCATGAAGCAAAGTTAACACATCTATCAATTGGTACATTTTGGAGTGACTAAGAAGGATCCATGCTTATCTTTTCGTTTTCACGTGTTAAACTTGTTTAAATCTTGGTCAAACCTAGGATTAGACAGAGATTCAAATGGGCGGAAAATTCAAAAATAAAAACAGAAAAATGAAAAACCAAAGCACATACGTAGTTTTCTTATGTCATATAGTAAGCATTCAAGTTGATAAACAAGGTCTACACATATTCAAACCATACAAATCATGTATCTACCCCTAACCCTAAACTCTGTCTTATGAAGTCAAGCATGAAGAGAAGTGGTTTTGGGTTTCAAACATGGAAATTTCAAAAACCTCCCAAAACTTCATTTAGAGTGACTAAGAAGGATCAATGCTTCCCTTTTCATTTTCATGTTTTAAACTTGTTTAAATCTTGGTCAAACCTAGGATTTGACCAAGATTCAAATGGGCATCAAAAATAAAAAAAAATCAGAAAAATGAAAAACCAAAGCACACAGTCTTCTTATGTCATATAGTAAGCATTAAAGTTGATAAACAAGGTCTAGACATATTCAAACCAGACAAATCATGTATCTACCCCTAACCCTAAACTCGTCTTATGAAGTCAAGCATGAAGAGAAGTTGTTTTGGGTTTCAAACATGGAAATTTCAAAAACCCTCCCCAGAGCTACATTTTGGAGTGACTAAGAAGGATAAATGCTTAATTTTTCATATTCATCATTTAAACTTGTTCAAATCTTGGTCAAACATAGGATTTGACCAAGATTCAAATGGGCATAAAAATTCAGAAAAACAATAAAATGAAAAACCAATGCACATAGTCATCTTATGTCATCTAGTAAGCATTCAATTAAGTTGATAAACAAGGTCTAGACATATTCAAACCAGAAAAATCATGTATCAACAAGCTACCCCTAACCCCAAACTCTGTCTTATGAAGACAAGCATGAAGAGAAGTGTTTTTTGGTTTCAAACATGGAAATTTCAAAAACCCTCCCAAGAGCTACATATTGGAGTGACTAAGAAGGATAGATGCTTAATTTTTCATATTCATGTTTTAAACTTGATTAAATCATGGTCAAACCTAGGATTTGACCAAGATTCAAATGGGCATAAAAATTCAAAAAAAAATGAAAAACCAATGCACATAGTCATCTTATGTCATCTAGTAATTAAGCATTCAATTAAGTTGATAAACAATGTCTAGACATATTCAAACCAGAAAATTTATGTATCAAGCTACCCCTAACCCCAAACTCTATCTTATGAAGTCTAGCATGAAGAGAAGTACGTGGTTTTTTGGTTCAAACATGGAAATTTCAAAAACCCTCTCAAGATCGAGCTTCATTTTGGAGTGACTACGAAGGATACATGCTTAATTTTTCATATTCATTTTTTAAACTTGTTTAAATCATGGTCAAACCTAGGATTTGACCAAGATTCAAATGGGCATAAAAATAAAAATAAAACAATAAAATGAAAAACCAATGCACATAGTCATCTTATGTCATCTAGTAAGCATTCAATTAAGTTGATAAACAAGGTCTAGACATATTCAAACCAGAAAATTCATGTATCAAGCTACCCCTATCCCCAAACTCTGTCTTATGAAGTCAAGCATGGAGAGAAGTACGCAGTTTTTTGGTTTCAAACATGGAAATTTCAAAAACCCTCTCAAGAGCTTCATTTTGGAGTGACTACGAAGGATACATGCTTAATTTTTCATATTCATGTTTTAAACTTGTTTAAATCATGGTCAAACCTAGGATTTGGCCAAGATTCAAATGAGAAAAATTGAAAAAAAAATGAAAAATCAAGGCACATAGTCTTCTTACGTCATATAGTAAGCATTCAATTAAGTTGATAAACAAGGTCTAGACATATTCAAACCAGAGAAATCATGTAACTACCCCCTAACCCTAAACTCTATCTCATGAAGTCAAGCAGATGCATGAAGATATGTCGTTTTTGGTTTCAAACATTGAAATTTCAAAAACCCTCCCAAGAGCTTCATTTCGAAGTGATTAATTAAGAAGCATACATGCATGCTTACTTTTTCATATTCATGTTTTAAACATATTCAAATCTTGGTGAAACCTAGGATTTGACCAAGATTCAAATGGGTATAAAAATTCAAAAAAAAAAAAAGGTCTTCTTATGTTATATAGTAGGCATTCAATTAAGTTGATAAACAAGGTCTAGACATATTCAAACAAGAAAAATCATGCATGTATCTACCCCTAACCCTAAACTCTGTTTCATGAAGTCAAGCATGAAGATATGTGGTTTTTGGTTTCGAATATGGAAATTCAAAAACCCTCCCAAGAGCTTCATTTTGAAGTGACTAAGAAGCATACATGCTTACTTTTTCATATTCATGTTTTTAACTTATTCAAATCTTGGTGGAACCAAGGATTTGACCAAGATTCAAATGGGTATAAAAATTCAAAAAAACAAGGTATTCTTATCTTATATAGTAAGCATTCAATTAAGTTGATAAACAAGGTCTACACATATTCAAACCAGGAAAATCATGTATCTACCCCCTAACCCTAAACTCTATCTTATGAAGTCAAGCATGCATGAAGAGAAGTGGTTTTTGGTTTCAAGCATGGAAATTTCAAAAACCCTCCCAAGAGCTTCATTTTGGAGTGACTAAGAAGCATACTTACGTGCTTACTTTTTCATATTCATGTTTTAAACTTGTTCAAATCTTGGTTAAACCTATGATTTGACCAAGATTCAAATGGGTATAAAAAATGAAAACCAAGGTCTTCTTATGTCATATAGTAAGCATTCAATTAAGTTGATAAACAAGGTCTAGACATATTCAAACCAGAAAAATCATGTATCAAGCTACCCCTAACCCCTAACTCTGTCTTATGAAGTCAAGCATGAAGATAAGTACGTGGTTTTTTGGTTTCAAACATGGAAATTTCAAAAACCCTCTCAAGATCGAGCTTCATTTTGGAGTGACTACGAAGGATACATGCTTACTTTTTCATATTTAGGTTTTAAACTTGTTTAAATCATGGTCAAACCTAGGATTTGACCAAGATTCAAATGGGCATAATTTAAAAAAAACAAAAAATGAAAAACCAAGGCACATAGTCTTCTTATGTTATATAGTAAGCATTCAATTAAGTTGATAAACAAGGTCTAGACATATTCAAACCAGAGAAATCATGTATCTACCCCCTAACCCTAAACTCTGTCTCATGAAGTCAAGCATGATGATATGTGGTTTTTGGTTTCAAACATGGAAATTTCAAAAACCCTCCCAAGAGCTTCATTTTGAAGTGATTAATTAAGAAGCATACATGCATGCTTACTTTTTCATATTCATGTTTTAAACTTATTCAAATCTTGGTGAAACCTAGGATTTGACCAAGATTCAAATCCGTATAAAAATTAAAAAATAAAATAAAAAACAAGGTCTTCTTATGTTATATAGTAAGCATTCAATTAAGTTGATAAATAAGGTCTAGACATATTCAAACCAAAAAAATCATGTATCTACCCCTAACCCTAAGCATGTATCTCGTTGTTTGCGCTATGATACAATATCTACCTATGTTACACTAATCTCCTCTCTCCTACTTAATTAGCTGCCACATCAGCAGTTTTGTGGGACCAATGTGTATGATACTAGCTATGATACTAGCACTATCATGTGGGTACCTAAATCTCGAGTCAAAGTTTGACACGAAACCGATGTGGACTTTATTAATGGTGGAAGGGAGTAACAATCATAAGCACATTATTATTATTGATTGAACAACATTTTATTTGATGTGCCATAAGAAGTTTAGAAACTCCTAGCCCCTGGAGGTGGCGTTTTGGCACACGCGTGCATATGCACCCATTATTGAAAATAATAAAAAACAATTATATAAATGTTAAAAAAATCTGACATAATTTTTTTGGTATACATTGTGACATCCTATGTTCGTTCATAAGTTTTTGTGGAAAAACAACATTTTGTGTGGTGTGTACAAAAAAGGCAAAAAATGTGCTGTACGTAGTCGTGTTACAGCATCAAAATTTGTCTTTTTTACAGGAAAATTTTAGTTTAGAATTTTTTGACACTTTGAAATGTGGATTCACATAATGGATTCCTCTACCTCGACCCCCTTGGATTCCTGAACAGACTTACAGTACTACTAGTAGGGCCTACTATTTTTTATTATTATTACCTACTGCAGCCAAAATTTAATCTCATCGAGCGGTAAAATTCCCCGCCAACGCCCAAATATCTCGCGCCGCAAAGTTTCAGATCTGCGAATATTTTTTCCCTCAAAAGAAGGACTGCGAAATTCCCTTTTTCTCCTCTATCGCCCAGCTTCGCCCTAGTTTCGCCCGCAAGCCCTCAGAGAAACCGCCCCTCTTACCTACCTCCCACCTTCACGGCCGCCGCACCGGAAAATCACCGCCGCACTTCGCCGTTCAAGCTGCCACGGCTTCAAACCTCGAGGCTGCCCTATCCGCTTGATCCGCACCTACTCCGGCGTCCACCGCACCGTATCTCGTTCGCCGACTCTATCGACCACCGCACCTGACCAGCTTCGCCGACACCGACGTCCCCGTGCACTGCACATCATCTGCTTCACCGACCTTCTACTTCGGCCGGCGCGCTGAACACTTCATCGACCGCCCAGCATGTCCTTCTCCGACCCCCCAAGATCTGCTTCCCCGGCACCCACCGCAACAGCAGTCCCCTCGCCGACCTCCACGTCACCCGTAAGAACGCGGAACACGTCTAAACGCCGCCCAGAAATAGGTAACCAGACATCCCTGCGCGTTTTGTTCTGTTAGGAGTATTGCAGCTGACTGTATTTCTGAATTCTTGCTATATTTTTAACTTACAAGTGCTTTCGTTGGTAACCACCTCATCCTTTAGATTTAAACACGACGCATAAGTATTTTTTCCCTGACCTAACCCACCCATTTGCTGAAACTCTACATGGTATCAGAGCCTAGGTTTCCTTCCTGCTAGTGCTAGCCGCCCCAAACAGTACCATACAAGTTCTTCCTTTGACCACAAAAACCACCGTTGAGATGTAGAAATCCAGGCGGCGGGAGGCCGCATCAGGTGCTCTGCGTGGGTTGCGGCTATCACACACAGCGATGTGAGTTGTGTGAGATCGGCGGCTGCTCGCGCGGGGACAAAGAAGAGGGTGAAAATCGTTTTGGTTTAGAAAGGAGAGAAGAGGAAGTTAATCCGTGGCAGAGAGATCTGGATCCGTGCGAGGGGGAGATGTTGGAGGCGTGCGGAGTGGGCCGAGCCTTTGAGCGCAGGGCGGAGCCGGAGGTTGGTGCTGGACGTTGACCAGCGCGAGCCGGTCGATGTGGCCAGGTGCGGTCCGCCAGGTTGGCCAGGGCGCGCAGACGAGGCGCCATCCGAGTGGAAGTGAGGAGAAAATGGAGATGTGAGGCTGTGAGGATATGTTGTGATGGAGTTGATGAGGCTGCGGTTGAGTCGTGATGGAGTTGATGAGGCTGCGGTTTAGTAGTGATGGTGATGGTTGTGGATATGTCCAGGGGAAAGGCATGCGTGCCTGAGGTGAGACTGGTTGAGGCCTGACCGGGGGATAGGCATGGGTGCTTGAGGAGTGGATGGTTGAGGCAGGAGTTGGCTGGGGGTTTGTGGGAGAGACGGAAGAGGTCAGTGGCCGGGCAGAGTGGAGAAGAGAGGCTGAGGACATTGAGGCGAGTGTGGATGGTTCTGCGGAACTTGTGTGGTGAGGCAGCCGGGGTTGTTGAGGACGTGTATGGTTAGGAGTTGTGCCTATCCCAGATGGTTGAAGCTGGATGTCTTCGCTGCTGATGAAGAGATGAATCGAGATGACAAGATGATGGAAAGTGCAATGCTGTCATGTATCCTAGGAGTTATGCTGAAAGTTCATTACTCGTCGTTGTCATATGTGTCATGTTGTTGTTGCAAGATGGCCATGGTTGTTTACCCATGATCATCTTGAGGGGGTGTGTTGGACCATGAGTGAGTTTAGTAGTAGCGCTGTAGTAATATTGTATCCAGTGTGAGGCCCATAGAGGCCCATGTCCAGTGGTATTGTAACCCTAACTCAGATGATATAAATACAGAGTGTGGTGGTCTGAGTGATTTAACCCACCCATTCGCTGAAACTCTACAAAATATGAGCCACCAATCATGAACCGTTGAATGCTCTACATGTCCACGATTGACAACAACAAAGCCTTTATTCCCAAACAAGTTGGGGTAGGCTATACAAGTCCACCATTGACACGATTACAATTTCTCACTATTTGGCCGTAGGCTACTGCTCTAGTTACATCATGTTTGATATCTTTCTGCGATCATGTATTACATGTTTATGCACGTCATAATGCTTCTACTACTGTTTGGTGTCAATTTAATTATAGCAAATCCTTGACTCGTAACTGTTTGTTGTTATTACACGTGCAGCAGGCACATCTTACACTCATAAACGTAGAGTAAAGCTCGCCTATAATCATGTAAGTACCTGCTGTTTTTTGTATATTGCTTAATGCAAACTTCTATATCTTGGATCCTGTTTCTGTTTACAATTGGCCTCTCCTTCATGCAGAGGAGAAACAGTGAGGCACCAGGTTCTTCTGTCCAAGTACCTGATGAGGTCCGTGTGACTCAAAAAAAAGCTCACGTAAGTTCCCTGTTTTTTTTTGGAATGTTAATTTACCTCCTGTGCGTAGTTCAATTGCATCATTTTTCTGTATGTTGCACTACCTAAGTTGCCTAATGGAATCTAATAAAATATAAACAATTACCATATGGAACATTGCACACTGCCTTTGACCCATCTGGCATCCGGCATGCCTGGGTATAAGTTACATGATTTGGCTATGTTAAACAAGTCCTGAAATTCTATTATGTTAATTTTTTGCCTGTTGCTTCATTGAGTTTGCCTGTTGTTCCATGGCTAGTGCATGAAGTTTGATAGAAATGATCCTAGCTGAAATGATGCACTTCGTGTTTTTTTATTGCTTTATTCCTAACCTAGCTTCCTATTCTACTTGAAACATGATTGCTTTATTCCTAACCTAGCTTCCTATTCTACTTGAAACATGATTGCTTTATTCCTAACCTAGCTTCCTATTCTACTTGAAACATGATTGCTTTATTCCTAACCTAGCTTCCTATTCTACTTGAAACATTGTGAAAAAATAGTTATATTACTTGTTTAAATGTCTAGCTTTGTTTTTCTGAGTCCCATTGACATGATGTGGTATATCCATATTCAAATGATCTGGCTGTTTATATAATACGCTCCATGTTCAATTGCTTCATTCATTTTCTAGTAATCTACTAGTAAGTAGCACGTGCTTTGCACGTCACGACATATATAATTTTAAAATATATTTCCATATTTTATTTGATGTTGATAATTATTATTTTTTGCTAAAATTACTCACAAAGCCTAAAGTTTGGCTTTTGAAAAACTAATACACCCTAAAAGAAGTAATGGAAGGAGTAATATGTGAGTTCACTACAATTAAGTTTTTTAGTCAGTATGAAATAGAAGTATACCCTAATACGAAAGTGACAAAACTTTTTCATGGACACCCCATTAGGATTATGTATATTTTTGTGATTAGAGTCGAGAATTTTTAAGGATCTATCTTACCTTTTGCGGCATGCATATTGCACGGCAAGACTATCTAATTTATATATTTCTACTCCGTACCATATTTTTTGAAATTTAAAATACATTATCCAATATCTATGTATAAATTTACTACCTCAATACTTTTTATGTGACCCACACATGGCCACCGTTAGATTTTATATCAAAACTGGTTTGTCATGGGGAAAAAAGTTAGACCTTAATATGAGTAAATACGAAATATTAGTACTAAATTAATATATAATATTTTATCAGCCTTGGTTGGTGGACCAATGAACTTCGTATCTTCGAGCTTGAAGATGGTTCTTGTAACATAGTAATTGCTATTTGTTTTCCTAGCACAGAATTATATATCAATATCTTCACATAACCATGTACGATGAAGATGATATTTTTCATAACACAGTGCCAATGTAGACGATGGCTTGTGCTTCTATAAACTCCCAAAACAAAAATGTTTTCTTGAGTAAAACAAAAGAACGGCTGAGATTAAATGATACATGTTTGGTATTAGGGGTGAGATGGCTGAGATTAAATGATACCATGATACTCTTTCGGGGGATTACACTATTTTAAATTTTGATGGTATATGAAAGCTAAAGCCTTAGATTTTGTTGGCAAGTGAATGTTGTCATTGGCCCTGTTATGGATTTTGCATTTCTATTGCCACTACTTGTACTGACATCTCGCTTCATTCGTGTTTAATTCGGTCCCGTTGGTACTCGAACCCGGGTGGGCTGGCTGTGCACTCGCAAGCCTTGCCACTGAGCTAGCACTCAGTTCTCAGATTAAGCAATGCCTCGTTATGCTTAATTTAAATGTTATGGCACTTCATACAAGCCATACAATTAATTGTTGCATTGACCTTCTACGTTGTCGAAGGCACTATCTGAGTCATGCTTAAATCAATCATACATTATTTTCCTAATTGTATCCAATCCAACATGCACATGTTTTGACTGTATTTGGCTATTTGCTAGATTTCTTCTGTGCAGTGACCTGGCTTCGTTATTGGGCACATGATGTCTAGTTGCTTGGTTCATTGTATACATCATCGCCATGATCTAGTTTGGTTTGTTCTAAGAGGCATGTGGCTTAACTGGTTTCTTTGTTATATCTGCCCATGGTTCTTTCAAAATTATGTCAACAGTGCTGTTTGTTTGCCGTGTATTGTATTGCATTTTAACTTGTTTTGTCTTAGTTTCAGCCTGCAAACAAAGCTGTAATGTCAGTAGGGACAACCCATTTATCAAGTGTTGCGGTCATTTCACAGAGCAACAGTGACAGTGGCATGTGCTCTCATTGGTCCACTGAGTCCAGTACACCAACCGTTCCAGAAGAAATAGATGTACGAGGCTCTATTTTGGATTGCTTGCTATGTTATATCAGCTCAATGATGCTCTTGAAATTGGAGGTCTTTTATTGCATCATATGATGTTGTAACTTGTTTTATCTAAATTTCAGGCTTCAAATAAAGCTACAAAGCCAGAAGCAAGGGCCAATGCCTCAAGTATTGATGTTTCACAAAGCAGCAGTGAGAGTGCATATTGCTCGCATAGGCCCATGGTATCTATTGCTCAACTTAATCCGGCACAAAGAGATTTGGGGGATGCACTCCAAGAGGCAGTTGATATATTTGGGCGGGAAAACAAAGATACTGATGAAATAATTGCCAACACACGCCAAGAGATACATGAATTGAAAAATAGGCAAACTTTGACAGAAAATGTTCTAAAGAATCTCCTATGCACTTGTCATGGTAAGCCAGTTGTGATGTGTCTGGGAATTGAAGGTGTCTAAATAAACTTTGATTCTGTTGTTCAGTCAAGTGGACTGCTGATGCCAATGCTGTAATTACTTACTGCTCAAAATTTCGTTCAAAATTTCATGGTCTGTAATAATTGCAAATTTTGTTGTTGTACTAAAATTAGATATGTTCCATGTGGCTGCTGTATTTTGTGTGAAATAATATCCTGTTGTGTACTTCAATTAAACCATAAATCGGCTGCATGCTGAAAATTTGAATCTGAGCGCACGTGTGAACTGTTTTCTGCTCGTAATGCAATAAAGGTTGTTTCTTCGAAGACTATGAACATGGTAGCCCATTAATAATACCTTAATAATTATGCCTGCTAGCAAGATAGATGGTCCTTATTATAGTCAGGCATGCCAACTTGTATGATTAAAAGTCGTTCCTACACATTAAATCTACCATCTGCATTTTTCTCTGTAATAACTTTTCTTTTTACACAACTCAAAACTTGTCATGCTAATATGAAATTCGAGATGGCAAAACATGGGAAAGATAAAGATATCACCAAAAACTCTTTCCTGCGAAATGCTGGGTTTTGAAGCCCAAGTCCAAGTCTTTCTCTGCTCAAGTTTTGGAGGAACAACTCCAAGTAGAACGAGTTGCAACAGCTATGCTAAGAACAAAAGTTGACATGTTGAGATCGAGATTAGAAGCATGTGATGCCCTACTGCACGAGGCCAATCAAGTTCGTTATAATCTCCCAAAGACTAAGAAAATGCCATAGATAATTGGAGATGAACACTACATAGTGAGTACATTGGTCTTGTGAAATGTTTCCTTAGATTATGGCACCTTTCCTACTTTTGTTGGTGGATGCATTTATCTACGGTTGGGATCAACTTGGTAGTTGTTCCTGTGGATGTTATATAAATTAATTGCATAGCCTTTTTCAATCAGTTCGAACTTAAATGGTATCATAGCCAAGGTCTCAAGTTTGAATTGTCGAACGTGTGGTTTAATTTAATCTCTGTCGGGCGGCAAAATCTCCCACCAATCCTGAAATATTTCAAACGCATTTTTGAATTGGATTAAGAAGATAGGACAGAGATCCAGTGCCCCCACGTTCACAGGGCACAACGTGACCTGAGGCTTCCCATCCACCATTCGTTTCAATCCAACGGCAAGGAAAGCAACAACGTGACCCGATTAATTTCTGCTGAGCTGAAGAGCTGCTGTGTTCTCTCGAACCTGAAGAAATAGAGAAGGGAACAGAAGATGATTTCGGTCCGAGCGCATCTGCCGGGCCAAAAATGCTTCTGGTACCCGCTCCAGCGGACGACGCATAGTGACTGGGCCGTTCACAGCGACGCAAACATGCCTAAATATGCGCTCGGATCCGTCGCGCGGACGCTGCGTGGACGCGTAAAGTGTCCGCTCGCGTCTGGCGAACGTTTGGTCGGGCCCGCTTGGCAGTGACCCAGCGTCGATGCGTCTTCTCAGCGGCGCCGCTTCGGCAGTCCGCGGTCGCGTAAAATGGCGATGCCTCGGGTGGCACGCGTCGTCACCTACCTCTGCGAATGGCGATGCCACGCGTGCAGCGGCCGCGCGTGCCTCCGACCTATATAAACAGGAGCGCACACATATCATCTCCTCCCACACTAAACAGCGGTGAGTAGGAGGTTGAGCGACATCGGCTAGGGTTTAGTGTGGGAGGAGACGATATGCGCGCACCCCTGTATATATATGTCGGAGGCAGGCGACGGCCGCTGCACGCGTGGCATCGCCATTCGCAGAGGTAGGTGACGGCGCGCGCCACGCGAGGCATCGCCATTACGCGGCCGCAGACTGCCGAAGCGGCGCCCTAAGAAGACGCATCGACGCTGGGTCACTGCCAAGCGGGCCCGACGAAACGTTCGCCAGACGCGAGCGGACACTTTACGTGTCCACGCAGCGTCCGCGCGACGGATCCGAGACGCATATTTGGGCATGTTTGCGTCGCTGCGAACGGCCCAGTCACTATGCGTCGTCCCGCTGGAGTTTGTACCAGACGCATGTTTGGCCCGGCCAGATGCGCTCGGAACCGAAATCATCTTCTGTTCCCTTCTCTATTTGTTCAGGTTCGAGAGAACACAGCAGCTCTTCAGTTCAGCAGAAATTAATCGGGTCACGCTGTTGCTTTCCTTGCCGTTGGATTGAAACGAATGGTGGATGGGAAGCCTCAGGTCACGCTGCGCCCTGTGAACGTGGGGGCACTGGATCTCTGTCCAGAAGATAGATGATGATCATGGTAGTAACCGGTATTTAATGTGATGATGATTTGATTTTGCACTCGGCCATGAACAGAGGTACTAGTACGGTCTCACAATTTTTTATCATTATAGTTGGACCTTAGCCAAATTCAAAATCTCATAGCGGCAAAACTTCCCGCCCACAAAATACAAAAATTTCACACGCTTCCAAATTCCCATTCTACCCCTGTGGAGATGACAGCAAAGTCGGTTGGTGGGGGGGTCTGCCCGTCATTTTTTGGATCACCACCTCCCTAGCCCGGAAACCCCCCCAAAAAAATTCATTTCCCTCAGACCACCCACCGGAACTTCCCAAGTCCCTCTCTCCCACCTCCACGACCACCGCACCGGAACATCCCCGCCGGACTTCCCTGGCCTACCCGCGGCCTCGCGATCCTCGTCATCCGTCTGCCTGCCGGAGCCGCTTCATCGACGCCGTCATCAACCGGACCGGATCATCCCCGCCGAACCTCGAAACCATATGCTCATCCAGCAGTCTACCAGCCGTCTTCAGGTATCGTCCACCCCACCGGAGCCGCTTTGCCGGATCCGTCGTCCACCGCATCGGATATTGCTCACCGACACCGCTGTGCATGAACCGGATCTGCTTCACCGGCGCCGTGCATGATCTAAACTCTTCTACTGTCGCTTTTCTATTGCTTGCCTGCAAGTTCTTGTTTAATCTTGGGGGAACCTGTTTGTGCTAACGACGCGCTGTTACGTTTTTGCAGATGAGATGAGTAACCATGAAGTGTAATGGCCGTCTCTCCAACCCCAAGTAGCACATGTTGCGTACTTCATCACCGGATCTATCAACCCCAGGAAGATCTGCTGTGACTCCCACAGAGTGCTTCTCCTAATGTAAGTCCCTTGTTTTAGCGCCATGTTCTGGGTTCAGATGCTTGTTTGTCTGAAGCTCTTTTAGTTCATTCCTAGCTATGACCGTAACACCTTGCTATTTTCTAGTTCATTGCTAACTTTAAGCGATTGAACATTTTGGTTTGCATTCCCTGCTCTGTAGATGTAGCCATCATAACTTCTATCTTGCTCAGTCGTTGTTACAAAAATTATAGGTATTATAGTAACATCCTGCTATTATTTAGTTCATGGCCAATTTTAAGTAATTGCACATGTTGGTTCGCATTCCCTGCTCTATAGCTTTTGGCATCGTAACTTCTATATTTGGTTTACATTGCCTGCTCTGTAGATCTAGCCATCATAACTTTATCTTGCTCAGTCGTTGTTACAAAAATTATGGCCTGCTACTATGTTGTTTGTGCCAATTTTTTACTCCATGAACATGTTGGCTTGCATTCCCTGTACTACAGGTGATGCCATTGTTTTGTATCTACTTCATTGTAAGCTAACAAAGTAAGGACTTAGTTTGGCATGCTATCACTCTGCTATCTAGCCTGTAGTACAAATAAACTTGTCATATTACTAGATAATAATTTTGCGTGCCATCTTGTTCTTCAAAAGCTGCATTATTGACTTGTTTCTCTGACTTGGCATGACGCTCACATATGGAATGCTGAACATATTGGTTTGCATTCCCTCTTATACAAGTTCACAGGTGATCCCACTATATTCTGTATCTGGTCCATCCTAAGCTCCAGCATTAACTATCCTCTATGTGTTGCTCATTACAAGTTTATATCCCGAAACATCTTGATTTGCATCCCCTTCACTATAAGTTCAGGAGTATTATTTAGTTCACGGCCAAAATGAAGTAATTGCACTTGGCACATGTTGGTTCACATTCCCTCCTCTTTAGCTTTTGCCATCGTAACTTCATCTTGCTCAGTCATTGTTACAAAATTTATAGCCTGCTACTATGTTTGGTTTACATTCCCTGCTCTGTAGATGTAGCCATCATAACTTCATCTTGCTCAGTCGTTGTTACAAAATTTATAGCCTGCTACTATGTTGTTCATGCCAATTTTGTACTCCCTGAACATGTTGGTTTGCATGGGACTCGACAGTAGTAAGTCTGCTGTTTCATTCTAACATGCTCTGTTATATTGGCTGTTGGTATGCGGCATGCACTCTTTGTTTGCTTATTGTGCGCATTACAATGATCTTGTTATAACGACGAAATGATGACTTCCAAATTCTTTGGCAAACAATATTGTAGTGTATTTGCCTTTCCATTGTTGCTGTCTTAACTTGTAATGTCTTTGTTTCAGATATAGGTGCTGCATGGACAACTTAAAAGATTGCCGGATCGCTTCATTGTATTGCTAGGTTTAATTACCATTCAATTTCGCTGGGTTCTGTAATATTTTTTCAAAGCCTTGCAGCTGATGTAATATTTAGTTAGTTTTTATAGTTCTTTCGCGCATTTTTTCTTTGGTGCTTGTGGTAAGTGAGGCTATCCGACAGAAATCAATGCTGCGTAAATATTCTAAGTATCTAAATCACGAATTCCCATCCCTTAAACGGCCCAATTAAGCGAAATCACATATGTGCCGGCCCGCAAAATCCTAAAGCGCCTATTATGCCGGCATATAAACAGCAACTAAACTGGTTGGCCCACTTACTTATTGGGCCAACCCACTTGATTTATGGTGGACCCCACACACTAATTGGGCCGGCCCACTTACTATAAGGTGGACCCCACAAACCGGCCCACTAACTAGTTGGGCCAGCCCAATTGCTTTTGTGGTGGACCCCACATACTAAATGGGCCGGCCCTTTAAGAGGAAAGTGGGACCCACCTGTGCTTTTGGCCCGGCCCACTATCTTGTTGGGCCGGCCCACTTGCTATATGGTGGACCCTACGTTCTAAATGGGCCCCTTTAACAGAAAGTGGGACCCACTGCTTTTGGCCCGGCCCACAATCTTGTTGGGCCCACTTGCTACATGGTGGACCCCACATACTAAATGGGGCGGCCCTTTAAGAGGAAAGTGGGACCCACTGTGTTTTTGGCCCGGCCCACTTGCGTGTTGGGCCGGCCACTTGCTATATGGTGGACCCCACATACTAAATGGCCGGCCTTTAACAGAAAGTGGGACCCACTGTGCTTTTGGCCCCGCCCACTATCTTGTTGGGCCGGCCCACTTGCTATATGGTGGACCCCACATACTAAATGGGCCGCCCCTTTAACAGGAAAGTGGGACCCACCTGTGCTTTTGGCCGGCCCATTTGATCTAATGTGGACCCCACGTACTAAATGGCCGGCCCGACAGAAGGAAAGGATCCACATGCTAATGGGGCCGCCCAATAACTTCTTGGGCCGGCCCACTTGCTTTAAGGTGGACCCCACTTGGTAAATGGGCGGCCCGATAACAGGAAAGTGGGTCCCACATGTTTTGTGGGCCGGCCCTTTTGCCGTTGACCGGTCAAACGAGTATCTCGGCCCGGCCCACATGCTTAGGCCGGCCCATTAATCTTTTGACCAGTCAACCTTAGAGGTTAGGCCCGGCCCACGTAACTAATGGACCAGCCCAGCTATATAGTTGACCGGTCAAACTAAGTCAGCTGGCCCGGCCCGCAAACTTAATGGGCCGGCCCGCTTAAGACGTGGCAGGCCTCGTGGGCCTACCATCTACCACGGGTTTCGCGTTAACGCCGTTAACGCGCTAACGGCGTCGCCACGTGTCGCTTGCATGACGTCGCAGTCAACGGGCTCCGGAACACTTCGCAACGGTCCGATTTTCCGTGGCGGAAGGGCGCCCAAGCGCGACGGACCGAAAAATCGTCGTAGGACTTTGCCTGACGCAATTTCGACAACAGAACCCATATCGTCGGGTTAGGCCCATAGGCGATGAAAAATACCCCTTAGCGGACGATTTTGAGACGTTGTCTATCAGAACTTTTCTTGTAGTGACTCTAAGGTTATTTAAACATGAATATCGAATATTGTGGAGCTTGTTAACTCCGGCATTGAGGGTTCGTGTAATCCTACGCAATTAGTGGTGTTCATCATCCAACAAGAGAGTGTAGAGTATAGCATTTATCTATTCTATTATGTGATCAATGTTGAGAGTGTCCACTAGTGAAAGTATAATCCCTAGGCCTTGTTCCTAAATACTGCAATCATCGCTTGTTTACTGTTTTACTGCATTTGTACTGCCTGCAATATCACCACCATCAACCACACGCCAGTTGTAGCATCAAGCTATTTTCTGGTGCCGTTACTACTGCTCATATACATTCATACCACCTATATTTCACTATCTCTTCGCCGAACTAGTGCACCTATACATCTGACAAGTGTACTAGGTGTGTTGGGGACACAAGAGACTTCTTGCTTTGTGGTTGCAGGGTTGCATGAGAGGG
The DNA here is from genome assembly GCA_030979885.1 of Lolium multiflorum. Taxonomy (NCBI): domain Eukaryota; kingdom Viridiplantae; phylum Streptophyta; class Magnoliopsida; order Poales; family Poaceae; genus Lolium; species Lolium multiflorum. The sequence goes on from CM061748.1 coordinate 11,041,011, forward strand.
ATATCTTTGACCTCTTCCTCCCTGAGTTCGATAAACCTTGGGTGATCCACTTAAGGGAAACTTGCTGCTGTTCTACAAACCTCTGCTCTTGGAGGCCCAACACTGTCTACAAGAATAGAAGCACCCGTAGACATCAGTCACCTCCATCTCCGACCAAGGCTTCGCCGAATGGCACAACGTGCTCTTCATCTACTTGTTTTCCTCTCCCACCACCACATGGTCGTGGCGGACCAAAAAGAAGGCCAACTTACCCAAGCCACAGCTAGTCGACACATTCTTCATGGACGAGGCCTTCTCGTTCCGTGGACGCGGGTACTGGGCGGACCTCCTATGTGGTGTCATGTACTCGGACTGCCACGACATGCTCTCCGACGACAACATCGACCTGGTGGTGGAGTTCCGCTTCCTCGACCTGCCCGGCCCGCGCCTGACTGATCCACGCGGCAGAGAAGCCATCACGGAGCTGAGCGCCTTCCGCGCCATGGGATGCATCAGGGGCGCCGTCAAGTTCGTCTCCATCGATGGCTACATCAATTGTTTCTACCGCCGGAACATCAAGGACCGCCGCGTGATGGTATGAGCCTGACGGAAGATCTCGAGTGGGCCATGGAGGACGAGCTGAGCATGGAGAGCATGTGGGACATGCTGTCGGGTGAGTTCTACCCCAACAACTACTCAAGCTTGCACCGGAACCCTCAGCTGTCTAACCCTGATTCCTCGGTGCCCATGTAACCCTTCCTGAGCATGCAGGAGGACCGTGTCATCTACTTCGCGCTCGGTGAGTTCAGCCAGGGCACAAGCGGGGGCAGCTTCCCCACCACCGTGCACTTGCTTGCTCCGCGTCGATATGCGGCACGGAAAAGTTCGCTTCAAACATGTTCCTTACACCCCAACCCCCGCCATGAACAACTTTATTGGTTTTGATTATTCCATCCTCTGCCCACCAGTTGTTGTCCAGCAAGATGAATAATCTCAGGGTTGAAGATTGATTGAACGGCCCCAAGCCATGCCGTCATGTCTGTTAGGGAGGGGCATATAGACAAGTGGCAAAAATCATAAAACATGATTGCCTCTGTTAATAAGATGTCTCTTCGGCAGATGTTAATTCTCTATTTCTTTGCTCTTCTGGGATTGATAACTGTTGAGTGGGTCTGCATGCTAAAAAAAGTGGAGCTAAAAAATTATTGCACTTTCTCTGATTTATATTACTTGATGCTAATATTGATGTATCTAGACACACTTTAGTTATAAATACATCCATTTTAGTATCAAATAATATGGATCGGAGGGAGTAACTATATTGCAGTACAAAAGTCGTACCATTTTCATTTATAGAGAATCGTGTAAGTGATCATTCAGAGTTTCTCTTCAAAAGCATTACTACTAATAAAAGGCAACTAACAGTAATTAGAGATAACTGTAACAACGTCATCTGGACTACAAGTTAACAAACCGAAACAAAAACTCTGCTTTGTATCCTTTGGGAGAGTTCAGGACCTGAGCTGGGGTCATAGTGTCTGATTTCAGATTGGTAGGACCTGCGCTGGGGTGTTCAGTCTAGATGGAAAATTCACAAGTTAACAAACTGACACAAACAAACAAGTACCGAGTGTCTGATTTTAGAATTGCTTTGACCTTATATTCATGAGATCCTTGAAATAAGGCCATTGTTGAATATGTTTTCCAAATTCAAGTGTTTTTTTTTGCTTTTGAAACGTTACTGGAACAGTCACAGAACTCTCTGAAACCACTACACAGCAACCTATGGGAATACAAAAAAGAACTATGTCTCTTGCGTAATACGGACTCTTTTTTTTGAAAGGCATTGTATAAAACTCATCAAAGAACAAGGTTCACACAATCAGTTTTACAGAGTGTGGCCACATCAGCCGGAACCCTCCCATGCACCAGACCCGTACAAAGCCTTTTTCTACCAAAATTTGCCAGTTCATGAGCCAAAGAGTTTGCTTCCCTGTTGACATGAGCAATAGTGATTGACCTACCATCAGGCTTTAGCATGTTGAACTCCTGTCCCAGAATGCTGGCCTCCGACCTGTAGACTCCCCCTTGCTCAAAGATCTTAAGTAAGGACAGACAGTCGGTTTCAACTTTTATGTTTCCCTGAGTGTGCTGAACCGCGAGCTTTAGACCCTCTAGGCAGGCCAACGCCTCGCAACATTCAGCAGAAGTGGCATGGCGAATAAAATCCCAGGCGGAGAAAATTATTTCACCCCTATCATTTCTGGCGACCGCACCCCACGAACCATCCAGAGAGTTTTCAGAGAAAGAAGCGTCGACGTTTACCTTAACCTCCCCTATCTCTGGTGGTATCCAAATATGTTTCTTTCCATTTTGTTCTTCCCTGTGCTCTTTAGTTCTTTGAGTATACATTGGTCCTTTTCCCTTCCTGTCGGAGTTTGCCCTCCATCAATCCTAAACATGGTGTTTAGGTAATTATAAAGATATCTAGCAGAGTGTTTTATGCTAGCATCACCCTTTCCGAAGATCTGGTCATTGCGGTGGTGCCAAGCTCTCCACCACAGGAACATAACCATTGCTCTAGATTTCTCATTTAGTTTGTCTAGTAGAACCAACACCCAATCTTCTCCAGATCTTGCCATTTCCTCCCCAGTAGGTAAATCCCAAATGTGTCTCATTTCATACCTTAGCGCTCTTGCAGTCGTGCATTCCATAACTGCATGATAACCATCCTCTTCTTTCATTCCACACAGCTGGCAAGTTGGAATTTGATTTGGAATTCGGTGACTTCTGTTTTTCTGAACAGCCAAAGACTCCGTAGCAAGTTTCCAGGTGAATGTTTTTAATTTTGGAGGTACCTTTGCTGTCCAAACTGTACTCCAAAGCGTGCGGTTACCATTGGTGCTTCGACTCGAGTTTGTATTAATTGCGAGCTTTTTGTTCAGCGCTAGTTTGTAAGCGCTTCTTACAGAGAAGATTCCATTTTTTTCAAAGTGCCAGGAGACAAAGTCTTCTTGCTCGAGATTTGGTATTCTGATTTTGAGAACCTCTTCGGCGTCATGTGGCATGAAAATTTTCTTTACCACATCTTCCTTCCATTCTTTCTTATCATGGTCAATGATATCCTTTACCCATCTAATTCTTGACTTCGTCAGGTTTGCTGTGATTTTGAAGTCACCCCTTGGGATCCAATTGTCCCTCCAAATTCTCACCTTTTTTCCGTTGCAAATTCTCCACACAATTCCTTTTTTCAGGAGCTCCAGGCCGTGCATGATGCCTTGCCATCCCGGGGATGGGTTCCTAATAAAGGCTGTGTCTGTCAAGGACCCCTTTGGGTAGTACTTTGCCTTGAGGATACGGGCACACAGACTGTCCGGGAATGCAAGCAGACGCCATGCTTGCCTGGCAAGCAAAGCTTGGTTAAAAAGCTTGAGGTCTCTAAAACCCAGACCACCTTGGCCCTTGCTTTTTGTCAGGTTATCCCAGCTGGTCCAGTGCATGTGTTTTAGGTTGTGTTCGTCACCCCACCAGTAGTTTCTAATTAGCTGCATCAGTTCCTCACATAAGCCCGTAGAGAATTTGAAGACACTCATGGTGTGGGTCGACATTGCTTGTAGCACCGATTTGATGTGTACCTCTTTTGCAGCACCTGAGAGATACTTCTCTGTCCAGTCTTTTCTTTTTGTATCTATCTTTAATGGGCTGGAACTTCCCATCCTTCATTCGACCATCAGGCACAGGGAGGCCAAGGTATTTTTCATCAAAACTTGCATATTGGATATTCAGAATCAAAGCTATGTGCTCTCCCCTATCCTCAGTGCATTTATTTCCGAGAAGTAGAGAGCATTTTTTTGTACTAAGGAGTTGCCCTGTAGCAGTTTCATAATTCTGTAAAATAGACTTGATCTTCCGAGCTTGTTGAGGATCAGCTCTGAAGAACAAAAGGCTATCGTCGGCGAACAGAAGGTGAGAGATGCCAGGACTGTTGCGGCATAGTTTCAGTTCTTGCAAAGACTCTAACTCAATTTCTCTTTGAATTAATCTTGATAGGCCCTCACCCACGAGCAGAAAGAGATAAGGGGATAGTGGATCCCCTTGTCTTAGTCCCCTAGTCGGCTTGAAGCTCTCTAACAACTTTCCATTCAGTCTAACTTTATATGTTACTGACTTAACACAAGACATGATCCATTTTATCCATCTTCTTTCAAAACCAAGCTTTTTTATGGCCTTCTCCAGGTAGGACCAGTCTACCCTATCATAGGCCTTTGCGAGGTCAAGTTTGTAGGCACAAAAATTTCCTCTTGTATCATCATTCTTCGTGATGGCATGGATACATTCAAAAGCGATCAGGGCATTATCCGTTATCAGTCTGCCAGGGATGAACGCGCTCTGGGTTGGGGAAATGATATCATTGAGCAAAGGTCTCAGTCTATTTACTAGGCATTTGGAGACAACTTTGTAAATGACATTACAAAGACTTATTGGCCTGAAGTCCCGCAGATCTTCAGGCTTATCCTTTTTTGGGATGAGCACAATCACAGTCTTATTGACTCCGTCAGGCATGTGTCCAGTAGCAAAAAATTCCCTCACATCCCTAATAACATCCATTTTCAGAGTACCCCAATGTCTTTGGTAAAAGCGAGCCGGAAAGCCATCAGCCCCTGGGGCTTTTAAAGGGCCGATCTGGAAGAGAGCATTACCGACTTCCTCATCCGAAAAATCCGCACAGAGGCTCTCATTCATTTGATCAGAGATCTGAGTTTCTAGAAGGTTAGTGATAATATCTGCCTCCACACTGAGATCGGCCGTGTATAGGTTCTTGAAGAAGTTGGTAGCCATGTGACCCATTTCTTCAATATTATTTGTAGATGATCCATCTTCCTTTTTTAGTCTATGTATGTTATTCTTCTTTTTCCTCCACGTTGATTTTCTATGGAAAAATTTTGTGTTCCTATCTCCCTCTTTTAGCCACTCAATTCTAGATCTTTGTTTCCAGTAGATTTCTTCCTTTTCCAGCAAATCATCCAACTTCTTTTCAATTTCCTTTTTCCTTTTTTGGCTTTGGAGGTCATTTCTTTTGCTGACCCGCTGGAGGTCCTTTCTCAGTTTTTCAATGTTTTTGTTGGCTAGCCCTACAGTCTTCTTACTCCAGTCATGCAGCGAGCACATGACTCCAGCAAGGTTGTTAGCAATATCTCCAAGATTTGTAGGTGGTTTGTATGCAGCCCAAGCTATTTCAACATTCTCGGCTAAGCTTGGTTCCTTCTCCCAGTAGGCTTCATACCTACGTACACGAGGGGCAGATCTCACAGCAGGATTGTGGTCCAAAGTAATAAGTATGGGACAATGATCTGAACGGGAAGAAGTGAGGTGCTTTACCTGACAGTTAGGGAAGAGGTTGGACCATGCAGGACATGCCACTGCCCGGTCCAGGCGCACTTTGACATTGGGCTTACCAGCTTGTTTGTTGTCGTAGGTCCAAGGGTTCCCCGAGAAACCCAGATCATGGAGATCACAGAAAGAGAGGGTCTCTCTGAAGTCAGCCATCTATTTTTCACCCCTTCTTGTAGCAGAGAAGTGTTCATTCTGCCACAGGGCCTCATTGAAGTCCCCAAGCATCAGCCAAGGACCATTTAATAGGGGTTTTATACGTTTGATAAGATCCCACATGTGGTACCTGAGGTGTGTACGAGGTTCGCCATACACAAAGGTGCATCTCCAGTTTATTCCTTTAGGATGATCATGAACTATTACATCGATTATTCTACTATTTATTTTAAAAAGCTCGACATCTAAGCTCTCATGCCAGAATAAGGCCAGGCCACCACCCTTCCCTGGCTCATGAAAGGAAACTGAATGCTTGAGACCTAGTCTCCATCGAAGGCTTTCAACTACTGCTTTATTTTGTCGCGTCTCTGACAGGAAGACGATCTGTGGACGATGCATGCGGACGAGGCGGTCGAGCTCTTGAACTGTTCGGGAGTTTCCCAACCCCCGGCAGTTCCATCCCATGGCTATCATGGCTCCTGACAGGCACGGTCGTTCGCGCCTGTCAGGTTACCAGCGGCAGTCTTGCTGGTGGCTTCAGTTCCTTCCACGTCTGGGGGCATGCTCCTCGGGGGTTCCTGGTAGTGCACCCCTGGGGAAACACTCCCCTCTCCTTCTTGGTTGTTGGAGGTGTCTTGGGCAGGTGTCCCCTTCTCCACCGCAGTGGCCGTACGCTCCTCCTCGATCAGCCTCCTCAGGTTCTCGGTGCCTAAGCACTCCTCCAGCGATGGAACCAGGAGGAAGAACTTCTTCTTCTCGGGCTGCAGGTCCATGTCTTCCTCTTCCATGTCTGCTCTGGTGCGCGGAGCCCCCCAGGGCACCTCCCTGGGTTGTCCACACGGTCTTGTCTCCTTGGGTGTTATCAGCGCCTTCTTTCCGGAGCCTCTTCCAGCGGAGAGGCCTTTTCTGCAGGCTGGTGTCAATGGCCTCTGTGGTGGTAGGGCCCACATGTTGTAGGCTCTTGGGCGTCGTGGCAGAGGGAGCAGGGGGAATTGTCGTGGTCGTCACCCCTTTGCTCTTGTTGTCGATGCTCATGGTGGAGTCCTCCCGATGCAGGTGTTCAGATTCTCCTGTAGTAGGTGAAGCCGGCCGAGTTGTTGTCGCAGCTTCCTCACCCGAGAAGTCGATGATGAGGTTGTTGGCGGCATGTTGTTGGAGATGCTTAGATGCCGCAGTTGGGGAAGCCGGCGGGGTCTTGTTCGTGGCCTTCTCCTCCTTGCTGTCGATGGCTGGCTGTTCTTGCATGGAGAGCTTGCCAACCTCGTCGGCGACGTGGGCGACGATGGCGAGTTGGTAATGAGGGGTTGGACTGCCCGGGCGATGACGTTCTTCCTGCGCACGCCATGGGAGGTTGTGGTGCTGTGTGCTCTGGCCGGTTTTCTCTGGCAGGAACCAGCGTCGAGGATCTTTGGGGTGGGTTGGAGCCACGCCCATGTCATCTTCAAATCTCTTTTTCTTCTCTGTTTCTGGCAACCTGCACTCAGTAACTAGGTGACCGATCATACCACAAAATCGACAAAAATTAGGGAGCCTTTCATAAGCTATCCAGACGATCACATCTTCATTAGCAAACCCATCTCTTATAGTTATCCATCTCTGCAGGGCTTGGTTAATAGGGATGCGAACTCTAGCTCTAAGGATTTTTGCACAAATGTCGCCTCTAGAATTATTGTCAATATAGCTAAGCTCGCCTATCTCCCTCCCAAGTTCTCTAGCTAGCTCTTTTGAGAGGAGATAAAAGGGAATTTTCTGGAATTGGGCCCAAATTGGGATGGTGGAGAAAACAAAATTTTCAGGATCTTCCCCTTCCTTCAGTTCCTCCACAAGGACGGCATCATCTCTAAAGTTCCATGGGCCAGCACGGGTAACATGATTAAAGTCTCCCTGTTCAGAGAACTCGAGAACAAACCTCCTGTCCCTTAGCTGTAGGGTGTCGAGGTGGTCGTGGATTTGCCAAATCCTCTTCATGCCGTCGAGGAGCGTCTTGGAGCTGATGGCGAGGACAGACAGGAAGACGCCCACCGCCATGAACCTGACGCGGGCAGCTCCTCGCACCTTCGCCATGTTCCAGACCAGCACCTTTTTCTCCTTCTCCGTACCTAGCTCCATGACGATCTCTTTTCCCTTGGCGCGCTGCTGGGTGCTTGCCAGCGATGAGCTAGTGCCTACGCGGAGCCCCTCGGCACCAGGCTGCTTGGAGATGATGTGACCAGCGGCTCCACCGCTAGCAGTACCACTCGAGTTGTCGATGGCGATCATCTTCGCAGCTCGAACAGTTTCCTCCGCCATCAGGAGAATGCACAGGTATCTTGTGGGTGGTGGGATGGTGGATGGTGTAGTGGGCGTGGGTGACAAAAACAGGCCGGTGGTGGTGGTATTTGTAGGTCTTCTATCTGGACGTTTGATCCTGTGATTGCTCCCGGCATAAAATCGCTGAAATTGTGGTAACAATGACTGCCCCTTGATCCTCCTCGGAGCATTCATCTCATCCAGCTGTCTGCTTCCAGTATTCCGTAAAAGGGGTACTAATTCCAAAACTGAAATTCGATATGAGGCCGGATTATTTGGGGATCGAATTACCTCCGTTGATGGCGCTGGTCCTCTTTGCACAGCCAACACCCCGTTGGTTGCATGTCCTTCTTGAACTGTATTGGCACCCGGAGGCTGTGATCGGGGGAATTGAGGCGGCACAGGGGCCATGGCCCGTGATTCCCTCTCTCTCTCTCAATTTGGGGTGCATGGTATCTGCGATTCGGATTGAGGTGGAAGAGATCCCTAAATCTCGATTGGATGTAGGCAAGGCTTTTCTTCGGATCGCGGGATTTGAGGATGATGTTCTTGAGTCTTTCCTTTGTGGCTTGGGGGAACAAATTTGTACTGGGGATTTGGGCAAACAGGCTGGGGGTAGGGGGATTGTGGGGCATAAACTCTCTTCTCTCACCAATCTCACTCACGCTCACGGGTTCTAGATCAAATCGATCGGGGATCGGGGGATCGCCTCCGGCGTCGCCGGAGAGACGTGCGCCATCCATCAGTCCGATCAGACACCTCAAAATGGTTAAACCCGTCCTAGCCTGCGTACTACGGACTCAACCCTTTCTAAACACTCTTGCCTAAGAAACAGATCATACACAAATCAGGAAGCAATCCTAACTTGGAATGATCATACGAACTAAACTTAACAAGCTAAGCGCCAGCTGCATGTTGATTCTCACACATAACATCTAGAGACTTTCAACTTGCTACCGTGCTAACAGACTAAAAATTTGCATTAATACCATAGAGGATTCTATCATGCCTTGTAGCTCTTTGGGCCTAATCAAGGTGTCCCTGGGAGCTAGATCCAAGCGCCAGGGACACGCGTTGATGGCAGCAGGGGCGGAGCTACATAGGCTCACCATGATGCACATGCATCAGGGTAGAAATTATTTTTCTTTGTAATCATGCGAAGAAATGAGCCTATGCATCACCATGTAGCATGTAAAATACACTTAGGTGCATCAGGGTCGACGCCGGGCCAGCTCCGCCCCTGATGGCAGCAGCAGTACAGGGGCATGGGCAAGAGTACAAGTCATACAATGAGAAACACTGATATATTTATTGCTTAATACCAAATAATATTCATGCACCACCTTATGAAGGTGACCGCGACTAAAGGAATGACTAAAGCGAAATGGTAGTGATAAACATAAAGAGTAAAAACAAACAAAAAAGCTGCTCTCACAAAAAACAGAAGACAACTTTTATCTGCCACTTGACATATCTAAAATCGTATTCACAAATGACACAGTCCATAAGTAGAAGACCAGCTATTGTCTTTCTAAAAAATTGGTCAGGCAACTCCAATCACAATCAAATGTGCGCAGTCCATAAGAAAGAAAACAATTTGGTGTGCGACCACAACAAACTGCACCCAATGTGTATGAGTTTCAATCAACATGAATCAGGATATATTAAGATTACAGAACAAAATATTAAAACAAGATTATGTTTTTAATAAGAATCATATCAACTCTTTCTTTTCTTTTCCTTTTTTGTGATGAAATCATCTCTTTCTGCACTAAATGAGGAACTACAATACCAAACGGACCAGGTTTAACATCACATCCAGACATCATACTATTTTAGCGCCATGAGAATTATTACAATATTTTTTATGTTTGTCTAGTCCCGTCACTTGTATGAGTCAATCCATAAGGCACACTTCAGAACTTGACTACAAGAGAGTATCAAGTGCTAAACAATTTCTAGGTACAAAGTAAGTCGCGTACTAAATAGGTTCAAAGTCCAAGGAAACCATTAAGTAAGACTAATGGACATACCCCAAGTGCTTATCTGTGTATCCCTTAGAGCATCTCCAGTCGCGTCCCCCAAATGAGGTTTGGGGGACCGCAGACAAGAAATGGGGAAAAAAACTGTCCAGTCGCGTCCCCCAAAGCTAATTAGCTTCATTTTCGGGTCCCCGTAGAGACTATACATGAGTCTCTCGCTGACACAAAAATTCACACGATACACGCAGCCCCTACATGCTCTCTTTTCCCACACTTTCTCTCACCTACTTTTCCCACACGATGATCCCTCTATTAAAAATGCATTGCATCCGGACGCTGTTTGAGGGACGCGGCTGGGAAGGGCCTCTTTTTTGTACAGATTTTTGGTCTCTTTCAATAGCAATATGTATAACCCAAACCCTATTGCTATTGAAATACTATGTTATAGACACGTCTAAATTAGAAGAGTATATGTAGCCGTCTCACTTATTAATTGTATTGTATAACCAGAGAGAGCTTACTGCGAATCGACGAGCGATTAACTTCGCCACTCGCCGTCCCCTGCTGAACTAGTTCATCATCGCGCCGGGCTGTCTTGTCACTTCTCTATTGTGCGGTCACGACGCACAGCTCGCGGAGGCGTTTCACTTCGGGCCGTCGGGCTGCTTGTGATGAATTCACCCATGACTCAGACCCAATCCCAATCAGAGCCACAGGCAGTATGTGTACTGGTTTCACTAATTGATTGCATTATATAACCAGAGAGAGCTTACTGACAGTTAACATGGCACACATCAGGTCTCAAGAACGACCACTGGAATCGATTTTTCTTCTTCTTCTGGAATCTTTTTCTTTTGGAAAAACTTGTGCTGAATAAGACTCTCTTTGAGCCTATGAGGAACGACGACCGGCACGTCATCATCAATCTTGAAGTTGGCTACCAAATTTCCCTTTTTTGTCACAATGCAAGAGGTGGCCATAGCAGCAAACAAGCAGGTCTCCCTCCTCCGACACAACCTTTGGCCACTAGCTCCCATGTTCTTGTTGGAAATGCATGTTATCCATCACCGGTAGTTTGATCTGGTAGTGATACGTCCAGATATCATGCTCCTGCAGCACAAAGATGGTCAGCCCTGTCATGTCATCCTTACCGATGGACGCAGCAAGCTTGCCACCCATTTCAAGCAATTGCATCGCATGGCGGGGCTCCACAGCCGCGGGCGGGCTCATGTGCCGGAAGGTCTCCGCCACCGTGTGAAACGCCAGTATCATGTGGTAGCGGACACCGAAGCGTTCCCTCCAGTGCAGGTGCAGGCTGCCATTGACAAGGACCGGCGCGCCAAAGATGTGTATTCCCCTCCTCCCGCCGTGTCCCGGATAACCGACACTCCTCGGTTGGTTGGTTCCGACGGTGAGGACGCAGTACGCATGCTGACTGGACCAATTTTCATCGGGGTTCCATCGTGTCCAATACAGCACGCGGTACTCCCCTGAAGGGTGGTGCTGGTAGAGGGCGACTACAGTGCCGGCATGGGGGCTCGGGCCCGTGGCGAGCGGCGCCCACTGCCGCGTGGTCGGGTTGCAGATGCACTGGCCGAAGACGAAGAGACCGTCGCAGGAGGCGCGCGCGGGGAAGTGGGTGCCGAATTGTTTGGGGAACCCGAAGAATAATGGCCGGAACTGGGCGCTCCGGATGTGGAGGGTTTCGAGGCTGGGGAGGGCGTCGGAGGCATCGAAGGCCCGGTAGGACCTGATTAGGGCGAGCTCAGGCTGGCGGCGGTGGTGGTCGAGGAGGAACGCGGGGTCGGAGGCGAGGCGGCGCCAGGAGCGGCAGACGGCGCGGCAGCGGAGCACAGATTTGGCCGGGAGACGCAGCAGGATATCCTGCAGTATATCCTCCGGGAGGGCGGCGAGCCTGTCCGGCCCCGCCCTGCTTCTCCTTCTCGGAACGGTCGCTCGACGTGCATCTTCCCCGGTGGCGACGCGCCGCCTGGATCGGAGCAGCATTGCTGGTGCGAGGAGTTTGGTTGGGGAATGTGTGCGGGCTGTGTATATTGGTGGAGTCGAGCGGAGTGGAGACACACAGCAAGTCAGCAATTCGCAGTTGGCAGCCCAGCCCAGTTCATCTTTCCTTCTGTCCATTGTCAGCCCAACGATCCCCGCGCTAAGAGCGTCACCAGTAGTACCCTCAAACCCTCAAACCAGTTTAAAGGTTGAGAATGAGCATTTTTTGACAGTTTTAGAGGTTGAAAAACAGAGGCAAAGACTAGTACCCTCAAACCCAACCCTTATAACGGAATGTCATATGACATATCACAATTATCACTAGAAAAACACAAACAACATTGAAACAACTAGGAAATGAAAATCATTGGTGCATGGTTTAATAGTTTACATCACAAAATCATCATCTTCCACCTCTCATCGGCACCGTCACCAAAAAGTTGCACCTCGGCGCCATCTCCTCCACACCGCCATCGCCTCAAGCACCTCCATAGGCGCCGGTGGTGGAGTCCTCCACACCGCCATCGCCACCACAACTCATCGGAGTGTCACCTCGAAGAGTAGAGGACGCACCACGAAGTAGCCTCTTCCTCTCGGCGATGTCCTCCTTGGTCTCCTTCCACCACGCCAATTGGTCTTCATCCATGTCCTTTTTGCACATCATCATGTGCTCCTTCTCCTCGGCCATGATCTCTTTCCATGCGACGGGGGCGACGGGGGGGCGACAGGGGCCGGGGGCCGGGGCGACGGGGCGGGGCGGCTGGACGACGTGCTGGCCAGCACGCCGCCGCTTTGCTCCGACGTGCGTCGCGGCCACCGTCGAGGCGACTTGCGCCTCGGGGCGGGCCCGGCGGACGCGGAGGCCTGGCGGCGACGGGGGCCGGCGGGGCAGCGGACGGACGCGGGCGATGGGGGCCAGCGGGCGGCGGCCGACGGAGGCGGGAGCGGGGCGGCGCGCATGGCCGGTGGAGGCGGCGGCACGGCGCGCGCCGAGGCGGAGCGAGGGAGGCGGGGCGCGGCGGCGGCCGACGGAGGCGGAGCGGGGGGGGGGGACGTCGCGGGCGGGGCGGCGGCCGACGGAGGCGGAGCGGGAGTTTCGGGATGGGAAATTTCCCTCACGCGCGACGAGGGAGAGGAGTGCGGGTTGGGTGCAGTTTGGCCTCCCCAACCCTCACTTCTACAGGTTGAAATCGTGTTTGAGGGTTGGACCTCTAAATTTTTTTGAGGGTTTGAGAGTTTAGGGGTTCTAGTCTACGCGTTTTTTCTCTCACAAACTGTAAAAAAGCAGTTATTTTTGAGGATTTGAGGGTTTAGCGGTACTACTAGTGATGCTCTAAAAAGTTATTGGACGCCTGCTTTGCTATTTTTAGTCGCAGGTGTAGCCGCAGCCATACTTGGCCATGGGCAGCCCGGCCCAGTTCAGGCCAAGCCTGACCCGACCAAGTCTCCGGGCCGGGCCTGAGCATGATTTTTTGGCCTGATGCTTGGGCCGGGCCATGCCTGGTCCGTGATTTTATGCCATTTACTAAAGCGGCCTGGCCCGAGGCCTAACGGGCTTTCTCTATGATGGGCTAGGCTTGGGCCAACTTTTCGGCCCGACGGTCGGGCTGGGCCGTGCCTGGGCCAAGGTTTTTTTGCATCAGGCTTTGGTCGGCCCGGCCCGGCCCGAGAAATGCATAGGTATGGACGCATCATTTTCATATGCCCAAAAATACAACACATAGCCCGGACGTTTTTGAAATGCCAAAAAATACAGCGCACAAACCGAGCGTTTTCTTCAAATGCCCAAAAATGTAGCGCCACAAATACGATTCAACACAAAAATACGATTCAACACAAACATCGATCAAACAAAGAGACTAAAATAGATTATAAAGCAGATACATTACAAATGCGATGAATATAAAACAGTGCAACAAACTAAAATACGATAAACTCATCTAAAACCTAAACATTTAGTAGTCAAACAAGAAGTCGGAGTCGGACAAACGAGGTATCTGACATATATTGATTAGAGGCTAAAGTCGCCAAGATTGTATTGAAACTAGGGTTTGCAATGATGTGTGGTGTGACAAAGGTTCTAGATCCCCTCCCCCGTGGCTCCTCCTAGCCCTTATATGGTGGGCTAAGTTTCAAAGTCCAATCCCAGGTCGGTTACATATTACATGTCGCATTACCCGATGTGGCTAGTACTTGCATATTTTTATCTAGTTTCTAGGCTTCGTGTTCTCTTTGGCTCCATGCGCCTTATGGACTCCCTCCTGGATCCGTACCAGGGATAACAATATCGAGTACCCAATATGGTATACCCATATCACCGAAACTAGGATTTCCATGACATCAGAGGGAGAGGAGGGCACAACCTATGCCATGGCCACGCCTCCAAGGAGATACGACGCTAGCAAGCGTTGCCGTGGTTAGCATCGGCAGCCGACGAGCAGGGTTTTGACCCCGTCCATGGTCTGTGACCTCCAATGTAGCTCGGCCGGAGACGATGGTTGAAGATGCAAGCGCCAGCACGAGTCACCACCATAGAGAGGAGAGGACAGACATCAGTATCACCAGCGAAGTAGAAGGCATGCGATCCCCGTTGAATTCACCGTCAACCAGCCTAGGCTCGGAATAGGAGCCTCCTAAGCTGGCCGACCACCACCGTTGCTGCGCCACCACGATACGCCGGAGACGGAGTCCCCCACGCCACCAACGTGCGTCGGAGCCATCGCCCGCTCGGCCCGCCCACGAAATAAAAGCAAGACTGAAATTAAAAGATACACCTTAACCTAACTACATAAAGTCATCATCCTTCAAGGAGGCATTACCCTTACCCTTCAAGGAGTCAGCTCTCCACCCCTTGCTGCTCGAGGAAGCTGCATTCTTGCCCTTTGAGGAGGCAGTTCTCTTCCCCTTGTTGCTTGTCATGAAGATATCATCGTCGTCCTGGCTCTCCTCCGCCCACAACTGTGGATTTTCTAATAGCTTAGTCCTTTCTTCATCATCCTTCCATGTTTGTTTCTTCACTTCGAATTCAACCTGATAAGCTCGTACCTTATTTTCATGGGGCTCCGAGCATGCATCTTCTTTAGTGGGTCTCCATACGAGTACAACTAGAATTCCTTACCCACCTTAGTGACTAAGGTGTCACTACTGATGAATTCCTTGAACGTGGGGATATCTTACTATCACTCGTAATTTCGTGGGCACTCTTCGTAAGAGCTGGAGCCACGTGCTCGTTGAATAGATGTGGGGGATTCATCTTTACACTGGGATACAACGAAACGATGTGAGGGTTTTATAGGCCAAGAAGATGAGAAATGGCGGGAACTCATGGACGGAAAGAAGTGGCGGACACTCATGAGAAGGAAGAAGTGGTGGGAGGGAAGGGGTTGGCGAGAGGCGATGAGAAGAAATGGCGGGGAAAATAAGCGGGAAGAAGTGGCGGGAGGGAGAATATGTCTCTAAAAAAAGGACCCTCCAAGCTGGAGAGGTAAGTGTGAACCTCTTGAGGCCCACGGGTTTGACATTTACCGCGTGAAGCTTCACGTC
This sequence comes from Lolium multiflorum, assembly GCA_030979885.1. Taxonomy (NCBI): domain Eukaryota; kingdom Viridiplantae; phylum Streptophyta; class Magnoliopsida; order Poales; family Poaceae; genus Lolium; species Lolium multiflorum. The sequence continues at coordinate 11,056,355 of CM061748.1, forward strand.
GGGAGGCTCTTATCGCTCCAGGCTCAAGAGATATCAACTTATCTCTCGAGTCTTGAGAGATAAGTAGCCGACAGGGCCCACGCGTGCAGACGATGGCTGTCCCAGCCACTTACCGCTGAGGCCCGAAGCGGTATGAGGTTGCTGCTCGAGCCTTGATACGTCCAAAACGTATCTACTTTCCCGAACACTTTTGCTATTGTTTTGCCTCTAATTTGTGTATTTTGGATACAACTAACACAGACTAACGCTGTTTTCAGCAGAACTGCACTGGTGTCTCGTTTTTGTGCAGAAATTCGACTTTCAGAAAAACCCGGAAATAATCGCAATGGGCCAAAAGGGCGAACCAGGGGGCCCGTGGCCCCATCACGGCCGCGGCCCGGGAGGGGGGGGCCGCCCTATGGTCCGGGTGCCTCGGCGGCCCCCGGCTCTCCTTTCGACTACATATGCCTTTCGACCTAAAAACGCCAGGGGGTTCGACCATATTTCCAGAGACCATCCAGTACGCCGCCGCCATCGCGAAACTCCGCCTCGGGACCAGAAACTCCGTTCTGGCACTCCGCCGGACGGGGAATTGGAGGGGATCTTCACCGCCATCACCACCGACGCCTCTCCATCGACCAGCCATGTTTCCCCCATCCATGTGTGAGTAATTCCCCGCTGTAGGCTGAAGGGGATGGTAGGGATTGGATGAGATTGATCATGTAATAGTCACAAGATTGTTAGGGCATGGTGCCTAGTATCCGTAGATGTTACTTTTATGATATTGTTGCAACTTGTTATGCTTAATGCTTGTCACTAGGGCCGATTGCCATGATATCAGATCTGAACATGTTATTGTTTCATCATGATATGCATTATTTTATGATCTTACATGCAAGTTGTATACACACGTTGCTGTCCGGAACCCGAGGCCCCAAAGTGACAGAAATTGGGACAACCGGAGGGGAAGGCGGTGATGTGAGGATCACATGTGTTCACGGAGTGTTAATGCTTTGCTCCGGTACTCTATTAAAAGGAGTACCTTAATTTCCAGTAGTTTCCCTAGAGGCCCGGCTACCACCGGCTGGTAGGACAAAAGATTGGTGTGCAAGTTTCTCATTGTGAGCACGTACGACTATATATGGAACACATGCCTATTGATTGATTAGTACTTGGATACTGATACGTCTCCAACGTATCGATAATTTCTTATGTTCCATGCTACTTTATTGATGATACCTACATGTTTTATGCACATTATATGTCATATTTATGCATTTTCCGGAACTAACCTATTAACAAGATGCCGAAGAGCCAGTTGTGTTTTCTGTTGTTTTTGGTTTCAGAAATCCTAGTAAGGAAATATTCTCGGAATTGGACGAAATCTTCGCCCAGGGTCCTATTTTTGCACGGAGCTTCCAGAAGACCGAAGAGGGAATGAAGTGGGGCCACGAGGCGCCGACACCATAGGCCGGCACGGCCCAGGCCCTGGCCGCGCCAACCTAGGGTGTGGGGCCCTCGTGTGACCCCCCACGTTGCTCTTCCGCCTACTTAAAGCCTCCGTCGTGAAAACCCCAGTACCGAGAGCCACGATACGGAAAACCTTCCAGAGACGCCGCCGCCGCGAATCCCATCTCGGGGGATTCAGGAGATCGCCTCCGGCACCCTGCCGGAGAGGGATTCATCTCCGGAGGTCTCTTCATCGCCATGATCGCTCCGGAGTGATGAGTGAGTGGTTCACCCCTGGACCATGGGTCCATAGCAGTAGCTAGATGGTCGTCTTCTCCTAATTGTGCTTCATTGTTGGATCTTGTGAGCTGCCTAACATGATCAAGATCATCTATCGTAATACTATATGTTGTGTTTGTCGGGATCCGATGGATAGAGAATACTATGTTATGGTGATTATCAATCTATTGTTTATGTGTTGTTTATGATCTTGCATGCTCTCCGTTATTAGTAGAGGCTCTGGCCAAGTTTTTGCTCTTAACTCCAAGAGGGAGTATTTATGCTCGATAGTGGGTTCATGCCTTCATTGACACCTGGGATCGTGACAGTAGGTTCTAAGGTTGTGATGTGCTGTTGCCACTAGGGATAAAACATTGATGCTATGTCTAAGGATGTAGTTGTCGATTACATTACGCACCATACTTAATGCAATTGTCTGTTGCTTAGCAACTTAATACTGAATGGGGTTCGGATGATAACCTGAAGGTGGACTTTTTAGGCATAGATGCATTGGATGGCGGTCTATGTACTTTGTCGTAATGCCCGGATTAAATCTCACTATATTTATCATATCATGTACATGCATTGTTATGCCCTTCTCTATTTGTCAATTGCCCTGTAATTTGTTCACCCAACATGCTTTTATCTTATGGGAGAGACACCTCTAGTGAACTGTGGACCCCGGTCCTATTCTTTACATAGCATACAATCTACTGCAATTGTGTTTACTGTTTTCTTTGCAAACATCTTCCACTCGATACGTTTAATCCTTTGTTACAGCAAGCCGGTGAGATTGACAACCTCACTGTTTCGTTGGGGCAAAGTACTTTGGTTTTGTTGTGCAGGTTCCACGTTGGCGCCGGAATCCCTGGTGTTGCGCCGCATCACATTTCGCGACCATCAACCTTCAACGTGCTTCTTGGCTCCTCCTGGTTCGATTCAACCTTGGTTTCTTTCTGAGGGAAAACTTGCCACTGCGCATCATACCTTCCTCTTGGGGTTCCCAACGGACGTGTACATTTACGCGCATCAAGCCTGTTTTCTAAGGCGCCGCGTGGAGATCAAGACACGCTGCAAGGGGAGTCTCCACTTCTCAATCTCTTTACTTTGTTTTTGTCTTGCTTTATTTTATTTACTACTTTGTTTGCTGCACCTAAACAAAACACAAAAAAATTAGTTGCTAGTTTTACTTTATTTATTGTCTTGCTCTCTATATCAAAAACACAAAAAAATTAGTTACTTGCATTTACTTTATCTAGTTTGTTTTATTTACCGTTGCTAAAATGAATACCCCTGAAAATACTAAGTTGTGTGACTTCACAAATGCAAATAATAATGATTTCCTATGCACACCTATTGCTCCACCTGCTACTACAGCAGAATTCTTTGAAATTAAACCTGCTTTACTAAATCTTGTCATGAGAGATCAATTTTCTGGTGTTAGTTCTGATGATGCTGCTGCCCATCTCAATAATTTTGTTGAACTTTGTGAAATGCAAAAGTACAAGGATGTAGATGGTGATATTATTAAATTGAAAGTGTTTCCTTTCTCATTAAGAGGAAGAGCTAAAGATTGGTTGCTATCTTTGCCTAAGAATAGTATTGATTCATGGACTAAATGCAAGGATGCTTTTATTGGTAGATATTATCCTCCCGCTAAAATTATATCTTTGAGAAGTAGCATAATGAATTTTAAGCAATTAGATACTGAACATGTTGCTCAAGCATGGGAGAGAATGAAAACTTTGGTAAAGAATTGCCCAACCCATGGACTGACTACTTGGATGATCATCCAAACCTTCTATGCAGGACTAAATTTTTCTTCGCGGAATTTATTGGATTCAGCTGCTGGAGGTACCTTTATGTCCATCACATTGGGAGCGGCTACAAAACTTCTTGATGATATGATGATAAATTACTCCGAATGGCACACGGAAAGAGCTCCACAAGGTAAGAAGGTAAATTCTGTTGAAGAAACCTCTTCCTTGAGTGATAAGATTGATGTGATTATGTCTATGCTTGTGAATGGTAGATCTAATGTTGATCCAAATAATGTTCCTTTAGCTTCATTGGTTGCTCAAGAAGAAAATGTTGATGTGAATTTCATTAAAAATAATAATTTCAACAACAATGCTTATAGGAACAACGCTGGTAATAACTATAGGCCATATCCTTCTGCTAATGGTAATGGTTATGGTAATTCTTATGGGAATTCTTACAATAATAATAGGAATGTACCCCCTGGTCTTGAAGCTATGCTTAAAGAATTTATTAGTACACAAACTGCTTTTAACAAATCTGTTGAGGAAAAGCTTGATAAAATTGATACTATTGCTTCTAGAGTTGATAGACTTGCCTCTGATGTTAATCTTTTAAAATTGAAAGTTATGCCTAATAATGATATTGATAATAAGATTACTACTACAGCAAATGCCATCCAAGTTAGAATTAATGAGAATATAAGATTAATGGCTGAATTGCGTGCTAGGTGGGATAGAGAAGAAAATGAAAAACTAGCTAAAGAGAATAATGTAGCTAAAGTTTGGACTATTACCACCACTAGTAATGCTAATTCTTCACATGTTGCTGCACCTCCTACTATCAATGGTAAAATAATTGGTGTTGGCAATGTTTCTACTCCTAGTGCAAAGCGAACAAAACTGCCTGAAATTGCTAAAACTGCTGAAACTGCTTGTGATAAAACTGCTGAAATTTTTTCCAACCTTGGGAACAATGATCCCATTGCTGTAGCTCATAATGATTTAGATTTTGATGATTGCCACATCTCTGAAGTTATAAAGTTCTTACAAAAACTTGCTAAAAGTCCTAATGCTAGTGCTATAAATTTAGCCTTTACAATACATATTACAAATGCTCTCATAAAAGCTAGAGAAGAGAAACTAAAACTTGAAACTTCTATTCCTAGAAAGTTAGAAGATGGTTGGGAGCCCATCATTAAAATGAAATTCAATGATTTTAATGTAATGCTTTATGTGATCTTGGTGCAAGTATTTCTGTCATGCCTAAAAAGATTTATGATATGCTTGACTTGCCACCATTGAAGAATTGTTATTTGGATGTTAATCTTGTCGATAATGTTAAAAAGAAACCCTTGGGGAGGATTGATAATGTGCATATTACGGTTAACAATAACCTTGTCCCCGTTGATTTTGTTGTCTTGGATATCGAATGCAATGCATCTTGTCCTATTGTATTGGGAAGACCTTTTCTTCGAACTGTTGGTGCTGTTATTGATATGAGGGAAGGTAATATTAAATATCAATTTCCTCTCAAGAAAGGTATGGAACACTTCCCTAGAAAGAGAATGAAGTTGCCTTTTGATTCTATTATTAGAACAAGCTATGATGTTGATGCTTCTACTCTTGATAATACTTGATTTGTACTTTCTGCGCCTAGCTGAAAGGCGTTAAAGAAAAGCGCTTATGGGAGACAACCCATGTTTTTTACTACAGCAATTTTTGTTTTGTTTTGTTGAGTCTTGGAAGTTGTTTACTACTGTAGCAACCTCTCCTTATCATGTTTTTGTGCCAAGTAAAGTTTCTATGTCAAAGTTGATTTTATATTTGGGATTGCTGCACAGAAACAGCATTGCTGTCTGTCACGAATCTGGGCACAGTTCTGTAGAAAATTCGAAAAATCTGCCAATTTACAAGCGTGATCCTCAGATATGTACGCAACTTTCATTAGTTTTGAGTTTTTCCATTTGAGCAAGTCTGGTGCCAGCTTTAAATTCGTCTTTACGGACTGTTCTGTTTTTGACAGATTCTGCCTTTTATTTCGCATTGCCTCTTTTGCTATGTTGGATTCATTTCTTTGATCCATTAATGTCCAGTAGCTTTATGCAATGTCCAGAAGTGTAAAGAATGATTGTGCCACCTCTGAACATGTGAATTATTAATTGTGCACTAACCCTCTAATGAGTTTGCTTGAAGTTTGGTGTGAAGGAAGTTTTCAAGGGTCAAGAGAGGAGAATGATATACTATGATCAAGAGGAGTAAAGCTCTAAGCTTGGGGATGCCCCCGTGGTTCATCCCTGCATATTTTAAGAAGACTCAAGCGTCTAAGCTTGGGATGCCCAAGGCATCCCCTTCTTCATCGACAACATCATCAGGTTCCTCCCCCGAAACTATATTTTTATTCAATCACATCTTGTGTTCTTTACTTGGAGCGTCGGTTTGTTTTTGTTTTTGTTTTTGTTTGAATAAGATGGATCCTAGCATTCACTTTGTGGGAGAGAGACACGCTCCGCTGTTGCATATGGATAAATATGTCCTTAGGCTTTACTCATAATGTTCAAGGCGAAGTTTCTTCTTCGTTAAATTGTTATATGGTTGGAATTGGAAAATGCTACATGTAGTAATTCTAAAATGTCTTGGATAATGTGATACTTGGCAATTGTTGTGCTCATGTTTAAGCTCTTGCATCATATGCTTTGCACCCATTAACGAAGAAATACATAGAGCTTGCTAAAATTTGATTTGCATATTTGGTCTCTCTAAGGTCTAGATAATATCTAGTATTGAGTTTTGAACAACAAGGAAGACGGTGTAGAGTCTTATAATGTTTACAATATGTCTTTTATGTGAGTTTTGATGCACCTGTTCATCCTTGAGTTTGCTTCAAATAACCTTGCTAGCCTAAACCTTGTATCGAGAGGGAATACTTCTCATGCATCCAAAATCCTTGAGCCAACTACTATGCCATTTGTGTCCACCATACCTACCTACTACATGGTATTTCTCCGCCATTCCAAAGTAAATTGCTTGAGTGCTACCTTTAAAATTCCATCATTCACCTTTGCAATATATAGCTCATGGGACAAAATAGCCTTAAAAACTATAGTAGTATTGAATATGTACTTATGCACTTTATCTTTTATTAAGTTGCTTGTTGTGCGATAACCATGCTTCTGGGGAACGCCATCAACTATTGTTGAATATCATGTGAGTTGCTATGCATGTCCGTCTTGTCTGAAGGATCTATCATTTTAGTGGTTGGAGCATGCAAAATTGTTAGAGAAGAACATTGGGCCGCTAACTAAAGCCATGAATCATGGTTGAAGTTTCAGTTTTGACATATATCCTCAATCTCATATGAGAATAATCATTGCTACATGCTTATGGATTTAAGAGGAGTCCATTATCTGTTGTCCATGTTGTCCCGGTATGGATGTCTAAGTTGAGAATAATCAAAGCGAGAAATCCAAAATGCGAGCTTTCTCCTTAGACCTTTGTACAGCGGCATGGAGGTACCCCTTTGTGACACTTGGTTGAAACATGGCATGCAAAGATCCGGTAGTCCAAGCTAAGTAGGACGAGGTGCGGGCACTATTAGTATACTACGCATGAGGCTTGCAACTTGTAAGATATAATTTACATAACTCATATGCTTTATTACTACCGTTGACAAAATTGTTTCATGTTTTCAAAATAAAAAGCTCTAGCACAAATACAGCAATCGATGCTTTCCTCTTTGAAGGACCATTCTTTTACTTTTATTGTTGAGTCAGTTTACCTATCTCCCTCCACCTTAAGAAGCAAACACTTGTGTGAACTGCATTGATTCCTACATACTTGCATATTGCACTTGTTATATTACTTTATGTTGACAATATCCATGAGATATACATGTTATAAGTTGAAAGCAACCGCTGAAACTTAATCTTCCTTTGTGTTGCTTCAATACCTTTACTTCGATTTATTGCTTTATGAGTTAACTCTTATGCAAGACTTATTGATGCTTGTCTTGAAGTACTATTCATGAAAAGTCTTTGCTATATGATTCACTTGTTTACTCATGTCATTACCTTTGTTTTGATCGCTGCATTCATTACATATGTTTACAAATAGTATGATCAAGATTATGATGGCATGTCACTTCAGAAATTATCTTTGTTATCGTTTTACCTGCTCGGGACGAGCAGAACTAAGCTTGGGGATGCTGATACGTCTCCAACGTATCGATAATTTCTTATGTTCCATGCTACTTTATTGATGATACCTACATGTTTTATGCACATTATATGTCATATTTATGCATTTTCTGAACTAACCTATTAACAAGATGCCGAAGAGCCTGTTGTTTTCTGCTGTTTTTGGTTTCAGAAATCCTAGTAAGGAAATATTCTCGGAATTGGACGAAATCTTCGCCCGGGTCCTATTTTTGCACGGAGCTTCCGGAAGACCGAAGAGGGAAGGAAGTGGGGCCACGAGGCGCCGACACCATAGGCCGGCGGCCCAGGCCCTGGCCGCGCCGACCTAGGGTGTGGGGCCCTCGTGTGGCCCCCCGTTGCCCTTCCGCCTACTTAAAGCCTCCGTCGCGAAAACCCCAGAGAGCCACGATACGGAAAACCTTCCGGAGACGCCACCGCCGCGAATCCCATCTCGGGGGATTCAGGAGATCGCCTCCGGCACCCTGCCGGAGAGGGGATTCATCTCCCGGAGGTCTCTTCATCGCCATGATCGCCTCCGGAGTGATGAGTGAGTAGTTCACCCCTGGACCATGGGTCCATAGCAGTAGCTAGATGGTCGTCTTCTCCTAATTGTGCTTCATTGTTGGATCTTGTGAGCTGCCTAACATGATCAAGATCATCTATCTGTAATACTATATGTTGTGTTTGTTGGGATCCGATGGATAGAGAATACTATGTTATGGTGATTATCAATCTATTGTTTATGTGTTGTTTATGATCTTGCATGCTCTCCGTTATTAGTAGAGGCTCTGGCCAAGTTTTTGCTCTTAACTCCAAGAGGGAGTATTTATGCTCGATAGTGGGTTCATGCCTTCATTGACACCTGGGATCGTGAGTAGGTTCTAAGGTTGTGATGTGTTGTTGCCACTAGGGATAAAACATTGATGCTATGTCTAAGGATGTAGTTGTCGATTACATTACGCACCATACTTAATGCAATTGTCTGTTGCTTAGCAACTTAATACTGAATGGGGTTCGATGATAACCTGAAGGTGGACTTTTTAGGCATAGATGCAGTTGGATGGCGGTCTATGTACTTTGTCGTAATGCCCGGATTAAATCTCACTATATTTATCATATCATGTACATGCATTGTTATGCCCTTCTCTATTTGTCAATTGCCCGACTGTAATTTGTTCACCCAACATGCTTTTATCTTATGGGAGAGACACCTCTAGTGAACTGTGGACCCCGGTCCTATTCTTTACATAGCATACAATCTACTGCAATTGTGTTTACTGTTTTCTTTGCAAACATCTTCCACTCGATACGTTTAATCCTTTGTTACAGCAAGCCGGTGAGATTGACAACCTCACTGTTTCGTTGGGGCAAAGTACTTTGGTTTTGTTGTGCAGGTTCCACGTTGGCGCCGGAATCCCTGGTGTTGCGCCGCATCACATTTCGCGACCATCAACCTTCAACGTGCTTCTTGGCTCCTCCTGGTTCGATTCAACCTTGGTTTCTTTCGAGGAAAACTTGCCACCGTGCGCATCATACCTTCCTCTTGGGGTTCCCAACGGACGTGTACATTTACGCGCATCATACCGCTTTATTATTACTGCAAATGCCCTACCATGATTGTTATATGAATTCTCTCATCCATGCAATGCCCATTCATCCATCCATGTGCCTACAGTATTTTAATCCTGCTGTTTACTATAATCATTACTGCTGTCTTTATTTCACCGCTGCTGTTATTTCACTATTCCTACTGCTATAAAACTGTTGCTACTGATAAACTCTTGCGAGCAAGTCTGTTTCCAGGTGCAGCTGAATTGACAACTCCGCTGTTAAGGCTTACAAATATTCTTTGTCTCCCCTTGTGTCGAATAAATAAATTGGGTAATACTTCCCTCGAAGACTGTTGCGATCCCCTATACTTGTGGGTCATCAAGACTATTTTCTGGCGCCGTTGCCGGGAGCATAGCTTTATTTGCAAGTTCACTTGGATTGATATTGTTCGTTGCAAATTCTCCATCATGGGTAAACCTCGCGATACTAAAGTCGCCATATTACCATCCACTACAAGAAAAGGTACAACTCTGAGTACCTCTGCTGCTCTTGATTCACCATCTGTGATAAGTCAACTTGTTTCACCACCACAAGCTTCACGTGTTGGTATTTCTGCTGAATCTGAAAATTCCTCTGATAATTTTGATGATGCTTCTACTGTGCTTGATAATACTGGTTCATTAGGTCCTTTTCTAGATGCTACAATTGCTAGGTCTAGACAAATTGAAAATACTGAAACTCCTAATGAAAATACTATTACACCTGTTAATTCACCTGAGACTGATGATCTTGATGAAGATTATGTGGAACTTGATGATGATTTTATTGATAAATGCAATGCTACTACTAGTACAAGTAACCTTAAAAAGCTTATTGCACAACATGCTGTTAGATATAAACTGTCTCCCGATCCTAAATTTGCCACATCTCCTATAAACATTAAGGATAAAGATTATGACTTTTCTCTTGATTTATCTCATATATCTATTGTTGAGAAAACACCTTTTTGTGGTACTGAAAAAGAGAGTGCTGTAGAACATATGAATGAGCTTTCCACTTTAAGTAGCTTGTTTTCTGATGATGTTAAGATGCGTACTTATTTTGTTGCTAAGATTTTCCCTTTCTCATTAAAGGATGATGCTAAGATTTGGTATAATAATTTGCCTCCTGATTCTATTGATAGTCCAAGTTGTTTGCTTGATGTTTTCTTTCGGAAATACTTTCCCGCTAGTGCTCAACATATTGCTCTGCAGAGAATTTATAGTTTTGATCAAGAAGATGGAGAGAAATTGCCTGAAGCTTGGGCAAGATTTTGCTCTCTTATAAGAGCTCGGCCTGGACATGATTTGGAAAAGCATGATTTACTTGATATATTTTATAGTGGACTAACCATTGAGTCTAGGGCATACCTGGATAGTTGTGCTGATTGTGTTTTCAGGAAAAGAACTCCAGACGAAGCTGAAGAATTATTGGCTAAGATAAGCAAAAATCATGATGATTGGTCTACACCTGAACCAACTCCGACACCAATACTGAAGAAGAGGGGTATGATTGAATTAAATGATGAAGATATGAGGGAAGCCAAGAAATCTCTTATGGAGAAAGGTATTAAATCTGAAGATGTGAAGAATTTGCCTCCAATAGAAGACCTATGTAAGATAATTCCCCCTTCATCCACAATTGAGGTACATTCTCTTCAACGCTTTGATAGAGGAGATATCCCGTATTCAAAACCTCCTGATCAATGTTTAGATGAATTTGATAATTATGTTGTTAAGCAAAATAATTTTAATATGAGAGTAGAGAATCATCTAATGGAAAATTCTCAAGCTATTAGTAAATTGCATGATATTGTGGAGAGAACATCCAATGATGTTAAGATGCTTGTTAAACATTTTAATATGATTCAAACTCAAATTGATCAACTTACTAAAGTACAAAATGACTTGTTAAAAAATACTCATGAAGAAAAACATGCTTATGAAGTAACAACTAGAGGCGGTGTTTCTACCCAGGATCCTCTATATCCTGAAGGGCACCCAAAAGAATTGAACAAGATTCTCAACAAACTAAAGAAATTAGTAGTCCTTCTAAGAAAAAGAAGAAGAAACATAAAACTGTTGTAGAATCCTCTGAACCTGTTAATGATCCTAATAGTATTTCTATTTCTGATGCTGAAACTGAAAGTGGTAATGAACATGATGAAGATAATGATAAGAATGATACTCCTAATAAAGAAGAAATTGAAAAAGAACCTGAAAAGCATGCTAAAAATAAAAAGTACACTAAAGAAGATTTTATTACAAAGAAACATGGTAATGAAAGAGAACCTTGGGTTCAAAAGCCAATGCCTTTTCCTGCTAAGAAACTGAAATCAAAGGAGGAGGAACATTATAATAAATTTTGTGATTGGATGAAACCTTTATTTTTGCAAATCCCTTTGACTAATGCTATTAAATTGCCTCCTTATTCAAAGTATATGAAAGATATTGTCTCTAACAAAAGGAAAATTCCTAATGAGGAGATTTCCACTATGCTCGCTAATTACTCTTTTAATGGTAAGGTTCCAAAGAAGCTGGGAGACCCAGGTATACCGACTATTCCTTGTTCCATCAAGAATAATTATGTTAGAACTGCTCTATGTGATTTGGGAGCAGGAGTTAGTGTAATGCCTTTTTCTCTTTACAAGAGACTTGATTTAGATAAGTTGATACCAACTGATATATCTTTGCAAATGGCTGATAAACTGCTGTTCCTGTTGGTGTATGTGAAGATGTTCCTGTTCAAGTTACTCAAAATTGCTTAATATTAACTGATTTTGTTGTGTTGGAAATGCCTGAAGATGATAATATGTCTATTATTCTTGGAAGACCCTTTCTTAATACTGCAGGGGCTGTTATTGATTGCAATAAAGGAAAAGTAACTTTCAATGTTGATGACAAGGAACATACTATCTATTTTCCCAAGAGGATTGATAAAGTATATGGAGTTAATACAATTTGTAATTTGAAAACTATCAAGGTGGGATCATTTGATTGTCCTATATATGAGCCTAAAGAAGAATATCAAGCTCTTGTGATTGGATCCATATCAATTCAATATAAGGTAACATGATTGAATTGAGGTTTATTTATTCTTATGTCATATAAAATTTATTTGGTAGCAAGACTTGATCAACCTTGTTAACAAGTATATTTTAATGCATGAGAGAGCTAAACAACATTTCTTTCCTTCTTTCTTCCTCCACTTGTTTTACTTGTTGTAGCACTTTTTGTTTTGCAATATGCTTTAGTTGTTTAAGATTTTGGAAATCATTTTCCTGCGCAGTAATAATTACTTTAACACCCAGAAATGTGCATTTTTCGAAGTTCTCAAAAATTTACAAAAATTATACTGGTAGTCTTATTTTTCGAAGGGGCACCTGGGAGCACTGGGGATGACCAGTGGGGCACCCCAGGGTGGCACCCCACAGGCCGGCGCGGCCAAAGGGGGCGCGCCACCCTGTGGTGTGGGCCCCTCCTTGCCCCAATTTTTCACTTCTTCCTCTCAGCTCACTCTCTCTCCCGAAAAACTCGTACTCACTTTCTCTCACTCGCGTTTCTGCTCAAGAACTCGAGATTTCTCGATCTCTTTGCTCAGCCCAGATTTCTGTCTGAAATTTGGCACATTTGCTCTTCGGTATGTGACTCCTTTGATTATCCAATTAGAATTTTGTTTGGTTGAGTATATATTGAATATTTTGCTGCTGTAGGTAACATGTTTAGTGAGCTTGCATGCTTGTTCTAAGTGGTAGAAACTAGTTTTGATGCATGTTTAGTACTCTAGCAAGTTCCTATAGTAGTTCCCCTCAATTATATACCTTGAAATCAAATTTTATAATGATTGTTGAAAAATTTCAGAAAATGGAAGGAAGTAGGCACCAACTAAACCAACAAGAATTGGAGGTGCAACAAGTCATGAGAGTTCACCGCGAAGAGGGAGTATACCCCTCTTATTACCCATGCACCGATTTTATGCGGAATGCAGGAATCTTGCAAGATGTTCAAACACTGATTTCCAATGCAGGGTTGGAAAGTTTTACTGTTGGTGAACCTTACCAATATGCGAAACTAACAATGTCGGTGGTGCAGGATTTCGAATTTCATCGGTCCCAAACTAACCCCATGGTTCGATACAAGATTTATAATAAAACTGTCAACTTGCCATTTACTGATTTTTGTGCAGCAATTAGAGTGCCACAATGGGGATCATGCGAGAAGGTTAGGGGAACGCCGCGGGAGCTCTCAAGTCTATATACGATGATTTGTCAAGGGAGAAGCTTCTCCGATGATAATGGTAAAATCAGTAGTATTCAACTCCCTGCTATTCGCTACTTTGCTTATTTCATCACAAAGTGCGTTCTTGCTAGAAGGAACGCAAATAAGTTGTCTATCCAAGATATGGCTTTCTTAGCTGCTGCATTGCAACAGGATAGGACTTATAATTTGGGTGCTTTGATAGCTTGTAGACTTGCTACTAACCGTGAGAAAGGAGGAATTTGTGGAGGTCTCATCGCATCTCGCTTATTAGCTATGCATGGTGTAGAACCTCACCATCTAGATATTCCGCTCTCCATGGAGAAGCTTGATGTTGTTTCCATGATTAAACATGAGTTTGTTTCAGATGCGTCTAATTTGAACAACCTGTATTATAGGATAACATTCTATAAGAAAACTTGGAGAACAACTAAGAAAACTGAAAAACTAGTACGATTGCCTGCACCTGTTCTGCTTAACCTTGATTCCAGGAAAGGGTGGTCGGTCACAGAAAATGAGCTAAATGCATACATAGAAAGAGAAGGCCATCATGCAAGGGACGACACGGAGGAGGCCGAGGAGCACCTCGACTCTTCATCCGATGCAGCGAGCTCCTCGTATCAACATTATGGTCATGTGGAGCCTCCACGCCATTCTTCTGCGCAGGGGCCTTATTATCACTCCATGTACGATCCACCGGCGTGGAACCCCGACCCTCGTTGGGGTTGATCTCCACTTAGGCCAAAAGCCTAAGCTTGGGGGGAGGTATACTGGCATCACTCATTCTTTGCATATTATGGTTGCTGGATACTTGTACATACTTGTTTAGTCTCTTAAAGTGGTTTTCTAATGAGAGGGAGATAATATTTGGGGAAGTGCTGTCCAAAAACAGATTCTGGGCTGTTACCAAAAATATTCGTGAGCACAGCCAGAACGTTATTTTGAGTTGAAAATTTTTGAGCATGTGCCCCAGGTTGTTATCTAACTTTCATTAGTTGAACACTTTTTGAATTGAGCAATGGAAGATTTTTGTTAAATTCGATTTCTGTACTGCTGTCAGGTTTTGGCAGATTTCTGTCATCCTGCTTTTCTGTGTTTCTTTTAGTTTGCATTCTCTTGTTTTTGCTTTGTTTCTTTCCTAAAACACAAAAAGACCAAAAATATTTCTGTTGTTTCTCTTCACCATTTGTTTATTTGGTTCTTTGCTCTTATTTTACTTTATTTGCTATCGTTGGTTTGCTATGAGAAAACCCAAAAAGATTTTGCTTTGTTTGCTTGTTCCCTTTTGTTCTTGTTTCTAACCCGAAAACACCAAAAATATTTGTTGTTCTTCTTTGGTTTTGTAAAGTTTATTAGGGAGTTCAGAGGTCTCCGGTGGTTGGAGCTTGGTTTCATTCCATATTATTACCATTTGTTTATTTGGTTCTTTGCTCTTATTTTACTTTATTTGCTATCGTTGGTTTGCTATGAGAAAACCCAAAAAGATTTTGCTTTGTTTGCTTGTTCCCTTTTGTTTTTGTTTCTAACCCGAAAACACCAAAAATATTTGTTGTTCTTCTTTGGTTTTGTAAAGTTCATTAGGGAGTTCAGAGGTCTCCGGTGGTTGGAGCTTGGTTTCATTCCATATTATTATTCAAGCTGCACAAGTGAAAGGCAATAATGACGATCTACGGCAATTTGACTGTGGTGAGAGGCTAGTATGAACTCTATTTGTTTTCATTTTTGTACATATACTCATCCATGTGAGCATGCTTAGTTGGTTCATATGAGGTATATGTCATTTAATTAAAGTCAAGTAGTTCATGATCTCTCATGATTAGTTCCAATCTATTAATAATGAGTAGCATGTCATGAATATTCGCTTGCATTGTTTTATTCATAGATCGGTATGGCATTGTGGTATCCTCCTCTGAATAATTCACTTGAATCGACTTGGCACATGCTCACGCATGCATATGACTAAACAAAAGTCAATTAAGCCTTGATGATTTACTTTGCTTCAGAGTTCTTGTATCACTTTTATGCCTGCGAATTTTTTTTAAATAATACACTTTTTATTATTAATTCCAGAAATAATATTCGTTTTCACGAATTTTCAGAAATAATACACCGTCGGGTGTGTGAACCCGAATTTAAAAAATCGGGGTCGGGAATCCCGAGCGGAGGGAATCTCGCATGCCAGGCCAAAGTCGGGTTGGACGTCCCCGAGACGGCGCTGTCGGCCACGCGCGGCCCGACACGGCCCGTGTCGGCCTGTCCCCCGGACAGGAGCAGATGCTGTCGGGGCGGAGAATCCCGAGGCCGCCAGTTCGGGCACGCTGAGCCCGAGTCGGGCAGGAGGACCCCGATTCGAGGCGGTATTAAATGCGTCGCGCGCGGTGCTGCCTCGCCCGAGCGCTCTGCCCTTCTTCTTCCTCCTTCAGCCTCAGCTCATCTGCTTTCTCTCTCTCGTTTGCTCTTAGGCCAGCAGCGTTTTCTCGCATTGCTGAGCAATTTGTCCAGCCATTTGCTGTAGTTTGACCACCAAAAGCTGTAGAATCATCTGATCTATACATGGGTTAGTTTTTGAAGCGTTTTGGTGGAGGTGTTGTTGGTGGTGGTGGTGGTGGAGGAGCTGCTGGTGGTGGTGGTGGAGGAGCTGCTGGTGGTGGTGGTGGAGCTGCTGGTGGTGGACGGAGCTGAGCTGCTGACGGAGGTGTTTGGCACGCTTCAAGGGTAAACCCTAATTCCTGATATTAGATCGTGTAATGATGCATGTTGCGTTCGTTAGCTTCGCAGATTAGTTACTGAAATATGTACCGGTAGAAAGTATTTATTGTAGAGTGTAGGTGCTAGATTTTTTTGACGAGTCTGTAATTTGTATAGGTGAGCAGATATGTCAGATATAGTAAAATTCGTTGTTTACTTCGGTCATGGCACGGTCCGAACAACTCCGATGGGAGCTGATCTGAGCGAGTTTCAGTATGAGGATTTGCATCTGACAAACCCAAAAACATGGCGAGTTAGTCAGTTGAAGGAGTGGTTGACCGTGAATTTCGGGCTTAATCCCGAAGCATACACTGTTGGTGTGCATGCTTTGTGGAGCAGCTCAAGCACCCAGCTTTTCTGGCGGTTGAAGCCGATTGAGCGGACCTCTCAGTGGGTGCACTGGTTGGAAGCGTGCGAGCGCAGGGGAACTCACCCCATCGCCTTAATGCTTCCCGAGGCGAAGGTGGTGAATTCCCAGGAAGGCGAGGGTGAGTTCCATCCAGGCCAGAGCAGTCAAAGTTCTGATGCTGGCGGCAGCAGTTTCCAATCCGGACAGAGTAGCCATGCAGCAGGTGGTCATGACGGTAGTGTCGAGCTTGAAAGCGAGGATGAAGAAGAAGACCAGATGCAGAACATGATGGACGAGGAAGACGAGGATGGAGTGGACTATGAGCTTGACTCAGATGAATCCGGTGGATCCGATACTTCAGATGATAACGACGAGGAGGATCCGATCCCCTCTTCTTGGAACCATGATTTGTCGGATGCAATGATAGTCGATGATCGGCACGATTCTGCCTGGGAGTACAACATGAACACCATCTCAGTTGGTGCTAGATATGCTGACAAGAGACATCTGCAGGAAGCAATCACTCAGTGGGCAATGAACACGCAAAGGGTATTCAGAACCACCGTTTCAAGTCAGAAATTCTTGACAGTGGTCTGCAGCGATGCTAGATGTCCAGCAAGGGTGCATGGGTACTGTCCGAAGTATGACACAACATGGGTGGTGAGCGACTGTGTGCCGCACAACTGTGTCCTTAAGAGTATGCTGAAGGATCACCGAAACCTTACATCCACTCTGCTTGCTCGTCTGTTCTACAAGGAGATTGTAGAGAATACAGCGATGGGGGTTAAAGCCATCCAGAGAAGAGTTCACCTTCAATATAATTATGAAATTGAATATGGCAAGGCATGGAGGGCTAAACAGACGGCACTGGAGAACAGATTCGGAACCTTCTTTGATGCTTATGACGGTGTCGTCCGTCTCCTGCAGACATTGAAGGACCGGAATCCGGGCACCCATGTGGACATACAAGACTTTGTGATACCTGAGTTCCCTAATGTCAGGGTTCTGCACAGGGTGTTTTTCGCATTCAGCATATGCATCGAGGCTTTCATGCACTGTCGTCCGGTGATGTGTGTAGATGGAACTTTTCTGACTGGGAGGTACAAGGGACAGATTCTGACAGCAATTGGAGTGGATGGAAACAATAGAATTGTGCCTCTCGCATTTGCATTTGTTGAGAGCGAGAACACTGCTAGCTGGTTATGGTTCTTCAGGCAGTTAAAAAAATCGATAGTGAAAGATCGCCCAAATGTGTGCGTGCTCCATGACAGGCATGCAGGTATACTTGCGGCTATCAAGACGCTGAAAGAAGCCGGACCTGATGAAGAGACGCCATGGCAGGATATGCAGAGTAGGTGGTGCATGCGCCACCTTGGGGCCAATTTCTTCTCGCAGTTTAGGAACAAGGGTCTTATGAATCTGTTCAAGAAGTTGTGCAAGCAGAATCAAGAATGCAAGTACACGTTTCTCCGCGGCAAGCTGGATGAGTTCACTAAGGACCATGTGCGGCAGAGGTTAGCCGCCCGAGCTGCATTAGCAGCAGCTCATGCAGCAGCTGTGGCACAGGGTACACAGGTTCCAGTAGCCCCGAGCCAGATCCTATTGGGCTATGTGACCTGCCTGGATTTGACCCACCAAATACAAGAAGGAGGCCTGGACGACGGATTAAAAATTTTGCAGAGTGGATAGAGCACGAGCCATTAGAAAGGTGGTCTTTGCTGCATGACACACATGGAGCTAGGTATGGTGTGATGACTACCAACCTAGCTGAATCATACAACTTCGTGCTTAGGGGAAATAGGGCATTGCCTTTGACAGCCCTTGTGGAGGGTATTTTATATGGCACTATGAATTATTTCAAAGAGAGACGACAGTTGGCTGTGAGTCATATGCTGGAAAATCCAAACACTCCGTACTGTCAGGCCATTATGGAATATATGGATGTGAAGATGAAGAAGGGTATGTCACACACTGTTCTGGCCATCGGTAATCAGGAAAGGAGGTTCGAGGTGCGCTTACCAACCGACAAGTTTGGTTGTGTGAATGCGGTGAGAACACATGAGGTGAGAATTGGAAATGAAGAATGGCCATCGTGCGAGTGCACATGCAACAAACCGAAATTGCTTCACCTTCCATGCTCCCATGTGCTGGCAGCTACCAGACAACTAGGGATGGACTCAATCTCTTTCGTCTCTCCGTATTACACGAAAGAGGCTGTGATGAACACCTGGACCGGTGAGATGTTAGGATATAGAGTTGTGGGAAATTTCACTACGGTGATACCAAATGAAAGGCGGTACATCCCTGACCCAAGGTTATTGCGTACAAACAGAGGTCGACGGGAGACAAGGCGCATTAGAAATGATATGGATGAAGCAGAAGCGGGTGGTCCCACTAGGCAATGTTTTCTCTGCAACCAATTTGGACACAGGGACCCCCTATGTCCCACTTTCTACCCAGCGGCAGCTGCGGCGGCGGCTAACCGAGGAAGGCGAGGCAACCGAGGAAGGCGTGGGAGGGGAAGAACTAGAGGGAGACAGTAGCAAATTTGTAATATTTATAAACTATGCTTAAGTTGTAGTATGTGTGAACCATCTTAGTCTGAACAAGGCTACAATTTGTAATATTTATGAATGATGTTTTAATTTGTATTTTTATGAACTATGCTTAAATTTGTAAGCTTCGTGATCAATGGTTTAATTTGTATCATCTTCGAACAATGCTACAATTTGTAATATTTATGAATGATGTTTTAATTTGTATTTTTATGAATGATGTTTTAATTTGTAATCTTTGATATCCTTATGCAGATATGGCGGGCCGACCGTTGCTCGATCCAGGGATTGATCAGAAACATCGTGCATCGCACTTGGAGGCCGACCCGCAGAGCATGGACCCACTGCAGACCCGTACTCCAAAGAAGAACTGGATGATACACCCTCAGTGGGAAGACAGGTACGTGTTTTAGCTATAATTTGAAATTTATCTTCGAATTGGACCTTACTTTAGCTTGTTCATCATTTCTTTTGCAGGTTGAAGTGGGCTGGACTACTACCTTTCGCTCGATTAGTGGAGGCCCGAGATAACGTTTCGCGTCTGAACTACGATGCTGCTTTGATCACCTGCTTAGTGGATCGGTGGAGGCCCGAGACACACACCTTCCACTTTCGTTGGGGTGAGATGGCTCCTACTCTAGAGGACGTGTCTATGTTGCTTGGCCTTCCGTTGGCTGGTGAGCCCATCGGCCCATTGGAGGAACCCGTGGGCTGGATGCGCAGCATGGATGCACGTTTCGTTGGTGTTCGCGAGGGCGTTGGGCCTATCTCTTTTGAGGCTCACGGCCCTCGTCAGGCGTGGCTACACGAGTTCCAGGTTCGTAACAGTTTCGTCTATTTTTTCAAGCCTTAAATACCGCGTAATATGTAGTCCTAACTTTGAATATTTGTTGACAGATCGAGCAGTTCGGATACCCCGATGTACCGATGACTGCGGTCCAGATCACTCGCAGCTTGGAGGCGTACCTGATGTGGCTACTCGGGAAGACGATGTTCACGGACAATCACGGGAACACGATCAGTGCGCGGTACATCCCTATAGCTCAGGAGATAGCAGATGCCACAGAAGCAGAGCACATCACACAGAGGAGCTGGGGTTCTGCGGTCTTAGCCGCTACGTACCGAGGTATGTGTAAGGGTTGCCAGCTCACCTCGCATGGTTCTGGAATCGTTGGTTGCCCCCTCCTGTTGCAGCTCTGGTCCTGGACGAGGTTTCCCATCGGCCGTCCTGAGATTGGTGGTGGGTCTTGGCCGCCAGACGAGTTGTATGACGCGGATCGCATCGACATGCCGACGTTTGGATCTATATGGACTTCTCGGAAGGTATACACACCTTGTTTATATAGTTGTGTTATGTTATGTTATGTTATGTTATGCAGACGTTTGGATCTATATGCAATAGTAACATAGTTGTGTTATGTTATGCAGAGACATTTTGGGCATAATCAGCTAAGGAATTGCTACCCAGCATTCACAGAGCAGTTTGACCTACTACTGGAGAGCGATGTTAGCTGGGAGCCTTACAGTGAGGACCACCGCGACGAGGCATACCCAGGCGGTATATCGTTGATGTGTACCAGAGATTGGGCCTACTGGATGACGAAGGCGAAGATCATCTTCGATATCTTCGTGGAGGAGATGTCGCAGCAGAGGGTCATGAGACAGTTCGGAATGCGTCAGTTGATCGAGCCACCACCTCACACAGTTCCTCTACCACCACGCGTCCACGCGTGAGTACAATTTATTTTAGCATCAGTTATTACATCAATTGGACAATCATTGACGGATGTGTACAATTCAATTTTCAGGTACAACAGAAAAGGAGCGAACAAGACTGCTGTCGGATGGGTGCAGCTCCTGGGTCCATACCTCGGTGCTTGGGACAATGCGCCGGACGTGTCATGGGCCACTAGGGAGCCGTTTGATCTTCAGGAATTTCAGCAGTACTTGCGGGCGTACATGCCTAGGACACGCCTTCGGCTGAGCCAGGCGTGTGACCCAGTTGAGATGGCTCCCTCGACACAGTGGGACACCTACCCTCGCCACTCCACTTCAGGCACTCGGCATCACGCAGTAAGTCAACTATATTTTTTCTACATTTTGCCAACAATTTACTAATTTGAGCTCACAATTGTAGGCCGTGTTGACGGCGGAGCTGCAAGATGAGGCCGCCCAGTATGAACGCTCGCTCTCCGTCGGCCCACTTCTTGGACGGTATGAGCACCACGCCTCCTTTGCACAGCGTTTTCAGGAGAAACTACGTCGTATCTACGCGAGTATCACATGCACCCGATCTTCGATGTTGTCGAGTACCGAGCAGCACAGCGGCCACCTCGTCCCTCTTTGCAGATGCATCAGCCGCGGCACGGCCCGCGCCCACGTATGGAGGTACCGCCGAGCCCGAGGCCACCATCTCCTAACCAGGCAGGAGGATCTGGTTGGCAAAACCAGCAGCAGCAGGAGCCTACTTACGAGTACTGGCAGCGTGGCGGTTTCGGCATGGAGCAGCAAACTCCGATGCCTAACTTGGGGTGGCGTCCCCGTATGGATCAGCCACAGGGTATGCAGTTCATCACTATCCATATTAATTGTGCACCGTTTGTCAATTTCCTCACGACTAACGTTTTTTTTATCCAATCACAGGTGATACACATATGTCGTCTATGTCCGGATCACGATCCTTCTGGTCCAGTGCTCACGATCAGGAAGAAGAAACACAGCAG
Organism: Lolium multiflorum; assembly: GCA_030979885.1. NCBI lineage: Eukaryota > Viridiplantae > Streptophyta > Magnoliopsida > Poales > Poaceae > Lolium > Lolium multiflorum. The sequence goes on from CM061748.1 coordinate 11,078,236, forward strand.
ATGTACCAAGACTGGATGTCTAGTCAACATCAGACTCCACCCCCAGATCCCACACAGCCCACGCAGTACAGTCAGCACGAGCAGGGGTACATGCTTCCTCCCCGACAGCGGCAGCCACCTATCAGAGGGTACTCTCCCTCACCTTTTCAGGCTGGACCGCCACCACCGAGGCGTCGAGGGAGGGGCCGTGGTCAGTGAGATGACACTCACTAATTCATCTGTATGGATGAGACTTATTACTACTACTATTTCCTTCATCTAGTGTACGAGTACTATTTGTATGCACCATGTATCAGTACTATTTGTATGGACCATGTATCACTACTATTTGTGTTCAACAAACATTTCAAATTCAACAAACAATTCGCATTCAAACATGAACTGATAATTAAGATACAACTTACCACTACAACATACCTCTATTCTAACAAATTAAACGGTACAACAACGCTACAACATAATGCAAGATCCATGAGACTACTGATAACTAGAACACTAAGAACGCAGCACACCCTTTCCCTTGCCCTTCGACGATGCAGCTTTCGTGGCCTTGGTGCTAGGCTCGAAGTCGTCGTCCGAGTCGACGACCGGCGGTGCAGCACTCTTGCCCTTCGAGGACTTGGCACTCTTGCCCTTCGACGATGCAGCTTTCGTGGCCTTGGTGCTAGGCTCGAAGTCGTCGTCCGAGTCGACGACCGGCGGTGCAGCACTCTTGCCCTTCGACGACTTGGCACTCTTGCCCTTCGACGATGCTGCGTTCTTCGCCTTCGTGCTAGGCTCGAAGATATCATCATCATCCTCACTCTCAGCCGCCCACGGGAATGGATATTTGAAATCCCTTTCCCTATCTTCTTCAGTCTTCCATGTTAGTGACTGCCACTTCTTATTCAACCTGATAAGCTCACACCTTATCTCCCGTGGGCTGCGAGCAGGCATCTTCTTCACTGGCCACCCATAGGAATATTTCTCAAATTCCCTACCCACCTTACGGAGTAAGGCGTCGCTACTGATGAACTCCTCGAATGTGTCTACCTTACTCTCCCTCATCACTTTGCGGGCCTCGTCTAGAAGAGGTTTGGCCATGGATTCGGTGAAAAGATGGGGGGATTCTTATATGGGGGATCCATCTTGCTGAGAGAATACACTGAAACAGAAGGAAACACTGGGGGGTTTTTATAGGCTAGAAGGGATGACTTTCGGCGGGAAAAGGTGAGCGGGAAAAATTGGCGGGAGATTAGGGCGGGAGTAAAAGGCGGGAAAAATTTGAGCGGGAACAATTGGCGGGAGATTACGGCGGGGGTAAAAGGCGGGAAAAACTGAGCGGGAAAAATTAGGCGGGAAACAATAATACTAAAACTGATATGAAGATACATTGCAGCTCAAATAAAAATAGAGTTTATCACTACAACGGAATTTAAGATACAACGACACTACAACGAAATTTAAGATACAACTGAAATTAAGATACATAGCCAATACGACACATCACACTACTTTCCCTGCGTCCACCGTGGCCATTTTCCAGACTTGTCGCCGCGTTCTTCCGCCGCTTGCGCTTCAGCAGCTCTTTCCCTTAGTCTCTTCCTCTCCGCTTCACGAGCCTCCCTGCGCACCTCTTCCTCTGCAAACCTACGTGCAGCCTCATCATCCATCCTCTTCTGATTCACCTCTCGATTACGAGCTTGTTCCGCCCTTAGTTTCTGTATCTGCCTCTCTCGCTCTGCTTTCTCATTAGCACGGACCTTTTCCCAACGCTCCTCCTCAAAGAACGTTGCCCACGCACGGCGCTGTTTCTCCTCAACCTCCTCGCGTGCCCAATCCGGCTGCTCCGTGTCTATCCAGTGAAACCATTTGCATAGGGGCGGGGGAGACTACAACACAAACAGTAACAGTAAATCAAATTCACAAACATAATTAAGCCAACATAAAATTATGTCGAAACATACCGGCGGCCTGGTGGACGACGAAGCTGAACTACGGGGTGGATCATGCTCATAGCTCGCACACATGAAAAATTTCATGCCAAACTTGTCGGAGAAATCCTCCACCTGCTTAACCTTAGCAACACGGCCGCACCAACAACGCTCCGCAGTCACACCGGGGGGTAAACTTGCAGCCTTCGCCTTCACCGGCCTAAAATCCGGGTCAGAGCACGGCACACTCATGATGGCTAACAGTGAGCAAACAGCACAAAGATAGAGATACAAGAACTTGTGCAATCCAGGGTAGCGCTGCCTGCTTTTATAGGCTAAAATTCGACACCACGCGGGAGATGGTGGCGGGAAGGAATGGCGGGATAAAATTGGCGGGAGATGGTGGCGGGAAGGAGTGGCGGCAAGGGTGGCGGCAAGGGCGGGCGGGAAACTGTGTGAACGCAAAAAGGCGGGAAATATTGGTGCTCGGGTTGAACAATCCCGATTTATTATAATCGGGTTCACCTGGCCCTATTAGCAAAAATCGGGTTCTCCTACCCCGATTTATTAAAATCGGGTACCACTACCCCAAATTATATTGAATTATATTTTATTTTTGCGCCGCAGCAGAGGTCATCTAGAAATCGGGTTCCAGTACCCCGACTAGGCAAAATCGGGTTCGCCGTCCCCGATTTTGTAAATTCGGGTTCATACACCCCGACGGTGTATTATTTCTGAAAATTCGTGAAAACGAATATTATTTCTGAAATTAATAATAAAAAGTGTATTATTTAAAAAAAAATCGCTTTATGCCTCCGTTAATTTTATTTTGTTGCAAGAATGATTATGACGGTTATTGCTCTTTTGATTGTCGCTTCCCAGTCTATTGCTAGCCTTCACTTGTACTGAGCGGGAACGCTGCTCGTGCTTCCAAACACCTGAAAACCAAGTTGTTCCAAAGTGTCCACCATAAATACCTATGCATGGCATTTCAAACCATTCCAAGTAAATTCTCATGTGCTACCTTTAAACCTTCAAACTACTTCTCAATTTGTGTTAATGTTTTATAGCTCATGAGGAAATATGTGGTGTTTTATCTTTCAACCTTGTCATTTATTCCGGACAGACTTTCACCAATGGACTAGTGGCACATCCGCTTATCCAATAATTTTGCAAAAAGAGCTGGCAACGGGGTTCCCAGCCCCAATTAATTAACCTTCATTAATAATTCTCTTCACATGATTTGCTCTGATTCATCAGTAAGCAACTTAACCTGCAAATAGACACTTCCCCATGGTATGTGAATGTTGGAAGGCACCCGAGGATTCGGTTAGCCATGGCTTGTGTAAGCAAAGGTTGGGGGAGTGTCATCCATAATGAAACTAAAATACATGTGTAAACAAAAGAGAAGAGGGATGATCTACCTAGCTGGTAGAGATGACGTCCTTCATGGGAGCCGCTCTTGAGAGTCTGGTTGGCGAGGTGGTTAGAGTACCCACTATCATTCGTTGACAACAACAAACACCTCTCAAAATAATTTTACTTCTGTCTTTGAAAAAATGAAAACCTCTAGCACATGTTAATCCCTGCTTCCCTCTGCGAAGGGTCAATCTTTTACTTTTATGTTGAGTCACCATCCTTTCTTTGAGCACCTTCTTGAGAGCGTAACTGTCATTCTTAGTATAATATGCTTGTCCCAAAATATGATCAGCTGTGGTATAACTTTGATGCTTTTATCTTTGACAAATTTACTTCTAGTCTTTCTATGAACTTCAGAGGTGCCTGGACATTTATGTTTTGCTACAAATACGGGCAAGCGAGATACCACTTTATCATATCTTTCTATGAACATTGCAATCCTGCTTATTGAAGTGTTTCATGATGCTTGTTATTAGTTTGTTGGTATATCTCTTTCATGATTGACGCAGCTACTAGATGACTTTATTTGCATTTACCTTATTATGAATTGCTTAAGCACTTGCCATATTATGAGAATATTTACATCATATGAACAAATGTGTTCGTGAAAGTTCTTTTATCGCACTCAGTTGTTAACTGAATTGCTTGAGGACAAGCAATAAGCTAAGCTTGGGGGAGTTGATACGTCCAAAACGTATCTACTTTCCCGAACACTTTTGCTATTGTTTTGCCTCTAATTTGTGTATTTTGGATACAACTAACACGGACTAACGCTGTTTTCAGCAGAATTGCCTGGTGTCTCGTTTTTGTGCAGAAATTCGACTTTCAGGAAAAACCCCGGAAATAATCGCAATGGGCCTATTTTTACCGTGAAGATGAAGGGCCAAAAGGGCGAACCAGGGGGGCCCGTGGCCCCCAGACCAGGCACGCGGCTGGAGGGCGCTGCCCTATGGTGCAGGCGCCTCGGCGGCCCCCGACACTCTCCTTTCGACTACATATGCCTTTCGACCTAAAAACGCCAGGGGGTTTGACGATATTTCAGAGACCATCCAGTACGCCGCCGCCATCGCGAAACTCCGCCTCGGGACCGAAACTCCGTTCGGCACTCCGCCGGACGGGGAATTGGAGGATCTTCACCGCCATCACCACCGCCTCTCCATCGACCAACCATATTTCCCCCATCCATGTGTGAGTAATTCCCCCGTAGGCTGAAGGGATGGTAGGGATTGGATGAGATTGATCATGTAATAGTCACAAGATTGTTAGGGCATGGTGCCTAGTATCCGTAGATGTTACTTTTATGATATTGTTGCAACTTGTTATGCTTAATGCTTGTCACTAGGGGTCGAGTGCCATGATATCAGATCTGAACATGTTATTGTTTCATCATGATATGCATTGTTTTATGATCTTACATGCAAGTTGTATACACACGTTGCTGTCCGGAACCCGAGGCCCCAAAGTGACAGAAATTGGGACAACCGGAGGGGAAGGCGGTGATGTGAGGATCACATGTGTTCACGGAGTGTTAATGCTTTGCTCCGGTACTCTATTAAAAGGAGTACCTTAATTTCCAGTAGTTTCCCTAGAGGCCCGGCTGCCACCGGCTGGTAGGACAAAAGATTGGTGTGCAAGTTTCTCATTGCGAGCACATACGACTATATATGGAACACATGCCTATTGATTGATTAGTACTTGGATACCGCTTTATTATTACCTACAAATGCCCTACCATGATTGTTATATGAATTCTCTCATCCATGCAACGCCCGTTCATCCATCCCTGTGCCTACAGTATTTTAATCCTGCTGTTTACTATAATCATTACTGCTGTCTTTATTTCACCGCTGTTATTTCACTATTCCTACTGCTATAAAACTGTTACTCTTGATAAACTCTTGCGAGCAAGTCTGTTTCCACGTGCAGCTGAATTGACAACTCCGCTGTTAAGGCTTACAAATATTCTTTGTCTCCCTTTGTGTCGAATCAATAAATTGGTTAATACTTTATTCAAAGACTGTTGCGATCCCCTATACTTGTGGGTCATCAAGCCTCGCGCGGCGGCGCGCAAGATCTGGAAATTGCCAGATCGAAGAAAAAAATTTAAAAAATCCGACGATGTTTTGTTGGGCTGGGCTAACTTGCTCGTGGGGCTGGGCCAGGATGTATTGTTGGGCTTTATAGATGCTGCTGTGCGTAGTATTCCCTCGCTGTGGCCGCTGTGACAGCAACAAGCCAACATGAGGTCCTGGTCCGCCTCCCGGCCATGTCCGTTCTCCGCTGCCGCGCCGTGTGCCGCTTGCGGCCTCGCCTCCGACCCCAAGTTCCTCCTCGAACACCACGGCCGCCAGCCGGAGCTACCCCTCATCAGCTCCTACCGAACAGCCGACGACGCCGACGGCCCGATCCGCTGCCTCGAGGTCATCCAACTCCTGGGAGCCTAGTTCCGGCCAGTTTATCTCTTCACTGAATTTTTCTGGTACGGCTTCGATTCCCCCGTCTGCGCCTCCTGCGACGGCATGATAATCATGCACCGCTACATCTTCAACCCGACCACGCGGCGGTTGAGGCCCTTCAGCCGGAATCCGACGCTTAATTTCACAAGGATAATTGGCCTCTTTCGGCACCAACCTTCAGGGGAGTACCGTGTGTTGTTCTGGAGACACCCAAGCCTTCCTTATACTGTACAGCCTCCCATGGAATACTGCGTCCTCACCGTGGGTTCTTACGAGGCGAGGCAGATCAGCAATTCGGTAACACCGGTGGACGGGGTCGACTATGTGTTAAGGGATATGTGACCATGGATCTTCGACGCGCCGGTGCATCTCCATGGAAGCCTATACATGCACTGGAAGCAACGTTCTGCAGACTGCTACCACTGGATCATGGTGTTTGACACACTGTCGGAGACATTCCGGCACATGCGCCCACCGGCCGTGAACCCTGGCCATGGTGCGCACCTGTTTGACATAGGCGGCGGCACGCTTGCTGTCTGCACCAGCAACGATGGCATGTCGGAGATGAGCATCTTCATGCTACAGGACCATCAGCATGACGTCTGGGCGTTTCAGTACCGGATCAAACTGCCAGTGATGGACATCAGGCCTTTCCAGGAGCAGGGAGATTGGTGCGCCAAGGTTGTCTCCGAGGAGGGTGATGTGCTTGTCAGCTGTCGTGGCCACCTGTTGCACTGTGACAGAAAGGGCAATTTGGTAGCCAACTACCCGTACCAAGATGACCTTCCGTTCGTCATTCCTCATAGGCTCAAAGAAAGTCTTGTTCAGCCCACGTTCTTCCAAAAGGGGAATGACTGGTTCTGAATTGTCTTACCAGTGCAAAGGGTCCAAATCTCATTTCATGCCATGTCAGATACAAGTAAGTTCTCTGTGGTTACTTCTAAATTGTAAATTCTAGTTTCCCGACAGATGAACTAGAATCTAGATAGAATGCAACCAATAAGCTAGACTATTATACATAATATTCTGAGTTGGACTGACATGTTTATAGCGTGATACTTGGCCGGGAACATAGCACACCAAATCTTATTAATCCAAGATACTGGCTTGTCTTGTCATTGGTTACCTTTTAAACCCCATTTATACCTCCTGAAAATCTGAAACAAAGACACAAAATATCTTGAACCAGAGAACTGCTTCAGAAATGAAATAGCCGGTCAAGACAAGGTAAAAAAACTGATCTGCACGCAATATTGTACGATGTTTCCGAAATCAATTAAACAGTCCACACATAACAAGCTGACAGTTGCTATATGTTTTTTTTTGGTTATTTTTGTTCTTTAGCTTATATACTGTCTCTTGGCTTTGTTTTTTCTTCTTCGACCATCTCTGTATTAGAAGCTTCCTATGTCTATGTGTTTTCTCTGCCCATGTGGCACGACTGCATCATGGTGGCATCTTGCTACTTGGGCACTGTCGTCCGTATTGATGATAAGGTATAACGGAAAAATAGGTTGGCACTTGGGTTAAGACCCTTCATGACCAATGTGTATCTTTGGCATTGAATTCAACTAGTACGACAGTACACTAGTGCCTTACATATACTCAAACATGTAAGTAGTGGGTATTTTGCCATAGAATTTAAGGTTTTAAACCGCTCCTTTTTTATGGATTCATACAAGTTACATGGCATGACAAAAATAAATTCATTCCTGATGGTTCTGAATAGCCTGATGTGTTGTTTGTTGTGAAGTGTATAAGTAGATTGCCTAGCCCTTTCCATCAGTTCGGATTTTTGGTTCAAGTGGCTAGTGCATGAATCTTAACATTGTTGAACTTGATCCATTTGGTGCTGCATTTCCTCATGTATTGAAGAAAATAAGTATGAGTTCTTACTAAAAGCACAATCTAGATAATGAGTAGAATTTTTTTTCCTAATTTGTTTCACTCAGATATTTACCATACTCAACCTATCCCCAGTATATCCTGATCAATGTTGGTGGGAGCTGATACATATTGCATATATTTTGTCATGGGTGCATGCCCTATTTTTCTCTTCTGAGGCACTACACACACTTCTTTGTGATTGGAGATGTCATAATTTAATCAAAAAGATTTAACATAATAATTGCATCTATGGTTATTTGCCAGAATTTGGAAGCCGTTTAATTTCTTTGCCCATGCCCTTTCTGACGAGTGAAGATAAGTATTGATATGTTTAATAGCAGATTAAAGCTGTGATCCGTTCTTGTGGGAAAACTTTTGTTTGTTTCTGATCTTTAGGGTTGTTGCTATCTTTCTGGATGATGAACTTCATCCATTTAGAATTGCAGTATTTCATGTAGCAAAGAAAAACAATGAATTCTTACTAAAAGGAACAGTCTAGATAATAGATAGAGTTTTTGTTCAGTTTTTAACCTCTGATCTTGTTTGTACTTGTTGAGATCTTTTTTTTTAGCAACCATACTTGCTGAGACCTACCTATTCCCATTATACTGGGTCAGTAGGAAATCTGATACACATTAGGAATACTGTTGAGGATGCACCCAAAAAAATTGTTTGGAGAATATGCATCTTTTTGTGATTAGAGATACATCTCCCTTTTAATCAAAACAATATTGATATATTATTTTTATTTTGATGCATTCAGGATTGCTAAACCTTTAGTTCATTTGTATATATGGTTCATGATCTGTTCTTGTGAGAGCACTTAGATTGCTGGGTGCACTATTATAAACTAGGCTGCTGTTTGGTTCAGACTTTCTGCTGAAATTCGCAGACTAACAATTTTGATGAATTCGTTCCGAGTCATATTTTTTTGAGGCTCCTGTGCTGCTATGCCGTTGATGCCTCGTGTGTTTTAGCTATTTTACTGATATATGGAAATACGTGTTTGTTTGGTGTTGTTGTTCAACAAACATAATTATTTGATTATGTCCGTTTGTTACATTTGGTACTTCAGTCTCAGTAAAATTTCCATACCGCTCACTTTATGTCGCTTTAAGCTTGTACACCCTGACACATAACTAAGGTTCTATTCATCCATTCATTGGCCATAAATTTAACTTCATGTTTCACTCCCTTGTTCTTTTCGACTTACTGAATCTCTTACTATGGCTCTCTCTGCTGATTTCAGGGACTGGTAGAGTACTTCAGATGTTGCCTATGTTTTGGGCTATGCTGCTACAGTGGGAAGATTAATTTGTTTGTTGTTGACCGTTACGCTTATCAACTTAGTTCTATGAAAGGTTTTGGGCTTTAGACACTGGTATGTGATGATTCTGTTATGTTCTTCAGTCTTCAGGTTGTTGTGTTTGTCAACTTCTGTTACTAGTTCTCATAGATGTTGACTGGAGTGAAAAGTCAACATTCTCGAACTTTTATTTTCTACTTGATCTCAACCACTGACCACACCTCTCCTTGTTATGCAAATAGAGCAGCCACCTCAAATGTTGACGGGAAAACGTGGCTGTTTGTTCTCTTTTTCTGCATGTCATTTGGGCTGCTTGTAAAGTAATGCAAAAGCGCACAATTCTGTAATTCCATAGGTTCAGAACATCTTGACTGTCTTCTTCTAATATACAAAGACACACGTCTAGGCGTGTGTTCGAGAAAAAAAATATCACTACTGCGGAGGCCCCTGTTCTTCTTCGGGGCCTAGAATTTCTGGAACAAATCGGCTGCTCATTGGTGGTGATTGAATCGGACTCACTAGACTTAATACATACATGTAATGATCTGAAATATTCAGGGCTAAAAAGTTACAGTACTGAACCATAAACTTAAGCAGCGCAATCAGTTCTCTTTTGATAGTAGTGTAGATCGGAATGATAGACTTTCAGACTTACATGAGCTGTTACACATTCTGCCGAGAAAACAAAAAAAAAATAGTTTCTCTTTGTTGGGTTGAGTTCTTGATATATCAAATATCATGTGAGCATATCTCAAACCATCAAGCGATTCACTACTCAATCTGGCTTGTCTCCAGAATTCCACAACAAACAACATTGACAACTCAATTTTGAAAATCTGAATTCAAGCATCAAAATCAATGGTTCGGCTAGGAGTAGACTGTTGCTGTTGGTAAAACCAGAGGCAAGAGGAGCTGGCCCAACGAATAAGGGAAGCATGCCCATTTGAGAGAACTGAACAGAACTATCTCATATCTCCCTTGGCTCCTCTGTTTAGAGCAGAAATAATAGATCTCCTATTAGAGCAGCATAGTATCACCGAGCACGAAGTAGATGACACGGTCCTACTATTTCTGGCAGGTTGGAATGCTTTAATTGTTGCCTACGATTAGGAGTTCTCTGGTAATAGGAGAGAATACAACAAAGGGTTTGGGGTAGAACAGATGGGTGCAAGGCAGACAGGTAGAAAGAAACAGAGGAGCCAAGGGAGATATGAGATAGTTATGTTCAGTTCTCTCAAATGGACATGCTTCCCTTATTCGTTGGGCCCTATCCTCTTGCTTCTGTGGTTTTACCACCAGCAACAATCTACTCCCAGCAGAACCATTGATTTTGATGCTTGAATTTTGATGTTTGAAACTGAGTTGTCATGGTTCATTGTTGTGGAATTCTGGATATTTAAGCCAGATCGAGCAATGAATCACCTGCTGGTTTGAGATAAGAGAATGGTAAATTTTTTACTTTCTCGGCAGAATGTGTTACAGTTATGTAATTCTGAAAGACTATTAATCCGATCCACACTACTATCAGAAGAGAGCTGATTGTGCTGCTTGACCGACTGTGACACACTTGTTGTTTCGACAAATCTGGAAACAAAGACGAGAGATGGGGATTTTAGAGTACATGAAAGATGGGGAACATACCCGATATAAATGGAAGGAACACCAGACAAAAACTCATCAATAGTGCGGTGTGGCCATCGATGGTTCTCACCTGTGTCGCGGAAGAAGTTCTTTGGCAACTAATTTGATAGGCTTTCTTTGGTGTATCTATTGTTTTTCTTGTTTTTGCAAATGGGAAGAAGACTAGATGGTGTTATAGACGATGGTGCTAGCTGTAGAGGATGTGGAAAGCTAGCCTAAGAAAACTTTTAATTAAGTTTTCATTAATCAGCGTAAAGGGAACGGTTTTGTCGGGTAGGAGTTTCCGGACCATTGGTTTTGTCATTATACCAGATTTCAGAGCATACTAGGTACCACTTACGAATAAGAACGATATGGTGATATAGGAGGAGTAAAGATTTAAAATTCATTACCAAGTCCAACAAGAAAACAACATGGTGCATCAACTGGAATCATATGGTGATTTAGGAGAAAGGCTACTGCAATCACACGAAATTTCAGTACCCAAAACAACATGACAACCGCACAGCTCAGCAAACCTAATGCTACATCCCTAGGATGAAGGGATGCTCCTTGTTGGCACCATCTTCTTCTTGCGTCTCAAAGAATGGAAGAGGAAGAATGTTCTCTTTCAAAAAGTGCAGAGTAATCTCCATGACACAGTCTCGATCTTCTGCGTCATTGCATTTCAGCACCGTATCTCTTAGCAACTCGCCGTCATTTTGACAGTGAATCAGGCGGTGGCGAGTAAACCTGATGAGATACTCACGGTCGTTGAGTACAACCATCCGACAGATAAAACGGATGTCCCCCCAGTCACCAAGCTGCGAAGGTGGCGGCAACAAGCTAATCTGATGCATCAAATCCCAGACGCCGGCTTCGTAGTCACGCATCTCCCAAACCTCGACATCAGTGTGGCAGGTGCCATCGCCGGTGCCGCACAAGGCGAGGGCGCCGTCGACTTCGAACAGCACTGGCCAAGGGCCTGGCACGGCAGGACGGCGCATCCACCTGAAAGTCTCATCAGCCATGTCGAATGCTATTATGTCCTGTATCTCCGTAGCATCTCCGGCAGGTTGTTCGTTGTCCAGCGGTGGCACTATCCAGTGCAGGCTGCCACGGTGCATAACCGGTGGTGGATCACATGGCAGCCCATCCAGCAACGCATCTTCCAGTGAAGCTGGGGGCGCAGGGGGCCATGCGGACCAGATACGCCTTGGTTCGTCAGACTTAGCTGATCCCACGGTGAAGACGTAGTAAGTAGATCTGTCACCTTCGTCCATGGGGCTGGTGATAAAATAGAGCACCCTGTATTCTCCAGACGGGTGGTGACGGTAGAAACCTGCAATTTTGGGGCTGCACAATCTGTCAAGCTGTGTCAAGGGAGCACACTGACGGGTTGCTGGGTTGCACACGTAGAAGCCAGTGCCACGGCGGCGATTCATGCTGGAGACAATGAGGAGGCCGTCAAGCGCGGCGTGGAGCATGAGGTGCTGTTCGCTTGGGGCAGCGCACCGGACCACGGGCCAGAGCTTGCGTTCAGCGGCGTCATGGCGAAATGCGAAGAAACGGGGGTCACCGGGGGCAGCATCCTCTTCGGAACGAAGCTGAATGTGGATGATGATGGGGAGCGAGGGCTGGCGTGCATGGTGGTCGAGCATGAATTTGCGGGTGGAGGTGGCGTCGTGCCACGACCGGCGGACGGCGCCGCAGCGGAGGACATCCTTGGCCGGCAGCCGCAGGAAGATCTCTTCGACGAGGATAGACTCAGGCAGGTCGTCAAGGACGGTGACGCCCCTGGTATCTGGCATGGTTGGATTGTTTGCTTGATAAGCGAATCAAGCTATACTCCGGGAGTATGGTGGGTGTGTGGTGGTTCTCCCGAGCGGCTAATCAATCGATGGAAGTCAGAATGGTTTCCGTTCATCTTCCGCGCGCCTCGGCTTCCGATCCTGATCATCAATGCTAAAACGTTTCGGCGTTTGGATGTGACTGGTTAGCATGATCATGATGCTTAAGGGCTTAAGAGTATCTCCAGCAGTTGGGGGCTTTTCAGGCCGAAATCTGGCGCTATTTAGCACTGGATGGGTGTAAAGTTTGGTCTGGGAGGCCAATTTTTCCAGCAGCGAGTCCAGAATGTATGAAAAAAATTGGACAAATGTAGGCGAATTCAGACCAAAAAGACGAAATACGTTCAAACATAGTCGAAATTTAGAGATATTTAATATATAGGCGAGTTCGTACATATATAGGCTGAATTCGTAATATATTTGAATTCGGCCAGAGGAAAACATAAACTAAAGCTAGAACACGGCGATCTACATGCCGAAATGATGGTAGAACGCCGTGTAGTCGCCGCCGTCGTCGTCGTTGGAGTTGCCGGTGTCCTCGGGCGGTGGCGCCTGCTGGCTGCTCTAGCCGACGTCTCCGTACCAACGGCTTGAACCCTGGCCAGGGTCGCCGTGTGGAGGCGTCGGCCGACACAGCTCGTCGTCGCTGCTCTCCTCGAGCTTGATGAGCGGCGGGGACAGGCGCGGTGCGGCTGGTGGGGTTGATACGTCCAATTTGCATCACTATTTTGTATCATAATTTGCTGTTATTCATTGATATATTTCATATTGGGACACAATACTTATGTTATTTCATCTATTTTGCATGTTTCATCATCATTGGAGGATCAAGCACCGGAGCCAGGATTCTGCTGGAAAAAGCACCGTCAGAACGCAATATTTCGGAAGATCAACTGTGGAAGGGAATTTCACGTAAATTCCTATTTTTCCAGATGACGGAGGGAGCCAGAAGGGGAGAAGAGAGGGGCCACTGTGGGCCCAGACCATAGGGCGGCGCGGCCCATGGCCTGGCCGCGCCACCCTATGCTCTGGGGGCCCCACAGCCCCTTTCGCCTCCTTTTCTTCGCGTACTCCTTCGTCCCGAAAACCTAAGCCACAGAGAGGACCTCACGAAGGGTTACAGCCGCCTCTGCGGGGCGGAGAACACCAGAGAGAAAAGAGCTCTCCGGCGGGCAGGAATCCGCCGGGGAAATTCCCTCCCGGAGGGGGAAATCGACGCCATCGCCATCGTCATCGAGCGGGACATCATCTCCATCATCATCATCATCATCTCCACCATCTACACCGCCATCACCACCGCTGCACCTCGTCATCGCTGTAGCAATTCGGGTTAAATCTTGATTGTTTGATAGGGGAAACTCTCCCGGTGTTATTCTATACTTGTTGTAGATGCTATTGAGTGAAACCATTGAACCAAGGTTTATGTTCAGATTGTTATTCATCATCATATCACCTCTGATTGTATTCCATATGATGTCTCGTGAGTAGTTCGTTTAGTTCTTGAGGACATGGGTGAAGTCTAAATGCTAGTAGTGAATTATGGTTGAGTAATATTCAATGTTATGATATTTAAGTTGTGGTGTCATTCTTCTAGTGGTGTCGTGTGAACGTCGACTACACGACACTTCACCATTTATGGGCCTAGGGGAGTGCATCTTGTATTCGGTTGCTAATTGCGGGGTTGCCGGAGTGACAGAAACCCCCGTTAGTATATCGATGCAGGAGGGATCGCAGGATCTCAAAGTTTAAGGCTGTGGTTAGATTTATCTTAATTACTTTCTTGTAGTTGCGGATGCTTGCAAGGGGTATAATCACAAGTATGTATTAGTCCTAGGAAGGGCGGTGCATTAGCATAGGTTCACCCACACAACACTTATCAAAACAATGAAGATTATTAAACCACATGAAGCGAAAGTACTAGACTAAAATCCCGTGTGTCCTCGAGAACGTTTGGTCATTATAAGTAAACAAACCGGCTTGTCCTTTGTGCTAAAAAGGATTGGGCCACTCGCTGCAATTATTTCTCTCGCATTTTATTTACTTGTACTTTATTTATCTGCAATATCAAAACCCCCTGAATACTTGTCTGTGAGCATTTACAGTGAATCCTCCATCGAAACTGCTGCCAACACCTTCTGCTCCTCGTTGGGATCGACATTCTTAAGATACTACGATACACCCTATATTGGGATGAAATTGTGCCTTTATTTTATTCTTAATTCTATCCTCCAAGTGAAATTCACAAAGATCGGAACCGCATATATAATTTCTGGCCTCATGATGGAGAGAGTATTGCCCAAGCTTGGGGGAGATTGAAGTCTTTAATGCTCAAATGCCCCATTCATGAGCTTCCTGGTAATGTTATTATTGATAATTTCTATGCAAGACTTTCTTTTCAAGACAAGACCTTGCTGGATACTTCTTGTTCTGGATCATTTACACGCAAGAATGAAGAGTTTAAAAGGGACCTTCTTGATCGGATCCAAGAAAATACTGAAGGATGGGAGAACGACAAAGATAGAGAATCAGGTATAATTTATGATTATAAATGCATTGAAGCTTTTATGGATACTGATAAATTTCGTAATATGAGTGCTACATATGGTCTTGATTCCCAAGTTGTTGCAAATCTTTATAAAGCTTTTGCCTCTCATTATGAACTGCCTAAGAAGAATTTTGATAAGTATCATGAACCATATAAAGATAAAGTTGATTCATCTGTAAACAAATTTGTAGTGATTGAAACTGTTGATAATGTTATTCCTGAATCTTACATTGAAAAAACTCCTTTCCCTGCTAAAATGAAGGAGTACTCTGTCATATCTAGTGCGGTTAATAAAAGTGAAAAGAAACCTAAAGAACCTGAAGAACAAATTAAAATTGAACCTGCTGTTGCAATAGTTAAGGATCTTGTGACTGAAAATGTGGAGGATGGTCATATTATTTTCTGTGAAGATGCTTCTAATATTGTTTCACATCCTAATAAATCCAAACAAGTTAGTGTTCCTATGCTATCTGTTAGAATTGGTGATCATTGCTATTATGGTTTATGTGATATTGGTGCAAGTGTTAGTGCTATTCCTTATGAGCTTTACACGGAGATTATGCACGAAATTGGTTCTTGTGAACTTGAAGATATTGATGTGGTTATTCATTTGGCTAATAGAGAAACTATTTCTCCAATTGGTATTGTTCGAGATGTGGAAGTTCTATGTGGTAAGATTAAATATCCTGCTGACTTTTTGGTACTTGGTTCTGCTGCTAGTGATCATTGTCCTATCATTTTTGGTAGACCTTTTCTAAATACTTGTGGAGCTATTATAGATTGTAAGAAAGAGAAAATTTTGACTAGATTTGCTGGTGAACCTTATGAATTTAACTTTTCTAAATTTACCAAAACTCCTTATAAAGTTGACTTGCCTAGTAATGATTTTAAAATGGAGCAGTGTGCATCTATTGTTCTTGTTCCTAATAATCCTTTGCAGCAACATTTGGAGAATAGTGAAAGTGAAGCTTTTAGGAAAGAAAGAGATGAGCTTGAGGAAATTTTTCTTCGCCAACCTATTCTCAAGCATGATTTACCGGTGGAAGATTTGGGTACAACACCGCCACCAAAGGAAGATCCTGTTTTTGATTTAAAGCCTTTACCTGATAATCTTAAATATGCTCATATTGATGATAAGAAAATATATCCTGTTATTATTAGTTCTAAGCTTTCAGAGATTGAGGAAGAAAGGTTATTGGAAATATTGAAGAAACACCGAGGAGCTATTGGCTATACTCTTGATGATTTGAAAGGGATTTCTCCTTCTATTTGCCAACATGCTATTAATATGGAAGAAGATGCAAAGCCTGTTGTTGAACATCAACGTCGTCTAATTCCGAAGATGAAGGAAGTGGTAAGGAACGAGGTATTAAAACTCCTTGAAGCTGGTATTATATATCCTATTGCTGATAGTAGATGGGTTAGTCCTGTGCATTGCGTTCCTAAGAAAGGAGGAATGACTGTTGTGCCTAATGATAATGATGAGCTTATTCCTCAAAGAATAGTTGTAGGGTATAGAATGTGCATTGATTTTCGTAAAGTTAATAAAGTTACTAAGAAAGATCATTACCCTTTACCCTTTATTGATCAAATGCTAGAAAGGTTATCTAAAAATACTCATTTTTGCTTTCTTGATGGTTATTCTGGGTTTTCACAAATTGCTGTTAAAGCTAAAGATCAAGAGAAAACCACTTTTACTTGCCCTTATGGAACTTATGCTTATAGGCGTATGCCTTTTGGTTTATGTAATGCTCCTGCTACTTTTCAAAGATGCATGTCTGCTATTTTTCATGGTTTTTGCGAAAGTATTGTAGAGGTGTTCATGGATGATTTTTCTGTCTATGGGAATTCTTTTGATAATTGCTTGCGAAACCTCGATAAAGTTTTGCAGAGATGTGAAGAAACTAACCTTGTTCTTAATTGGGAGAAATGCCACTTTATGGTTAATGAAGGAATTGTATTGGGACATAAAATTTCTGAGAGAGGTATTGAAGTTGATAGAGCTAAAGTTGAAGCAATTGAGAAGATGCCTTATCCGAGGGATGTTAAAGGTATTCGTAGTGTTCTTGGTCATGCTGGGTTTTATAGGAGATTTATTAAAGATTTCTCTAAAATTTCAAAGCCTCTTACTAATCTTCTTCAAAAAGATGTACCTTTTGTTTTTGATGATGATTGTAAGGAAGCTTTTGAAACTCTAAAGAAAGCCTTAACAACTGCTCCTGTAGTCGAACCTCCTGATTGGAATTTGCCTTTTGAAATTATGTGTGATGCTAGTGATTTTGCTGTAGGCGCTGTTCTTGGACAGCGGGTAGATAAAAAATTAAATGTTATTCATTATGCTAGTAAGACTCTTGATGCTGCTCAAAGAAATTATGCTACAACTGAAAAAGAATTGTTAGCTGTAGTCTTTGCTTGTGATAAGTTTAGACCCTATATTGTTGATTCGAAAGTCACAATTCATACTGATCATGCTGCAATTAGATACCTTATGACAAAGAAAGATGCTAAGCCAAGGCTTATTAGATGGGTACTTCTGTTGCAAGAATTTGATTTACATATTATAGATAGGAAAGGTGCTGATAATCCTGTTGCTGATAATTTGTCTAGATTGGAAAATATTGCTTATGATCCTGTTCCTGTTAATGATAGTTTTCCAAATGAACAATTGGCTGTAATAAAGGTGAGCTCGCGAGAGAGCCCTTGGTATGCAGATTATGCTAACTTTATTGTTTCGAAGTATTTGCCTCCAACCTTTTCAGCTCAGCAAAGGAGGAAATTCTTTTATGACTTGAGGCATTATTTTTGAGATGACCCACACTTATATAAAGAAGGAGTGGATGGTATTATGCGAAGATGTGTTCCTGAATATGAACAACAGGAGATATTGAATAAATGTCATGGTAGTGTTTATGGAGGACATCACGCTGGAGATAGAACCGCGCAAAAGGTTCTACAATCAGGTTTTTATTGGCCAACACTCTTCAAAGATGCAAGGAAATTTATTTTATCTTGTGATGAATGTCAAAGAGTTGGTAATATCTCCAGACGCAATGAAATGCCTATGAATTATACTCTTGTTATTGAACCATTCGATTGTTGGGGATTCGACTTCATGGGTCCTTTCCCTTCTTCAGACGGTAACACTCATATACTTGTCGCTGTTGATTATGTTACTAAATGGGTAGAAGCTATACCTACAAAAAGTGATGATGGTGAGACCTCTATAAAAATGCTTGTAGATATTATATTTCCTAGATTTGGAGTACCTAGATATATTATGACTGATGGAGGTTCTCATTTTATTCATGGAGGTTTTAGAAAAACTCTTGCTAAGTATGGTATTAATCATAGAATTGCTTCCGCTTATCATCCTCAAACTAGTGGTCAAGTAGAATTATCAAATAGAGAGATTAAAGCTATCTTAGGAAAGACTGTTAATAAATCTAGGAGGAATTGGGCTAGCAAATTGAAAGAAGCACTATGGGCTTATAGAACTGCTTATAAAAATCCTATGGGAATGTCACCTTATAAAATGGTTTATGGAAAAGCTTGTCATTTACCTTTAGAACTAGAGCACAAAGCTTATTGGGCTGTTAGAGAACTAAATAAAGATCCTAAATTAGCCGGTAATAAGAGGTTGCTGCAATTAAGTTCTCTAGATGAATGGAGAAGTGAAGCTTATGAAAATGCTAAACTCTTTAAAGAAAAAGTTAAGAAATGGCATGATAGAAGGATCATCAAAAGAGAATTTAATGTTGGAGATCAAGTTCTATTATATCGGTCTCGTCTCAGATTCTTTGCAGGGAAATTACTCTCGAAGTGGGAAGGACCATATGTTGTTGAGGAGGTGTATCGTTCAGGAGCAATTAAAATTAGCTCTCTCCAAGGCAATGCCACGCAAGTGGTGAATGGACAAAGACTCAAGCATTATATCTCGGGTGATTCCTATAATGTTGATGTTGATATTATTCAAGTGGAAACACCGGAGGCTTTCATCAAAGGACAAATTGACAGTCCGCCAGAACTGGACTTTAATTAGGTAACAGTATAGGTAATAAAAAGTCCGCGTTTACCTTTCCGAACATTATTTCTGCTGTTTTTAGAAAATATGAAAAATTACGAGTTCGAAACGGAGTGGAAAGGACGCACGAGGGCGTGCCACCATAGGCCGGCGCGGGCCCCACCCTGGCCGCGCCGACCTATGGTCGGCGCCTCGGCGTCCCGTTTCCACTCGTTTTCGGCCTGGAACCTTCTTTTTGTCGTAAAAATATTTGCTATATAATCCCCCGGACCCCTGGAGGTCCGTAATATCGTTTTCTCGCCGTGTTTTGTTTCGAGCTGTTTTCTGCCAGGATGCTCGGATCTAGATCCATCATGTCTTCGTCGGGAACTCAGAAGGACAGCTTCTTTGAGGACGTCGTCAACCCGTACATGAACGAGCTGAAGATGCACCCCAAAGAGTTGCGGCTCGTGGATGGAGAGTTGCAGATCAAAGATGTCCAGGGTCCTAAGGGAGAAGGGAGCTTGGAAGACAGGATGGAGAAGCTGGAACAAGAGGTTTTCAACTACAAGAAGATGGCTGAGCGTGAAGTGGATATCTTTCACAAGATTGTGTCTGAACTCATTGATGGGCACAAGAAGGAGACTGCAAAGCTGTGGGACGATATCTTCTCACTTCACGACACCACCAACAAACTCCAAGCTCAACTCTATGACGTTCATAATCAAAACTGTGAGTATGAAAACAGGTTTAAGCGCATAAGTCATGCTGCTAGTTTCAGGTTTCCGGAGACCAAGATGTCTTTTGTTGATGGAGGGCCTCTTCCATGGAAGTCTGATGACGACAAAGATTCACCATCATCACCGAAGGAGTAATTCATCATCGGTATTGGCATCCCCTTGGTTTGTTCCAAGCTTGGGGGAGTGCCGCGGTATCACATCACCACCTTTATCTTTTACTATCAAGTAGTGTCATATCATGAGTAGGGAAGTTATCATATGGAATAGTATGCATTGTGGAAGTATCTCTCTTAGTTAGTTATCTATGTATCCGTTGGTGTGAGTTATCGTTATGGAATATTAATGAGAAGTCTTATCATTTACTTTTTGCACACCTTATTTTAGTTTGCAATCTCCATTATATGATTACTCTTGACATGAGTATTGATATCACTTTGGGAGCATTAAGTAAATCTATTTGGTTTTGGCAAACTTAGCATTGGTCAATAGCAACAACATCTTGATGTTTAATAGAAGAGAGAAATACACTTAGATATATTACTATTATCTCTATGCTTAGTATTCTGAAGTTAAAATTGCTTGTGCTTATGAGAAAGATGCATGATTGTTCCTATCATATGTATATTTGTTTGTTTCCCTCAACCTTTATGCTTGCTATCAAACCTTGCTAGCCAAAGACCTGTATCGAGAGGGAATGCTTCTCATACATCCATAACTTTAGACCAAACCTATGCCATTTGTGTCCACCATACCTACCTACTACATGGTATTTTCTGCCATTCCAAGTAAATACTTCATGTGCTACCTTTAAATAATTCAAACTACTACTCCTTATTTGTGTCAATGTTTTATAGCTCATGAGGAAGTATGTGGTGTTTCATCTTTCAATCTTGTTGGGCGGACTTTCACAATGGACTAGCGGCACATCCGCTTATCCAATAACTTTGCAATAAGAGCTGGCAACGGGGTTCCCAGCCCCAATTAATAACTTTCATTAATAATTCTCTTCACATGTTTTGCTCTGATCTATCAGTAAGCAACTTAATTTTGCAATAGACACTCCTCCATGGTATGTGAATGTTGGAAGGCACCCGAGGATTCGGTTAGCCATGGATTGAGAAAGCCAAGGTTGGGGGGAGTGTCACCCTTAATAAAACTAAAACACATGTGTAAACAAAAGAGAAGGGGGATGATCTACCTTGCTGGTAGAAATGCCGTCCCTCATGGGAGCCGCTCTTTGAAGGTTCGCTTGGCAAGGGAGTTAGAGTGTCCGCTACCATTCGTTGACAACAACAAACACCGCTCAAAATCTTACTTTTATGCTCTTTATATGATTTCAAAACTTGAAAAGCTCTAGCACATGATTTAATCCCTGCTTCCCTCTGCGAAGGGCCTGTCTTTTACTTTTATGTTGAGTCAGTAAACCTATTTCTCTCTATCTCAAGCAAGCAATTGAGTTGTTGTGAACCAATCATTTATGCTATGATTCAGTTAATCATGTCTTTTATACTTTCTTGTTTAGTACCAATTTTATTTGAATGAATATGGCTTTGAAGTTATCAATGATTATGAAGAGATTGTCATGCTTAAATATGAAAGCTCAGCTATAAAATCTAATATGAAAGCTTTGCTTAAAAGTACAATCCGTTAGTAGTTCTCTGACCAAGAACAAAGTTTGCCATCACCAATTATGATTTCTTATGCACCTTTACTTGTGATTTCTCTTTACTTATTTCGAGATGAGTTATATGAGGAAGTTGTTTACTAGAATGTCTTGTGTGAATGAATATGATGCTTCTTGTCCGTATTTTATTTATCGACTCTTCACTCCATAAACATGTGGTCTTGTTTATCGAGCTCAGTTTCGCTTGGGGACAAGCGAGGTCTAAGCTTGGGGGAGTTGATACGTCCAATTTGCATCACTATTTTGTATCATAATTTGCTGTTATTCATTGATATATTTCATATTGGGACACAATACTTATGTTATTTCATCTATTTTGCATGTTTCATCATCATTGGAGGATCAAGCACCGGAGCCAGGATTCTGCTGGAAAAAGCACCGTCAGAACGCAATATTTCGGAAGATCAACTGTGGAAGGGAATTTCACGTAAATTCCTATTTTTCCAGATGACGGAGGGAGCCAGAAGGGGGAGAAGAGAGGGGCCACTGTGGGCCCAGACCATAGGGCGGCGCGGCCCATGGCCTGGCCGCGCCACCCTATGCTCTGGGGGCCCCACAGCCCTTTTCGCCTCCTTTTCTTCGCGTACTCCTTCGTCCCGAAAACCTAAGCCACAGAGAGGACCTCACGAAGGGTTACAGCCGCCTCTGCGGGGCGGAGAACACCAGAGAGAAAAGAGCTCTCCGGCGGGCAGGAATCCGCCGGGGAAATTCCCTCCCGGAGGGGGAAATCGACGCCATCGCCATCGTCATCGAGCGGGACATCATCTCATCATCATCATCATCATCTCCACCATCTACACCGCCATCACCACCGCTGCACCTCGTCATCGCTGTAGCAATTCGGGTTAAATCTTGATTGTTTGATAGGGGAAACTCTCCCGGTGTTATTCTATACTTGTTGTAGATGCTATTGAGTGAAACCATTGAACCAAGGTTTATGTTCAGATTGTTATTCATCATCATATCACCTCTGATTGTATTCCATATGATGTCTCGTGAGTAGTTCGTTTATTTCTTGAGGACATGGGTGAAGTCTAAATGCTAGTAGTGAATTATGGTTGAGTAATATTCAATGTTATGATATTTAAGTTGTGGTGTCATTCTTCTAGTGGTGTCGTGTGAACGTCGACTACACGACACTTCACCATTTATGGGCCTAGGGGAGTGCATCTTGTATTCGGTTGCTAATTGCGGGGTTGCCGGAGTGACAGAAACCTGAGCCCCCGTTAGTATATCGATGCAGGAGGGATCGCAGGATCTCAGAGTTTAAGGCTGTGGTTAGATTTATCTTAATTACTTTCTTGTAGTTGCGGATGCTTGCAAGGGGTATAATCACAAGTATGTATTAGTCCTAGGAAGGGCGGTGCATTAGCATAGGTTCACCCACACAACACTTATCAAAACAATGAAGATTATTAAACCACATGAAGCGAAAGTACTAGACTAAAATCCCGTGTGTCCTCAGGAACGTTTGGTCATTATAAGTAAACAAACCGGCTTGTCCTTTGTGCTAAAAAGGATTGGGCCACTCGCTGCAATTATTTCTCTCGCATTTTATTTACTTGTACTTTATTTATCTGCAATATCAAAACCCCCTGAATACTTGTCTGTGAGCATTTACAGTGAATCCTCCATCAAACTGCTGCCAACACCTTCTGCTCCTCGTTGGGATCGACATTCTTACTTATCGAAGATACTACGATACACCCCCTATACTTGTGGGTCATCACTCGGGCGGCGCGTCGCGGCGCGGCCGCCACGTCGAGCATTCACCTCTGCTGCTCCGCCTCCTACCTCTCCTAGTCCATCCTGGACCTGGCGAGCGCGGCGTCGATCGGGAGGGCGTTGTCGGCGGGGACGAGGTCGGCCAGCGACCTCGCGAGCGCCTGGGCCACCGCGGCTTCCTCGGCCCGCTTGGCCTCCTCTTCGGCGAGCTGGGACGCGGCGGCGGCTGCTGCGGCGTCCTTCTTGGACGTCTACCTCTTGCGGCCGCGCGAAGGAGACGACGACCGGTGCCCTCCCTCGCGAATGACAAGGGTGCCACTGTTGCGCCCTCTGGTCGGCGGTGGAGACGCCGGCTCCTTCTTGACGACCCTCGGCGTCGCTGGTGGAGGAGCCGACCCGCCGGACCTCGATGCCGACCCAGACGACGAGGATGACGGCGCCATCCGTTGCGGCGTCCAAGATCTCCCGTGCCGGCGCGACACGGTCCGCGCCACCGGCGGTGGTATCCCCAGTACGGGGGAGTTGCCACCCTCGATGTGCGCGAGCACATTCTCAAGGGTGCGGCCAGGCCCGCTCCACCAGCGGCGGCGGCCGGCAGCGTTGTTTCGCGCGGGAGGAGGGGGGCCGTCGTAGGCGGCGAGTTCTCGCTCGTACCTTTGCCGAAAGAACTCCGTCTAGGCCTCGTAGTTGTCGGGGAAGAATTACTCCTCCGCGCGCTGCTCATCACTGAGGGTGACGAGCACCGCGTCGATCTCCGCCTCGAGGGCGACGCGTCTGATTGGCGACGGCGGAGTAGCAGGCACTCGAAACCGTCAGCCGGGAGGACTTCATCGACTCGGACGCCGATGCAAGTTTCTGCTTCAGGCATAGCTCCTCAAGGTTCGTCAATGGCGGCAAGCTCTCAAACCACTCTGAGCTGCTCAGATATGCTTAGATCCGTGTGAGCAACCATAGTTCTTTGCGTAAGTGTTGCATTCAACTGTAAATGTAACACTTATCAATCTATTCGTTGTGGATTGTGAAATCCTAATGATATTCTGTTTGAGAATATATCAAATTAAAATCTTTCGAGGCAGTAATTACATCCTACATTTATCTGAAATGTTAGCACATCTAAATAAAACAAACTTGACAAATTGTCTTAACCCTGATATATATCAAATTGGGCATGAACAGTTAAAATAAGCGAACTAATTGGAAGAAGTGTTGGTTAATGAAAAACTAGGTATTTTTATTTATAAAAGAATCATTTCATCCATAAAGCACATAATATAATAGTACTAGAGTCTAAAATAGAAAATGAGTTGAAAGCCTGGTTATTTTAATCGTGCTTGATGATGCAGTTCAAGTGCCAATTTATATCTTATCTTATCATACCTAACTATGAAGCTCATGAGACATGACTTTCTTTGTTTCTCCTCTATGGTTCTAAGTCTAGGCAACACAACATATCATAATCAAATCAAACGGGTGAACAAGTACAATACTTCCATACAACAGGTTACATAGTTTGCCACATTAATATATGACAAGCCAGGTTCCATAGTTTTCCACATTAATATATGACAAGGCGGTTGAAGTCCATGCCGAAACGTCCACTCTTACAATATGGCAGGATCTCACCTCAAGATCAATAAAAGGTTTGAATATATTCTATGGCCATACTGAATAATGTATATCATCATCTCCACCTAGCATCACATTGTTCCCAGAATCATCCTGCATATCAACGAATGGAAGTGGAACAATGTTCTCCCGAAAGTGATAGGGTGTAATGTCCATGCAGTTGTCTTCAACTTCATCACATTCAATCTTTCCTAGAAACTTTCCATCAATGTCACAATGCAAAATAATCCTATTTTCTAGCTCGATCAATAACTCACACTCATTGAGCATCACAATCTTCAGCACCCTGCTACTCTTTGTATAATGAAGTGGCGGTGACACGTCCAATTCAAAAATATTAATCTGATGCGTGAGGGTCCAAACCTCGCGTGTGTAGTCTTGCATAACATAAATATCTATATTGATCCAATTGCGACTGCACCACATAGCAAGCACATTCTTCATCTCCAACAATGACTTCCAAATGTATTTAACAGCAGGAGGTTGAATCCAACGGAATGTCTCGAACGCGATATCGAACACCAATATGTTTTTGGTGGCATCGCCAAAGTATCGGCCCATCAAATCCCAATGCAAGTTACCATGATGTAGTGCTGGTGCATTCCAACAACATCTCAGTCCCTTCAGTAACTCTAGAGACACTGCTAGCTGTCCAATGTGCCTTGGTTCGTTAGATCCCACTACGAGTACATAGAAATCAACATTGGAAGTGGGATCATCCTCATTCTTTGTCCAGATCGAGTAGAGCACTCGATATTCTCCACATGGTTGATGTTTATAGAGTGCGGCTATCTGAATCCTTTTAGTTGGTAGCTGGTGTTCATGAAGCGGCGCTAGGGGAGCACGCTGACGGGTAGTCGGATTGCAAACATAAAATAGTCTTGTGTTCTCACCAAAGGACACGATGAAGAGGCCATCACAGGCAGCATGGACATGTGGGCCTTCTTTATAAATCTCTGGGTCAGGGCACCGAAGGATGGTCCGCCCATAGAGCTTGCGATCGATGGTTGTAGAACTGGAGTCATTGAAGACATAGAAAAAGCAATGATGCCCTTCATTCCTCTTGAAGAGGTTGATAATTGGGAGAGAAGGTTGGCGGCGATAGTGGGCGAGGAGGAAGTTTTTGGTGGAGGTTTCATGACGCCATGACTTGCGAACAGCGCGACATCGAAGAACGTCTTGAGCCGGTAACCTTACCAGGATCTCTCCAATGATGACTGACTCAGGTAAGTCATCAAAGACAGTCACATCTTTTCCCTTTTCCATGGTTGATGATCAACTAAAGAAGGACGTATATTAGTTCTTTTGATCAGATGGGACTGTGAAAGTGCATATTCACATTTCCAATAAGAATTGAGGAAAATGAAAATCATTTTTATAGTAGATACAAAGAATTTGTATTTTGAAGAAAAATAACTGCACATGAATTTGACAAGTTTGCAAGAAATTATAAAATATCCTCATATGTAATGGATGGATTATATTTATGTCTAAGCTAAAATATTGGTAATTTTCCTATAAAACACATACAAATAATTTACGGTGGTTGTAGTCATGCCAAGGCAACAAATTTAGCACATGATGTTGTCTTTGCCTATCAAATAAACTTATTAAACAAAGAAACACAAGTCGAAAGGGCACATAGAGGAGAGATGATTTACAGTGGTATAGACGAAGGAGGAGGATCAACAATGGTGGATAGCCCTGGCGGCACACCGACTGTGACACACTTGTTGTTTCGACAAATCTGGAAACAAAGACGAGAGATGGGGATTTTAGAGCACATGAAAGATGGAAAAAATACACGATATAAATGGAAGAAACACCCAACAAAAACTCATCAATAGTGCGGTGTGGCCATCGATGTTTCTCACCTGCGTCGCGGAAGAAGTTCTTTGGCAACTAATTTGATAGGCTTTCTTTGGTGCATCTATTTCTTTTCTTGTTTTTGCAAAGGGGAAGAAGACTAGATGGTGTTATAGACGGTGGTGCTAGCTGTAGAGGATGTGGAAAGCTAGCAGAAGAAACTTTTAATTAGGTTGTCATTAATCAGTGTAAAGGGAGCGGTTTTGTCGGGTAGGAGTCTCTGGACCATTGGTTCTCTTAGGATAGGGTAGGTGGGCACGGTGGGGAACCCGTCCACGGCAACCACGGCGAGAGCTGCCAACCAAGAAAACCTACAGAATACAGATGAATGTCCTCAAAAGATGTGTAACCGAGAGACGGCGGAACAAATCGATGACAAATCGACGACTTTACTACAAGAAAACACATCTGCATGCGCCTTCTGCATATTAGATTTACAATTGAAAGTGCTACCTCCCTCCTATTAATTCCCTAGAAAACTCATAGCTCGGAAAAATAAAGGGAAAAATTGATTCGATCTCATCGAATCAAAGGGAAAAAACAAGATCTTACAAACCCTAAGAAGGCAGAAAAACGCGACGGCACTTACCACTAGAGCAGGAAAACGTCCGCCGATGATTAGTTGCGGGAGGTTCTCAACAGTAACGGAAGAAAAGGGAAAACAGCAGCGCCGACGACGAGCGGAAACAGTGAGAACCCACGAAGATAGGAGACGAAATAAGAAGACTAAGGGAAAAACGGGGATAAAGGCATAAGCGAATCGGGTTGCCGTAAACCCGTTAAGTGCGACGCGGGCCCGTTACCAGAAGTGGACGGTTTGGAAACAAGCCAGAACGCAACACGTGTCGCGCGTGGAGGCAGTCCACCGACAATTTCCGTGCCCCACGTTCATCCACGTGTCACGCACGGAGAGAGTCGCTTCCCTTCCAAGAGGTCGACCTTTTTCTAGAGTTTTCGCCGCGAGTCGAGAAAAGCAGAGTGGCGCGGCTATTTGTCCGTGGAGGCGCGAAAAGCTGGGTGCCGCCTAAACCGGCCTAACGATCACACAAGCCAGCTCCTGGAAAAGAAAGCGCGGGCACAAAGTTTTCTTTTCTTCTACTGGCCATTAATTCTTGGTTTGCTATACACGACAATTAACTAATATACTACTAGTACTAGTTGAATGCCCATGCGTTGCTATGGTCCCAGTCTAATTGACTCATGTAAATATAATTTACGAAAAAAGCCACATGTATAGAATCTTGAGAGTCGGCATGTTACACTTCATCTCGATCATTTCCCCCGTTCCTCATTGTCCTCCGTATGTTACCAGAACCAACTTCATATGATTGTGTCCATAATTATCTCCGCACAGCTTCAAAAATTAAACTTGTGACGATGCCACCACATCCCTATATTGCTACGATATAAAGAAGAATTAAACGTTGATTATGAAAAGGCCACTCAATTTTATAACACAACCTAAACTCTGTACTCTTCCCTGGACACGATGAGCAAGTTCCATCCATATTGATGAGAATATTGTTTCTGCATGGATCGAGATGTTTCTCATAGTAGTACCCTCTATGGCCAGTATAAATATGCGACTATACTTATGGGCATTCACACTTCTCCCTAGTTGAATTTATATGCATTGTCATAGCTCTTAAGATTTTCCTTGCTATCATTGGGTTTCGTACTCACCTAACTCCAACAATGCCACCATTTTTTTTTAGTTTCGTTTATGCAACAACATGTCTGTCGATGCTATGGGCTAGTGTTTTCTCCAACTCGCGCAAATCGCCATAATCGTTTCCATAGCCCATGACTTTGAAGTTACTACCATCTAATAAATCAAGTAATATATAGAAACAATATTGGCCACACAGATTCACTATTTACGCGTTTACTCAACCATTACTATATTTTTGCACCCATTATTACCCGCTCTCGGGTATATTTTCTTTTGAAATCTAAGCTGGTAATAATTGTTGAGTTAATATTCTATCATTTTACGTTCATTATGTCCACCACTAAACACATTTATTAAATGCCCATTTCACTACTAATAAACGGTCTAATGTCACAACCGACATCGAAACAATATTGCACATTTTCTACTCTATCATGGAGTACTCTGTAATAAATTCTATTATGAACTTTGCAGATGCAGTAGACTGAATTTGGACATGGAATTGGAATCCTACCAAGCTTGCAATCAGTTAAACTGAAGTACAATATTTTGTACACATGTAGTGGAACACTCATAGAAAATAATAAACTTTCATCTACAACAAACATCCAAGCGGATTTTTTTGTATAGCTCTATACCACCGTATAACCCGACTACCACACTACGGGTAAATCTAAAATGTCTTCCTTTACACTCTGATCATTCAAACATCCGTGTGGAAAATCAGATACAGACCGTTAAAGTCCACCAACCCAACCCTGTTAGCACACGGGGCAGGGCCAACTGGTAGCGCTGAACCAACATAAACTATGAAAGCGTGTAGTTGAACAAGAATACATGATGCTAACTTGAGCAAGAAATATGATGTTAACTTGAACAAGAAATATGATGTTACATTGTCAAAATAAGATGACCTATTTTTGTGGTTGACTGGCACATAGTTGAATAAGAAAATATGGTGTTAACTTCAGCAAATCGTAGATTAAAAAAGTGGCGAGACTTTTACCGCCATGAGGGAAAATAGAGTGACATGTCACTTCACTATATTTTTTTGACCTAGGTTTATGCTCAGAAACTACAAACAAATAAATTCCTCGAGTTTTCCTCGTTGCTTCTTCACCCGGCGCCTCGACCTCGCGGTATAGCGGCAAAAGTGGAAGGCGAAGGGAAGGAATAATAGATGGAATTATATGTGAGAACCAACCTGAGGTTGGATGGTTAGGAGGGTGGTTGTACCCCAGCCCACCAGAGTTCAAACCCCAGGTTTGACATCTGTGTGTCTCATAAAGGCGGAATATTCATCCAGTGGGAGGCGACGTTCCCGTCGACAGCGAGGCGCCTGTGGTGACTTCGTCAATTTCAAGATCCAATCCGCCGGCTCAGTCTTCCGGAGATGCTCATAGGGGTAGGGTGTGCGTGTGTGCGTTCATAGGGGTGAGTGTATGCGCGTGTATGTGAGTGTCTGCGTTTGTACAGTGTTTCTAAAAAAAAGATGGAATTATATGTTCGACGGGCACATGCAAGGCCGCGTTCGAAAATATGTGCATGCGATCATGTGGCTGATTGTTTTCCATGTACCTCCCTTCCAGGATCCCGTCGATAATTGCTTTAATTTCCTAATTGATTCACCTTCCTCACTGCTTTATCACTTGATTGGTTTCCATATATTGAGTATGCAATCACCTGAATATGGCAATCCCATGATTGCTCCTCTACTATGCAATCCCGTGACTATCTCATATTTTTGGGAAGTGAAGATGTTGTGGGCATGGATGGCTGGATGGCAAGCGGGAGACGTTTAGTAAGATTGGACGGTCAAGATGTCCCCAATCTTTTACATCAAACATTTTTGACAATGCATGGACTCACATATAATAGTAAAGATGATGTTGACTTGAGCAAAGCGTAAATTACACTACAAGAAAAGTTGCCATGGCCGACGAAGTTGAAGTCGCGCCGTGGTTGCTGGTGTACCATGGCCGACGATTTTGGTCCCTCCGTGGTGCATGTCAAAACTTTTTTTCTCGTTTTTGAGGCCACCTAGCCCGACGAAAGCGGCCAAAACGTCGCGTATGGTGGCCCGGGACGTGGTGCATCTCGAAATCTCGGGTTCGCCGGCCGAGTCAACGCAAATCCGCACCGCCGAGGGATGTAGGGCCCAGATGGCAGCCTCTCTGGCATTGTTTTTTTCTAGATCGCGCCATCTCGTTCAACGTTCTCCGATCGAGCCGTTTACGATGCAGGATCATGGGTCCCGCATGTCATCCTCTATGAACCAAAATTCTTTCTATTCTTGGATTTTTTTGACCCCCTGATTTCTGGCTACTTCCTTTTTCTTTTGATCCCTTGCCGCCTTGGAAACGTTGAGACCGCTGCTGCTAAATGGGACCCGCATGTCATCCTCTATGTGCAATCAACTTTCTTTTCTTGGAGTTTTTTTGGCACCTCAAATTTGGTCACTTGCCTTTTTCTTTCGATCCCCTGCCGCCTCTCAAACGGTGATACCGCTGCTGCTAATGGGACCCGCATGTCATCCTCTATGTACTATAAAACTTTCTTTTCTTGAATTATTTTTGGCACCTCATATTTGGTCACTTACCTTTTTCTTTCGATCCCCTGCCGCCTCTCAAACGGTGATACCGCTGCTGCTAAATGGGACCCGCATGTCATCCTCTATGTACTATAAAACTTTCTTTTCTTGGATTTTTTTGGCACCTCATATTTGGTCACTTGACTTTTTCTTTCGATCACCTGCTGCCTCTCAAACGGTGATACCGCTGCTGCTAAATGGGACCCGCATGTCATCCTCTATGTACTATAAAACTTTCTTTTCTTGGATTTTTTTGGCACCTCATATTTGGTCACTTGACTTTTTCTTTCGATCCCCTGCTGCCTCTCAAACAGTGATACCGCTGCTGCTAAATGGGACCCGCATGTCATCCTCTATGTACTATAAAACTTTCTTTTCTTGAATTATTTTTGGCTCCTCATATTTTTTCACTTGCCTTTTTCTTTCGATCCCTGCCGCCTCTCAAACGGTGATACCGCTGCTGCTAAATGGGACCCGCATGTCATCCTCTATGTACTATAAAACTTTCTTTTCTTGAATTATTTTTGGCTCCTGATATTTTTTCACTTGCCTTTTTCTTTCGATCTCATGCCACGTTTGAAACGTTGAGGAACCTGCAGGCTCATGGGACCCGCATGTCATCCTCTATGTACTATAAAAGTTCATTTTCTTGGTTTTTTTCACCATCTGATTTTTGGCAATTTCTTTTTTCTTTTGATCCCCCGCCTCTCAAACGCGATACCGCTGCTGCTAAATGGGACCCGCATGTCATCCTCTATGTACTATAAAACTTTCTTTTCTTGAATTATTTTTGGCTCCTCATATTTGGTCACTTGCCTTTTTCTTTCGATCTCATGCCAAGTTTGAAACGTTGAGGAACCTGCTGGCTCATGGGACCCGCATGTCATCCTCTATGTACTATAAAAGTTTATTTTCTTTATTTTTTTCACCCTCTGATTTTTGGCTATTTCCTTTTTCTTTTGATCCCCTGCCGCCTTGGAAACGTATGGTAAGCTGCTGACTCATGGGACCCGCATGTCATCCTCTATGTACAATCAACTTTCTTTTTCTTTTGATCTCAAGCCGCATTTGAAACGCTGAGACCGCTGCTGCTAAATGGGACCCGCATGTCATCCTCTACGTACAATAAAGTTTCTTTTCTTGGATTATCTTTGGCTCCTGATATTTTGTCACTTGCCTTTTTCTTTCGATCTCATGCCGCCTTTGAAACGTTGAGTAAGCTGCTGGCTCATGGGTCCCGCATGTCATCCTCTACGAACAATAAAAGTTTCCTTTCTTGGAGTTATTTTTTACCCCTAATTTCTGGCTATTTGCCTTTTTCTTTTGATCTCCTGCCCCCTCTGAAACGATGAGGACGCTGTTGGCAGGTCGGTCCCACATGTCATCCTCTATGAACAATAAAAGTTTCCTTTGATGGATTTA